>OX419187.1:4557635-5807635 GCA_948465475.1 Thalpophila matura | reverse complement strand
GCTAGGTTTGTAATGTTCCTTGTATGCTCTCTATGTACCTTTTTATACCTACTAATAAAGTCTGGGATAACGCAGTGATGTCTCAAATATTTCAATGCCGTTACGCCTTTGCAAACAGAAGTCAAACCCGACTTCCTACTCTTCCTAGTAAGTTATTGTGATAGTAATTTGTATTAAGTAGGTAGGGACGCGTCACCCCTGGATTTTATCACATTGCCCTCGTTCTGGTGCAGCGCCAAATGTCCGGGCGGTCGCTGGCGGCGCTGCTTGGCGCTTCTCCAGACGTCATTCACTTGTAGCTCGCCGGCCTGACTGCCACCAGCCAACATGTTACTTCCACCCACGCCGTTATATATCTTCATGAGCTAATCTTCCTGTTCCGGTTACTAATAAACCGCCCATTTGAACCTACTAAATAGCTTGTCTCGGTGTTTGTCGCTAACGTCAATAACGTGTAGGTTAAATTAATCTGTTCAGTAGGTACCTACCCAGGCAAGTGGTAGTTGCGCAATCGTGAATTGATTTAATTAGTCACGTGTAGTGGTAGGAAGTACCTACCTACCACAATTTACGACTTCCAGTTAAAAATAGTGCGTTTATTTGTATGTGTTGCAACTATTGCAAGTCAACATTTTAAGAAGCTAATGAAATTGTATCGCCCATGCATTATTTTTTACGTACTTATACGCGTGGGTGTAGTGTGAATGGGCTTACTTTGGCGGCGTCCCAAACGTGCCGATATGACCGGACGGACAGAGCGCTGACGTCAGCCGCTTGAAAATATGCAGCTGGCAGCTCGTTGATAACACAATATTAATCCGTTTTGACAGGAACACGCGGCTTTGATAAATTATTACTCACCATCCCAGTTGATTTGCTAGAAATGTACATTCCGTGAATCTCTCGTATTTACCTACCTAAGTAGGTATCGTTGCCTATCACGAGTATGTTGTCCTAACAGTTTGTTTCAATTGTTTCAGGTGTCGCTGAAAGTGTGAGTGCAAGTGATGTCGTCGAGGTCAGTGAGGAAACCGACAAGTGCGTGAAACAGGAGGAAGTGAAGGCAAGTGAGTGTGAAGTGAAGAGTGAAGTGAGTGCGGGCGCGGATGGTGTTGCCAGCGCCGTGGCCTCCGAGGAGGACGACTGTGTGATAGTGTGCGCGCGAGATGCGGACGATAGGTCCGACTCGGGAGTGAGCGGAGTCCGTTCGGGCGGCTCGGCGAGTTCGGTGGAGGAGCGCGAGTGGCGCGGCATGGCGCACGGCTACGGCGGAGGCCCCCCGCCGCCCCTGCTGCACCTGCCTCCCCCGCCGCCGCCCACGCTCTACCCCAGCGAGCTGCTGTGGAAGCAGCGGTACCAGCCGCCGATACACGCGCCGCTGCATCATGCCATCGCGGACGACTACCTCGCGGCGGCGACCTACGATAGAGAGAGACATGAAAGACTGCTACGGTGAGTTCAGTTCTTTTACTCGACAATTTCACTAAATTATCGCTAAATAATCTAGCTTAGTGAGTAAATTACCTATTTAAGTAGGTAGGAGGGTAAGGTAACGAAAATGCTAACGGCTTCTGAAAGAAACTCGAACAATCTTAAGCTTCTACCAAGTTAGGATTCTATACTCAGAAGTCAGATCAGAACGTTCCAAACCCTCAAATAAACCTTTTAACCTTCATACGATATTCTGAAGGTGCCTACCTACAAAATGTATTAAACTAGTAAAGAGGTTTGGAATTACTAATGAACGATGTTATACATAAAATGTGCATGAAATTAAAAACAGAAACAGGTAGGTAGTAGGTAGGTACCTGGGGCTAACCCCATTATTTCCCATAGCCTCGAGCGACAGGAACTGTAGTCTACCATGTCAATGTCACACATCACCATTGCCTACTAGATTAAAGAAGGGTCAACGAACTCCAGATAACAATAAATTTTTAATATATTTAATGTTCTGTTGTAAACCTTCACGAAGCAATGTTCAAAGGTCGTTGGTCGTTATTTTTTTTGCATCTACAATATCTACATACCTACCTAGTCTACATTATACCTACCTGAATAGACACATGATATTTACCATCACAATTTTTCGATACCACGTTATAGGTATAGCGCATAATAATTATATTCAATAATTAATCGCTTACCACCACTTAGGTCGAATTTTCTTGACGCGCAAAATGCTGTTTTCAGACGTCACACATTTTGTCCGTAAAACCCCGCAATATAAAACCGCTAATGTGGTTTAGGTAAAAAACGTTACTTTATACCTAGTTGCAGGAATTAAATTGATTGGCAACCACGCCCGTGACTAACCAAAACTTTGTCCTGTAAAATATTTATTAGATTGTAGTTTTTAAACTTTCGCGAATTGTACACATGTTTTTAATTATATCGGGACTTTTCATATAAGAATTTTGACTAACCTCGACGTTTCGATCAAGTTGCATTGACCGTGTTCGTGCAACTTGATCGAAACGTCGAGGTTAGTCAAAATTCTTATATTTTGATTAAGTTTGTGCGCAAAAAGTCCCGATATAATTAAAAACATTTATTAGATAGTTTACATGAGTCAGCACTTAGATTGTAAAATATGTTGAAGCTATTTATTTTGTGAGTCATGTCATGATCATGACTACAATGAGTACATAAAGTCACCTACTTCTTAAAACCCGAAACACTTCAGAATGTAGGTAGGTAGGTACCTACTTAACCTGATTAGGTATATCTGCTCGCTATCTGAAATACCTACTTGAGATTGTTTATTATTATAATACCTATGTTACATGTTACATAACGTTATTGTTGTAAATAAATAAAATTGTAAAACAAAGTGTGTTAATTTCCGATTTATAATATATTACAAGAACAAGACTGCTCTAGAAAAAAATACTGATAATTTAATTTGTAGGCTTGATTTATGGCGCGTTACCTTTTTTCGCGCGTTCAAATTTTGAAAAGTGTAGGTAGGTACCTACCTATTATTTAATATTTTTTTATTTATCAAATTATTAATCTAGATTCTAGAGATAACGATAGTTGCTAAAAGGCGTAACTTGGTGCCACAGACAACAATAATTTAGGCAGGAAACGATAAATCGCAAAAAAGTACCTACCTATGTAGGTACTAGGAATTTAAATAATTACAAAGTATCAAAATGTTGCGAAGTGAATTGTTATTTATTAGCAATAAATAAATGTTATAATTATGTAATTTAAATATGCAGTAACGTCTAGTAGGTTATATACCTACCTACGTGCCATATTTTATTTTCTGTGTTGGTTTGACTTAGAATCATCGTTTTTCTCGAAAAACATAATAAAGTTGTATTAACATAAGTCCAATTCAGTCAATATATCCATTTTTATCGGAATAAGATAAGTAAATCAATTAATTTTGGTACTTCTTTGTAAACAATACCTTAGGTCGAGCTGCCGCTTCTGCGTACAAATCGCAAATTCGCATCGGGTTCAATAGGGTTTGTTACCCTAGAGATTTTTCGTATTGTGAATTTCCATAAATAGGTGCCCCTCGAAAATTTAGTTTTATTCGACAAACGAGATGCCTACCATTATTATCCTACTTTTTCATTTCCAATTAGGCATCGGAATATTCGGAATCTATGGTTTTCTATCACTTTACCCATAAGTTCATAACGTTTACCATAAGAACTTATGAGTAAAGTGATATAAGTACCTACCTACGTAATATAAGCCGCGGGTGGCGTGGACAGCCCTGAGGCCCTAGCAGGCGCGTGCAGTGCCTATAGGCAAGTAGGCAGTGACTACCTCTTAAAGTTCAATAAAACCATTTTAACTATTACTACATCAATATACATAATTATATATCAATAATTAGTCATGATTGATATATTTTATTTATGTAGTAACAGTTAAAATAGTTTTATTGAATCTTATGAGGTAGGCACTGCCTACTTGCCTATATGCACTGCACGCCACTGGGCCCTAGACAAGTTACTTTTCTGTTAAACCTGCAATACATGTTGGCCGAGCGTTGTCGAGTGTAGGCCAATACCAACATGTAGACGGTATATTTGCCTTGTCTTGTGACACCGAGCGTTGCCTAGTTGGTTGAGTATAGACAAGCGCCAACGTGTATAGACCTCATTTGACGTAGCTTGCCACAACTTGCAGTCGCTCGCGATCACTTGCCTCACTTCGGAGCGGTGTCGGTTTTTCTGCGCAAATCAAAGGCGCTCGCGCGCGCTCGTACAATAGTGTTCACATGTTTGTCCGCGCGCTATGATGCGGTTGACGTCAAACTTGCCGAACGTGTAGACAGTAGCGCTTGCCTTGTGTCAATTTGTCTAGGCTCGCGTTGGTCTAAGCTCGGCCAACATGTATTGCAGGCTTTAGCGTTAGCGTCAAACTCTACGGATAAAATGTATGGAAATTACACATCTGAGTCACGTGACTTTTTCGCAGGTAATGTCATTGCCATACATTTTGTGCTTATCGTTTAGCGAGAACGCTAACAGAAAAGCAACTTGTCTAGAGCCTCTGGTCTAGACGTCAAACGTTAAATAAAACACTAAATAGATACAGAATTACAGACCTATAACATAATTAGAATGAATTTAAACAACAAAAGCAGAATAATGCTTTTGTTACAAAATAAAAGGTTAAATTCTTTATACCTACTGTGGTTAAAACCATCGGAATTTGTATTTAAAACTTCAAGGCCGGCTCAAAATTTGCAGACAGAAATAGGGTTGTCGACATGCAAGAAAAACTTTGCAATGATAAACAGAATAAACACTAACATAATTGGTGAGCTGCCAACTTTCTTGTTATTCTTGAACAATGTTTAGGAAATAGGTACTTTATTATTTATGTCTTGGCTACTTTTATATGCGGAATGTTGTAATAAATTATCGTTTTTAATCCCATCATGTAATTTATTATTGTAGGTACCTACCTTGTGGAATGAATCTGTTGGTACATAATTATTACTATTCACTTGCCATAATAACGCTTTATTGCAAATAATTGCTAGTTCGAATATTATTAGTTACAGTAAAACGTTTTGTTGTTGAATTGAACGTTATTTGGTGTAGTTATATGATTGAGACTGATGACTGATGATGACTAACATAACATGGGTATTTATTTACAAATTGTAAACGATAAACGATGATCATTGTCATATCAAGTAGGTACCTACCTACTATATTTTTTAGGGAAAATAAACATGTTGTGCGGCACGTGTACCCTTGATATTTATTGTTATTAGGTATAGTTGTTAGCGGACTTTTGATAGGTAGGTAGGTACCTATACCGTATAGGTACCTACCTACCTATCAAAAGTCCGCTAACAACAGATTATCCTTTGGGAAAATTTGTCTCATTAATTCCTGATAGGTAGGAGGTACCCACTACTGTACAGTCCACTGGTCTTTTTGTTTATTGTTCCATGAATTAATAGAAGTAGGTGTTATGTTCCACTTTCCTAGTCCAATGATTACCTACTAACTTTTTTTATAATCTATGCCAAGTATTCATAGTCAAGGTCACTAAATATAGTAAATATTAATTTGGTTTAGGTAGCAGTAGCGATGGGTCAATTTTGATAAGAGGTAAGCTGGAGCTACAAATGCTTAGGTACCTACCTGGCCACGAAAAGCTAATTAATAAAGGTAGGCTGCACTATTTTTCAAAGGGAAGCCGGTAGGAATCGTATTGTAGGGACCCTTCGCCACTGTTAGGTAGGTATGTTAAACGCAAAGGTTATCGAACCAAAACCCGACACACTGCCTCAAGCTTTATGAAATGTAATTTTCGTATAAATTTTAATATTTTTTATTATAAAATTTAATATTAAAATCTCGTATTAGAATATAAATACATGATAAATATGAACCTAATACCGTTTTAAATAAATTTATTACGACGATAAGTCATTGCTAACATTGAAATGGTAATTCGTTAAGACACGTATCTTGAATAATCGTGAGGGACTTACGGATGTGGAAAAACAATAATTTACAATCATATAAACGTGTTGAGGCATACAAATTAGCACCACTTGCTCTACTACGTCATAAATTAATTTGCCCGTGATTACCTACGTTGCAATGAACTAATTCCTCGTTTGACCTCACGTGACCGGCCTGTTAACAACCAACTCGATTACCTACCTATATGGAAATAATGTAATGTATGCTTGACGTTTCAGTATTTTCCCATTTATAATAAAATAACTTACAAATAACGTTATTAGTAGAAAACAAGGCCATTATTATTACTTTAAAATTTTTACTTCATTGACCTTCGCACTTTCGCAGATGTAACTCAACCAGCTGATTTCGATATTTTTACCGTTTTACACCCTTCGCAGATATTTTTACATTATGTACCTGTAGCTGATACCTACATATTTCTTTAGAAATGGCGTTTTGTATTTTTTCTATAGGCTTGCTATTCAAAAGATGGGCTGCGCACCAATTATGGCCGCCATTATTATTTACAAAGTTTTTTAATACCTGTTGTTACCGTTTTTAAAGCTGTAAGGTATTGTGGTCCATTTAGCTTGCGTAAATAATAGAGGTGGGCCGACTACCTACATGCCGAATTGCCGACGAGTCGGTCGAGATTTATTTTAATGAACCTAAAAATCAACAATTATAAAGTATTAGGTATACGTAGCAATAATAAACAAATTAGCAGGTATGTAGTAATAAGTAGGTAACAAATTTGTACTGTGTAGTGATAAGATTAATTGAGTTTGAGTATTTTTGTTAAATCAAAGGTACCTAGGTCATTATCAGTTGCGTGCCTAGAGGCAAGGCCGACGCATTTTTTGGTTTTAAAAGGTATTTATGTTCATTTTTCATGAATGTGAGTTATTAAAGTCGCTTTAATAACTCACTTGAATTCATGAAAAATTAACATTAAAAAACCTACTAATTTGTTTATTATCGTCACGTCACGTCACTGGTCGTTATGGTAAAGAAAAGTCAGGATTTCCGCACTATCAGGAAGCAATCGGTTCTCTTTATTTTCGTAGATATTCCCAGCCTCAGAAAATGCCCAAACTTGACTGTGATCATAGTTTTTCTATGATCTGAGGCCCATCCTAGAGATAATACACCTAACTAGTTAGTAGTGATATTGTTTACAGTTTAATTACACTAATTAGGAGTATTTTAATGCTGCTACCTACTGCTGCTTGGGTGATCTTACTTGGACTGCTGTTCCTAAAAATGAACGAATCATGTAAACAATTTTTGAAGACATAAAATTCAATTAAACAATAAATTATAATATCTAAATTCAACAAGGTATGTAAATAGTTATCAGGTTTTATATGAATACGTAAGATGAAAATCTATTTACGTTCATAATAATGTGACATTGTAGGTTCTATCCGGTTCTTATTATTCATAACTTGATTTAAGCAAATAAATAAAATCTTGAATGGATAATGATTTGAAACTATTAAAATGATGCTTTTAACCTTGACTTGTACATTTTTGGTGCTCAAAGTGGAACAAAATATTACTATTTACTTACAGCAGTCCAGCGCACCGGTGCGGAAAGTGGAACAAAAAAAATAAAAAACGGTGCGCAAAACATTGGTGCGCTTAGAATTGGTGCTCAAAGTGGAATACCTCATATAAGCACCTTGTCATTATTAAAAAAAATATCGGTTGCAGTGTTTATTGAGGTCGGCAGGATTTATCCTAAGTGTTCAGCGTGATATTATTTTGCCGTGACCTTGCCTGGCCCACCATTTTATGTTCTGCCGGCCTAGCCATGACAACGATAGAAACGGGTTTTGTCTACAAAAGTGACAGATTTTAGAAAGATTTCTATAGTTTTATGCACACAAGAAATGTTTATATTCTTCAGTAGACAAAATTCTAATAAACCAAGCACGGGTCGCTGCATGCTCGGGTAGTTCAGATAACGAGTTGGATAGAAAGAACTTTGTCTATTCTTCGGTAGAATAGAGATAGAATTAGTCATGCTAAGCCGGCTCTTATTATTAAACGAAAAGAATTGAAGGATTCATAGGTATTTCTAGGTGTTTATAATAAATAATTTCTCAATATGTTCGTTTCTCGTACGTAGCAGGTGCTTTAGATAAATATCTTATTCTAATTCAATTTATTAACCCCGACTTTGAAAAACGAGGGGTGTTATATATGTATATAATACATATAACATCCCTCGTTTTTCAAAGACACACAGACATAATTATTATAGGCGTAAACCTTATACATATATTGTATAAATAAGGTTTACGCCCATAATATGTCTGTGTGTCTTTGTATTTGTGCATCTGTTTCTGGCTTCGTAGCTCCCAAATGGGGGGGGCGATGTCAATATGTGTTTTTTTAATTGAAAGCTGGTTTAATCGGGATGGTTCTTAACTGCAACTATCTGTCCAGCTGTTTAAAAGTTAAGAGCTCTTTTCCTAATTAGTGTGGCAATTTCATAGACATTCTTCTAATATTATACTTATGTAAATGCGAAAGTTTGTGAGGATGGATAGATGGATGTATGTATGTATCCATGGATGTTTGTTACTCTTTCACGCAAAAACTACTGAACGGATTTTGATGATACTTTACTGTAATGTAGCTTATACACCAGAATAACACATGACCTTTTATCCCGATAAACGCTTAAATAGTTAAGTAAATAGCGTAGCAAGGCCAAACAAATACTTAGCGTGTTTCGACCTTTTTGACTAACGAATTTATGTCTAATCCTAGGAGACACCAGCTTGGACAGTCAAACGCCGAAACTCAATTTGATGAAATCGGGCTTTGACCAGTCAGACCTAAATTAGGTTAAAAACATCGGGGGGCAGGGGGAAGGGCATTGGACCCGCGAAGCAGAGCTACGTTGAAGGAAGGAAGGCTACCTACCAGTGGCGAACGGTCCCTATAACACAATTCTTACCGGCTTCCCTTTGAAAAATAGCACAGGCAGTATTGCCTACTTTTATCTATTAATTATTTATTAGCTTTTCGTGGCAGGTAAGTATTTGTAGCTCCGGCTTACCTTTTACAAAAACTGACCCTTCGCCACTACTACCTACGTCGGCAAGAATCTAACCTGTCCGTGTCGGGGTGCCCGAGTTCCCGAGTTCCCAAGTTCCCAAGTTCCCGAGCTCGCTTCGCTCGCTCTTCGACCCTAGTTAGGTGTGATACCACGTTTGGTCAAACTCAAACCCCGATTTCATAAATTGAGTTTCGGCGTTTGACTGTCCAAGCTGATCTCTCCTAGGATTAGACATAAGTTCGTTAGTCAAAGGTCGAAACACGCTATTTGTTTGGACTTGCTACGCTATTTGGCGTTTTTCGGGCTAAAAGGTAGCCAGCCTATGTGTTATTCTGACTTCACGATGCATTCACGACGATTTCTTTGGCAACGATGATCCGTTGAGTTTTCACATTTTATTTAGTTCTAATAAATACTAGCTTCTACTCGCAGCTTCTTCTGCGTTTTTGGGGATAAAAGGTAGCCTGTATTATTCTGATGTATAAGCTATATTACTGTAAAGTTTCATCAAAATCCGTTCAGTAGTTTTTGCGTGAAAGAGTAACAAACATCCATATGTGAGGATCTATAGATACATCCTCAGAAACTTTCACGTTTATAATATTAGTAGGAAGTAGAATCTATCAAAAATGAAACGTAAAATTTCATAGCCTAGATGTAAAAGATTTTGCTTTTACATTTTTTTTCTATTCCAAATGTCACGGTCGGCATTTCAGCATTTATGGCAGCATTGACAGCCCTAATGAAGGTAGTACTAGATCGTTCGGTAGATTATAAATGAACGTTGAAATATTAACTATAAGATAGAATCAGTAAAACATGAAATGATAGATACCTTCGATATACCTAAAGAAAAAAAAATCTGATATTAAAAGGACGATAAAAACAAAAGTGTTATTATCACGACTTGTTTTTCTGTCGTTAGCAAGAATTGCAAGTAATTGCTGGGTATTAAATTAATTGTTATAAAACTCATTGTATACCTACTTAAATGTTATTGTATGATTTCAAACTTCGTGAATTCTTAAAAGGTTTTTAATTGTATTAGGTACTATTTATTATGAATATGATGTAATGTAACTGCAATTAAATATTTTTAGATTATTTTATACCTAGGTAAGTAATTATTAAGACGGTTAACCTACGTCTAATATACGAGGGTGGATTGAAAAGTTCGCGGCCTGAACCAGAAGACACGAAAAACTTAATGCTATTTTAGGTATTTTTATTTTCTAAATGCTCTCTTCTTATCTCAATAGGCTTGTTCCATTGATGCCCTAGGGCTTTGATACCTTTCCTATGCGCAGATTCCTTCAACTCTTCAAAATACTTATATACTTTGTCTCCGCTATCACATCCTAATAAGAAGAAAATATTCTTCCTGCCACGTGTTTTTTTTTTAGTTTACGGAATCCTTGACCCTTCTCAAAAAGTCAACGGTATTCGTTTTAAACACGGCTAGTTTTTAAGTAATTTCGTCATGCTTGAGTTTGTGTTCAGCCGTAAGCAAACGCGGCACCCACCTTGCAAACACCTTAGACATCCCTAATTCATTCGTTAAAATATGAAATACCTATCCGCTGAGTTAAAGTCCCCATAGCCTCACTAATTTCACACACTTTTAATCTTCGTTCGTTTAAAACCAGTTTTTGGATTTTATCGATGATTCTCCAATATGTGTGTAAAATGAGTTGAAGTTACTCCTCCGGTCATCTTCCACGCTCTCTCTGCCTTGTTCAAACAAAGCTACTCACTTTTTTACTGTAGAATACAACGGCACAGACTCCCCTAATGTGTTATAGGGTGATTAGGCCGGTTCACGACCACTTAGTGGACTTGTCATCTTTAAAGTAACATTATTAATAGAATAAGTGTTAATATTTAGAAAATATAAATTTTATGTGAAAGATTAAACTTTAAAATACACGAACTGATATTATTTTATTTTATTTATTAATGCATTATTAAATAATTTAAAGATTTATCAAAAAGTGCGATTTTGTCAGTTCTCGGACATCTACAGTCAGTTTACGTCCGCTTTTTTCGTTAGTTCTCGACCGTTAGAAAGCCACTGTAAAAACGACTCAAATGAAATCAAGTTAAGGTCGAAAATAAATTAATAAATATTTTTTTTTAATAATCACGTTTACTTAATATTATTGCATACAAAACGGACTAGTTTATTCTAATTGAGCTTGCTCTATGTAGATATGAAATATTTTTTTTAAAAACCAGCGGATACATTCATCGCAACCAATGTTATATTCCGAGTCATCTTCGACACCACTAAATAAAGCGTCGGAACATTGGCTGCATTGTAAAACAGATTTCTTTGTAGTTTTCAATAGTCCGACAACTAGTCAGTTGTCGACCACCATGATTTTAATCTTTTCAGTGCTTAGATTCTTCATTATTCAATACAATCAGTCGGTCGCAATCTGACGTGTAAATTAACCATGCCATAATAAATAGAAAAAGTCAAAGTATTTTGCGTTTTACCATGTAGTTAGTGCACAAACTCCAAAAAAAGTTTAGCTAGTTCTCGTAAGCTGACGGAAGCGTAATTTTAGTCAGTTAGTTGAGCGACCACTCATTATTTTAATGAAATAGACATCATTTTTAATCGATTATTGGTTTAGAAGGAAATACAAATATATTTTGACACACCAAGCATAATATCTATGCTTAAAACTAATAAATAACATGTTTTAGTTGCGTTTGAAAATGTTCCTGCTCACTAATTTTCACTATAATTTTGTGACACGAGTGCTGAAGCTTTGGTTACAAACCTCACTGAGCCGCACCAAACTAACTTCTTGCAATAGAACGATGACGTGAGGGAAATAGATAAACTGAGCTTGCGTTTCCATTAAAAACGAGGGTTTCCCGTGCTTCTGTTTGACTATTTTTACGTCATTTACGCAAAGTGCTCGAGAGCCAGCGGTGGTCGGCGAACCGGCCTAATCACCCTACGTGTCGTCTTTAATTTGGAGCGGCGTGATATTTTCTTTTCCTTCTTGCGGCCCGCGATTGTTTTTAAATAAAGGTCGTATCTTTCTGAATTATTATAATTACGCGCCCAAAAATTATAAAAATAAAAACGGGCAAGAGCGTGTCAGAACACGCTGTCTTCCGACAGCAAATACATACTTATATGTAGGTATTTCATAATATTATTATGAAATACAAAGTTATTTTTGCGGTTGTGAAACTCAAAACTGAAAATAGTGAATATTTCAGTTATTGACGTATCTTGTTCGAACCAATTTTAATCGAAAGTATTTATTAGATGTTACAAACTAGATTTTTTCGTTTTTTTTCAGGAGTTTTGATAACGCGCCCCCCTGTAATTTTCCATTTTTTTCCATTTTCCCTGGACACACATTGTTAACGACTTTCGGAGCTCTCCTAGTTTACTTAATATGCACTTTAAAAAAAGTCGTTTGAGAACCATATTGTTAAATAACATTCAAGGACCAAATAACAACAGTTAAAAACCTATCTAACATATTATATATCCTATCTAAAATATTTTAGCGCTCCCCTTCATGTGGGGTATCCACATGAAGGGGAGCGCTAAAATATTTTATGAACAAGTGCGGGCCCGCCTTTACTTCATTTTGCCACTATATGGCCCTTTCCTGCTAAAAGGTTGCCGACCCCTGAACTAGAATATGAAGCTATCATCTAAATACCTATTATTATAAAATTGTAAAAGCCGTGTCTGTACATTGAAGATATTCCAAAAAAAAACAATTGGGATAATACTGGGACGTAACCATACCCAAAAAGATTTTTTTTTAAATTTTTGTCTGTTTGTCTGTTTGTGCGCGCATCACGCAAAAAGTACTGAACGGATTTTGATGTGGTTTTCACAGTTCGATAGCTTGGGGTTCGATTTAAAATCTAAGGGCGCGATTCCATTATGCAAGTCTTGCATGCAAGTATGACGTCACACTTGTGTGCAAGTCATTCGAATTGAACATAACAGTCGCAACTTTTTTGCTAGCTGTGGTTTCCACTATACAAATTGCATACAACTTGCAACTTGTATGCAAGTAACTTGCATAATGGAATCGCGCCTTAAGCTGCGTTTCACCTTATTTTGGTGGGATAAACCAGAGATAGGTACATTCATTTTTATAGCCCACGCGGACGGAGTCGCGGGCAAAAGTCTAGTAGGTATCATTATAAATTTATTTTGATACTACACGTAGGTATTTGTGGGTCAGGCCACGAACTTTTAAATCCATAATCGTTCTTGCTTTTTAATTGCTGTTACATTGGTAGTACGGTAGGTACCTACCTTATACATACTTTTCGTCTGAGTCTGTATAGTTCAGGTACTCAAAGATAGAGCCTCTAAACTATTTTTTTTTACATTTATAACATGAAGCCTGCATTTGCCTAAGGGGAAGGCAGCTGTGTAGGTATGTAAATATGTAGTGCCCCACAGTCGTCAGATAAGTCACCAGTAATAGGGGACGAGCCTATTGCTCGGGTCAAATCCGGACTCCAGGCTGCTTCTAAGACTTCTATTGCTCGGGTCAAATCCGGACTCCAGGCTGCTTCTAAGACTTCCCCAATGGGACTTCACGCTTGACAGACACTATAGCGAAAGACAGAACTGCGACAAGACTTAATTCATCTCCGACAGGACTCTTCTCCGACAGCACGCGTAGCATGACCAATTCTATCTCTATTCTACCAAAGAATAGACAAAGTTCTTTCTATCCAACTCGTTATCGCCCCTGCCCGAACACGCGGCGACCCGCCCGTGCTTGGTCAATCTAGTTTCATTCAAGTTAGTCTTAGTTAATTAAGAATGCTGGTTATTTTTAAAATAATTAAAATAATGTCTCAAAATGCCAATTTTCCCAGTTTTCGACCACCTAGTACCCAGTTTTTGACCACTTACTGAAATTACTGAAAGTAAAGCATTTAGTGGAGAAAAGTAAGCACACAAAATTAAACGAGTAAATAATCAACCGCTCTTTATAATTCAAACGACATCATCATCTAAAAACTCATGTATTAACATCTTTACTTTAATATATGTATTATAGCTGAAAAGTTTTTTTGTTTGAAGCTGCAACTACTAGTCGAAAAAATCTTTTTGTACATATAGGTACCTACCTAGGTATGATAGCCAAATTCATGAGTAGAAACCCAACTATAGCAACGATCCTAAGAAGCCGAACAACGGGGGTGAAACCGCGGGGCACAGCTAGAATTTAATAATTCGTAGAAATTAAAATGACATAAAACCCCCTAAAAATCCGCGATAGTTTACGATGGAGCAAGCTTACCTAGAAGAAATCGATTCACTCGCTATACTTGAAAACGCCCAGATTGTAACTAATGGAGAACACCCACTTCGGCAGCGCACTCCAATGTTTGGTTGGTTTTGACAATGAAAGTGGAATCAAAGCGCTTGGTTCGTAGGTATCAAAATTACGAGTAAATAGTAGGTATATTTATTATAAAACCGTCATTTGTATACTAATCAGTCATTGTTCACTAATTGAAAAACAAACTCCGATTTCGTAACCTTGGACCCGTTTCAAACTAATTTCCCACGTGTACATTTACATGCATTAAATGACAAATTATGAAATTATAAATAGATTTTGCTAAGCAGATTTTACGTTTCTAAGTAAGTAAGTCCACAAATATCTGGTCATTTGAAGCCACGCCACGCTGTCAACAATGAAGTGCTATGGATGCGTTCAAGGTTGCTAATGACGTCAACATCCAAAAGTCGCTGTAGGCCAAGGTCAATGAACGGTAATGCCAGACAGCTGTATGCGCATAAATATAATCGATATGCGCTTGATTTTATTATCATTCTGTTTTGCTTGTTGGCAGTTCGTGTTTATTTTAAAATTTACTGCTGTGCATTCCATGCATTCTGCATATTTTAGTCGCTTTGAGAATTTGAATGAAGTAGATGCCTAGATACCTACATATTAGTGTTATTCTTTTGACATCAGAGCTTCTCCAATACACCTTCAAACCATTTATCCACCGGTTAACGTAGTTGCTTTAATTCTTATCATTGACCTATATGTCCCTAGACAAGCAGTTCCGAACATTATACATGTTACACTCAAGTGCGGGCACAACACAAGCCTCACATTCACTTTGACGTTTGATGCGGTGAGCAACACATAGTACCCGCGTGTGGGGCATGATTTTTGTTCGAAACTGCTTGTCTAGGGACATATAGCTCAATGATTCTTATCAGGAAATGTTTTGTGACCTTTGATGCCCGTCGCGTCACAGACCTATCTCGACTATTTAAGTGGCTACCTACTACCTACCTACATGAAATAATTAAATATTATCAGAATGGATACCTATTATGTGATATTAGGAATAGGTAGGTTGTGTGTGTAGGTTGTGTGTGTGTGTTGTGTAGTATACGTATGCCTATCATCTATTTTATGTATCAGTCACTTAAACCTGTGATTGCTGTGAAGTGATTAATTCTTGAAAATAATCATTCGATTTTGATAACTCATTCTAAAAATTCTAACATTCATAATAAATAACTTAATTAAGGAACATAATTAATGATAAAATAATGTTATCTTTAAGATAAATATTGTCGTGTCATGGCGTCCGTTGGTAACTATTTCGAAGTGTAAATAATATAGGTAGACTAGCTTTCGCCCGCGGCTTCGCCCGCGTGGACGCCGGAAATTATCCCACGGGAACGTACCTACCTACTGCAGAAGTAAACTTTAACTACGCTTATCACTCTCCGGTCCATAACAGTACAACAACATGATAATACAAACAGATACTTCAATTTTATTTATTAGTATAGATAGAAGATTACCAGTCTTATTACCCCCGTCCCGCAGGATACTTAGAAGTTTTATAATGTTGGTGAATAGTTTTTTATTTTTCTATTTTGAGTGACATAAACAAAGGCGATTACAGCAATACCGTAAATTCATCACCACTAACCGAACCTACACACTTCTTGCTCGTCAATATAGGCGAAGTGAATTAAATAAATACCTACCGTTTAGACGCTGACTGTACTGTGCAACTTCATTACATTTTCTTTGCCTCATGTCGTGATAAACGTAGGCGCATTGCTATTTGATTACAATCAGTTAGAAATCTTGCCATAGAACACACCCTTACAGTAAGACCTTAAGGAGTTCCATTGATCATCGTCAAGTTTCACTACTGTATTTACTTCACCATAACGACATCACGGTTACTCAGATATACCGATATCCTAAGACCTAAGAGATTTGCCCGAGTATTGTTTAAGTGCTCATAAGAATTGAACAGTTCCGTTATTTTGTCACGGATCCTATAATCAGATCTTGACCAAATTTACATGAGACTACACCTGAAGTACCTATTTTCCAACACAAAAAGGAACATTGAAATCAGTCCACGTGGTGCATAATTATCGCTAAACATAGGTACATAAAAAAGATTCCGATGAATTGAGAACCTCCTCCTTCTTTTTGAAGTCGGCTAAAAAAGGTTAAACACCATTTCTTTGTTTGTAAAGTAACTACGAACCGAAACACCATTTTTTATGACCCTTACTTAAAAACTAACGGTACAATTATAAACATTATCAACCCCCATTTCACACTTTTAGGGGATGCATTTTCACAAAATCTGAAATACTTATTTGTATATTTGAAAAGAAGAGCCAAAATACCAATTCCCATGACTCTAACTTCAAAAGTAACGGTACGGGTTGAAATTTAATGAACCCTTAAAATAGATGTTTCATTAATTGAATCGAAGATCCCAAATACCAATTTATGATTCTAACTTCAAAACCAACGGAACCCTTATTCAAACGTTCACCCCCCATTTCTACCCTTTAGAGGTTGAATTTTCAAAAACCCTGAAATACGTGTTTGTTTATTTAAAAAGAAAAGCCTAAATACCAATTTTCATTGATTTTACTTTAAAAATGACGGACTTGCATACAAATTTTCATCCCTTATTTCCCCCCCTTAGGGGTGGAATTTCCAAAAATCCTTTCTTATCGGATGCCTACATCATATAAGGAATAATAATAATGTCCTCCAAGTTTCATGTTTCTACAACCAGCGGTTTAGGCTGTGCGTCGCTCCATCAGTCAGTCAGTCAGTCAGGACTCAGGACAAAGCATTTTATTAATATAGATAGGTAGGTACAGTCAGGTAAAGTTAGGTAAAGTTTTTAATTATTGACTAAAGAATCCCTTTCCCTGACTGTACTTCAGGGAAAGGGATTCTTTAGTCAATAATTAAAAACTTTACCTAGCATTAAAAAACTTGCAAATGCAAAACAATACCAACCTTCACACTGCATCATCATTAATTCAACTTATAGTGCAATTTATTATGATAATTAAAGGCTATTATATTTTCATGTGATAACATTTTAAGAGGGGGTAAAATGAGTTTCCCTAATAGATCATCATCTTCCTGCCCTTATCCCATTTTACTTGGGGTCGGCGCAACACGTTTTTTTCTTCCATTCTCCCCTATCAGACGTCACAGTATCATTTACTCCTTTTTCTTTCATATCATTCCTTAGACAATCCATCCATCTTTTCTTTGGCCTTCCTCTTCCTCTCCATCCATCAGCATTCATACTCATAACTCTCTTAGTCACATGAGTCTCATCCCTCCTCATCACATGTCCATACCAAGACAGACGATTCCCTTTCATTTTTTCTGTAACAGGCGCCACTTTCAAACTTCCCCTTATAAACTCATTCCTTACTTTATCCATTCTTGTCACTCCACACATCCATCTCAACATCCTCATCTCCGCTACATGCAATCGTTTCTCATCCATCTTTTTCACAGCCCAACATTCCGATCCATACAATACGACAGGTCTAATCACGGATTTGTATATTTTCCCCTTTAATTTGAGGGGCATCCGTGGGTCACAAGTTGTTCCGGTGACCTGTCGCCATTTCATCCATCCCGAGTTGATCCGGTGTGTTATGTCCCGGTCTACATCGCCATCTCCTTGGACAAGCGACCCGAGGTACCGAAAGTCGGAACAGGCTGGTATGGGCGTTCCGGCAAGAGTAATGGGCACAGGACTGGAGAGACCGCCAAAATCGCAAAACAAATATTCTGTTTTGGTTCTGCTCAATTTCAAGCCAACATTCTCCAGTCTTTGCCACCACACCTCCAATCTGCTCTGGACCTCTAGGCCGCTCTCGGCAATCAGCACAATGTCGTCGGCAAACAGCATACACCAGGGGGCCTCCTCCTGGATGTCCGATGTCAGAGCATCCATTATCATCAGGAAGAGGTACGGGCTGAGAGCCGACCCCTGGTGCAAGCCAACCGCCACATTGAAACTACCGGTAGTGCCCGCTGTGGACCGGACTTGTGTACTGCATCTACTATACATTGCACGGATCAACTGCACATACTTCCCAGGCACACTTTTCTCCTTAAGGGCCCACCACAGAACCTCACGGGGCA
The DNA here is from genome assembly GCA_948465475.1 of Thalpophila matura. NCBI lineage: Eukaryota > Metazoa > Arthropoda > Insecta > Lepidoptera > Noctuidae > Thalpophila > Thalpophila matura. The sequence continues at coordinate 5,789,123 of OX419187.1, read as the reverse complement.
CCCGGTCGTATGCCTTTTCGAGGTCGACGAACACCATGTGCAAGTTCTTATGCGCACCTCTGTACTTCTCGCACAGTTGGCGGATAGCGAAGATAGCATCCGTCGTACCCCGACCAGGCATAAAACCGAATTGGTTCTGTGAAATTTCGCTCTCCTCTCTCAGTCTCCTTTCAATAACTTTCTCCCAAACCTTCATACTGTGTGATATTAGCTTTATTCCTCTATAATTATTGCATTCCAGCACATCACCTTTATTTTTAAAAATGGGCACTAGCGAACTATTGCACCATTCGTCAGGTATGGCTTCTTCCAGCAACAGCTTATTGAAGAATAAAGCTAACCACGTCCAACCATCCATCCGCAATATTTTCCACACTTCAACAGGTATTCCGTCCGGTCCTAATGCCTTACCATTCTTCATTCCACTTACTGCACTCCTCACTTCATCCACACTTATTATTCTCACTAATCCCTTATTTACAGGTTTATTTTCAAGCACACCACTCCAGTCATTCTCCTCATTCATCAATCTTTCAAAGTAACCCTTCCACCTATTCTTTATTTTCTCATCTTCCGACAGAATCATTCCAGCATCGTCTTTTACGCACTTTACCTGACAAACATCCCTCGCCTTTCTCTCCCTAGCTCTAGCAAGCCGGTATAGTTGTTTTTGGCCTGCTGGAGTATCCAAGGTGTCATAGAACTTTACTTGGGCATTTGCTTTCGCTATAGCCACAGTTCTTTTGGCTTTTTTCTTTAGAGCATCATACTCACTCTTTTTTTCAGCTTTCAAACTAGCACGCTCATTACTAATGCTCTGCCATTCCTTAAATTTCTTCTTTTTTTCCCTCAATACATTCTGAATCTCTGTCGACCACCACCATGTATCCCTGTCTATCGTACCCCTTCCTTTCGTCTCTCCCAAAATATCTTTTGCTGCGCTCCTAATACACCGAGCCATCTCATTCCAACATTCATTTACGCTTTGGTCGTTCATATCACCCATCTCAATCATTTTATTTACCACTCGTTCTCTTAATTCTCCTGCACAATCATTCTTCTCTAGCATATGCCATTTTATTTTAGGAGGGGGACGCTCTTTATGTTTTGGAAGCCTTATTTGTAAGACTACTTCCATAACCAGGAGTCGATGTTGTGAGACCAAATCTTCTCCCGGTAGCACTTTGCAGTCTTTGACGTGCTTTATGTTGTTGCGTCTAACAAGGAAGTAGTCTATTTGTGTATTATGTGCTCCACTCTTATATGTTACTAGGTGTCCATCGGCTTTTTGGAACCAGGTGTTAGCTACTGCTAGATCAAATGCAGTAGCTGATTGCAACATAGTTTCCCCCTCATTGTTTAGATTCCCAAAACCCCATCCCCCGTGTACTCTGTCATAACTTCCTTTCGTTCTTCCCACATGCCCATTAAAATCACCTCCAATAATTAATTCCTCATGCACCGGGATGGTCATTAAAACTGTATCAAAATCCTCCCAAAACTTCTCTTTCACTCTTTCCTCACAACCTACCTGTGGAGCATACACACTTATCACGTTCAGTACAACATTCCCTAACATAACTTTCACAACTATCAATCTATCATTAATTCTTTTTACATCCATCACACTTTCTTTCAAATTACTATCTAACACTATTCCCACGCCATTCCTTTTTCCATCACTTCCACAGTAGAAGAACTTGTATCCCTCCCCAATTTCCCTGGCTTTCGTACCCTTCCATTTAGTTTCTTGCAAGCACGCCACATTTATTCTTCTTCTTTTCAATACATCTGCTAACTCTCTGGATCTTCCAGTCATTGTCCCAACATTCCAACTAGCATACCTCAATCTCTCTTCCCGAGCTCGCTTCTTACGTCGCACCCGCCCGGGTTGGTGCGACAACCCTTGTCCATTTCCCGCAGGGGCCGGGTGCTGCTCCTGCGCGTCTCCTGCGGGGTACGCCCTAGCACTATCGCGCATATCATTTTCTCCAATCTCAATAGATCATAGGGGTAAAAAGATTGAAAGGGTTAGGAAACGCTGCTTTAGCAGGTACACTATCCTACTTCCCACTTAGATTAAGAACTAGAAAAATTAGATAAGCAGTCGGTATTATTATTTTTTCTGCAAAGGTTTTATCATTGCTACTGGCCGATTACAACATTTTAATACCTTGGTTAAAAAAAATGTTTGACATTGAATGACACCGTTGACCATTGTCAAAATGGATACGAAAATGATATAGGTAAAACTTAACCAAATATAAAATTATTATTATTTTAATAATATTATACCAAAATATTTAAACTAGGTACTTTTTGAACGAAACCAAGAGGTGAAGTGAAGTGAACTCCAGGTAGGTATTTTACCTACCTATTAATTGTATTTTTTAAATAATCATTTATGATAATCATACTGATATAATAATAGACAGGTAATTAGGTATGTAATTAAAAAAACACTAGGTAAGTCGTCGTTCAGAATAGTGGCAAATCAATAACGGTGAAAATTGCATAATATCCACATTCTAGACTGACTAATTCATCAACGCAGAGCCCAAACCGCTGAACATAGAGATTTGAAATTTAGACAGTAGGTTTCTTTCATGACGTAGACATCCACTAAGAAAGGATTTTTGAAAATTCTACCCCTAAAAGGGTGAAAAGGGGATGAAAGTTTGTATGAAAGTACCGTTAGTTTTGAAGTTAGAGTCATGGAAATTGGTATTTAGGCTTTTCTTTTTGAATAAAGAAATACCTGTTTCAGGGTTTTTGAAAATTCGCACCCAAAGGGGGTGCAATGGGAGATGAAAGTTTGTATGAAAGTAGGTACCTACCAGCGTTGCCAGACGTCCTGATTTTGTCGGGACGTCCCGATTGTTGGCCTCGAAATTAAGTGTCCCGCGCGGGACAGGCTCAGTCCCGCTTTTCGGGGATTACGTGACGGTGCGGCGCGGCGGTTATTATAGTAAAGTAGGTAACCTATTTTCACTAAAATATATTTTCGGTGGCTATCTATCATCATTGTAAACATAATTTAAAACTCAAATACAAGGACAAGTACCTACCTAGGTAGGTACTTGTCCTTGTATTTGAGTTTTGTAGGTACCTACTTATTAAAAATACTTATAAGGACATTCAGCAGTTTATTTTTTATTTTTTGCTAGGTAGTAAAAAAAAAACAAATAAACTGGTACCTACCGTTAGTTTGAAGTTGGAGTCATGGAAATGGGTATACTTATTTAGGCTTTTCTATTTGAATGAAGAAATACGTGTTACAGGGTTTTTGAAAATTCGCCCCCAAAAAGGGTGCAAAGGGGGATCAAAGTGCGTATGAAAGTACCGTTGATCCGATTCTGAAAATTCTTTCACTAATAGGAAGCTGCATTATTCCTGAGTGCTATAAGCTACTTTCTATCCGGAAGAAATGCACAGTTCCTGCGGGTCACGCGGACGAAGTCGCCGGAAATGACCTAGTTTTGGTATATTATGCAGTTCGCACGGCTCTTGACTTTAAGGGCCATGTTCACAGACAAGATAAGTATATGTTAAATTGAAAACAGCCGTTTAACAAGACTTTTCTAAGGCCAAAGTCATGTTGAACGGCCGTTTTCAATTTATTGGACTGTTAAATTGTCGGTGAACTTGGCCCTAAGTACGCACACAGCGGATACAAAACATTAATCGATTAATCTATGCATGCTTAAAATAAATAAAAATTAAATAATAGATTGGTTATTCAGGGAGGTTTGTATTATCTGCCGTACCCCTAGAGTGTTTTTGTAAACCAGGAGGCACGGAGGTAAAGCAGCCCCCGCCCGCTGTAACAAAGCGTAGGCAGTGCGAGCCGGAGCGGTTGAGGCTGGTCGCCGAAGCCGAAGCTGCTAAGAGGCCCTAGACAAGTTGCTTTTCTGTTAGCGTTAGCGTCAAACGCTACGGATAAAATGTATGGAAATGACATTTGTGAGTCACGTGACTTTTCCGCAGGTAATGTCGTTGCCATACATTTTGTCCGTGCGTTTGGCGTGAACGCTAACAGAAAAGCAACTTGTCTAGGGCCGAAGGTGAGCTTGGGTGCTTGCGACTTGTTACGTAAGGGCGGAGGGGCTGCACTTCCCGCAGCGCCGCGCCGGAGACTGTCAAAATAATGCCGTAGTCTGATCATATTAGCCAGATCATGAAATTCCTCAGCATTTCATGAAACGCCGTGGTCCGATCGTATTGGCCAGATCATGAAATTCCTCGGCATTTCATGAAACGCCACTTTTTCATAATTTGGCAGCTAACCAGCTAAATCGACAAACGTAAGTAAGTTGTTGATCGATCTGCCTGAATTTTACTTAGCCATATCATAAATGAATTCGGAAAGTCATGAAATGTTTCAGGAAATATATAGTAATTTCATGATCTGGCCAAGTTTTACGCCTGGCCGCGGACATAATTTATATCATCGATCGGTTTCGGCCCGTCCGCGTCGTCGGCTACGTTATTAGGTACCACATTGATCATGCAAAGCGTCAAGATCAATAGCGGCTCCAAACACTAGCAGTAGTAGGTAGGTAGTAAGTTTACGTAAGGAGGTAGGTAGGGTAACGTTATATTTTTATTAGGCTATGGTTACCGTTGCGGAAAGTAAGTCGTGCTCCTAAAGGTCGAAAGTCAAAGCTACTAAAACTTTTCCGTATACGTAATCGGCTTTTTGTTTTGATCCAATTACAAATATTTATAGCTCGGTAATTTATTTATATAAACTGTTATGCTAGCTAATGTTAGTAAACAAAAACATTGGTCAATAAGCCATTTAGGTTGATACATTTGTGTATTATTCTTTCTGAATCTAATTGTCTATAAATATTCATTTGTTGAGACCAATATCTTTGAGACACCAGCCGGCCTAGCATGACCACGATAGAAACGGGTTTTGTCTACATAGAAATAGACAAAGTGACAGATTGTAGAAACATTTCTACGTTTTATGAATGAAATCTGTCACTTTGTCTATTTCTATGTAGACAAAACCCGTTTCTATCGTGGTCATGCTAAGCCGGCAGGCAAATGATGAAATGTTTACCTAAAAAATGTGTAGGTTAGAACAGGTTAAATAATTTGTTTTTTCATTCTAATGAAAAGAAAATACATCTCTCGGCCGCCAAAAACGCCTTTAGAATCTTTGTTTTAACTGTTAATTTTTTCGTGATAGAAAGTAGCCTATAATATTACTCAGTGATAATGTAGCTTGCTAGTGGTGAAAGAATTTTAAAAGTGGTGTAAAATTGGTCCAGTAGTTTCGAAGCCTATTCGGTACAAACAAACAAAAAAATCTTTCCTCGTTATAGGTACCTAATATTAGTTAAGTTTATACATAAGTAATAATACGTTACAATAAGTATAGTAGTAACCTACTAGAATTGTTTCCATAAGAGACTGAGAGCCCTATCAATCTTTTATGGGATCATGTTGTTTGTCAAAAACATTTTTTTTTTCAGAACAGCACCCTAATTGCGTAACTGAATTGCTATCACCATGGCATTGTTTTTGACATTCATTACGCCGTATGATAGCTATCCGCGCTCCTGTAACTAGCTCAACGCCGCAATGGATGTTCTTGATCTGTCAAAATGAAAGCCATGGCGAAAGAAATTGAGTTACGCAATTAGGCTGCAGGTTTTTTTTTTCAATAACACAATTTTTTGTAAGAATACATGTTTGGGCCTAGTCTATTTTCAAAATATCACATATTATTGCGTTGCTAAGAAAAAAAAATAAAGGACATGACGAAGACACGATATAATAAGTAGGTCAATGGGTTTTTGAAATCTGTCTCCTAATTACCTACTTAGTTGAACCCATATAATATGTAGGTAGATAGGTAGGTAGGTACATACGTTATTTTTCGGAATGTGATGTTTCTTTGCATAGTAAATTGGATTATACAATTAAAATTATACAAAAATGTGAAGTGAAATAGGTATGTGTGTAAATTACATAAATAAATTTGAATGACCTTGACCCACTTAAATCGTGTACATTACCAGTTGGGAAAGTTGCGTAAACAGAGGTTACCTAACTGCTAACGTTTTAACTTTATGGTTGCTCTGAACTTAGGTGAGAGTCATACCTACTGTTACGCAAGTTTATGGACGAACGATTAAGTAGGTACCTACCTACCTATAATTAAAAAGAAATTTGTTCAAATTAAAGGCCAAATTAACTGCGGTTTTTAATGTTTTACTTTTCCGGTTTATTTTTGGGTTATCACTGGTTTCTAAAGCATTTAATAACAATATGAAAGATACAAAATATTCCTTTCGTTATTAGGTATGATAAAATTACTGTTAATAACTAAGCCATTATTGATCATTCTATTTATTTTACTTATCCATATCTTTATTATTTGGTTACAGGGATCGAAGGGATCAGGAGCAACGAGAGATGTTGGAAAAGCAACAGAAAGAGAGAAAAGAGAGAGAACGGATAGAACAGGAACGTGAGAGGGAGAGGGAAAGGGAACGGGAGAGGGAAAAGCAGGAGAGGGAAGAAAAGGAACGAAGAGATCACGAGAACGCCGCCTCGAAACTAGTGACGAGGCATTTCGAGGAATCTCTCAGGCTAGCTAATCAGAAGGTATTTATTTTACTTAAATTAATACCTAGTCTAAACTCTAACTGATGCCACATTCAGGGACGTCACTTAAAAATAATCAATCATTAACTTTAATTGACCAGCACATGTCAACAAAATTGAATCTAGATTCAATTTTGTTGACATGTGACGCTGTCAGCGCTGACAGCGTCACAATAAATTCTTGTCAATGATTCATGATTTTTATGTGACCTCCCTGAGTGCGGGATTCCTTGCTTAGAAGTTAAATTAATCATCCTTAACCTTGTGTAGCTCTCAACTGTTGATTTTTTTTCTTGTAACCTTTAAAAAGTAAAATTCTGTTATGCCTTTTATTTAGATGGCCTATGCGATTTATAAATTAAAGGTTGCTTCATTTCCCATGAAAAATATTGACCAATAATTATTTTGTCCGCAGCGGGAGCGCATGTCGTGGTCGCTGCTGCACAGCCTTGCGCCGAGCCGGGCGGCGGGCGCGCAGGACCACGAGCGGCTGCGCGCGCCGCCGCCCGACCGCGGCTACTACTCGCCGCCCGGACACCCCCCCGCGCACCCCGCCACCAGGCCGCCCGCCACCTCCCCCGCGGACTACCACGCGCAACACGCCCGCCTCTCCATACCCTCTAAACCAGACAAACAGTCACACCCCTCCCTACCTAAAGGCGAACCTAACTTCGCCCACTACAATTATCCCCCCTATCGATACGATAAGATTAAAGACCAGCACTTACCGGCGCCGCCACCTCTGGTCCCAGAGAAAAATTCTGTGATAGTCAAGCATGACCCTAAACAGATCCACCTTGAACAGAAGCACCCCTACCCGAGCAAACCCCGGAGTGAGCCGAACCCCCACTACCTGCCGTCGCGGACGTACCGAACGGGTCCCTCGCCGCACGCGCCGCCTCATCCGCATCCTACGCTGCAGACGTCACCGCACGCGGCACTGCCCGCGCAGGACAAGAACGCGCGGCGGTTGTACCAGCCTCCCCCGCCACGCTCGCCGGCTTACTACCAGACTGCACAGCCCGTGAAGCCTAAGGTGTCGAGTCCTGCTCCTCCCCACATCTATGGCAAGCCTCCGTGCAATTCTCCGGGCCCGGGGCCGGGTCCAGCGCACTATGCCGTCGCCGTCGAGCCCCCCATGCCGCACAGCAAGGTGGAACAGCCGCCGGTGCCGTACCCGCCGCCCTACGCGCAGCGCACGCGGCCGCCTCCCCCCGCGCACTCGCGCACCCCCGAGCCGCGCCCGCTGCAGCGAGCGGTCGTCGACGCCAACTCCACCTCGCCGTGCCAGCTGCAGCCTCTAGACCTGGGCGTGACGCGGGACGATCCCGACCGCCTGTCGCCCAGACGACGCGGCGCGTCTGACCCCCCCGAAGCCGATGCCAAGCGGCGAAGACTTGAGGAACCCTCCGCGCTGGAGCCGCTGATAGCGGCCGCCGCTGGCACCGGCCGGACGCCTCATGGCTCCGAACCGGCACCGCAGGCACCCGGCCCGCCCTGCGACGTGCGCGTACCTTCCGCCGATGGCAGCGTGGCCACACCTGAGCGGGCTGCCGGAGCTTCACCCGCGCCGCACCTTACCCCTGCGGCGAGCCCGGCGCCCGCGACTCCTGTACCTCCAGTGGCTGCATCGCCGCCCCTAGCAGCAGCCCCGCCAACGGCACCTACGCCGCCAGCCCCTCCGGTCACGCCACCGGTCGCACCTGGAGCTGACGGTGACACCCCTGTGAAAGCGGCACAATCCCCACGTGATAGCACTGGTGCGCCCGTCCGACACCTCGGCAAGAAGGCGTGGCTACAGCGACACGAGACCGCACCGATCGGCGAGGGTGACTGTTCCGGTGGTGGCGGAACTTGTATCACACTTCCTATGACAATTAATCGAGTATCGGAACCGGACGATTCTAGTTCAAACATTGTCGTGCCAGTGGCTGCTAAATCGATACAGCGTGGCGGGCGGAAGACAACGAAACCGAGAAAGCCGAAAGAGGTGAACGGTCGCGTAGACGACGCCGAGGAGGATAGTTCGAGTTCCGATCGAGAGTCGGCTGCGCCCCCAAAAAGGAAACCGCCAAAGGCGAAACGGAAAAAAGGCGCCGTCCCGCGGAAGGCCGGCGACGAGCCAAAGAGGAAGAAGGCTTCCGAGAGCGGCAGCGAGAGCGACAAGGAGAGTGATGATAAAGACTCTGACTCCGGCGGTAGCGGGAGTGGCAGCGGCAGTACGTCTAGTAGGCGCGGTGGAGCCGGACGAGCGCGCGGCAGGAGAACGCGCGGTGGCGGGCGCGGCGGCCGGCGGCGGGACGAACCCCCCCGCCGCCTGCCGCAGGCCGCCCCCGCGTCCCGGGCCCAACCCGACTCGTTCCTACAAAACGGGCCGTGCTTCGAGGTGGCTCCGCGGCTCGCCAAGTGCCGCGAGTGCCGCTGGTCGCCCGCGCAGCGCGACAAGGACATGCCGAACATCTTCTGCCGGTTCTACGCTTTCCGAAGACTGAAGTACGCCAAAAACAGGCAGCTGGCTATCGCCGGCTTCTCGGATCCTTACAAAGACGCCGAGGAGGTGAGTTATCCATCAATATTTATTTTTGCAAGTCTTTTGAAGACACTTCGCCATCCTTTTCCGAAAGTAAAATTGTGGCAAATATTGACGAATTCTTATTTTTGTCTACAGGATGATAAAAAGCTATGGTTGTCGTCATCCGCTGGTGCGGCAGAGTTAGATATCGAGATGAGTTGCTTCCTACTGAGGGAGATCGGAGACCAGTTCTGTGAACTGCTACAACAAGAGAAAGAGGCTGCATCCCATCATTTAAACGATGGTAAGTTCCATTTTCATTGTAACCAGGGCCTGCAGTCGCGACATAGATAGCGATCGCTTTACGACCGAAATCGGTTCTTTCGCCGTATTTTTCCATAGATTTTTTCATAAATGGCGACCGATTTCGGTCGTTATCTAGGCCAAATTGCCCATATTGAATTGTCGCGGTTTATTTGGAATTGTTAATAATTTCGTTTTTTTTTATTACAGATAAGACGATAGCGTGGAAACGAGTGGTGCAAGGTGTTAGGGAAATCTGTGATGTTTGTGAGACTACCTTGTTCAACTTCCATTGGACGTGTGGCAAATGCGGCTTCGTCGTATGTTTAGACTGTTATAAGGTAAATACATATTTTGATGATAAACTCTTACCATACGAAGTTATTCTTGCAAATTTGGATCTAAAAGTAAACTAAGAATCCTTCTTAAAATTTCTTTCCTTTTATTTACAGTCGCGGACATCCGGCGGCGACACTGCGGCTGTTCCAACAGAAACAAACAACTCCTCGAATGCTAACAGCAATTGCGAGAGAGATTCCTTTGGGTGAGTAAATTATTTCATTGAAAATCTTTTAATATTTATCAGTATTTACCTATTCTGATTTTGATCCGATAAACTCTGCCTATCGTATCATAAACTTACACATTCTTATTTCTTAGCATCCCTTGTTCTGTAATTACCTCCTACTGAGAGATGGGGATATTAAATTGCGGTTGCACTATAAAATACAAACATTGTAGTTTGCATTTTCCCTGAAAATGAATGGATGTAAAATTAACGATTGAACAGTGTTCGTCGATATCTCTTAAATCGAGATGAACAATAGTTTCAGTGTACTTTGAACCCTATTCAAATAATAGTACACGCGCTGAATTTCTTATACGACATTACTGTTATGAGACACAAGAAAAGGAGGTTCTGTATTCGTCCCGTATGTATGAATGTATGTATGGATGTTTGTATGTGCGCGATTTTCTCAAAAACTACTGATTCGATTTGGATGGGGTTTTAACAAAAAATAACCGACTTCAAAAATCCACTACAAAGAAAATAATAATTTTGGTTTCGGAAGTCGGTGGCAAAAAAAAGCAAACAAAAACCAAAGCCACCGACTTCCGAAACCAAAATTATTATTTTCTTTGTAGTGGATTTTTGAAGTCGGTTATTTTTTGTTAAAAAAGTTTTTTTATACATAATGTGCAAAAGGCCTACCTCTTGACGTAGTACTAACAAGCCAGATCACCTTCCAGCTGGCTGATGTGCACATCGGGCGGCGCGCACCCCGCGAAGCGGCTGCTGCTCACGCAGATCGCGGCGGGCGGCGCGCTGGACGCGGCGGCCGCGCGCGCGCACGCGCTGCGCTCGGCCTTCGCGCTGCCCGCCTGCGCGTGCGGCGCCGCGCCCGCCGCCGCGCCCGCCGCGCGCGCCGCCGCCCGCCGCCTGCTGCACCGCGCGATCATGAAGGTAGGCCTGAACAGTCACACGGAGAAAAAGCTCGCCCAATTGGTAAAAGATAACAAACACTCAGAGAAAAAAATCCTTCTTATCTCTCCTAAATGGTAAAACTAGTAGGTAGTAAGAAAGAAAATGGGAACCAATTTATTTCGCTCTCTGTGCGTGTGCGGGGCCACTGCCGCACCCGTACCCCGTACCCGCGCCGCCGACAGGCGACTGTTACACCGCGCGCTCTTAAAAGTAGGACTGGTAACAGTCACTCGGAGAAAAAGCTCTTTCAAATCCCTGGTAAAACTATAGTCCACGCGGAACTCATTGGCCGTGTCCTAGGTAAGTCAGCGGCGATATTTCCTTTAAAATGTTAATCAGAGAAAATTGTGCCACCGAAATCAACCAAACAATGGGACACCGGAGAATGACCCAAATACAAAGAAAAAATGGTTTCGACACAGCATTGTCCGTCCCACTTCAAGAAAATGAAGCGGCGCTTATGTTGATTCTTCAAGGAAATGAAGTTAGATACTAATTTGTGACTTTGGGTAGAACATAATAAACATTTTCCATAATTACCGTTTTCGGAGAGACTTAAATACCATAACTCAAGTAAAAGTTTTTAGTCCCCTTGTTTCCTCAACAATTGTCTAATGCAAGTTTCTTTCTCCACAGAACGTTAAAAAAGAAGACGTTAAAGAGGAGGCGGCAGCAGCCAACGGCTCGTCGCCGGTCAAGTCTGAAAACGGCAAGACTGGCAGCTCAGTCGTCAGCTGGCTGTCCGACATACCGCTCAAGGCTGAGGCTGAAGACGAGAAATCCGAATCCAGCTCGTCCGACTCAGAGGAAGGAGGCAATTTCTCAACGTTACGAGAGTTACTCATCCGACCGGCGCCAGAGGGTGGCGACACGCAACCCAAGAAAAAACAGAAGAAGAGCAAGAGCGACAACCTCGATGACGTCATCTCTAGTGTTGTGGACGAGAAGAAAGATGAGGATGGTGAGGTGAAGCCGTTCGCGTTGTCGAACGTGGTGAAGCGGTACGACAGGAGCGGCCGCAGTCGCGACGAGCTGCCCATCCGCATCATGACGCTCACGGAGTCCAAGCTGCTGTACCCCGACGTGCCGCACGCGTGGCTCTGCGACGGCAAGCTGCTGCACCTCACCGACCCCATGCACGCCGGCAATTATAAACCGTTCCAGGTAAATACCAGTGTAATTTTCGTGAGCTAGAATATAATTAAAATGTAATCTAGGTCATGTCAAATATTTTCTTTAAACATTTCATTTATGAGTTTTTTCTGTTGTTGCAGGACCAGTGGAAACGCGGTCAACCAGTTCTAGTCTCCGACGTATCGACCATTCTCGATAAAGACTTATGGAGTCCTGAGAGCTTCTCACGTGACTTCGGTGAAACGAGAGTCGATTTGGTCAATTGTGCGTCCGGTTTAGTGGTACCGTATCAACTGGGCAAGAAATTCTGGGACGGGTTCGACTTAGCCGCCAAGCGACTGCGAGACGAACGCGGCGCCCCAATGGTGCTCAAACTAAAAGACTGGCCACCGGGCGAAGACTTTGCGGAGCTTCTCCCGACGCGGTTCGACGATCTCATGCGTGCGTTACCTCTCGGCGAATACACGTCTCGCACCGGAAAATTGAATCTGGCCGCGCGGTTGCCCGAATGCTTCGTGCGTCCCGATCTCGGACCGAAAATGTACACCGCGTACGGAGGGGCCGGCGGCACCACTAACCTGCACCTGGACGTGAGCGACGCCGTCAACGTGATGGTGCACGCGAGCGCGCCGGCCGACGCGGCCGAGCGGGCGCGCGAGGCGGCGCGCGCGGCCGAGGAGGCGGGCGTCGACGTGCTGTCCCGCCGCCGCGCGCGCGTCAAGCCGCCCGCCGCGCTCTGGCACATCTACGCTGCTAAAGACGCGGATAAGATCCGCGACTTCCTAGTCCGAGCCGAGTTAGAGCGCGGTGCGAGGCCGCGCGCGCAACACGACCCCGTGCACGATCAGACTTGGTACCTGGACGCCGCGCTGCGCGAGCGCTTGTACCGCGAGTACGGCGTGGAGGGCTATGCGATACTACAGTGCCCCGGGGACGCCGTCTTCATTCCGGCCGGAGCACCGCATCAAGTGAGGAACCTCCTAGACTGTATCAAAGTGGCCGAGGACTTCGTTTCACCCGAGAACGTGTCGCGGTGTTTCGAGCTCGCCCAACAGTTTAGGCGGTTGTCTCGCCAGCACTCTAATAAAGAAGATAAGTTACAGATAAAGAATATAGTGTACCACGCGGTAAAAGATTCTCTGTGCTGCCTAGAGGAGGCGCTCGCCGAAGCCAAGTGAAGACGAGCGGGCCTCCCGCATTTGATCTCAACCTCGAACGTAACATTAATTGCTAAGTTCCGCATTTAAACGTAAGATTGGGAGCGAGTATGATACGCGCTGTGCGCCGTTTCGTGTATAAGATGCCATTGTTAAGCGTCCGAGTCGATTGTGTACCAGTTGTTGTAAGTGTACTCGAAATGTGATTTAGTCCGACGGTCGCGATCGGAGTATGTGCAATGTAAATTAGTCTGATTATGGTGATATCGTTGAGATGTGGATATGTTTTATGTTCCTTAATTGAAATACAAATAAAACTCTTCAGGTTATTTACAGCTTAATTGTAGCTATAGTGATATGTATGTATTGTGTAAATTTTAATTCGAATTCCATCGAGTACATATTAAGAATTGTATACTTTTAAGTTATTGTATTGAAATAAAACAAACGTATTCGCTCGAAGCATTGTACATTACAACACGGCATGTAGATAAGTTTATCCTATTACTAGATTTCTCAATTTGGTTATGTTACAAAATGATAGTTAAACAAAGTATGTGACAATTTCTTTTTGTCCTTATTGCTGTATTAGGAAGTTTTTTTTTGTACTGTGTATATTATGTATGGTTATAAGTTGGAATAAAAAAAAGATGTTTATATGAAACGGTTGTTTTCATTTTTCATTAGACTTATATGATTATCCTAACTAGCACTACCACTAGGGTGGGAGGTCAAGCAGGTACCTAGATGGTATTTTGCGGCAGCAGCAGGCATACTCTGCTACGGAAAACAACTAGCAACTGTCTCGGAATATCAATAATTTATAATTAAACTCATAACAAGCATTTTCTCATTTAAATAAGTTCAATTTGCACGAATAAGCGTTTGATACAAAACTTTTAATTTATTGATAAACTGGGCCTAGATTTTGGTGCTGATTCTGTTGAACGTCGCACTAAACTAATTTTAATCACACTACATCTCTTTCTTACAAATAACATTGAAAAAAGCCACAAAATATTTAGAACTGTCAATTAGTCTACGTCCTGCCGGGCTAACATGCGTGCCGCGACAAATTTTGTCGACTGTTTTGTCTCGCTCTTCTCGTGCGAAAACGAGACAAATTCACGATAAAAGCGTCGACAACATTTTGTCGCGGCGCGCATGTTAGGCGCTCTTGTCATTTACGGGAAAATAGTCATGACCTTTTGCGATTACGACTAAATTGACAACAAAACTATTCAAGTGGACTAATTTGACAGGATTAAATATCTTCTATCCTTTTCTCATGTTTTTTATTAGAAACACGTAATTACTCAATTTTAGTTGTTATACAACAGAATCGGCACCATTGTCCATAATTATGGTTTCGTTAAACAGTGCCATCTGTGGGCATTGGAACTACCTTTTGGCTGTAATCATAATTCATAACATTATGTTGCGCAGAGTGCGCAGACGCATTAGATTGATTAAATGATTACACATGACAAGGTTACTCATGTTGGCCACAGATGGCGTGGACAACATTAAACATACATATCACACTGCCACACATTACGCTTAAGCGCAGGCCACACCGCCAGCTAGCGGGCGGGCGGGCTAGGCGGGCGAGGCATTTCACACGCTGATGATAAGTTCGCGGTGTGAACCGAAGTATGAAGAGAGGTGAAACGATGCCTCGCCCGGCTCGCTAGCTCGCTCGCTAGCTGGCGGTGTGGCCTGCGCTTTATTCAACATTAAGCTGCCGACAGCAAGGAAAAGTACCCTGGGAGGTAGGAGGAAGTAAGTACAGGCAGTATCGTTCCTAAAATCGTGACCTCAGAAATCTAAATAATAATTTATTATGGTCCATTTCAATAGAACTTTTAGACTTTGTAAACAAACTTTCTATACAAATTCATCAAATTTTGACAGTTGGCCATACTGACATTGTGACATGACATTTGTTAACAAATTCAATTGAAACGGACCCTAATTATACGATTTCTATGTGTACTTACGTGACATTGCAACGTGTTTTGGCGCACAACACAACGAGAACGATCTTTTTACCCGACTAGGCAAAGCTTAAATGAAGGGTTATATGATGACTTTTTAGTGGTACTAGATTATAAAAAAAAAAAAAAATTCTTACCACAACGTTCGTAGTCAGCGCCATCTCTCGATATATTACGCAACGTGTCTGTGAACTTGATTGTGCTGCAGAACTGTATGTGGTTTCGCTACTCCACAAGAGATGTCACTGTAAGGGATAATTATTTTTGTTAATACATCATTCTTATGCATTTCTTTTGTATCATGGTAGTGGTAGCTATTTTTATTTTAAACTTTGAATACCGTTTATAAATATTGTTTATATAAAAGTTGTACATTTAAAGATACAAAATTGATAAAAATAGATTTAGGTTCCGACCTACCTCATGATAGGGGTACTGATACCGAGAACTTTGCGACAAACAACGGAAAGTTTCTTTGTTAAACAGTCAGTTTGCAGAATAGGTCATTAAGCTTTAAAGGAGACTTTAACCATAGAAATTGCATGGTTAAAGTCTACTTTAAAACTTAATGACCTTTTCTGCAACCGACTGAAAGTTTTTTAACTTGTTTTAAATGTACCTAGGTACCTACACTACTACTACTACTACTACCGTTACTCTGACTAAACCATGAAGCCAGCAGCTTCCCAATATTTTGACAGTTTATTACCGTATGATTTTTCCATATCTTGGTGAAATCATTTTTGTAAATCCGATACCTATTCAGTTCTGTAAAAATTAAATGTAAAAATATTTCTTTAATGAAAAACAAGCAAATTGTGGTAGGTATTCTCATTTCTCAGCAGTGGGTAAACTGGGGCTGTGAGTGACGAAGATGACGAAAGTCTAAGGACCGAATTCAAATATATTTAAATTAGCAGTAGGTACCTAGTGGTAAGGTAGAGGTGGTAAAACCCAAGTCCGATTTAGACAGCTTCATTCTGTCTACTTTACGGTTAATTGGATAATGTACAAAAAACAAAGACCGCGACCGCTTATAACATAGCGGAAGAATTACTCAAACCCTCTTGTGTGAGCAGGAAAAATAGTATCACATTTCCACAAATTAGGGTCTAAAATTTCGCAAAGGTTTATGAGGATTGATTAAGTAAACAAAATGTAGTGTTAGTGATCTCAACTGAGTAGGTACATAGAGCAACACAGGCCACCGGCGAACTCCGGTTCACCGATGGCCTGTGTTGCTCTATGGAGTAGGTATGATGCAACGAAGAAATAGCCATTCCGAATTCAGACAGTTATTAATCTATCTGTTCGCAAAGAGTCTGCGTTCATGCTATTAATATTGTTAGGTAGGTACCTACTGTTATCAAATAAATCACTATACAATATCTAAGTCCCGTTACTTGGATATCTATACAGTAAAATTATACTTAGTAACAATATGCAACTATTTAAATGTCAATTTCTTTAATACCTACCTATTAGATTATAACGACTTTCAGAATTCCATTTCCATGTAGGTAAAGTAAATTCTTTTAACCGGACTCCGAAACAAATCGAACTGAAAAGCATGAAACAAGAAAACATTCCTGTCTGACAGCCTGAAATGGGTATAGCCGTGGTCGCATGCCACCGTATTACCTACTGACTTCAACAGAGCATGCGACCACGGCTATACCCATGTCAGGCTGTCAGACAGGAATGTTTTCTTGTTTCATGCTTTTCAGTTCGATTTGTTTCGGAGTTGAGTTTAAGTTTTTAACTATAGACAATGTTTCTTTTATAACATATCGATGATCGAAAAAAAAATAGATTCTTTACTCCAGCACGGGGAACAAAGAAACATTTGTTCAAAAACTCTTAATAGATGGCGTTATACGTATCGATTTGTTATTGAAGTTTGTGTAAAATGTAGAACATGAATAAATAGACAAATATAAATATGTCTTAAAATTTAAAAAAATCGTTGAGTTACGAAAAAAATTATAGCCCGATAGCCAGCGTTACGTCACGTTTTTTTGTATGAGACGAGGCAGCTGTACGCGTAGTATTGTATTATCTGGGACTCCAGTAAGTAGATTAGGTAGGTACCTATAGTCCCGTATACCACATCCTCCAGGAAAATAAAATACATACCTATTTCCTGAACAAAGAGGAAAATGATGAAATACCTAAATTGATAAAAGGATTGTTTATGAACCTGGAATATAGTGGAATAACATGCTATTATTTTAACAAGAGGCATTATAGCTTGAATATTATGTAAGCACATTAAGTAGGTAGGTACTGAATTCAATATAAGGTACCTACATGAAGCTGGGAGCGTAGCAGGACTTAAATTCAATATTTTCCTTAAAGCAGATTACGAGGGCGTTATTTTATATTTAATTATATAGGTAACTACCTACTTTCGGAGATTAAATAAAAAAATAACTGTCTCTTCTGAACAATACAATACCTATTTTGCGATTAAATCAACACATTGACCTGCAGATAAAACGATACCACTTCTGATGCGCTCTCCATAGCCGTTTTTGCCTGTACAGACAAAATAATGATCTAGTATACGGAGAAGTGGATATGTAGTGAAAGATTTCCATCGACGTCGGCCATTTCTGAGGCTCCCCACTATGTGATATAAAGAGGATTGGCTCGCCCTCTCTGTTGGCAGTTATTCACGTTTTGTGGTCGAGATACACAGATTTGTGATATAATAACAATGAAGGCAGCTACTTTGTTTGTTTTTGGTGAGTTTATATTTTTATTTTCTTCTCGAATTATCTAGAACTACTGGGATATAGAGTAGGTAAGTACCTACTACTTTAAATTCATTTTGTATGCAGTGATTTTTAAATAGTGTTGTTGTTTGTATGATTCACGTCAGTGTAGTTTTTCCTGGTATTGTTTGTAAAGCTTTTTTGTTTGAAATACGGTTTGACTGAATATCTAATGCGTGAACTGGTTCCATTGTGTATATTGTTAAATAAAACTAGAGAGGCCTCCCAGGAGTTAGATCAGAAATCATTGTTGGCAGTGCATATTAAACGAGCAGGAAAACCAGGGTTAACACAGAAAATATATAAGTACTTAACTTTACTTGTTTTCTGGTAATACTGTAGGTATGTGAGATAGGTATTTACCCTTACAAATAATAATACTTTAGAGCTTATTAAATGCTTTTTATTATTGCTCACATGAAATAGTGTCACTTTTATCCTTATTTTTTATCATAAATAAGTATTATTGCCATTGTTGAGTACAAAAACCTTACCCCATTTTTTTGTTCTTTTCACGATCCCGAGCTTACATAGCTCGGGATCTAACTAGATAGGTACAATTTTTTTGATCCCTTCTTCCTATGCTTTGTATCCCATATGAAAAAGTAAAATTATTCACGTTGCAGTTATTGTTAAACAAAATATCAGAGCCTACTCTTGCTAAAATGTCTTAAATAAGGACCTTGGCCGACTAACTAAATTAGGTATCTACTTATAGGGTCCTAATTTAGGTCCTACGTCATCCTAAAACTGGTGTTGATTGGTCCAAAGTGGTCCTCTTCCTGTTATTACCTAGATGAGCATTTTACGACCCTAATGGTCTTCGTTAAGGTCAGAGGCGCGTGCGCACGTCGATCCTTTGACTTGATTACATGATGACTGATGAGGTATAATTGCTTCCGGTTTGTCAGGGAGGCGAGGATTTACGCAATGTAGGAATTTCGAAACTTAAGTAGGTATTGTAGGGAAGAGTAGTTTCTAAAAAGATTGGTAGGTATCTCAGATCATAGAAACAAGGAGATATGCCATCATAGCAAATTAGTACGGGAACAGCTGATGCCACTTTTAGTACATTTTTCGACACAATTACGCGCATAATTAAGTGCTCCTTGTGAATAAAAAGATCTCCCACGCATCGAAAATTCCGCACACCCTCAATCTAACACTGTTAATCGTCACTCAACACTAGCACTAAACTAAAACACTGTATTTATACCATCGATCGTGTTCGGTTCGTCGCCAGCGCGTACGTTTTTAATATGAGCAATTTGCTCAAGATCAGGTATCAAGCTCGATAGCGCCTTGGCACATCTCCTTGTTTCTATGATCTGAGGTAGGTATACATAAAATACAGATACCCTTTAAAATTATGGGAATTCTATAATATTCAGGCCTTTTTTATAGGCGTTTTGGGATCGATACAGGGTCCTTGGAAACTACTTGGTCACATTACATACCTATAAGTAGGTACTTTATTTCAGTATAAAACAAAAGTTTAACCGAGGTGATAAGTCAAAAATAACAAAATTTTATCACGTTTAAGAAGGCGCAAAATTATATTATTATCATAGCATGTAGGTATGTGAGTGATTGCAAATATTTTTTTATGAATAATGTCGTAATCGTAACGAATTTAAATATTCCGCTTTGCATCCTTCTATGAAATTCTTAATTAACAGGTTCTTTGTTTGTGTGAGGTAACGCAATTTTTGGTATT
Organism: Thalpophila matura; assembly: GCA_948465475.1. Taxonomy (NCBI): domain Eukaryota; kingdom Metazoa; phylum Arthropoda; class Insecta; order Lepidoptera; family Noctuidae; genus Thalpophila; species Thalpophila matura. The sequence continues at coordinate 5,769,416 of OX419187.1, read as the reverse complement.
TTGTAATTCCGGAATAGGTTGTTTTTATAAGTAAACGCTTATTTTCCTCAACATAACGATGAGCTTCAAAAGGCTTTACGCTGGCAGAATAGATACCTACACCACAGATAATATAATACTATACGTACAGATGCCTCATCTCATACAAAGAAATGTGACCGATTTAGCGCGGGCTATCTTCGGGCTATACATTTTTCCGTGCTTAAAGCATTTTTCAAAATTTCCTACACTGACTATGTAGGTAGGTAGTAGGTACACAGTACACATTCCTTAAAAAGGTGTAACTAAGTAGCCGTACATAATTATGCCAGTCAACTTCTTTTGTTTATTCTGTGAATGTAAGCTTTAAGCTATCTTCAGACTACGCTATTCTATAAATAGCATGCATATAGCTCATAGCACGACAATATCGCGCACCAAACATTGTTATGGACACGTTCACACTGTGCTATACTATATAGTATGGCTTTGTATGGCGCGCTATACTATATAGCATACACTATTCTATATAGTATAGCGTAGTCTAAAGACAGCTTTAGCATTTGTGATGGGTCGTTCGTTTTGCCCCCTGTTTCCTTTGCATTGTATTTGCATCAACAATAACACAATTATATTTACTATAGGTAGGTACCTACATATTTATACATAAGTAGGTATATGAAATTGATATGTATTCATTGCAAACACCTACAGGCCTTGTGCTTATAAAATTATCTTGCCCTATATCCCCAATTATCGTCACAATTCAAGATAGTATCCACAATTTATCATTCCCATAGCGTACAGCTATCTCTATCCGTTGGCGTACGAATCGGACCAACAATCCTAAACCAAGCCATTACTGATTATCTTGTCTGACCAATTCCAGTGTTGGTGGTCGTGGCGGTCTCCTGCCGTCCAGACAAGCCTGACCTGAAGCAGTTCAAGGCGGAGGCAGCCCGCAAGAAGGCCTGCATGCACGACTGCAGCTCCATTACCCTGGACCCCGTCTGCGCCGGCAAGCAGGGCGAGAAACCTAAATCATTCGGCAATGAATGCGTCATGAACAATTACAACTGCGAGCACCATGACAGTGAGTATTGGTCAAAATAAAACGCGCTTTTAAACGTGACCTAGACAGAAGTCAACCGCCTGAGGACCGCTTTCAATAATATATTGTTCACACTAAACTTGACAAACAAAAATCCTTCACGTAGGTTGAAAGAAGGAATTTTGCTAGTAGGTAAGAGTTACTCTAGGAATATTGGGCGTTTAACAAAAAGAGCCTCTTTGAGTGACGGCACAAGCATCATGAGCCTGAGCCATACCCTGGTCATTCAATGATACTAACCTACAATATTACTAGTAAACTAAGTACTACTATGGAAAATTTTCTATCATGGTAGGTATAAGCTGTTGAACATCGCACTAAACTAATTTTAACCCGCGAGCACTCGCGCTATGAGCATTTTGCTCACAGTAAATTTAAAACACTCGCCATTTTGTTAAAATCATGCGTACGTACATCGTTCATTCGGTAGCTGAGTTTTGTTCCGTCCCCCACCCCTGCATGAAGTTCACTTCTCGCCAGTGTGCGCCAGTCGCTCGGACGAGGTGGTTTGTTGCGCCGTGTACCATCAAGCGGCGTTTTGCTCATCGCGCGTGTATCGAAGTAAGTACTTTTTTTTACTCATGGCTTCTTTTTTTTCATCTTAGCGACAGTTTTACTGCAATTTTTATGCAATATTATGATTTTATTTTACTGAAATAGTAATCTATTATGTATTTCTATTATAGATGGATCGTGATCGAAGTGATGAACGCGTTCTGGCATGGTTGGTGGAGGAAGATTTGGAAGACATTGAGGACCCGTCCTTTAGAGCCGATGACATTGAAAGCGATCAAGGCAGTGAACACGAAGATTAATTATACCTGCTTATTTGAGTTTGTATTTTTAAAGTTTTTTTTTTGTTTAATTTTTTCAATAAGACTGCCTTAGAAGACTGGCAAATTAGTTCCTATGATTGTTAATTAAAATAAAAAAGACTAATATTGTTAACTTTTTGAATATATATTTTCTAGAATAAATAATGTGTATTTTATTTATTAAATTAAAAATATATATATATTTTTAGGTAAAACTTGCATTTAATGACATTCAAAAACGTGAGCAAAATGCTCTACACGCGAGTGCCCGTGTAATTTCTAGAGGCGCGAGTGCTGGCGGGTTAATCACACTATATCTCTTTCTTACAAATATAATTGAAAAAGAATAGAAAATATTTAGAACTGTCAAATTACTCTACGCCCATGTCATTTTCACCTTTTGCGATTACGACTAAATTGACATTAAAACTATTCAAGTGCACTAATTTGACAGGATTAAATAACTGCTATCCCTCTCTCATGTTTTTTTATTAGAAAGAGACTTATTAAGACTAAATTAGTTTAGTTCGTAAATAGAATCGGCGCCATTCTCTATCTAAGCTAAATATTATCACAAGAGAAGAAAACGAAAATAAGAGCTTTTTGTTAAAGTCATGATCACCAAGTTCGCCTCTCTAGGAAGTGAAATTAAAATAATTAGCAACCAACTACCAACTAGATATTTGTATAGGAAATATTGAAACAAGTTGATGTTTCATTATACATAATATACCCTTACTTTACACAATCTAGAACTTCCATATACGACGAAGTTCATAAACAGTAACACCCATGCGTTAAACGCGAATGCTACCAAAAATAATACACACTTGTTTTAGACAAGTTAGTGCTAAAACAAGTGCTTATTATTTTTGGTAGCATTCGCGTTTAACGCGTGTCTATCTTTTTTGTGGTACGGCCCATAATATTGTTTTAAAACATAACTCACCATTGCTATTATCAAGGGATCGCCGTCAACCTCATCTGGAACCAAAAACAAATATGATTTCAAATTAAGGAATAAGTAATCAAGTGTTGGAGTTTAGAGTTCCGAGCGATGAAAGTTAAACCTCATAAGATGTGGTTTAGCTTTTTATAATGCTTATGTATATGCTTTGAGTATAAGCAATAGAGCTTACCCTACCACCTATGAAAACGTATGAAATAGATGCTTTATTTTACTATTTTCGAGTGTATAAGTTATTTATACTTTCCATGAATTCATGACTTTAATTTCAACTTTACATATTTTATATTTTAAAGCATCTATTACTGAAATACTAAAACGTATTTTTTATTGCTTTAAAAAATAAGTGTTAACGTCAGTAAGTAACGTTAGTACCTAAGTAGGATTTTGTACAAAGAAATAAACTCAAGGAAAAAAATCAAGGTGAAGACAATATTAATTTAAAAAATGTTGAAAAGACTATGTTATGTTCTGGGAATGGGAAGTTTAGTTTTCCTTGTAAATACAATAAAACTTGTATAAATGGTGTGATTGATACGATCTTTGAAACAACTACAAACGGTTTGTGAGTCACCTTTTAACACTATATTAACGTTGGTTGTTACGCCTACAGGCCGACTAAGATCCTGTTTTAGTTCTGTTAGAGTCGTTTGGGTTTTACTTTTAGCATTATTACTGAATTAAAGTTCCTATTGTTTTAACTACTTGCATACATGATTAAAAAATACTGAAATGTGTGGTTAAAACATATATTCTAGCAACAGGGGTATAAACATATTATACAGTTAAGTATTTTAAATAGGGTCTACCTACATTCAGTCAAGAAAGTATCGGGAATGATGATTTGTTTATGGTTCAGAATTCAAATTCTTGTTTTTTTTGTTGTTGTTAGATTGGCACAACTGTTTTCCATTTTGGTGCGGAGTTTGAGTTGCATCTGTTATTTATATTAAATACAGTGCTGTTTTTAGTTATGTCATATCTAGTGTGTATTGCGAATTTCATAATGGACAAAAACATTGAACAAAGATTTTGTCTTAAATTTTGCCTCGCCAATGGAATTTTGTGTTCGGAGTCACTGAAAATGTTATAGAAGGCTTACGGTGAATCGACTTTATCAAAAATACGTGCTTATGAGTGGTACAAAGCGTTCAAAAGCAGTCGAGATGTGATGGAAGATTTGCCTCGCTCTGGTAGGCCATCAACGTCTGCAACATCGCAAAAGTGAAGGAAATAGTGACTGAAAATCCTCATTCAACTTTGAGAGAGATAGCCGCCGAACTTTCTGTATCTCACGAGTCGATCCGTACCATTTTAACTAATCATTTGGGTATGAAACATGTTACCGCTCGGCTAGCCCCAAAAGACCTAAATTTTCTTCGCACAAGTCCATTATTGTGAACGATTTTTTGACCAAACACTCATCAAATACCATCGAGCAACCACCATATTCACCAGATATGGCTCCAGCCGACTTCTTTCTTTTTCCTAAACTTAAATTACCACTTTGTGGCACCTGTTTTCAATCGGTAGAAGACATAAAGGAGAATTCGCGGTGAGGACTCAACTCGATTCCGGAAACAGTGTTTAAAAAATGTTTTGATGACTGGATTATTCGTTGGCGTAAGTGTATCGTTTCTGGAGGAGCATACTTTGAAGGTGATAAAATAAATTTGGATGAATAACAAACATTTTGTGTATTATTTATATTTTCCCGGTACTTTCTTGACAGAGTAGTATGTAAGTATGTATACGGGACGGGACAGGACGGAACGGAACGGCACGTCAACATTAACGACACTCCAGTATCAAATTTAGTTATTTTGTATTTGACTTTCCCGTTCGTATCACTTCGCCTTCGTTTAAATAAATTTTAATCTTTACCAGAGGCCATCAACTTCAACTTCAGAATCGGCTGTGCAACTATGTACCTATATATTATTAAAGAGGGAAGAACATTATTTTTGTCCGATCATTGCTGCTAAACCGCGGTGGACGTGATGATTAGAACTTCGTGTATCAGTTTTACAATTGAGTATTATATAGTGATGAACACTGAAACAAATAATCCAACAGTGTTAAATAAGCTACTTGGCCATTATGCAGATATAACGATAAAACGTAACAGACGGGACTATTGAAATACTTACTACTATAAAAAGGTGTTTTTGCAATTAACAAGACATGGACAATATCAGTACAACATCTTCAGTATCAAAATTGCACAAGAAGAGAAACTTGTTCTCTCTTTTTTGGCCGGCAAGAGTAATAAAGTTAATGTAATTGTAAAATATGTTGACTGAACATGGCATTATGACTGCCATCATTAATAAAATAACAAATGACAGGGCTCCGCGCACGGCGTTGGTAATAAATTAAAATAGGTATCGATTTTTTTGTGAAAATACATTACAAATTGATGTTTGTCCGCTGTTATACAAGAAAAAATATTATGCAATGATGCATGGCGGCGGGTGATGTTGCAAAACGCGCACCAAAAAATCCCCATAACAACTATAGATATGTAACAAAGAGTTAAATCGATGGCGAAAAAACCCAATAGACATTATATCAAAAAGCTTACAACAGAGCAGCTATACAGCATGTAACAAAAACCATGTTCGATTTCAAAGGGGGCCATTATGTACCTACACTTCAATAAGAACAATATTTTGTATGACACAACTCCAAAATCGCAAAAAAAATCTGCTGTTCCATACATTTGTGTTCACATAAATGTGCACACAAATGTATGGAACAGATGTTTTTTCTTTCGCGATTTCAGCGTTGGTGTCACAGTAAAAGTTGTTCCTATTGATGAGTATAATGGCCCCCTCGGGGATCGAACAGGGTTCTCGTTACATGCTGTAGACTGTAAAGCCTGCGTGATCAACAAGGTGTGACGCGTGATGTAACCGGTAACCGTGGTAATGTGGCGGCTATTGTGCCTGACTGGACCGTGACTCATGCTGCTTTGATATGTAACCTAGTTAGACTCGGAATCGCTCGTTGTATCTAGATGAGTTTTAATAGTTAGATGGAGTTGTTTGGTGTCCATTTGTCTGATACATAATAATGCAAAATTTAGTTTTCGCCTGGCACTGGAATTGTAACAATTCAATAGTGTAAAACCTGATTATACTTTTAAATATATCTTATTACTAGTTTTCAAAGTACCTACTGTTTGCTCTCCAATAATTTGTTGCGAGCAAGGAATAAGAATCGATACTGTTATCAAATGAGAAAAAAAAAACCAGGTAAGAGCGTGTCGGACCACGCACAGTGTAGGGTTCCGTAGCAAGAAGTATTTTAGTCTTTCAACCGCATATTATAAGTTATTTTTAAGGTTGTCAAACTGAAATCTGAAAATAGTGAATATTTCATAAAGTTATTGACGTATTTTGTTCAAACCAATTTTAATCGAAAATATTTATTAGATGCTATAAGTTTGATTTTTTTCAGATTATTCAATAGCGCGGTTGGAAATTACAGGGGGGGGGGACACATTGTTAACGACTTTCGGAGGTCCTAATTCAGTCATTATGCACTTAAATAAAAAAAACATTTAGAAACTTTTATATTATTTTTAAAGACCTATCCAATGATACCCCACATGATGGGGTGCGTGAAAATATTTTTTTTCATACCTGAGTTTCATGTATGGGAGCCCTCCCTAATAATTTTGTTTTTCGTAATTTTACTACAGGCTTTTATGGCGGCTTATAAAAGACACATACCTACGAAGTTTTATACAAATTGGTCATGAACTGTAGATTTGACGAGGCTGTGACAGACGGACAGACGGACATGACGAAACTATAAGGGTTCCTAGTTTTACTACGGAACCCTAAAAACAGAGCTAGTTTCTAAGGAGACTCTGTAGAAGTTCTGAGAATTCTCGTAGTCTTTTGAAAAACATACGTGTCACTATAGACTTACGTTTGCCTATTGCAAATTTTGCTCATAACGGTATTGAGGGCAATGATCTTCAAATAGAACGAGCTTTTGAGATTAAGCCATTGTTTGACTCCTAGAAGCTTAGACAAAGGCAAACTTGTTTTAGATTTTAGTAGATACACACTGAAGTTTACCAAGCAAGCTGTTTTACCAACTGTATAAAATTATTTTTGGGATTAAATATAAGACTAGCATTGTCATTGTGCAAATCAAAAGTTTGACTCATCGTTGTATGTACCTATTATAAAGATTTCTCAAATTCCTCAAAATATAATAACATATTACCTACTCATGAAAAATCACTATTCTTGGACCGATCGTCAAAGTGACAACTTGGCTGTATGACTCGTTTCCATTTCCTTGCCCAAATATAGACAAATGTTACATGCGCATAATTTATTCGTAATCCAAAATTTAAAATAAAATGTTTTCTTTTTTTCAGCCCTTCACAAGATAAGCAAAGGCGAGTGTGCTGGCTCTGAAGGCATTCGTCTGTCATAAGCTACCGAGAAAATTATGAAGCCTCTGAAATGTTTAACGCTTTTGTATACAAAGTACAATAAGATTCACGAAAGATGACCACTGCGCAGAAGGCATATTTTAGGTCTCTTTGGAGGTGCGAGGTGAGGCGCGGGCGGAATGCGTCAAGACCGGAGCGACGCCATTGGTCCGCGCCAGTGTATGTGCGCAGACGGCCGCCATTTGTGGTCATCTTTCGTGAATCGTACTGTAATTGTTCTTTGCTTATCAACTAACATCAAAGAAGCTGTGATTAAAGTAGAGTTTTAGTGTGGTGCATTCTCAAATATTGTTACGTGTGTTATTATTTTATATTTTGCATATTTAATGTGTAATAAACGATGTAATTTTAAATTAGTATCTACAATTGTTTTTGTTTAGAAAAAAGTGGAAGTATTTATAACATCAAATTATGAAATATCTTGAAGACGTAATGATTATCTGTTCCTATAGATAACCGATCATTGTAGTTTAGTATTAACTGCTATCAGCCATGGGAAACATAATTCGTTATTTCTAAAATACGAATTGTCAAGTACCTAAACGCATTGCAACTTCGCAAGTTGATTCTTTCAAAAGTGATTGTTTAGGATTGTTTTTGTTTTTTTTTTTTCTGTATGTTGGCAGTTGGCACCATCTCAACATTTTTTTTTTCAAATGTAAAAACTTTTATATTCCATTTTTCAATTATTTTGACAATGTTTTCTGTCTCCTTGTACTGAATAAAATGTTGTCTTTCCTACTATTGACATTAATCTTATAAACAAGTCGTGGTCTTTAAAAATGATGAAAAATAATGTCGACCACTTAAGCAGTGTCTGAGTTTATTTTCCTTTGCTTTGTTTCCTAGCGGAGGCGCCTTTGAGGCTGTAGAGGGTTGGCTCAACTAAACGATGTCGCTCCTTTATGCAGACGGTGTACAGATTTTAAGAACAGCTTTTTGCTTTGAAAAAAAGAATTCATGTCCTGGAGCTTCTACGTTGTTTACAGTTATACGAAATATTTTCTAGAGCCAGTGTGATTATTTTTTACATAATTTATGACTGGAGCGTTGTCCAGATAGATACGGTCTGCGGTGACGGTCAGTACCTACTTAAAAGTTCAATGTGGCCAAGACCGTCAGGTAGGATAAGACCGTACAGTAAGAAATAACACCAATTGTATTATAAATATGCGCCATCCGTGTCAATTTATTGAAGTGTGAACTGTTCTAGTTTTAATATAGCGGTATTTCTTACTGTACGGTCTTATCCTACCTGATGGTCTTCGCGAAATTGACCGTATTATGTAACAACAGTGTCAAATGTCAACATTACTACTGACCGCCACCGCAGACCGCGTCTGTCTCGACTCGACGACCTGCATAAAGCTGGTCTATGGTATAAACATGACTTTTATGTAGGTAGGTAAGTATCTCGGAACGTTTCGCGCACATAACAAAATTATTATAGTATTTTGGCTTACCTCCACGTTTTGATCCAGCTGCACGGACCGTGGTTATGAGAAGACTGAGTAATGTGGGTGTCATCGTCTTGAGGGGCGGGTGCTGGCACGAACTACCCGCGTTTGGTTTTGTGAAGCCACTGTAAATGATGAATGAAGAAAGTATTCTATACTATTATAAAATTGTAAAAAAGCCGTGTCTGTACATTGAAGATATTCCAGAAAAAACAACTGGTATAGAAAACTGGGACGTAACCATAGCCAAAAGAGTCTTTTTTTTAATTTTTGTCTGTTTGTCTGTTTGTGCGCGCATCACGCAAACAGTACTGAACGGATTTTGATGTGGTTTTCACAGCTCGATAGCTTGGGGTCCAACTTAAATTTTAAGCCACGTTTCATCAAATTCCGCTGGGACGAACCAGAGATACAGCTTATTGTAGTCCACGCGGACGGAGTCGCGGGCAAGTCTTATGTTGATAAAACTGTACTAGTACAAATTAACGTCTTGCAGCTTTCAAAACGCCAAGAAAAATAAAATCAAATATTAAAGGTATGCGATGTTCGGGCAGTCTCTGAAAGCCTGTACCTACCTATCATTTTAATTTGCTGTTTACATCATGTCAGGTGTTGTAATTGGTTGACGGAATGACAACAGCCAATCAAATCATTTGACATGAAGCAAGAGCTTGAACACATTTGCATTTTATCGTTGTGCGATAGTTGCACTATTAAAAGGAAACTAGGGCACCCCAATATCCATGCTTCTCGATCGGTGCAATTAGCGCATAACGATTAATTGCAAGTGTGTTCAAATCTTAAAATAATAACAAATATCTAAAACTTAAATAGGCGCAGAAACTAGATCTGGTAAAATTTGCTTCGTTATAAAAAACTAGCACTTCGCCCGCGACTTCGTCTGCGTGTCCCACAGGAACTGTGCATTTTTTCGGGATAAAAAGTAGCCTATGTTACTCAGTGATAATGTAGCTTTCTATTAGTGAAAGAATTTTTACAATCGGTCCAGTAGTTTCGGAGCCTATTCGGTACAAACAAACAAACAAAAAATCTTTCCTCTTTATAATATTAGTATAGATTAATAACAGACTAGAGAAATGGATTAAGGATACTAATTACCTACCAATTCTAGACGACTTATCACATTTATCAATTAAACTAACAAAAACGTGTTGCTACCCTTGCTACTTTGCCGCCAAAAATCAACCTCAGTTGTCAAAATTCATTAAGAAAGCGTCATACAACCATATAAAGAATACGTTATGTCTATTTTTTGTTGTAAAGCTAAGGTTACATAATTGACAGTAGATTTACACCAATAATATTCAGCCTTATTTCTAACAGCATATTAATTGTGAAAACTTAATGCCGGCTCCACTCGATCGTCCAATAGTCCAACTGTTCGTCCAATCTTCCACGTTTGGGGAGATCGTTCGTGCACGTTTGACGGTATTGGAGAGTCTTTTTGTATCGATAGTGAGTTGGGACAGATTGGAGTCATGTTGGAGTGTTGGACTGTTGAACGATCGTGTGGTGCCGGTATAAGATATTACTATGTAAGTACTAGGAAGATGTCCTCAGCCGCTATCGTATGCAAAGCTCATCTGCAGTCACATGTCATACAAAACGTGCCAGTGACATAAACAAATGACAACACCTAACGTTCCAGATAACGCGATGTTTATCGTCCAGGATTATCACTCGTGTATTTACTTCACTTGTGACACTGCCTAGATCTGGAGTCAATAGGCCGCCTGGCGTGACCTACTTGTGGTACAGCGACAGCTTGTCGCCTATACAAACGTTTATAGACTGTATCGCTTATGTTTTATGGTAAAGCTGTCTTTGGGTGGTGAAAATAGTAAGTGTAAGTACACAACTTTCGAAACATTCCGCGATTTTGCCCACCAAAGGGTGGGTAAAATCGCGGAATGTTCCGAAAGTTGTGTTCTGGTGTGTTACAACTGGGACAACCCATATTTTATATGGATTGTACTTATAACACAGCAGAACGTGTAACACACAATAAAACACTCCAATCAGTAACACACCAGAATACAACTTTACATACTACTAATATCAAATAAGGATGTGGCGCTGAACTTCGCGAATGATTATTTTATTCAGCTTAATTTTATGTTTTCTGAAAGAAGCAATGACCTGGAGAAGGGTGCTTTATTTTTATGTAATACCATAATACTTAATATCCGTTCTCCTTACCCTACTAGACATCGATTTTTGACATAACTTCTTTAGAGCATAAGTCAAAAATCTAGTAGGGGGAAACAGCCGATAGATCGGTTATTGGGAACGTTTATTTACATTATTTAAGTAGTAAACATTGTCAACCGGTAATGGCGACGCGATGTCCTATATTATGTAAAGTGGTTACCGCTAATTGGTTTTTACGACCCCAAGGGGATTTACCGATGCTTTTTCGACAGATGCCTGTAGATCTTCACTAATCGGTATCGCCGACGATAAACTGGTTTTGCAAAGTAGTAGTAGTTTTCCTGGTAGTTTTTAAACTTTCGCGAATTATAAATATGATTTTCAATTATCTCGGGACTTTTTTCGTACACAAACATAATCAAAATATAGGTACTTACGTTGTGTTTTGACTAAACCTCGACGTTTCGATCAAGTTGCACTGACCGTGGTCACGAAACAACTGAATTCAGTGGGTATTATCGTCTTGAGCGGCGGGTGTAGTCTCTGTAACTGTAACTACCCGCGTTTGGTTGTGTGATACATAAATCACTACACACAATGCTTTAACAGTTTTGGCGGACTCACATGAAGAAAAACACGACGGGAACAAAACTTAGTTAAGTAATTCTTGGTACTTTAGCGTCTTCTATATCTACCACTACCTACTAACAGTACAGTCAACAAAGTAATTAAGTATTCTTTGATATAATAAAATATTCTTTGATAATGCGTGAGTTATAGCTTTTTAAACTTAGGATACACTCAGACAAGCCAATGCAAAGACTTGACTACTTAGTCCTAGTACAGAAGTTAAAAGCAGCCTGTATAACTACTTTTAGCTTCTCTCGACTGTACCTGTTAACACTCATAGTCGCAGGTATTAGTAGCCTACTACTCGTGGCTTCATGCATATGTTTTTATGTACCTAATGCCGCCGGTGAACTGGAAATTCTCACGTTTTTGCTTCAAGCGCGCTATGGCTCGTAAAGCAACAAGTTTAGGTATTTACGTTAATTAACAACGCGTTTTTGGCAAATCACTCTATGCGGCAAAAAATACATATTTTATAGTATTATACCTACTTGATTTAATTTATATATATATTGTGTAGGTATATTGATTGTACTTGTTATGACGTAAGTAGGTAGGTATAGTTATAAGTTATAACCTAATACTGAGATAAGTAGTAAGTTGTAACCTAATCATGATTGGGGACTGATACTTAAGATCAACAGTCATAATATCAGCAGTTAAAACATCAACACCGTAAGACCAACGGTTCAAAATCTCAACACTTCAGAATGTCAGCAGCTTAGTAAGTCAACAGTTCACCAGACCAAAGTTTAAAATCTCAACTTGGAAAGTATTAGGTAAATACTAATTATATTAATGTTATGCATGTTTTACTATAAGGAGACAGTATTTGTCGAGGGGTGCATGTAGGTACTTACATACTTGAGTAATTACACAATATATTAAAATCCTACTAATATTATAAACGTGAAAGTTTGTGAGGATGTATAGAGTAACAAACATCCATTCATACATCCATACATCCTCACAAACTTTCACGTTTATAATATTAGTAGGATTTTAATATATTGTGTAATTACTCAAGTACATATGTACCTACCTATACCAAAAAGTAAATAAAAGGTAAGCACCCCTCGTCAAATACTGTTTACTTATAGTAAAACATGCATAACATTAATATAATTAGTATTTACCTAATACTTTCCAAGTTGAGATTTTAAACTTTGGTCTGGTGAACTGTTGACTTACTAAGCTGCTGACATTCTGAAGTGTTGAGATTTTGAACCGTTGGTCTTACGGTGTTGATGTTTTAACTGCTGATATTATGACTGTTGATCTTAAGTATCAGTCCCGGCAAAAACTGACACTGCTTTAATTTGCTTGTGCAGCATGCAGTGTGTAGCCTACGGAAGTTTTGCAAGCTTGTACAAAATGTTTGTTTATGAAGGCTTGTCAAGCTTGCAGTTACGAGTGTGACCTATTTACCTACCTAAGTCTGGACCAGGGATGTTGCGGATCCAGATTTTTTCACATCTGCGGATGCGGATACGGATCTTAAGATATATTTTATAAGAAACTATATTTGTGGAGAAATAAAATAATAAGATAGTAATTTTTAATAAATATTTTGTATTAAAGTTAAAAATTAGAGCATTGTATTTAATAAAAAGTAATATTGCCGCCTTTTTGGCGTTAAGCCTGTTACGCAGAGGTTCGTAAATTAAACCCGCGCTACTGAACTATTGTTCGTTAGAAACGCTGGCTGGTGGTGTCAATAAAAATCTGCATGCTATTGGTGATAACTTCGCTCTTATTGGTCAATGAGCATATGCATGCACGACACGCGCCAGTCGCCGGGGCCCGCCTATTTCTTTCTTGCCTGTGCCTTGCCTGTGCCTTAGATTACCTGTGCTACATCCGCATCCGCATGAACATCCGCAATGATTATTGCGGATGCGGATGCAGATGTCCAAATCGATGCGAAAGCTCCGCAATTGCAGATGCGGATGCGAATATTCGCAACATCCCTGGTCGGGACCACAGCTGGGCCACACCACTGACTTAATTATATTTATTACTTACAAAAGTTTCTTTCTATTTTTATTGTGGTAAGTAGGTATATTTACTACACACATCAATCAATCATAAACTTTATTAGTGTAGACTTGCAGAGTATGAAGGGGTAAAAACACTTGTGTTATGCTTATGAGTAACACCTCAGATCATAGAAACAAGGAGATATGCCATATGAATTTTATGAGGTAGGCACTGCCTACTTGCTTATACCTATGCAATGCACGTCACTACTCTGAGATAGTACTTACAAATACTAAATTAACTATCATCATCATCACACATTTATTTAAATGTAAATGAACTAATTAATAAAAACAATGTTCCATAAGTTGTAAAATCTTTATTGATAGTAAATTTTGCCTTTTGTATTATGATTACAACTTTACGACTGAGTAACAGTCTATACAAGTCATGATAATCCGTACTTTGTACAATAAATAAAAATATTGACTTAAACAATAATCTTAAAATTACAAACATTACTAAAATATTTATTTGAACATGACTTTGGCGTTAATTTTACAACTACTTACATGCTAATAAATTTCTTAAAGAAATATGTGTAATTTTGAATTTTAGGAACACTTTGACCAAAGTCTTTTGTTAATAAGTATCGAATAAATCCAAATAAAATTATTTGGTTGACGTTTTTGCACACACAAAAATTATCATCATCATCTGCCTAGCCTTTTTCCCAAATTATATTGGGGTCGGCTTCCAGACAAAAATGATGTTTTTACATATTTAATAGATCACTTAAACATAAATATTTAAAAAATACTCAACACATATTTTAATGTTGAGTAAAATTAATAAATTCATTTTACCTCAGTCCACTGTGAAACAACCCTGTATAATGCAATTTAAAAAGAAATATTTCAAGAAACATGAAGGGATTGTACGTGAAGTTCTGCTATCCAAACAGCTTTGGTCACCAAAATATAATTGCAACTATATTATTATTGAAACTACATTAATATGTTATTAATATTATACAAGAACTAAAATTTTAGAGCGTAAGCATTATACTACCTGAATCCATTAACTTAACGACGCAGACGAGTATAGAATAATTCAAGTCTAAAATACTTATATTAAATCGATACGAACACTTAGGGCAGTTTTTCATGAACATAAAAATATAAATCAAAAAATAGAAACTACATGTAGCGACAGCGAAACATTGATACATTTGTAAGTACATACTAATTTAATTAGAGATTTTGAGTTTTAACGAGTGTGGAACGAAAGAAAGATACACGCACGATATGACTACACACAGAAAGCAGAGTTAATAGAAATCTCTATTCCTAGACAGCACGTTTCGCCGAAAACCCTGTTGATAAAAACATTGTTCGTAGACATCTCGGTACATAGAAAGCACTGTTGACAGAGATCACTGTCCTTATATAGCACTTTTTGCCGTAAACTTTGTTCATAGAAACCACTGTTTCCAGATACCTCGGTTCACAGAAAGCGCCTCTGGAGAAGAAACTATTAATATTTGTAGATCCTCATACTGGGGTCATGACTGTGAACGATACTCTTGTTGATAAGGTCTATGTTTTGGACTTCTTCGTGACCGTGTAGACGGCGTCGCCGCTGCACCACCGCCACGTCGCCGCCGCCGCCGCCTGCTGCTGCAAAATGATTGATAGTTGTTAGTGTTACATTGTTGCTTCTTATTACTACTTTCTTACTTTCTATTTATTCGTGAGCAGCAATGTAACACTAACAACTATCAATCATTTTGCAGCAGCAGGCGGCGGCGTGGCGGTGGTGCGGCGGCGGCGCCGCCGTCTACACGGTCACGAAGATGTCCAAAACATAGAGTAAGTGGTCTTACCTTATCAACAAGAGTATCGTTCACAGTCACGACCCCACTATGAGGATCTATAAATATTAATAGTTTCTTCTCCAGAGGCGCTTTTTGTGAACCGAGGTATCTGGAAACAGTGGTTTCTATGAACAAAGTTTACGGCAAAAAGTGCTATATAAGGACAGTGATCTCTGTCAACAGTACTTTCTATGTACCGAGATGTCTACGAACAATGTTTTCTATCAACAGGGTTTTCAACGGCAAAACGTGCTGTCTAGGAATAGAGATTTCTATTAACTCTGTTTTCTGTGTGTAGTCATATCGTACAAGCGTGTTTCTATCTTTCGTTCCACGCTCATCTTTTATATTTAAACATTAAAATTTTAGATCATTAAGGACAGGCTACATGCTAGGTATATATCTTGCTATTCCCACAGTTTCTCAACTCAATACAGTTGGTCAGCCAGAGTATTTTCGCAGAGTATCGGGTGGAGTAGCCATATTGCAGTTTGAGACTGACGGGTGCCATTTGGGATGCCAATTCTGTTTTAAATTCAGTTGACATTTAGACAGTTTCAAGTTATTATTGAGGTAATTCTCGGCATCATATATTTTTGGCACGCTTTTTACATCAGTGTTTATATAGTATTTTATGTCGATTGATCCGTAACACTTGAATAATTATAATGTTAACTTTCCATGGAGTTCATGGTGCATTTAGAAAAATGGTGTCAAGAAAATTGTGTGACGTCAAGAACTACCCATTCGAGGCTTTAAAAATGTCAAAGATATGTGCTAATGACGTTGGACTACTGTATGAAGATAGTTACACTGTGCTTACTAGTTACTATTATACGTATTGTTGGACATGATATGGCGACCGTCCTCAGGCTGTACGTAATGCTTACACTTATGTGAGAGCCAATGCACTTTGCGTGTTCCGTCGTCGCATCAGCACTCTCCGAGACTCGTGATCGCGTAATCTGGAACGGGAAAAATTATCGTTATTATTAGAAGTGAAAAGCTTTTTTTGAATGAAAAGCATATAAACTGGAAATACGTGCATAAAATGAAAATGGGAACAATATTAAATTAAAAGCTTTAAGGTTTTTCTTTATGATCTTAGCTTATAGCGATTAAAATATTGTTTTGATTGAGTTGTTTTAGTTGAGTGTGTATAATATGAGAGATAAAGAAAATTTTACGAAAATTGGCAAAAGAAAGTCTATTGCTAATTTTCGTTCTTTGTTAGAACTGAATGGAATTTATTTTAGAAACAATCTTTCGAATCTGTCTTAATCTATAGATACAAATTAATAGTATTGTATCTGTTTTTAATGTCAAAAATCCCTCAGAGTTAGACTTTAAAAAAACTACGATTTTTTTTCTAAACAGACGTTTTCTTTTTAAAAGCCTTCTTCAATCCACGATAATCCACGCGGGCAAAGTCGCGGGCATAGCTAATAGATAATAAAAAACTCTTACACGTGCTCTCGCGACACGACACCGCTTCCAACTCGCATAGCGTCGCAAACGTCCTGGCGGTGCCAGTAGCATCGAATGCACACACAGGTCCAGCTGGTGGGGAGACACATCTGCCGGCACACAAGGGAGGAGGCACGCCCTCCCTGACGCGGCCCCTGATCAGCTCAGCCGGCACTCTCATGTCTGGAGCCCTCCCGATTTCGTTGGCGTCACCGATGTGGGCCGGCAGGAACGGCAGACTGGCTGGTTGTACTTCGTTCCATGCTGGAATACAACACAGTTTTTGGATTAGACAAACTTTTTTGCACAATTACGTAAGAAGTCCCTTCGACGCTATTTTGGCTGCCCTGAATTTCAATATGTTACAATGTTTTTAACAGTGTTGGAATTTTTCTTTCTGTACCAACTCTCGTTCACCATTTTATAGTGTTCTAGGCATTTCTTAAACATATAAATCTGCAAAAAACAAAACGTTAAGACCTAAATAAATAAGAGTGATAGACAGAGCAGCCAACAGAGCGTCGAAGGGACTTGTTATGTGAAACCTCAGATCATAGAAACAAGGAGATATGCCATCATAGCAAATTAGTACGAGAACAACTGATGCCACTTTTAGTACATTTCGTCTTCACAATTCATCGACACAATTACGCGCATAATTAAGCGCTCCTTGTGAATAAAAAGATCTCCCACGCATTAAACATTCCGCACACCCTCAATGTAACACTGTTAATCGTCACTCAACATAGCATAGCATAAGCATAATCGGCCTATAATGTTCCCACTGCTGGGACACAGGCCTCCTCTCTGTGAGAGGGAGTGGGCCGTAGTCCACCACGTGGGCCCAGTGCGGGTTGGTGGACGTCACATGTCTTCAAATTTTTGGTTCTAGGACATGCCGGTTTCCTCACGATGTTTTCCTTCACCGTTAAAGCAAGTGATAATTAATTTCTAATACGCACATGACTTCGAAAAGTCAGCGGTGCGTGCCTCGGGATCGAACTCGAACCATTCGCCGTGGAAGGCACATGGTTAAACCACTAGGCTATCACTGCACCACTCAACACGTCACTCAACACTAGCACTAAACTAAAACACTGTATTTATACCATCGATCGTGTTCGGTTCGTCGCCAGCGCGTACGTTTTCAGTACGAGCAATTTGCTCAAAATCAGGCATCAAGCTCGATAGCGCCTTGGCACATCTCCCTTGTTTCTTTGATCTGAGTGTGAAACGCTCTTTAAGATTATATCAGTTTCGGCTTGCATTGTCATTGTTTTTCGTCTTTACAGCCATGCGTGTCATCCATCTTTTAAACAAGGCCATTAAACACACAATCAGCTTTCAAGGACTTTTAAGTTCAAGTATGTATTACCTACTTAGCACTTATCTATCTCAACATTTTGAATAACGAATCATAAATATGAAGGTTATTATTCAAATTAAACCAATGCATTATCAGTGCAAAATAATCACAATAAATATGAAACAATCTTAAGTTTAAGCGATATCATTTGACCTGCAACCAAACGTAAACGAAAATCTTCATCAAAACTGCAATGCGCCAGCGCGGCTCACCGCCTCATTCGCGATAAACGCATAATTAATGGGGACATAAACGTAGCTTAATTGTTTCTTGTTTTATTCCATTATTGTTTTCAACAGTTGTTCTTGATTATTGTTTGACATTTCGTTTGACCCTCCAATCTAATCAGTGTTATTTATTTTCCTAAACTTTTCCTGTGATCTCATCCATATTACGCATTTGTGAAGCGCCCTATCGGCTCGGTGCACTATGTAAACAATGAGATGCACACGCCCCTTCTCATTGACTCACATTTGTCGAGTAAACATGTTAGGACATTGTTTATATGTACAAATTACATAATACAATATACAAACTTCGTGAACCATCTTTGAGCTGTGTACCTATTTGTAAAAGCATGGGCAGGTCGTCAGGACAGGTCGCGAGAAATTGTACATTTGTTATTTTTTGCTTGTCTCGATATTATTTTTTTATAGCATTATCGTTATTTGCTATATTAGATTTGTTGGATATTGTTTTGCATGGTATGATTATGCTGTTCTACATAATTCCACAAAATTTAACTATCTCGTACATATTTGTATTATTTTCTTATTTTTTCATTGGTACTACTTTAACTTCCATACAATAAATATTTGTCCAACTACCACCCTTTGACCCTTGAATCAAAAACTGCAATTATTAACGAAATGGAAAAGCTATTCTGTATTTTAATTCAGTTTGAAGTTTTGTGATACCTACTTGTCTAACGCCTATAAAAAAAAAACCGGCCAAGTGCGAGTCGTACTCGCGCACCGAGGGTTCCGTATCATTATTGGACGTATAAAGTGAAAAAATCCGGACCGTATAACTAAGTTTGTTTGTGAAGGAATTTTGATGATTTTGAAAAAACTGTACTAGTTTGGAACATCGTTGTATTTTTGGTGCCATATTTGGGTCAATTCCTATCAACTCTAATTATTTCAAATTTTTCGCCCCGTAAACTTCGGAGATAAGGGGGGGGGGAATGTTATTTTTTTGGAAATTTTTCATCATATGTCGAAAACTGTGAGACATAAAATAAAATAAATTTATATATTTTGAAATGTGTAGATTAAGCCCTTTCATATGATATGTCACTTGACCTAGTAACCCCACTTTAAAATTTCGGACCCCCACTCCGGCCCCTTTTGCAATAAAAATAAAAATATTTTTGCACTTTTTTCATTTGCAATAAAGTTGAACAAGCATTCTTTATAACTGTTCCAAATTTGAAGTCGATAGCATAAGTAGTTGCTGAAATAAGCAGGTGTGACAGACAGACAGACAGACAGACGAAGTCGCACCATAAGGGTTCCTTTTTTACCATTTTAGTACGGAACCCTAAAAAGGCCAAGTGCGAGTCGGACTCGCTCACGAAGGGTTCCGTACCATTATCTATAAAAACGGCAAAAAAGTCATGTCTATTGTATGGAACCCCCCCATAAATATTTTTAACCGACTTCCAAAAAGGAGGAGGTTCTGCATACGGTTGGTTATTTTTTTTTTTTTTTTTTTTTTTTTTTTTTTTTTTTTTTTTTTAATGTATGTACACCGATTACTCCGTGATTTCTGAGCCGATTTACGTGATTCTTTTTTCATATGGTAGATAAACCTCGCGCGGTGGTCCCATATAAATTTTATTAACTTTGGTTGAGTAGATTTTTAACCAGGTGTAATAAACGGTATTTTTGGTGTATCTCGATGACATCATGACGATGATGAAAAAGTGATATTGTGTAGGTACATGAATTCCTGAACGCAATCGATCTCGATATTATGCATACATAACATCACGCCGATATTTCCCGCAAGGTTAGACAGAGGTGTATAGTACACACAATTTTTTCATGCTTAAGTCGCATTTGATAGAAGACTAGGGAGCGAGCCTATTTCTATTACAAACTGAAAAAACACTGTTTTTAGGGTTCCGTTGTAAAACTAGGAACCCTTATAGTTTCGTCATGTCCGTCTGTCTGTCCGTCTGTCCGTCTGTCACACCCTCGTCAAATCTACAGTTCATAACCAATTTGTATCAAACTTCGTAGGTAGATGTCTTTTATAAGCCGCCATTAAGGCCTAAAATTACGAAAAATAAAATTATTAGGGGGGGGCTCCCATACATGAAACTGAGGGATGAAAAAAAATATTTTCGCGCACCCCACCATGTGGGGTATCGTTGGATAGGTCTTTGAAAATAACATGAAGGTTTCTAAATACCTTTTTTATTTAAGTGCATATTGAGTGAACTAGGAGCTCCCAAAGTCGTTAACAATGTGTGTCCCCCCCTGTAATTTTCCAACCGCGCTATCGAAAAATCTGAAAAAAATCGAGCTTATAGCACTTAATAAATACTTTCGACTGAAATTAGTTTGAACAAGATACGTCAGTAAATTTTTGTAATATTTGAGTTTGACAACCGTAAAAATAAATATTTCATAATAATATTATGAAATACAAACTTGTATTTGCGGTCGGAACACTAAAATACTTCTTGCTACGGAACCCTACACTGTGCGTGGTCCGACACGCTCTTGCCCGGTTTTTGTTTACTGAAATGCTCTCATCCACCAACATCTATGAATATAAGTACCTATTTAAATTCGTGGAAGTAATCGATCTCGGTAAAAGTACATAAATGATCAAAGTCGCTCTGTCCATGATTTTATGGTACTTTATTGTAATAAATTAACAACAACAAAAATGGTTACACTACACTAAAAAGATAAAAATAAAAACAGGTTTAAAAAAAACCGACTTCCAAAAACTACACTAAAAACTATGAAATAAAAATGTTAAACTTCCATAAATAAAAATCTAAATGTATATTGAAGTCGGCGGGGCCTAAGCATAAATATAGGAATGAAAGGAAATTTTAATTTGTCGAGGCGCAAAGCAAGCTGCACGTTCGCTGCACACACTGCGCACGTTCTTCCTGTTCAAAGGCTGAGAGGTAAAAACCTGAAGAAGAGGCCCCGCCGACTTCAATATACATTTAGATTTTTATTTATGGAAGTTTAACATTTTTATTTCATAGTTTTTAGTGTAGTTTTTGGAAGTCGGTTTTTTTTAAACCTGTTTTTTATATTTTAATTTAATCATTTATTTTTAAAGTGAATGGTACTTCGCAGTTCACGGTTATTCGAAGTAAAGTGATCATTTTAATTTAAAGCTATGTCCTACGAGTTTTTTGTTATAAAATGTAACAATGATGTGTTCCATTGCAGTCATGAGGAGAATACACGAGTACCTACCTACACATAAAAAGATGGAAGATGATTTTTTTTTTTTTTTTTTTTGTAAAACGTTGCCCCACACTAGGATTTCTCCTGTGTCGTGGGTGCGTTTACAAACACAAATTTCACATACACAAACAGCCAGACCTTTTGCAATGCGGGAATCGAACCCGCGACACGTCGCGCAGCAGCCAATCTCTCGCAGTGGCTGATGTGTGTTAACCACGTTTATTTATTTATGCGGTTCTTTCGTTTTATTTTTTTGCTAAATTCACCTATTTCTGCAAGGTTGTTTTAGTTATTTAGCAGATAAAATCAATGATAGATACAGGATACAGAAGCGGTCCTCCGATAAATTAGTGATATGATAAATATCGTATTATGTAGATATCGCATACGATATCGACTCGATATCGACTGCTGCGCGATGCATGTCGAACGCTTTACCATCGATATTTATCTACACTGACTTCTCGAGAATGCCGAAATTTACATTCAATCGACATTTTGACAGTTGTTGCGATATAATAGGTATCGAAGGTGATATCATATCGAATCCGCGAGATCAACTCCCTGTCCCTTTCCTTACCTCTAAGTTTCATAACAAGATGTTATGAAACTTAGAGACTTAACTTAGATCTGTCATATTAAATTTAGTTTCTAACCAAATTGATACTGTAGTGTTATTATTTTTTGTTTCTAATTTCCAGTTGTATTCTTATAACTGTAGTGTTCTTATATATTTTTTTTGTTTCTAATTCCGGTTGTATTCTTATAACTGTAGTGTTCTTATATTTTTTTTGTTTCTAATTCCAGTTGTATTCTTATAACTGTAGTGTTCTTATATTTTTTTGTTTCTAATTCCGGTTGTATTCTTATAACTGTAGTGTTCTTATATTTTTTTTTGTTTCTAATTCCGGTTGTATTATTATAACTGTAGTGTTCTTATATTTTATTGTTTCTAATTCCGGTTGTATTCTTATAACTGTAGTGTTCTTATATTTTTTTTTGTTTCTAATTCCGGTTGTATTATTATAACTGTAGTGTTCTTATTACTTTATAATACAATTTTGACTAAGTAATAAACTTTAGGTTTTACTTCAATAGTGTAGGTATTTTATGAACTAAGCTTTACAATGGTCATGTACGTAACGTATGTTATGTACATGACCATGTATGTTATGTATGATGTCATGAATGATAGTACCTACTTCACAATTTCCACAATTCACAATTATTCCGCTGTAAGAGAGGGATGGCACTATACAGCACGAATAGCGCTATCCCTTGTTTACAGTGGAACAGTGATGGTTTTAACACGTCATGGTACGGCCCCAGATGTTAAAACACACCGACCTAAACTTGTTCACTGTTATTATAATATTTTGCTTTTGTGTTGTGATTATGCCTTGGTTAATTGTTATTAAAAACTAACTTGAACCAAAATGCACTTAAGTAATATAAGATAGAAAATGTTGTTACTCTGTCATATCTAATGTTTGTACTCGTACAACACTCCAATTAATTTGAATTGACAAACGAGGGCATTATCGACCTTGACAAAACAGACGTAAAGCTTGCCATTAGTTAAATATTAAATAACGGGGCATGTGGTAACAGTTCTTATTTTAAAAACAAATGGGACCTGGAAACCCCTTATTCACTTAAATATTTAAAGATCTTCCACAACGACACTGCAGTAGCTTTCTAAGGGTCGTATTAGGCACAGTCCTAATCTCCTAATAGAACGCGAATGCGCGAACATCGTATGTTCGCGCGAATTTTATTCGTACGAACGCGCGATCAAACATATTGAACTCGAATAGGTGTCCTAACTGACAATCGCACGACGCGGTCGCGCGTCTCAAACATTTGTTAGGACACCTATTCGAGTTCAATATGTTTGATCGCGCGTTCGTTAGCATTGCTTGAGACTAGTTTCAACCAATCAAATGGCTTGAAACCAGTCTCAAGTAATGCTCGAGTCTTGAGTTAGGTTCTGTAATACGATCCTAAGTTTCATAAACTTTGTTTATTATAAAAATGGTTTACTTTAACTCAAGAGAGGAAGAATCACACCCAGCTATATATGACCTTACTTCGTGCCCCTTTCAGTGGTCCATTTGCCACCGGCCTATCAAAAATCATAAGCGATCCGTAACCTAGTAGATAAAACACTTGCATAACCGCATATCGAAGTTAACTGCGTACACAAACTGCGTAGTTGACCCAGGATGGAGTAATGACTATGATTTTTTATCGTTTTGTGTCAGTCCGGTTTCCAGAAAGGGTAACTGATTTAGATAAGGGCACTTCCTCATTGAGTCACAGTGCCAGTATCCACTGGTTCTACTGCGCGTTTAATGTGTGATTAAGCTGTCGCCTTCAGAATTTCCCAGTGTGTTTTTGCTTGATGTGTCGTTCGGTTTTTTTATGACGGTCATCTTTAAGTACTTACATAATATTTTCGCTCGGTTGCAGAAAGATAATTAAATTTTAATGGAGGCATTAACCATTACAATTTCTATCGTTAAGGTTTCCTTTAAAACTTAATGACCTTTTCTGCAACTCAGCGTTTATGTATTATACGATTGCATGTAAAATATTTAAAGTCTAAATATATTTATTTGAAGTACCTACCTAGTGACTTTGTGTATTGTTAATGCTGACCCAAAAAACTAGGTGTAATGTATTAATACAATTAACACGTACTTATACGTGTATGTATACGTGATATCATAATATTATGTACTATGCATCACCTACTTATTTCAAAGGTCATAATTATAAATTGTGTTTACAGGAAAAGCTTTTCCTCTTAGAACGAATTTTTCATTTCACTTTTTTCATTTTACTTAGAACTTTGTGGAAATAATAATGGCTATACTAAATTAATAATTATATGTTTAACTATAAAGTATATGTTCATTAACGAAAAGTGTTCGCTTTATTAGAAAAAAGTACGTCCTTACATGCGTAGGTAAGTACTTGACTTTCAATATAATCAAGAAAGTGAAGTGCGCATGCAAGAATACTTCTTTTACGTATCCGTTTTATAGATTTTTTATGATATTTTAAAAATTAAAGTAAATAAAAGTAAAAAGTATGTATGGCTATGGACGCTATAGTATTACCGATTAAAGGGAACATTAAACATACTGTATACCTACACTGTATATCAAAATTATCTATCTACGCGCAACCTGCACCTCACGGGTAATGAGGCGAATGTAACACATAAATCATCTTCAAGAAATTCTCTAAACAATGATGAACATCACATCAAATCCATCATATAATTATTAGAAGTCAATACTCAAATAAGCGACGGATAGCGAATGGTATCATAACTTCATAACGGTGTAGGTTCCACTCGCCCCGTAAGATTCGCCCCTGCCGGCCTAGCATGACCACGATAGAAACGGGTTTTGTCTACATAGAAATAGACATAGTGACAGATTTCATTCATAAAACGTAGAAATGTTTCTACAATCTGTCACTTTGTCTATTTCTATGTAGACAAAACCCGTTTCTATCGTGGTCATGCTAGGCCGGCTGATTGCATAAGTGTACCCACTCGCCCCCTTGAAAATTTCATACTCAAACTCGCCCATACTTAGATGTCTTATGCTATGCATCTAATCCATAAATACACAATGCTAAGCAGACTATGCCGTTGACCTAGCCCGATTTAACGCTTCTTAGATTGCAAGCTGCTGAACTGAGCGACTCGTGCCGTTAGATAAGTCTGATGCTGTGACATCTGTTGACACTGGGGACACTTTCGCTGACACGGGGCTGAAATGACTCGACTACACGAGTTGGCGACCAAGCAGTCTAATGCAAGAGGGTAACAACTTCTGTTATGAATATTCAAGCATTATTTGTTATCTTTAGACACTACACACACGATAAAGGAATATATCAAGTATTGATAAAGAATTAGCAATGAGTCATGTTAGATCTAGGAAATATATAAAAAGTTTAATTGGAATTACTCTTATGGTTTAAGAAGAGATCACCATCGAATCAAACTAGGTTTTTGTAGTCAGCTCTTCAGTTTAGCCCACTATTTTGCTGCGCTGGTATAATAAATGACAATATTTGGTAACAAGACGTGGTCATTTTGTAGCCCTTTTTCGGGTCCTTGGCTGAAGTCTACGACAATCTCGTAGCACGCGCCTACGACGTAGGCACATGACTTAGACACAGGATTCTAAATTTTTTGTTTATTGTTTTACTAACCTTTTCTAAAGTTCTAATTTATTAAGTTTCTTAGAAGATAATGTATTTTACGTAGCTTCAATGTAGTGGTGATCATGCCACATGAGTTATCTCGAAATATGATTAATAGGTAAGTATGTGCCACAGAAATCTAAAATAAATAAATTAGTCAATAGAAATGTTATCTACTACATTTTACTCACAGACGCGTGTCACTGGTTCGCAGTCAATGTCAAAGCATCCAATGCAATTTAAATTAAACTTAATTCCGTTCAAATACTTCACATTTTTAAACGCGCGCTCAAGATGCAAACTCGAAAGTGGCGACAAGGTCACGCGCCTTTACTACTCTATTGACTTATTATTTACATTCTATGGTATGTACTTACTTATAACTTATAATTATCATATATGTTATGGTTATTGAAGTGAAACTTCTATAAGTAGGGGAGAACAATTTTTATAGAAAGAAAGAATAGTATATTATGCAATTAGTGAATAAAGGACGGATTTAAAGCGAGGGCCATAGATGAATCACGAGATAGTGAAGGATTCTAACGATTGAATCACGACCGTAGGGAGTGATTCATGATGATTGAATCACGAGCGTAGCGAGTGATTCAAGTGTTAGAATCCTGAGCGACGCGAGCGATTCATGGCCCTCGATATAAATCCGTTTTATTCAAGAGTTGCATACTATACTTTATACCATGACTACGAGAAAAAGAAAGATTTCAGTGAAAATATACATATAATGAAGAAAAAGTAAAGTTAAATTGGCTTTGATGTAAACCAGCCGTGATTTTTTGGGTAGCAAGCTTTCCACCTTTCCACTATATCGGCCGCCCTCTCTTTCACAAACTCAGGTGTTAACACATCTTCATCACTAGAATGCATTTTTAATCGATTAGAACAACACTAAACAAACACAAAATTAAAGATTAAAGTAACACTAAACTTTGTGTTCGTACAACTTACAGTATTCAAAATAGCGCCAATTTACTAAGGACAGCAAAGAACACAAAACAGTTTTTATTCTAATGCTAAACTCCTTGTCGAAAATGTCGACCAATCAAATTGAATTTAGAACACATCAATATAGGTCGAATACACAGATTACACTTACACTAGATACGGCAAGCCACGACCAAGCGTGCCCTGCATGTTCGACTGTTCGTACTAAGAAGTCGGTTAAAAAAAGTCTGTTAGCTCAGTGACGCTTAGTGATTGAAACAATTCTGTTTACTCTGAGCACATCACTAAATGGCTGGGGTGAAGTTATCGTAGGTATAAAAAAGATGACACGTTCGGTTTTCATACAATCTAATAACGTGCCGCATCTAGCATAGGTTCTTTAAATCTGTGGTCGAATACATTGGTGTGTTCCATTTTCAAACATCAAAACAGTGAGTAAAAGTGCTTTTTATTCACTGTTTTCAGTGAATAAAATAAGCTTTTTAGAGGGGGAATGGTATAAAGAACATTATTTATTTGATCGTGCGTTACCCGTTAGTTGGAACGCGCATACGCGTTATGACTCTCATTAGAGGATTGAATGAATATAATGCCAAAGAAGTTTTATTTCTTCTGTGTCAACTATCAAATATAAATGTGATCATAGATATATGACAATATAATATGGACAAATGATGACTCATTTGTCCAGATTTCTCTCTTCAGATTTTCAAAATCCTTCCTACTAACTATTGGATAAAAGATATGATCCTATGTAAATTATAGTTAATCCTAGGTAGGATAGTGTAATATCCCCCTTACTTTATTTTTTTCATCGACTATGAAAGTTAATAAATGTGAAAAATTCTCAATAAAACCTACTTACAGTTACTACATATTAAGTTTGTTTTCATATGCAGGACGAGATGTGTTCTAAGCGTAATAAGTTTAAGAAAAGCTGCTTTAAAAGTATTGTGTTTTACTTAAACCATTTAAACACTATTATAACTTATGAGTACCATTTAAACACTAACACCCATACCACAAAAAAGATAGATACGCGTTAAACGCGAATGCTACCAAAAATAATTCACACTTGTTTTAGCCAAGTTAGTGCTAAAACAAGTGCCTATTATTTTTGGTAGCATCGCGTTTAACGCGAGTCTATCTTTTTTGTGGTACGGCCCTATAACCTCATAGTTAGTCGAGGTCCTAAGTGACCATAACAAAAAATACTGTAAAACATGAAATGTATTAGCACTGAAATAAATAAAACACACACACGACTACAGAAAATTAATTTATGTAATGGATGTTGGTTTAAATAGGGGCTCCTGGCTAAATGACGGCCGCGCTGATCGATCGATCTGCGAGGTTAAGCTGCGCTTGCCGCGGTCAGTCCTTGGATAGGTGACCGTTCTTTACACATCGAGACCCCTCCGTGCCTCGGAGAGCACGTTAAGCAGTCGGTCCCGGTTGTCATAGGAATATCTTTGACAATCGTTACGGGTAGTCAGAAGCCCTAAAAGTCTGACAGCTGGTCTAACATTCGAATACCGGTATTACCCATTATTTGGGTTGTGGAGGTCAGATGGCAGTCGCTCCACGTAAAATATTGATATTCAGCCAAAACTAGTTAGACTGGATGCCGACCCCAATATAATTTGGGAAAAGGCTAGGCAGATGATGATGATGTTGGTTTAAATAAGGGAATCTTGTTTTGATTAATTTTTAGTAAGCCAATCCTAAGGTATACCTGAAATCCAGATAAGGACTTGATTAAATGTACTTACCTACATACATAGGTACTTGTGCGTTAGTTACGAGTACATTCAAACTTTGGACCGAGGATCAAACATGAAATAAATAGTGCAATACGTACCTAAATACTATTAATTAACACGTAATGTAAACAGTACAGATAGTGATAGTCGTCATAGTGCACAACAATATTTTGTGGCATCACGCACACATGCACACAGATGAGTTCGATAGTGTCACACATAGATTAGTGTGTCAATTACGTCATTCACACTTTTTATCGTTATTGCTAGTCTGTGGTGTGAAGAACAGCCAGTTAACAAAACGGTAGCTAGTAGAACCTGTTTATATTACACTAATCATATTGTTTGTCGTATCTATTTTTTTTAAGTGTGAGATTCAACCAACTTATTTTTATTTGTTCACAGTTTATGCGAGACCGATTTTTGGTAAGGTTCGAACTGTTGTTTGAGTTCTATGGAAGTAGAGATATTACACATTAGAACGTGAATTAATTTAGTAATGAGCAAATAATTTGCGCAGTCATCATGACATAAGGAAAACACCGGCCCCCGAATCTGACGAACTAATTGGACAAATACGATTCTTCTCAGAAATGAAAACAAACGTAGAATTAGTAAATTACCAAGAATTTACACCATTTATGGCAAGTAATTATAATTACCCTAAAGCTGTGAAGAATAAACGAGATCATTTTCGCAGTAGCGAGTGCAGTTGATTGCATTGCACGTCGTCCGTTTGTCTGCCCTATGGTCGATTACTCACTGCTAATAATAAATGTGCGCTGCCCTCAGTGGGCGTGTTGCGATAACCTTAGGATCAAGCCGCCAATCGGTCTAATGGTTTACGCGTATTTCGGCTTGAAGCAACCGTCTTTGTGTTGCTTCATAGTAAACAAAGACGCGGACAAGTCTTGCCTAATTGACCCCGTATGAAAATTTTACATTAATAACGGCTTAAAAAGTCTGTTTACCTCTATCATGAAAGGAAAGTAGTATTTTATTTATGAAACTCTAAAAATATAAAAGCATTTTGAGGAATCGAAACGAAATATTGAAAGAAATTAATAACTATAACTCTGAACATTAGATTTGCTAACAAGTTTCAGCAATTTATTTTATAAAATACCAATAGGTACTTACCTATTAAATGCATTTGTTAGATGCATACAAACATCATCTAATAAAAAAGTTTTCCTCATTGATTTACTTAATATTAACTTAAATATTCATAATAAAATATGTAAACCAGGCGCGGTCGCGGCGACGATTTTGGGGGGGGGGGTCATACCGCAGCTAAAGGCTTTAGGGGGGGTCATACCGATTAATGCCGACGTGCTATACCGTGAATTACCATGTTTGGCGCATTTTTGTACGATTTTGGGGGGGGGTCATGTCCCCCGTGACCCCCCCCTGGGACCGCGCCTGATGTAAACATAATGATTCAAACTGTGATAAGAAAAGATAGAACTTACCAGCAACTAAAACTACGCACAACAAAAACTTCCCGTTTAACATTTCCAACTAATTAAGTCCAAATATTGACGGCACCACTATCGAACACTACTATTTTAAATAATCTTTTTTATTAGATAAATAATGTACTCGTATTTTTATCTGTCGTTCAGTAATTCGAACGTCTGTCAAACTGTTCGAGATTTGAATTTAAAATTTTGTTTTAATGAGCGATGTTTATTGTATAGAACTTATCTGTTCACTGGTGCATCAGTGACTGCTCCAGGATGGGCGAAGGGGGGATGGGATCACTGTAGTGGCGGCAGCGATAACCTCTGGCTCGGCCGGAGGACGAAGCGCTGATAACGGCTGCGACTTTCAAATGAGAGCGAGTATTCCTTTCGCTACAGATAGAGAGGATTGTTTTTTAATCTACGTACATTTTTTTTTTTGGTTTTCTTGTGGTCAATGACTGGGGTTTCGTAATCTTTAATAATAGTAAAAAAGCCGTGTCTGTGCATTGAAGGTATTCCAGAAATACAGTTGGGATAGGATACTGGGAAGTAAAAATGTCAGACATTATTTTAGAATTTTTGTCTGTTGGTTTTTGGTTGTTTTTTTTATTTAGTAATAGGCTTACGTTTGACCGCCATCTCGTCTGGTGTTAAGTTTGGGGTCCAACTTAAAATTTAAGCCACATTCATCTAATTCCGGTGGGATAAACCAGAGCTGACTTATTCGTTGTGTGACGGAGTCATCCTTCATTCATCATTTAGTGCTGGCAATCTTCCATTGCTGGCCACTTCATCCCATTCCATTCTTCCAAATTCGGCTTAAATTTTAACTGTTCAAAATTAGAACATCTCATATTTTTATGCATTTATTTCATATTTTTGTATTGTTTACAATATTGTGTTGTGTTACTACGTGTTACAACAACGGTCAGCGGTCCAGCCTTCGTTCCTGTAGGTTGTATATTTGCACTTTATAACGTTACACAGAGGTATAAAACTGGTATAAAAACGTAACGCCATCTAGCGTCCTAAAGCAATAATGACCGTCGAAAGTTATTGTTCTTTTCCTCGGGGACAATACTTTTTTGCTGGATGAAAGGCACCCTGAGTCCTTTTCTGTATCATTGACAACGTATACAATGCAAAATTTCATGATGATCAGTTCAGTGGCTTAGGCGTGAAAAGGGTAACAAACAAACTTACTTTCGGATTAGGATTCAACAACTTGCATGATTTAAACATTTTAAACTGTTCACAATCTCCGGTAAAACCCCTATACAACATTAACTATAATAATGATATAGGTACTTTAGGTAAACACATATTTAAGTAGGTACTTAGTAAATTTTTTAGGGTTCCGTAGTAAAACTAAGAACCCTTATAGTTTCGTCATGTCCGTCTGTCTGTCTGTCTGTCTGTCTGTCCGTCTGTCACACCCTCGTAAAATCTCATAACCAATCAGTTCATAACCAATGTGTATGAAACTTCACAGGTAGATGTCTTCTGTAAGCCGCCATAAAGACCTGTAGCGAAATTATAAAAAATAAAATAATTTATACATGAAACTGAGGGATGAAGAAAAATATTTTCGCGCAACCCTTTCATGTGGGGTATCGTTGGATAGGTCTTTGAAAATAACATAAAGGTTTCTAAATGACTTTTTTATTTACGTGCATATTTAGCGAACTAGGAGCTCCGAAAGTGGTTTACAATGTGTCCCCGCCCCCTGTAATTAACCAACCGCGTAATCAAAAAATCTGAAAAAATTCAAGCTTATGGAATCTAATAAATACTCTCGATTAAAATTGGTTTGAACAAGATACGTTAATAACTTTTTGAAATATTCAATATTTTCAGTTTTGGCCGCAAAAAAATACTTTGTATTTCATAATAATATAAGGAAATACAAACTTATGTTTGCGGTTGGAAGACTGAAATACTTCTTCCTACGGAACCCTAGACTGTGCGTGGTTCGACACGCACTTGCCCGGTTTTTTTGAAAACGAGTCACCAAAATAATTACTGCCAGTATTTTCCACAATGTCAAGGCAATTTTATTTGACAAAGTGCCGCTTTATCAAACAGTGATTTTATTTTGCCACAGCGGTTTCATTGTATGCTATCGTCCAGAAATGTACTCACTCAGTACCAGTAGGGTTATCTGTCGAATGATTTCGTGTCAACCCGAGATACATCATCTCTAATAATAAACTGTTTAAAAAATCTTAAACGTCCGATAAGAATATTGGAACTAGGATATTTTTTGGGGTTTTGTTGTTTAATTGCATACGGTACACTTATCTATCTATTTATCCTACTAATATTATAAACGTGAAAGTTTGTGAGGATGTAAAGATTATGGATGTAAAGATGTATGCATGTTTGTTACTCTTTCACGCAAAAACTACTGAACGGATTTTGATGAAACTTTACAGTAATATAGCTTATACATCAGAATAACATATAGACTACTTTTTATCTCAAAAACGCGGGCGAAGCCGCGGGCGGAAGCTAGTTATTCCTATAAAACAGAACCGTGGACTGATAGACGATGCACAGCCTAAACCGATCTACCTAGAATTTGAAAGTTGGAGAAAATATTCCTTGACTAGGTACCGTAGACGTGCACGATTTTTTTTTAAATTCCGTCTATAAAGGCGTGGATTAAATATACAATTATCCTTGTCATTTCTATGTCAATGAATAGAGATGGTAATTGACTTAAGAGCTATTTAAGTTAAATAACGTTAAATCATCGTTTATAAGTAAGTGTTTTTCTAAAAGATTCCTTATGTTGATGTAGCTTATATTGTTTGGACCCAGAAAGTGACCAGAATAATTACAACACCAGTCCTTGAGATCGTTTAAAGGGCAGGTGTACGGGCTCTACTTACAGGACACTCGTCTAGTAACCTTTCAATAATAAAAAGAAGTAA
The DNA here is from genome assembly GCA_948465475.1 of Thalpophila matura. Lineage (NCBI taxonomy): Eukaryota > Metazoa > Arthropoda > Insecta > Lepidoptera > Noctuidae > Thalpophila > Thalpophila matura. The sequence continues at coordinate 5,736,321 of OX419187.1, read as the reverse complement.
GTATTTAACATTAAACCAGTCGTCGATGTGAATTCCAACTTCAATTGTTTTTATTAATTTATTTACGCATAATACCTATTTATTAAGAGGGCTATTACATTTTGTCACCTGTCTCGCTCGCACAAAACCGTATTTTTAAGAATGTGCATTTTTGAAAAATGTGTTCTTAAATAATGTTTTACATAATTATATTATTTTAACAGGTAAATAATAAAAACACATTTCTATTGTGTCATCTAATCAATTTAGGAGCAGTTATATGGGATAAGGGTTCTGCTCCTAAATTGATTAAATCACACAGTAGAAATGTGTTTTTATTATTACCTGTTAAATTAATATTATTATCTAAAACATTATAAGAATACATTTTTTAAAAATGCATTTTTTCATTTTATATCTGAAACGTAGCGTGTCCTATGTGCCTGGCTGTTTCTTTACATATTTTTAATCTTTACGTTATAGGCAGTGGAATCGGAACAAACAATTCCTTACATTTATTACTCTTTTTTGCGTAATTAATTTCTTATGATCGGTTGCAGAAAGATAATTGTTATAATTAATTAATTAATTAATTATAATAATTAATTAATTATAAGATAATTAAATTTCAAAAGAGACTTTAACCATACAATTTCCATCGTTAAAGTCTCATTTAAAACTGAATGACCTTTTCTGCAACTCACAGTTTGTCATCCAAAACAATTTTTTTTAAGAACTCTTTTGTTGTTTTGTTTGTAGTAAATTGTAATTGATAATTTCAGTTAATTTTAGATGAAGAATAGCTATTATCGTTAAATAAGAAATGTTATCAGAAAATATTTGTCATTAAGTTAAAATAACAAAATATTTCTAAATAATTTCTTTTCTATTTAATAAGTCGATATTAATAATTAATTCATATTCGATTATTAATATTGACTTTTATAAATTCGCTGCCTAACAAAATCACTTAGCATCTTAGGATAGAATTTAGGACGACTAAATTCAATCAAGTGTCAACCTATCATACCTAAGCGCTTAGCAGGCTTACAAACGGAAGTAGGTATAATGCTATACTACGGTATTTCGCGTTTGATGATAGTTAAAATGATGACGATCTCAGATCATAGAAACAAGGAGATATGCCATCATAGCAAATTAGTACGGGAACAACTGATGCTACTTTTAGTACATTTTTCGACACAATTACGTGCATAATTAAGCGCTCCTTGTGAATAAAAAGATCTCCCACGCATTGAACATTCCGCACAACCTCAATCTAACACTGTTAATCGTCACTCAACACTAGCACTAAACTAAAACACTGTATTTATACCACCGATCGTGTTCGGTTCGTCGCCAGCGCGTACGTTTTTAATATGAACAATTTGCTCAAGATCAGGCATCAAGCTCGATAGCGCCTTGGCACATCTCCTTGTTTCTATGATCTGAGATGACGACAGATACTTACCTACATATTGTGAAGGTTGATACTTAGGTAGTTTAAAAGTATTGGCTATTTTTCTTACGGTTGTGGTAAAAGGCGTTATAGGTATAAAAAAAAGTGTGGCACTAGCAACTATAATTAATTGATTAGTAGTTATGGTCTTAATCGACCATAACTAATAGAATAATTGATTGTGATATAATCGATCTTAACTGTTTTAACTAATATAGTGAGGGCGTAGCACTAGTACAGTGGTTCCTAACCTTTTTAATCTTGTTACCCCTAAATGACCTTAGAAAAACTAAGTTTAGCCCCGGCCCCCTCACTTTTAAAATTTTAGCAGATAAAAGTCTTTATTGATCAGTGATTAATAGAGACTTTTATCTGACTTTTATGACTTTTATCTATCTCCGTGAACTTTTTTTTATTGATCACAAATAATTACATAAAAAGTTCACGAATTATTGATATTCAGTGTGAAGGTTTGTTTTGTTCTGCATTAGGTTTAGTTTCTAATTAATGATTATAACATTTTTTTATTTATTGCCAGTCTTATTACTCCCACAGAATAGCTGTTTTACCCCCAAGGGGGTAATTACCCCCAGGTTAGGAACTCAGGGCCTAGCACGAATAGCCATATAGCAGGAGCAGCAAATGCTACGAGCCCCACTCCTCTGGAGGCCCCGCGCTTAGGCACAATAATAGGTAAATCAGAATTTAAAAAAAGAAAATAGAAAGACTGAATGATGCGATGTCAACCAAATCGCATTGGGCCCTGGTGAATTAAGGGACACTCCCTCTCACAGAGAGGAGACTTAAATACCAGCAGCAGGAACCTCACCGGCTGATTATGTAATCGAAACCAAGGACTTTGTTTGTTTGTTACAGGTCCCGAAGTAAGCGAATTTTGAATCACACCACACTAAATGCGAAAGTTTGTGTGTGGGGTGGGGTTGTACACACATAGTGTTTGTTTGTTACTCCTTCACGCTGAAACGGCTGAACGAATTTGGATGAAATTTGACAAAGAGATAGCCTGGGACCTGCAAAAGCACATCTATAGGCTACTTTAAAAAAAGTCGCTAACTATACAATAAGTGCCATGACGTCAATGGGAATTATTTGTCTATCTTTTGACTACCAAACCTACCTTAGTTTACCCAATATCTTTATTAATAATTTATGTATTTAATTATTTTCCTTATTTTATTTTTTCAAAATATTTACCTGTATTTTGTTAGCATTTTATATTGTTTTGCGTTAATTATAATAAAACTGGTTATCGAACGATAACCTTTAGAATAAATAAAAACGTGTAAACGAGTTCCATTAATGTAAGTAGGTAACTGGTTCTAGTCTGAGGCTGTCTTGACAGCTTGAACTTGTCGTGGCTTGAACCACGACGAGTTCTAGGCTATACAAATGCTAATACTTTTGGATTACATTTTTGTTGCACCAAGAAAAATATTGTACCTGCACTTATTATGTACTAATACCTCAAGTTCTCAACTCACCAGTTTGAGTGGAATTAATAAATCTCAATAAAAATACCGTTATTTCTAATAGGATGACTAAGAATTAGCCTTCCAAAAAAGTGGTCTCGATTCTTTAATTCATGGTGTCGATCAGAATAAGTTTGCAGGAAAATGAGGCTACTTGATATTTAGTAAATATTAAAATTTGTCGTAGGTGATCACACTTCCCACTAAGCACACTAATATCATAAATGCGAAAGTTTGTGTGGGGGTGTGTGTGTGTGTGTATGTTTGTTACTTCTTCACGCTGAAACGGCTGGACGGATTTGGATGAAATTTGACAGAGAGGTAGCCTGGGACCTGGAAAAACACAATAAGCTACTTTTCATCTATTTTTCGCACACAAAGTCGCGGGCAGCAGCTAGTATGTTATAAAAGTATTAATTTATGGAATTTTAAAGAGGTTTAAAGACAATTTCGAAAAAAAAACCTGCGTTAATGACGATACATTAGATACATGACATGTTAATGATGGTAGAATGTTATTTTAGACAAGCAGTTCCGAACATTAAACATGCATGTCACACTCAAGTGTTGTGCGGGCACAACACAAGCCTTACATTCACTTTGACATTTGATGCGGTGAGCAACAGACAAGTACCCGCGTGTGGGGCTTGATTTTTGTTCCGAACTACTTGTCTAGGGACATATAGGTCAATGGCTCCATACTTGTCTATGTAAGTAAGAACCGTATATCTGTGCTTTGTTCATCAAAGGACTATAAAAATATTTTATTTTAAATTTTCCTTATTTTAAATAAAAACAATTATATTCTTTACTATATTAAAACAATGATATATGCTGATAGATGAGATAATACAAGGCAAGAGGGCGACAGGTCAACAGTAACTGTGAGACATCGATAAGGTGGCGAATCACATTCGTTGACGTCACGGTAACATGTACAATTGTACATACCTACTTATGTGGAAACTGGGAACTACATTGTGATAATCTTAATTATAATATTATAAATGCGAAGGTAAGTTTGTTTGTTTGTTATCTATTCACGCCTAAACCACCGAACCGAGCATCTTGAAATTTTGCATATACAGCGAAAAAAAAATCGGCTGTACCATACATTTATGTTCACTTAGATCAACTGTATGGAACAGCTGATTGTTTTTTTGAAAATTTCAGGGTTGGTCCGATAGTAAAAGTTGTTCATAATGATGAGTACAATGACCCCTTTTCGTATTGCGACTGCCTAAACTTACACCCTGTATTATGTCCCACGTCCCTCGTTTAACCTGTCACCTAATATATTTTTCAACACACTTGCTCATAAAATGGCTCTAATTTCACCGCAATTAGGCACATAATGACACCTGTAATCAAACTGTGACTTTTTCATTGCTATTATTTATTGGTTGAGTTGCTTTGTTCTTAAAAAACGTTTCGGTACAAAAAATACCGTGTTCAATGTAGGTACAAATAAATTAATGTATCTATTACTTGCTCATTTCATCTAACTTCGTATTTCAGTAAATAGAGAATTTCAACTTGTACGTTTTTAATAAATAAAACTTTCACTCAAATATAATTTTGGTTTTCTCTGTAATAAAGAAAACTTTGAATTCCCCATTTTGTACGTGGCTAAAACGTTATCTGCGAAAAGCCAAAAAAACCTCATTATTTTAGTCTATGGCCGATCGCCATTGTTATATGCGCGCGCATAGGAAAACTCGTTTTCACTGTTGAAATTATAGTTATTTTCTTCACAAGTGTGTTAAAAAACCTCGTATGATACATGTGTGTATTGATGATTACCGTCCTTGGCTCAATAGCGCCTCAGCGGTAATCACCAACATTACACACTTGTGTAATGTTGGTGATTATCGCTGAGGCGCTAGGTATCGATAATTTTACTGACGCAGTTGCAGTCGGTGCAGTCATATTATTATATACTTATAGATGCAATCATCTATAAGTATATAATAATATGACTGCACCGACTACATCTATTTTACTAAATATTTAATGGTTTCCTCAATAGGAAACCATTAAATATTTAGTAAAATAGATGTTCTTAACGTGCTTTTATTTCTGCGATTACTGTTTACCATCGATTGCTACTTATTGTTGTTCATGCTCACATACATATATACCTAGTAAACAATCATTATGTGTATTGAAATTACAGAACACTGAAGTTTATGCTTATGCTAATTGAAGTACCTACTTGTATAAAATGATCTATTGTAAAAATCAAAGTTCTGCAGGGTTTACCTAAGTTTAGACACGGGGCATAAGGAATAAAGGAACATTTGTTCAAATAACTCTTAATAGATGGCGTTATATGTATCGATTTGTTATTGAAGTTTGTGTAAAATGTAGAACATTAAAAAATAGACAAATATAAATATTAGTTCAAATTTAAAAACATTGTTTAGCCACGAAAAAATGTATAGCCTGAAGATAGCCCGCGTAACGGGGTCACGTTTTTTTGTATGAGATGAGGCATTACCCCTATTATGAGTTTTTTTGACGTATAGTATCGTTAGCGTAAGCATATTTTGAATTGAAAACATACGTTTGTTACACAATATTTATATAAATGAAATACCTATTTAATTTCTCTGTATTTTTTAAAATGTGCAAATTGTATAAAATTTTATCAAAATGTTCCAGAACTGCTGTAATTTAGATGCAAAATATGCTTACATTAACGAAACTATACGTCAAAAAAACTCATGATAGGGGTACGGGTCTCTGTACGCGTAGTATTGTGTTAGGTATCTGTGGTTTAGTTAAAAAAATGTAAATCTTTTAGTTAAAATACTAATTTAAAATCTGTACAGCCGGTTATTAATAACGTTGAGTTTGTTTTAAAATAAATACCTATCATTACTTAAATCCATAGTTTCACTTGTATATTGTTTCTCCTTGGTTCTTACCTTGCCTGGAGGGCGTTATAAATAACTTACATGCATAACATAGAAAATATATACAACATCTTCAATTTCGTAATTTTTAGGGTTCCATACCCAAAGGGTAATACGGGACCCTATTACTAAGGCTCCGCTGTCTGTCTGTCTGTCTGTCTGTCTGTCACCAGGCTGTATCTCATGAACCGTGACAGTTAGACAGTTAAATTTTTTACAGAAATATTTAAGGGGGTTCCCATACAACAAACGTGATTAATTTGCTGTTTTTTCTTGATAAAGGTTATAATATAGTGACAAATGTTGTATAGATAATGGTACGGAACCCTTATTTATTTATTTAACACTTTAAGCACACATAATGTACAGAGGCGGACTTAATGCCATGGGCATTTTCTACCAGTCAACCTTTGGGCGGTGCAGAGACAACAATGATAGGTGCAATTTTGAAAATTGTGGACCATTCGTGCGCAAGTCCGACTCGCACTTGGCCGGTTTTTCCAATCCTCACGACTCCGTGCGTCGTAACGTCAAAGCCAGAGACTATTTAAAAACCGCTTACAGAAGAAGAAAGATAACCAAAATTATTGAAAAAAAAAAATTAAAACCCGACTGCGTGATGTTCAAAAATATTATACCGTAATGTCACTCCTAAATGAAGACCAAACGACACCATAGACGTTGAAATCTATCGCGACGCCAACAAAATAGACGTATAGGGTAAAGTCTGGATAGATAGGTACCGCAGTGGGATAGATGCTTCGTTTTCAAAAAACCTTACTTCCCAAAATCACGGCAGAGAATTAATAGGTTAAATAAGTAGTTAATAGTTTTAAAATTACGAGGCATTTTCAAAAAGTGGGGCATCTATCCCGGTTTTACCCTATGTATACACTAGCTGTTACCCGCGGTTTTACCCCCGTTGCTCGGCTTCTAAGGGTCGTAGCGTGATGTTAAATAGCCTATACTATTTCTCATGAATTTGGCTATCATATACAAAATACAAGATTTTTTCGAATCTGACTGGTAATTCCAGAGATTAGCGCCTTCAAACAAACTCTTCACATTTTTAATATTTATAGATAATATATAGATAATTGTACACTCGAAAATCATTACCCTCCTTCTGGGGCATCGGGTAAAATTCAACTCATTCTCATAACAAGTATGAAGATTTAGGAGATTTGTACGGTCCATTATGTTCCCCATTTCAATCAACATTTTGATAAATTGCTTCAAGGAAAAAATAAAGCAAAACATCATCTTATTCCAAGTAGCATTTGTTCATTAATAAAGCGTACTTTCCAGTTCCAGTTAATGTGGATGCAGATAATGTTGTAGGAACAGGTTTACAGGTTCATTCCCTCCAGGGGAAAATTATTATGGGATAAACACAGCTAGGTAGTGTTGGGACTTGGACTACTAGTCTTTTGAAATAGCTTTCTAAATAACCTTGATAGGTCATCAACGTCTTGTCTATGATATCTCTTTTTAGGGTTTCGTACCTAAAGGGTAAGAACCCTTCGTGCGCGAGTCCGACTCGCACTTGGCCGGTTTTATTTTAAAGTTACAGAACCGTGGAAAACTAAAGTCTTGTACCTATAGGTATCTCTTATCGTTACTTTAGTAAAAACATAATATATTGTAGGTATACTATCAAGGATCCATTATGGGGCCACTCCTGTTTCTTGTTTACATCAATAGCATACATGAAATAGGACTTAAAGGACATATTTCCCTTTACGCGGACGATACGTGCCTCTTTTATTTTGGTCACTCTATAGAATCTATAATACAAGAAGCACAGGAAGATCTAAATATCTTGGAAAAATGGTTTTTAAATAACTTGCTAACCGTAAACGCCTCAAAAACAAACTACATAATATTTTCAGCAAAAAATAAAAAAGTACATGATCACCCACCTTTGAGAATCAACGATACCATACTGACCAAAGTAAACAAAGAAAAATATCTCGGCCTCATATTAGATAGTCAACTACAATGGAAACCACACATTGAGAATGTGAAACTGGTGAAACCTCACATAGACTACCTGTTAGAGGTATGGGGTTCAGCTGCCAAAACACATCTTGATACGTTACAAAGAGCACAGAACAAAATAATAAAAGTTCTATTTCACTACAATTATTTAACCCCAACCCATAAAATTTTTAATGACACTAAATTGTTTAACATTACACAGATGTACCGCTACAATATATCTATTTTAATAAGAAACATTCTAAACAGTAGTATACACACACAAATAAAATTTACAAAAAACATACAGATACACACACGCAGTTCAAGACGAGCACATAACATAAAACTATATAAACCCAGAACCAACTACGGTAAAAAGAGTATTATGTATCAAGGAGCACAAATTTATAACTCATTGCCCAAACAGCTAAAATATACTAAGTCACTATTTTTATACAAAAGATTATTGAAACAACACATCTTCAAAGGCGCCACTAAAATTAAAATTTAATACGTAGCTGTTTACTTAAAATATAAATATTACAGACTTCATGTAAACTGTCCCTTATATTTTGCTCAAATGCATGGCCCGTAATCGCAGCAAGACTATAATTGTTGAGTTACCTACATACGAAAAAGAAATATTTTTAGAATACCGTCAACGCATATCTTTTTATTATATTAATTTAATTTTGTTTCTCCTCGTAAGTGATTTGTAATCTTTGAGAAATAAAGAATTTTAAACCAAAAAAAAAATAACTTAGTGTACAGTAGAAAGCCGATGGAATAATATTGTAGGTATGCACATTGTATGTGTGTGACCAACAAAATCGATTCGTTTTTAATGATTTAACATTCGGATATCGGGTGGACTTATTTTTAAAAAAAATGATTGTTGATTTGTATGCTCTATTTTGGTTTTTCCTAAAGCATAGATAGAGTTCTGATAGGTCAACGCAAGTCGTTGCCGCTATTGGTTATCTATGATTAATTATTAAATGAGGGTACTGTTATACGGTAACTAAAACGCTTACTATGCGATAGCGATAAGAATAGGAACGTCAATGACCTCGAACTGTCAACTATAACTTGAAAAGTAAGTCTTACAAAGAAAATCAATAACGTTTTTTTTCCACTATATTTAACTGAGTCTTTGATTTATCTAATCTATTGTAATAGATTTTTTAACAAAACAGCTCAATGTTCAATCAAAAACGTCACAATATGGTGCAAGGAATAATATAGGTAGTGTCAATATCATGGGGAAATACTACGCCACATTACTAGAAAAAATAAATAACTCAATTAAATAAAACAGAACGGGAAAATGGTCTCGAAGTGTGCTTTTCTGCACGACAACGCACCCGTTCAAAGAGTCATGTTGCGATGGCTGCCTTACACAAGTGCGGCTGCGAAACTTTGAACCACCCTCCCTATAGTCCAGATTGGGCCCCTTGCGATTATTGTTTGCTCCCAAACATGAAAAAAGAACTTCTCGGAGTGAAATTTACCGATGACGAAGAAGTGAAGTCGGCAATTTCTGCCTATTTTAAGGGCCTTCACAAATAATTTTTTTTCGAAGGTATAATTTTTTTTTTTATTTCTAAGTAGTGTATTAGAGTTAATGGAAAATATATTGAAAAGGAAAAATAATTTCATGTTAAATTTCACCCCCCTTCCTTGTCATTCCAAGAACTTTTTGATCTCCCCTCGTACCTATCACATTTTTACTGATAACACTGTGTTAAAAATATTATATGTCTGCTTCTAGTTTGTTTTATAGGGAGTTATTTACTGGCTTTAGCGGTACGGCTATATTATTGGCTTGGCTTGTGAATTGCGTCATAAATTCATAATCATAGGATACCTTAAACGCTTTTGGCCCTGCTATGGTCATCTTAGCATCGTGGACAAAGAAAATTATTTATAGTTAAATACCTTTTGTCGTCGTCCTCATTAACATATTTTAATAAGGAAAGTCTCGCCGAGAAAATAAATGTACATCGTTTAAACTGACCCCATCTTTGTCGCATGTATCTACGAGCAAGTTGTGATGCGCGTGAGTTTATAAACCAAAACCAGTGTCTGCGAGTGGACAGTGAGTCGCCGGCTAGCGTCTCGGACGTTGTACTTATATGTAAAGTGTATTGACACCGACCGACGTAACATAATTAACTAAAAAAATGGATAAACTGTGTGTTTTTTTCGTCATTGGTGAGTAATTTTTTGTTCTTTTTACGATTAGTAGGTTCTTCAATGTATGCTTGTATTCTGTGATTTTTGTTTGTCAATATTAAGTCTTTAACAACATGGTTCTGGGTCGCAAGAATTTATATGAAATAAATATAAAATTAATGAATTATATTAGGGTCTTATATTGTTTTCTAAACATCATCGTCATAGAGCAGAACGTACTATTTCCTTAAATCTTACAAACATTTTGAGAACTGGTTTTGGTCTGATCTTATTCTCATAAACATTTCGAATTAAGCAGAGTTATATACAATCGAATTATGTAGGTGGGTATTCAAAATAGATTTCTTTAATCCGGTTTTATAATTAAAATTGGCGACACGACATTTTGTGATTGTTTTTATTTTTTATTTAATCTTGTATAGGTACTTAATATATTAATAAAACATGCATACTTATAATATAAAACTTGCAGCTTACAAGACAAGTAATTTATTTATTTTTATAGGTATTTAAATAAAAGAAGCTTTTTACTGTAATAATAAATAATAAATGTTATTCAGCAGCTAAGAAATCAAGATGATTTTGTTTAAGGTGTTAAATTTAATGCACTCTGCCAGATATACGGTAAATTAAACATTTAGGGGAAATCCAATCTGTCATACTACATACATATTACGGTTTTGTGCAGTTTACCGTAGGTAGTGTCAGTTCGGAGATGCAAATGTAAAACTCACGTGAATGAGATGTTACCACGAGATATAAAAATATTAATTAATTGAGCGACGCGACGTCCGGACGTCCTCAAACCATAGAATTTTGATTGTACTACCTAATTAGCTAGGTACTATGTTTGAGAGGAAAATAACACATTGAACAATCGTTTTAATTCAATCAGTCAATAATTAATTGTGCTAATGATTTTTTTTAATATTTTACAGCTTTTTTTACAAATGCCGCTCTTGGGCAAAGTGAGCAGACGGAAAATAGCGGTGAATTAGACGACAGATACGGTTTCAACCGTCCGAACTTTTTCCCAGGACAGAACCAAATCCCCGGTCAGAACCAGTTCCCTGGACAGAATCAGTTCCCTGGTCAGAATCAGTTCCCCGGTCAGAATCAGTTCCCCGGTCAGAATCAATTCCCCGGTCAGAATCAGTACCCCGGTCAGAATCAGTTCCCCGGTCAGAATCAGTACCCAGGTCAGAACCAGTTCCCCGGTCAAAACCCGTTTCCTCAGCGTACAACTACCGCTAGACCTGCAACCGTTACTAGGTAAGTAGACTAGTTTAAATGAATGAATGTAAAATATTTAAGAGTTCCTGTCTGGATTGAATAGAATAGAATTATGGTTATCATTGTAATGATTTTATTCACTTATGTACTTTAACAAATTCAACAACTTTAAACGAAATATTAAAATTAACATTGTTAATATTGTTTAATTAATCATTTGTTATGCATTACTTAATAAAAACAAATAATGAAGAAGTAATTGATGATCGCTAGATGTTTAAGAGAGCGAGTCCCCATATTTTTTTGCAGGTACCTTCTTACAAAAACAATTAATAAGAGAAAATATTAAACTTTTCAGTGCCACCACACAATCACCCGAGCTGCGACAGTGCTTAACCCAGTGCCCTGTGACGTCAGAGTACAATCCTGTGTGCGGCACTGATAGAGTGACCTACAACAACCCTGGAAGACTGAACTGTGCACAGATGTGCGGCGTCAGTGAGTATCTGCTAATATTTAAGATACTATAGAAGTAGAAGAAATAATTACTTGTGTAGTAAGACTTAGTACAGTTGTAAATGATTAATTATATTGATTCGAATATAGGTATCGTACGACGACAAGAACCATTTAAAACTTTTAGGCCATTACTTAATCATCTCCATATTAATTAATCATCTCAATAATCAATCCATCGGCTCTTTCCCTCGATCAGGATTGATAGGCTGATAGATTTTTGATATTTTTGATTTGATCTCTAGTCGACCATAAGACCGCGGGTGGAATTTATATAAAATCATAGAACAATGATAAGAGTAATACTCAGATCATAGAAACAAGGAGATATGCCATCATAGCAAATTAGTACGGGAACAACTGATGCCACTTTTAGTACATTTTTCGACACAATTACGCGCATAATTAAGCGCTCCTAGTGAATAAAATGATCTCCCACGCATTAAACATTCCGCACACCCTCAATCTAACACTGTTAATCGTCACTCAACACTAGCACTAAACTAAAACACTGTATTTATACCATCGATCGTGTTCGGTTCGTCGCCAGCGCGTACGTTTTTAATATGAGCAATTTGCTCAAGATCAGGCATCAAGCTCGATAGCGCCTTGGCACATCTCCTTGTTTCTATGATCTGAGGGGTAATATCATACCGTAGATCAGTGGCGTGCCTACAGGGCAAGCCCGAGGGTATTTCCCGTAATTTTTCATAAGTGTTTTTTATTGTACGCTACTCACTTACATTCATGAAAAATTTACCCTCGGGCTTGCCCTGTAGGCACGCCACTGCCGTAGATAATGATGCAAGCCTGAGGTAGCAACATATCAAAGCCGTTTATTTAAAGCTGGAGTTTAGCTTCCAAACGTGCATGCAGCGTAATACAAAATCGAAAAAAAAACTTATTTCATCGTAAGATTTGCGTTCTTAATGCCATGTGTAGATACTGGACAATTATAGACCAATAGGCACAAGCACAGTACGAGTATGTTAACAACTTATTCGTGTTCAATTTGTGTGTACTCGTGACGTGACAAGTGTTTACCTACATGTTAGTCAATATTCAGTTACGTAACTTATAGGTATGTACCTGAATATTGACGAACATATAGCTTTTGCGAAAATATAGGTACGGTACTATCTATATTTATAAAATTTATAAATAACTAGCTTTCGCCCGAGGCTTCGCTCGCGTTTTTCGGGATTTTCTATTTATTAAAAAAAACCGCATCTAAACCCGTTGCGTAGTTTTAAAGTTCTAAGCATACCTACATAGGGACAGACAGACGGACAGCGGGAAGCTTTGTTTGGGACTTTGTGTTATACTATGTAGTGAAGCTTTATTTTTTCGACGAATCAGCTTTACAGATTATATTAAATGACGGCTACACAAATTGTCGAGTTTTATACATTTTAAAATCTTAAATTAATTTAATTTTAAATTCTTGACATTTGACATTGATAACTTTTCCTTGAAAAGAGGTAAACTATTGGTATTTGATATCGATTGCTAACCGTTGCATGAAAGACCTTGTGAGTCACCGATGTCAAACAGTGAGCCTTAAGGCGTGTCTCCAGCGCCAAATTTTGAACAAAACATTGTTTTACGAACATGTTCACCAAAATTTTTCATAAACATACACACATCAAAAAAGTTTGCAATTTTTTAAATTGAACTTTATCAAGAAAAAATCTTTGTTGTGTGTTTTCTTTAAATAGAAATACCCAGTTTGAAATTATATATATCAAATAGAATCATAATATAATCTACCGTAACAAAGAAGATTTCGATTTTTCAAAGTGATTGCAAACTTTTTTTGATGTGTGTACCCGTCTGCTGCGATGTTTGATATTTTTGTTTTGCTAAAAAAAAACATCGAACATCGCAGAGACGGGTATGCCTTTTCAAGTTCCGACGTGGAAGACGTCTTTACTTGTTGAATTCTAAACAAAAAATGAATGACCTCACCCCGCAGGCGAACGCGGGGGATGTTTTACGCCACTCTCGGCAAACACGTTTGAGTGATTTTGTTTAACAAAACACGTAGGCCATGCCCCTTTTTTGTTTAATAAACATGTTCGATGTTCAATGAATACTCAAACACGTCGCAGGAGACGCGGTTTTAATTTTAATGACTAAAATGGATTAACTGTGTTCTGACGTTGAAATCCTTATAACATGGGCTTGTGCCTGTGGTTACTGAGATTTACTAAATGATTTTATTCTGTGGATCTAGAACACTTATAAATATAAATAGATCTCAATACCAGTTTTTCGCTTATTGTAATAATCACATTGTATAGTTCAAAGTTTTATTTGCTTTGATTTGATGACACTTGTAGGTACCTAGAGGTATTTATGAAGTACGATTAATTTATTCCATTAAAGAATTTGCCTATTAGTAGCTTAAATTACTTTGATATACCTACCTATACAAAGCTATAAATACACAGTAGGTATACAGATTAAAATATTAATAGTTATTCATATATGTATTTTAATTTTAATATTGTAGCCCTTCAAGTGCATTAAAAAAGCTAATGTAGGTACTTTTGAGAATTAAATAAAAATATTCAAAGGTAAACTAACAAATAACATGAACTTCGGATACATATTTTCTAACAATAAGTGTTTTTTAATAGCAATACTGTGCTCATCTTCGTAAACGACGATGACCACAAAATAAGATACATACCTAAACCTCATAGTTACAAATTAAGTACCAATTGTTGCGAAGCACATAATGAGGAAAATAGCTACCTATGTACATACATGGATTACGCATTAAATATTTAAAATACTACACTTAGCTTATTGCATCATTTACTAACTAAATACCTACCTAGCCAATAAGCCACTGTAGTAGGTACCTAATGTGTAATGTACTACTTAAAAGAGGATGTTATTGAGCTGTTGGGTTTTATGCATTATCCTCATTATGTACTGATAAGTTTACCATTTACCTACTTAGTATATTTTTCTTATGTACCTAGTAACTATCTGGGTATACGAAGTCTCTTCCTTCAATCATGTTGTATAGGCCATTAGTCATGGGGTTATGATATTGTTCCAATTATTTAGACACTATTGGAAGAACCAATGAGCATTAATTGAAAAAATTGTGTTTTATCTTACGAATTATTCATAATGTCAGATTATTCCTTCTTATAAAGTTATAAGGATGATCTGCTAATGTTATTCTTATCTTTATTTATTCGTTCGTCTATTGCACTTGACAGACATAATTGATCGACCTGAATGAGGCGGATTTTTCAAATGCGACAGATGGAGGGTTATACCATTGCCCGTCCTAATAATACTAAACATTTTATTATTGATAGTAAATATTTGTTTGTTTTTATTTCCAGGAGTGAACTTGATGAGAATGTCGCCGTGCCCGACGCCCCCACCGACCATTGACGGCGTTCCCCAGACATAATCTATTAATTTATTACTTTATCTAATAGGACTGAATAAATAATAAAATTAAAAACTTTTCTAAAATGATTTTTTACCAAATAAGTAATAGTTTAGCAGTTAGGAACAAATAAACATAGACTACTTAAATCATAAGTCATAATAACCCTCCACAGTAGTCGAGTAAAGTAATTTACAAGTACCGAATCTGTTTTTAGGGTTCCGTACCAAAATGGTAAAAAAGGAACCCTTATGGTGCGACTTCGTCTGTCTGTCTGTCTGTCTGTCTGTCACACCTGCTTATTTCAGCAACTACTTATGCTATCGACTTGAAATTTGTAACAATTATAAAGAATGCTTGTTCAACTTAATTGCAAATGAAAAAAGTCGAAAAATATTTTTATTTTCATTGCAAAAGGGGCCGGAGTGGGGGTCCAAAATTTTAAAGTGGGGTTACTAGGTCAAGTGACATATCATATGAAAGGGCTTGATCTGCACATTTCAAAATATATTTTTATTTTATTTTATGTCTCACAGTTTTTGACATATGATGAAAAATGTCCAAAAAAATACCATGTAAACATTTTGGGTTGAAAGTAGAATTTAAGCGTATTATGTGATTACCTGCCACCTTTGTGGGCTTTCAAACCTCCCCCGAAATCTCAGGCTCGTATTACAGAACAGATCTCGCCTTGCGATGCACGGCGAATGGTTCGAGTTCGATCCCGAGGCACGCACCGCTGACTTTTCGAAGTCATGTGCGTATTAGAAATTAATAATTATCACTTGCTTTAACGGTGAAGGAAAACATCGTGAGTAAACTGGCATGTCCTAGAACCAACAATTCGAAGACATGTGACGTCCACCAACCCGCACTGGGCCCGCAAGGTGGACTACGGCCCACTCTCTCTCACAGAGAGGAGGCCTGTGTCCCAGCAGTGGGAACATTATAGGCCGATTATGCTATGCTATGCTATAGATTTAAAGTCATTTGATTGGTTGAAACCAGTATTAAGTAATGCTTGAGTCTTGAGTTCGGTTCTGTAATGACTGTAATACAACCCTCACAGTGAAATTACTTTTAAAATCTATATAGGGTCCTACCCTTCATACTCGAAATATTTTAAGAGACCCATCTATAGGCGGTAAAGATGCCATACAAACGAAAAAAAAATTTATCTGAGATTTTTTTTTTTAATAAATTAATGTAATTATTTTAAATAAATTATTTGACACATAAAAATACGATTTTCGACATCCATTACGCTAGTTTCTCTACTGTTAATAGTAAGTTACGTAAAAAATAGCGTAATGGAAGTTGAAAATAATATTTTTTGTGTGTCAAATTATTTAAAATTAATTTATTTAAAAAAAAATATATACTCGGATCAATTTTTTTTTCGTTTTTATGGCATCTTTACCACCTACAGATGTAGGTACCTATTAAAATATTTCGAGTATGAAGGGTAGGACCTTATATAGAGCTATTTTACATTTTGTCACCTGTCTCGCTCGCACAGAATCATATTTTTAAGAATGTTAAATGAAAAGCTGCATTTTTGAAAAATTTTGTCTATTAATGTTCTTTATAATAATATTAATTTAACAGGTATATAATAAAAACATTTCTACTGTGTTACCTAATCAATTTGGCTCAATAACTATTAGGATTTGTTTTTGAGTTACTTTCAACTCATGAGTTTATAATAATCAAATTTGAGTTTTTTTTATATTAAAATTAATATTATTATAGGTTGCTGAAATAGCCCCTTTAGGATGGTAAACAAGATGAAATTCCATTTTTCAAAAATGCATCTTTTCATTTAACATTGAGAGAGAGACAGAGAGTTAGGTGACAAAATGTAAAATGGCTTTAAAGTTGTCGAATTGATTGTTTCAAACATGTTTAGTTTACTTTTTGTTCAGTCGCCGCTGCCAAGCTTGCCAACAAGTATTTATGCAAATATATTTATTATTGTCATTTTCAGTTCACACTTGAATCTTTAAATGACAAGAATAAGAATAATTTAAACACCATGTTCATGGTATTTAAATATAACTGGCAAAATTTGGGTGTACTATATAATAGGTAGGTACACGGTACACCTCTGCCTAAGCCCTCGGTGAATATAGGCGTGCTGTCATGTTATTTTGTCCTGACATAAGTCTTATTGCAGTCTACGCTTTCGCAGCAGAAAAATCAATAGTGAGATCTGAAAAGCGAAAGTGGACGACAATGAAATTAAACAAACACACACACATTTATCAAACCGTGCTAAGCTTATTATGCCTTCTGAGACCAGTGACATTGAGAAACATTTAACATTGCTAAAGAACATCCAGGATACCATGTCGTCACTAAGGCAGCTTGAACAAGAAGAAGGCGAGGAAGAGGATGTAATTTCTGAACATGATAGACATTTTGCAGAAGTCTCTGGGCGAAGAGGCTGTACCTACAGATAATGGAACAATTGGAAAAGTGCCAAAACGCTGAAAAAACTTCCTTAGCAAAGGATGGTGACACGACAATTCACCAGAATCGATCCACGAAATCTACTGTGGCTAACACTGCCATACTACGAACCACTTTTGAGAGACCTAGTCTTTCGTCACGTCACCCAGGCTTGCAAAGGTCTTCCACATTTTATAATGGTTTCCACAAACGGAAGTTGGTTCCCATTAAAGATTGGGAGGTCAAATTAAACGGAAAACCTAAAGCAACCAGAAAAGTATTTGGGTTTACATGGCTATTATGCAGAATATGTTTAATCGGCTGCCGACTCCCATTCCTGAAACACAAAAATTGATGATACTCAGAAGGAATTTACAACCTTACTTTCAGAAGGCCATATGCCGAGACACGTTTGATTCAGTCAGTGAATTAACATCAGTTCTAAGGACAATTGAACGCACTAAGTTAAGCTGTGATCATTTCAAGGAACCTACTCCAAATGAGCACTCTCTGGGAAGAGATTTAGCATAAAGGGAAGTACTTCGAAGATATATTACGAAAGGAAAACACGACTGAGCTGGCAGCCATAGATGATAAGGAAGTACTTCTAACAAAATTCTGGAACAGCAGAACTCCAGGACATCGTTTCAGGGACTGTAAATTGCCACAACAGATCTCTTCTGCTACAGATGTAGACGTTTCGGGAAAACGGCAAATACTGATGATACCGATAAGGGAAACGACAATTCGGAGTCGATACCGGCCGATCGTACCCCGACAAACTAAGTCATTCTAACTCGGATGACTGACAGACACAGTTTCGAGTTTTTTTTATACAGGAAAGATCTGTAATATTAATAAGCATAAGTAGTCAAGACAATCGATATTGTGCTGAGATACAAATTTTAAATCAGTCGTTTGTGGGATTGTTGGATTCTGTATGTCTACTGGAGCTACTTACTGTCTCAGTGATTTCATAGAGATTTGCTTTAAAAATTATGAAATTGGGGTTTTCAGGACATAAAGTCAACACAGAATTAATGATCTCACTAGCTGATGGTACATACCATACAATTGATTCCATTGTTCATTTACCTATTGAGTTTACGGGAAAATACGAGTATAATGTGGTAGATTTTTATATCATGGACAGCTTAAAACATGATATTTTTAGGTATAAAATTTTTTAAATAATTTAATTTAGCTATAGGGGCGGGTAAATCTATTGCTGACATTACAGAAATGAATGTTTCGCAACCAGTGATTTCGCGGGATGAACTTACTCTTTCTTTCAATAATCAGTCCACTTGGAACCCCGGTCATCACACTATGCCGAAAATGAGATTGAAATCAACATTCAAGATGGCGGCTATGAAAGATTACGAATTCGTAAATTGTCATCTTGGATTTTGATTTTGACCTCATTTTCAGCATGGGCTATTTAGTTTTTGTTGTTATAGCGGCAACAGAAATACATCATCTGTGAAAATGTTGCCCATGACATATGGGCACCCTCATATGTCATGGGTATGATTTCCATAGTTTTTGAGGGTGCCCATGCTGAAAATGAGGTCAAAATCAAAATCCAAGATGACAATTTACGAATAATAATAATAATAACCTTACTACTAGGTAAATATAAATGCGAAAAGATGGATAGATTGATGTTTGTTACTTAATCACGCTAGAATGGCTGAACGGATCTGGATGAAATTTGGCACAGAGATATATTATAGTCTGGAATAGCACATAGGCTACCTTTTATTCCGAAAAAAATACGGTTTCTGTGGAATAGATTTGTAATTTCCACATGAACGAAGTCGCGGGCAACAGCTCGTTATACATAGAATTAAATACCTTTTGTCGATTTCCTCATTTGTATATTTTAATAAGGAAAGTCCCACCCTATTTTTGTGGCATTATGTTATAATGCGCGTGAGTTTATATAAACCAAAACCAGTGTCTGCGAGTGGACAGTGAGTCGCCGGCTAGCGTCTCGAACGTTGTACTTGGACCAAGAAGAGTGATTCCACTGACACAAACGTAACGTTATTAACTAGAAAATGGACAAACTGTGTGTTTTTTTGTAATTGGTGAGTATTTTTTGTACATTTGAGGTTTAGTAGGTACTTCAAATGCTTGTATTCTGAGATTTTTGTTTATCAATATAAGTCTTTAACCTTTTAGTCTTTTATTCATTAGTCTTTCTGTCTTTTTTGTATTTGGTTCTGGGTTGTCAGTTGCAAGAATTTTAAATTATATTAATATAAAATTAATGAATTATCAGGGGCTTGTGTTGTTTTCTAAACGCCACAGAGCAGAACGTGCCTACCCTTTCCTTAAATCTGCATATTTTTTACGGTCACAATATTAATGTTACCGGTAATCTGTATAACTCAAGTATTCTTTACAATACCTAGGCAATGTATAAAATATTATGAAAATTATTGTCCATTACATACTTTACCTAGGTAATGTATA
This sequence comes from Thalpophila matura, assembly GCA_948465475.1. Classification (NCBI taxonomy): domain Eukaryota; kingdom Metazoa; phylum Arthropoda; class Insecta; order Lepidoptera; family Noctuidae; genus Thalpophila; species Thalpophila matura. The sequence goes on along the minus strand of OX419187.1, from coordinate 5,716,197 downwards.
GAATACCTGCTGGTCCACCGGTAATGTGTAAAGTTTCATGTTTCATCTTATAATAACACACCTAACTTGGTTCCAAGAGCGAGCGAAGTGAGCTCGGGGACTTGGGCACCCCGACACGGACAGGTTAGGTTCGAAGGGAACCCCTTCGTGTTAGGTTACTTTTAACCTTGCAGACAGAAATAGGAGCCCCGTAAAGCCCCGTCTTAGCCCCCGGCTCCGTCGGCTACCTCCCTCCCCCTTATATGTCTCCATTTTCACACATTACCGGCTGCGTATTCGGTAATGTATAGAATACCTAAAGTAAAAAATAAATAATATTTCATACATTACCTAAGCGTTTTAGGGATTCTTTACATTGCGTAGGTATAGAACAATTTGTCGGTAACACATTAAGTTTTGAGAACTGGTTTTGAGATCTTATTCTCATAAGCATTTTGAATGTCGTAGGTACTCATTCAAAATAGATTTCTTTAATCCGGTCCTTTAATTAAAACACGCGACATTTAGTAATTTTTATTATTATCCTATTTATATCCTACTAATATTATAAATGCGAAAGTTTGTGAGGATGTATGTATGGATGTTTGTTACTCTTTCACGCAAAAACTACTGAACGGATTTTGATTAAACTTTACAGTAATATAGCTTATATATCAGAATAACACAAAGGCTACTTTTTATCTCAAAAACGTGGGCGAAGCCCTGGGCGAAAGCTAGTGTTTAGTATAATAATAAAACCTGCATATAATAAAACTTTTTTAACAAAAAATAACCGACTTCAAAAAGCCACTACAAAGAAAATAATAATTTTGGTTTCGGAAGTCTTTGGTTTTTGTTTGCTTTTTTTGCCACCGACTTCCGAAACCAAAATTATTATTTTCTTTGTAGTGGCTTTTTGAAGTCGGTTATTTTTTGTTAAAAAAGTTTTTATTTTTCCCTTTTTAGTTCTTTCTCTCGCGTTAGATTACTTTGACGACTTTGTTCAACAGTAAATCTTCTACGTAGTGAGTACATTTATGCATATAACTTTGTACAAAGGAATGATTACCTAATGTATTATATACTAAAACCTTCCTCAAAGTATGTAGATTACGTTAGTGAAACCCCATCCAAATCGAATGAGTAGTTTTTGAGAAAATCGCGCACATACAAACATACATACATACAAACATACATACATACATACATACATACATACATACGGGACGAATACAGAACCTCCTTTTTTGAAGTCGGTTAAAAACTTGCAATCCAAGTTTTTTTGTTTATTTTTTTTAACTCTTCCTAAGCAATTTGCTTTATAAAGCATGAAGTAAGGCTGTGTCCACAATAGGCATACTGTGAGCGGCCGACTGAGTTTGCGCTAACAAATTGCAGTAGCAAACTGTTAGCGCAAACTAGCAAACTGTGGACACTCCATTTCAAAATTATGGAAGGGCGTACTAAACCGATACGCCGCAAACTCTGTCGGCCGCTCACAGTTTGCCTATTTGGGACACAGCCTTAGCTGCAAAAAAATGTAATTCAGCAGCTAACTGATGATTTTGTTCAAGGTATTTTGGTATTAGGTATTTTGTTCAATGCACTGTGCCAGACTTAAGAGCCATTTCACATTTTGTCACCTGTCTCGCTCGCACAAAACCATATTTTTAAGAATGTTATATGAAAAGATGCATTTTTGAAAAATGTAATTGGACTGAGTTGAATTGGATTGAATGTAATTATAATTAAGACAAAATATTACCCGGAAACACTGGGTCCCGACTGCAATGTCTTATTTTCCTATTCTTTATGTTACTCGCGACGTTGATACGAATCTAATGATATGTCATAAATGTTAAGATCCGTTCGCTCGTTTGTTCTCTAGGAGGGACACAGAAACGGAAATACATACATACTAACATACAGGTGAAACACTATACCCTCCTTTTGGGCTACCCCGCAGTCGGGTAAATAAAGGTGAAACACTATACCTACCCTCCTTTTGAGCTTCACCGTAGTCGGGTAAAAATGACACATTGAACTATCGTTATAATTCAAACAATCAAATAAATTCATTTTTGTATATTTTACAGCTCTTTTTACAAATGCCGCTCTTGGGCAAGCTGACCAAACAGAAAATGGTCAAAGCCCGCTTCCTCGGCCAACAACTACTGCTAGACCTGGAACCGTTACTAGGTGAGTAGAAACAATATTTTGGTGACCTATACCTATGAAATACAAACTTATATTTGCATTCGGAAGACTGAAATATTTCTTCCTCCTTAGACAGTGCGTGGTCCGACACGCTCTTGCCCGGTTTTTATATAAATATTGTATAAGCTCGAATCTTGAGCTCTGATCTTTAATTTTTTTTAATTCATTATTTTATTTTTTTCCTTTGGACTTTATTCCTGAGACAATACGATATGCACACGCAAACCCTCACCACTCCGCCGAGAGCTCAAGATAAGGCTGACTGTCCATTGAAGCGGAGAAGAGAGAACGGAGCAATACTATCCAATGGAATTTTAATGCAATTCCATTGGTTAGGGCGCCTTGAAATTTGTCGCAGTGCCGCGCAGTGGCAGCAAATTTCAAGTCGAGAGCTTTAGTAGTTGCTGAAATAAACAGGTGTGACAGACAGATAGACAGACAGACAGACAGACAGACGAAGTCGCACCATAAGGATTCCTTTTTTACCATTTTGTACGGAACCCTAAAAAGGCGCGACTGCAGCGCTACACCCACGCTGCGGCCGCGCGTCCGTTCATCGATCGACTAGTGACGATGCGCACGTAGTTTTTGTTCTCTTTTTGTCAGAGTCCATGATGAAACTAAATGTACAACACTATGATGCTCGAACCTAGCGGTTGCAGCGCGGCAGCAGCGCTGCAGCCGCGCTGCCACCGCGCGGCTTTGCGGCTAATTTGAAGGCGCCCTAAATATTGCTCCGCTCCTTTCGTCTCCGTTTTAGTGAATTGCATTAAAATTCCATTGGATAATATTGCTCCGTTCTCTCTTCTCCGCTTCAATGGACAGTCAGCCTTATCTTGAGCTCTCGGCGGAGTGGTGAGGGTTTGTGTGTGCATATCGTATTGTCTCAGGAATAAAGTCCAAAGGAAAAAAATAAAATAATTAATTAAAAAAAATTAAAGATCAGCGCTGCAGCCGCGCTGCCACCGCGCGGCTCTGCGGCTAATTTGAAGGCGCCCTAAATATTGCTCCGCTCCTTTCGTCTCCGTTTTAGTGGACAGTAGTGGCGACATTTTTGTAAGAGGTAAGCCAGAACTATAATTAATAAAAGTTGGCAATACTGCCTGTGTTATTTTTCAAAGGGTAGGAATCGTATTGACTCTTCGACCCTTCGCCACTGGTGGACAGTCAGCCTAAATTCCGGCAACTATAACAGAAAATACTAAACTTTTCAGTGCCACGCCCACCACACAGTCACCCGAGCTGCGGCAGTGCTTAACCCAGTGCCCTGTGACACCAGAGTACAATCCTGTGTGCGGCACTAATAGTGTGACCTACGGCAACCCTGGAAGACTGATCTGTGCACAGATGTGCGGCGTCAGTGAGTATCTGCTAATACTTAATATACTATAGAAGTAGAAGAAATAATTACTGCTGGAGTAAGACTTAGGAAAGTTCTAAATGATTCTTGTCATCGTCGTGGCGTGCCTACAGGGCAAGCCCGAGGGTATTTCTCGTAATTTTTCATGATTGTAAGTGTTTTTTATTGTATGCTACTCACATTCATGAAAAATTTAGAGATATACCCTCGGGCTTGCCCTGTAGGCACGCCACTGGTCATCGTACGATATTGGGGATGATTAAGACAACCGTGGGTGGAATTTATTTACCTAGAAGCATGGCATGATATAAGCGTAATATCAAACCCTAAATGATGATGCAAGTCTGATGTAGCGACATATCAAAGCCAATAAAGCGTTGGGTCATTCGGTTCCCTTTAAAATGGTTGAGCTAAATGGCGCTGAATCATGCGTCATGTTCGTGAACGGGCGCCATCTGTTGGGACTGGTCATCTCTGAACTGCTATGGCCAATATTTGGAGTTGTGTTTACTATTATTCTAGACTTTTACATTGGTCTCTCATATTTGTGTTATTTCCGACAAAAGCAATGTAACCATGATATTGTAATCATTTGATTTAAAAGAGTAACCATGGAGTTTCTTGCCCGTTCTTCTCCATAGGAATCTACGCTTTGGAATGGGCTTCTAGCTTCATCATTATGACTAACTGACAGACTCCTTGACAATTCAAAAGTACCTGTAATTGGTCTAATTGAAATAAATGCTTTGACTTTGACTTTGAATATGTGCTTAGCTTCCAAATGTGCATGCAGCGTAATATGAAATCGAAAAAAAACAACTCACTTATTTCATCGTAAGATTTGCGTTTTTAATGCCACGTTTAGATACTGGCCAAATATAGACCAATAGGCACAGTTCGAGTATGTAAACAACTTATTCGTGTTCAATTATTTGTGTGTACTCGTCACAAGTGTTCAAATGTTCATCAATATTGAGTCAACTCACGTATGTTTCGCAAAAGATTTGTTTTTTCGACGAATCTGCTTTAGGTACAGACCTACTGTTCAGAATATAATAAGTTACGACTTACGATTACACAACTTGTACAATTTTATAAATTTTAAAATCCGGTATTCTTGACATTTGACATTGAAAATTTTCCTTGAAAAGGTTAAAATAATATTGGAATCGTACTCGTACCTACCTAATGTCGATTGCTGATCGTTGCATGAAAGACCTTGTGAGTCACCGGTGACAAAGAATGAGCCTTAATTTAAATGACTAAAATGGATTAACCGTGTTCTGACCTTAGTGAAGTCCTTATAACAGACTATAAGACGTTAAGACTAGAACACTTTTATTAAATACTAGCTTCCACCCGCGGCTTCGCCCGCGTTTTTCGGGATAAAAGGTAGCCTATGTGTTATTCCAGACTATAATCTATCTGTGTGCCAAATTTCATCCAAATCCGTCCAGCCGTTTCAGCGTGAAGAAGTAACAAACATACACACACACAAACACACACGCACAAACTTTCACATTTATAATATTAGTGGGATTACGTTGATATACTTACCTACTGCAAACACTAAGTATACAAATTAAAAGCAACCCTTTAAATACTAATGTATTTTCTAGAATTAAATAAATAAAAAAGTAACTGCACTAAATATACCAATTATGACATACTAGCTTCTGCCCGCGGCTTCGCCCGCGTTTTTGGGATAAAAAGTAGCCTATGTGTTATTCTGATGTATAAGCTATACTACTGTAAAGTTTCATCAAAATCCGTTCAGTAGTTTTTGCGTGAAAGAGTAACAAACATCCATACATACATCCATCCTCACAAACTTTCACATTTATAATTTTAGTAGGATAGGATAGGATAGTAGGATAGGATTAATGTACTATTTAAAAGAGGATGTTATTGAGTTGTTGGGTTTTAAGTACCTTTTTCTTATACATAAGTACACTATACACTATACACTAGGTACACTTGGCGAGCCTAGAGGGCAAGCCCGACGCATTTTCTCGTTGTAGAGAGTATTTATGTTATTAATTTTTCATGAATTAGATTATAGATTAGATTATATTTATGTTATTAAGTTTTCATGAATATAAGTGTTTTTCAATGTACGATTGTACGTATTGCTTTAATAACGACATTGGCTCATTTAAGTTCATGAAATATCAATATAAAACCCTCTAAAACCAAAACAAAATGCGTCGGGCTTGCCCTCTATGCACGCCACAGACTTCGTATACCGAGGTAGGTGCACATGGGTGTACGAAATCTTTTCCTTCAATCTGGAATTTTATAAATCAGCTCGTGTTGTTTAGACCAGTACTCATGGGGCTATGATATTGTTTCAATTATTTAGACACTATTGAAACCAATGGAAAGTATTAATTGAAAAATCTGTTTTATATTACGAATTATTCATAATGTCAGACTATATTTTCTTCTTATAAAGTTATAATGAGGATCTGCTTTATGTTATTCTTATCGTTATTTATACCATTGCCCGTCCTATTAACACTTAACATTTTATAGTAAATATTTGTTTGTTTTTAATTCCAGGTGTGAACTTGTCAAGAATGTCGCCGTGCCCGACGCCCCCACCGACCATTGACGGCGTTCCCCAGATATAATCCATAATTTATTACTTTATCTGATAGGGCTGAATAAATAATAAAATATGTTTTTTTTGTCATTTGTTACTTTCTGTTTTGATTTTTATACCGATTTTTATTTCTTTGTAGTTTAGCAGTTATGAAGGAACAGATAAACAGACTGCTTAAATCATAACCCTCCTTTTAGATTTCTATGCCCTCCACCGTAGTCGATTAGAGTAATTAAAAGTACCGGATCTGTTTTGTTTATCATACTACAACATTGGTAATGGTTTGAATGTGGAAAGTAAAAATCTTTGCGTTGAATGTAGAATTTAATTAAGTATGTATGTAAGATGTAAGTATGTAATTACACATTTGCAGACCTGCCGCCTTTGCGGGCATTGGGGGTTCAAACCTCCCCCGAAATCTCAGACAGTGAAATTACTTTTAAAAGTTACTGTGAATGTCTGAAGCGCAAGGTAATAAATAATCAAGGTATAAAATATGTATCTAATTGTTTAGGTCTATAATAAGTTTTGAAGAAGACACAAAACTAAAATAAGTTACGAAGAATTAGAAGAGAAAATTTACAGAAATATAGAAGTACTTACACAAAACTTACAGAAAGCTTGGCAAAAATGTTTTCTTGTTCGAAACAGATCAATACCTACCTAGTTTAGCATGTCTTTGGTTGTTGATAGTACCTATTATTTTCTACTGGTTCTGTGACGACAAGTTGTTTGATAAGATAAGATAAGATCATTTATTTGTAAAGTTTTTGGTAGATACATTACAAGGTGTTCAGTGTCAACAGTGGTTCCATAAAAAACCTGCCAGTACAGGTGTACAAATGTTAATTCCTTAAATTATAGCAATTAAATTAAATATAACAATTATTCTTATCAAATATTATTAATTAATTAATTGAATTACAATAAATACCTACCTAATCAAATTACTAATATTTCAAATGTCAACCAAGCTGCATTATTCTGAATGTCAATCACATGTTACTTAATATTAATAGGTACCTATACCTTCTTGTAGTATTAGATAATGTCATCACAATTTAAAATAAATAGTCAGTTTAAATAGTCATTTACAGAATAAAAACAGTGTCTCATGAGCCAGATTCGCAATTTATTTTTGAAAAGAGGTAGTGACAGCTCTTTTATAGCGTTAGGCAATTTATTATATACCTTTATCGCCATGTGAAATGCATTTCTTTTAACCAATTGTAATTTACATTGTTCTATCACTAACCTATTCTCGGTCAAAGTTCTTAGTCTTCTTTTTAATACATCTTTATTTATTCTGAATAGCTCAGGATTTTGCTTCACGGAAACACATATTTGAAGAATATATTATATGCAGGCTACAGGAAGCACGCGATTTTTTTTAAAAAATGGTTTAATTTTTGTGGTCGGATGTAAATAATAATAAAAAAAAAATAGTTTATTGCTAATGAATTGATACACAATTGGTGAAACTCCTGACCTCCAAACTAAGTAAACTTGTATCATGGAAGTTAGAAGAATAAGTTACAAGTAACATTAGAACAATATGACGTGACAAGGATGCATGCAGAAAGAAAGAAATAAAATAATAAAAAGATAAAAATAAAAATGATTGAAAATATGTGAGTTGTGTGCGTGAGTTGTGTAATGCGTGAGTATGGTGTGGTGTGTGTAGTGTGTGGGAATGACGTGGTGCGTGTAACAGTAGTTAGTGTGTGCGGTGTGTGTCTAGAATATATACGTGGTGTATGTGTGCAGTCCATGTAAGTATGAAATATATTATGTGTGTGTGAGGTGAGTGTAAGGGTGTGATTTTGTGGGGCATGTTAGGTTGTGTATGTATGGTGGTTGATAAGCTGCTGTGTGTGTGTTCATAGTTTAATCATAGATATTAGCCAGCAAGTCCTCAGTATCTTGGTAGGATAGAGAAACAAGCCAGTTCTTTACTTTCATTTTACATTTAATTCTGTTTAGATAAAAAATGTCTAATAGTTTGTTTGCCTTGTTATACAATCTGACGCTAAGGACAAAGTAGTGTTTACCAGCAAAAGATGTTCTTGTCCGGTCAGGCTTAAATATATTATGTTTAATTCTCCCTTGCGGCTTTAGTAGAGGTCGCGACTTATGTTTTCGGGATATGGTCTGGTGGATATAAAGTTGCTTTATCGTGAGGAATTTACAGTCAGCGTAAAGTTGAGGCGTACCTAAAAGGTTTTTTTGTCATAACTTTAAGTATAGCGCGCTGCCGGGAAAGCGGGATTGTCCGGAAGGGATACCGCTGACCCGGACAAAAGGGCTAAGGAAGGAACACGGGTGGGTTTTAGTCAGTAAGAGTCCCTTCCGCTCCGCCCAGAGCGGGAGGGGTCATTTGATGATTTCCCATCGTCTTAAAAAAAAAAAAAGTATAGCGCGCTGGGCAACCTCAAGCTGTAGAATTGTTGATTTTGGGGCCCCTCCCCATACCGTCAAACAGTAAGACATTAGGGACTGACACAGAGCCAGGTATACCATCTGGAGTGTCTTTGTATCCGCAGACTGGCGGAGTTTTTTAAATATAAATATGTGCACTGATAAAGTAAAAAACTTCTGATATGATTTATCTGATACACAGTTTGCAATAAAATAGGTACTTGCAAGTTATCTACAGGCTGTTGATTCAGTCACCTGTCGCTTTTAAGGGGGTGATTCTACCCGTCATACAGAACAACTTTCCCTATGAGACCCACATCCGATTCGTGAAAAAAAATTAACAACTTTTCATACATTCTGGCTACCTACTTTTGTATTATTTTGCAGAACATTTGGTTGATTTTTTTTACGAATCGGATATGGGTCTCGTAGGGAAAGTTGATATATAGGGTAAGGTGGTGCAAGAGTGCGCGGTCGGTAAGAGTGCGCATCTATCCTACGTCGAGTACTGAGTGACATTTGTAACTAACTTCAGTCGTATTTTGGTGTTGAAGTGAACGCCGTTGTGCTCCCGAATAATATTTTTTGTACGACTATTTACGTGGATTTTAGGTAAGCCAATAGATTTTTACTTCTCTTCATATAATTTGTTTGTGTTTTTCGTTGAATACAGTTTGAAAACTACCCAGGAAACATTAATCAAAACTTTTTATGTTCAAAACTTAGTGTCTGTTCAAACAGTTTTAAAGAGAAAATGACGATGTTTTTCAAGAGATGTCGCTAGTGATTCGTCATTTCGCGTTAGGCCGATTCGTGTAAGAGTGCGCACTGTGACGCGTGTAAGAGTGCGCGCGCACTCTTATACATCTGAGATTTCTAGTATTTCAATAATTTTGGTTAGATTACCTACTTTAAGCTTTATTATTTATTTTCAGCACTATGTCTAGGAGAGAGAGAAAGACTGAGCGACAGAATTGTCAGGCTGAAACAATGGAGGAGGCTCGGAAGCTTATAGAAAAGGGTAAATCGAAAAGATCAGTTGCTCAGTTGCTGCCGCCCTCGGTATGGCAGAGTCAACTTTGAGAAAACGACTAAAGAAACCTGCCACAAAATTGGGCAGGTACGAAACAACATTTACTGAACGTATGGAAAAAGACTTCTCTGAACATCTAAAACTGAACATCCAAAAAAGAAGAACTGGCGCTGTGTCGGCTGCCAGGAAATATACAAAGAGCCTATAATAGAAGATTGGATTGAGTGTTCAGACTGCAAAGAATGGTGGCACGAGAATTGTACCGCTTATCTTGGCCAAGGTCCCTTTAAGTGTGACTTATGCGCTCATAATTAAAATGCGCACTCTTATACACCTTGGCGCGCACTCTTATACGACCGGTTGTATAAGAGTACGCATTTCTCATTTTTGTGTTATGTTATACTTATACCTAAAATTATAGTAAAAACTTGTTTAACTTCATGGTGATTTTTTCTAAGATATATAGAGATTTAAAATAAATTAAGTTGATTTCTTTGACTATCATATTCTTTTTAATACAAAGCCTCATTTAAAAAGTGCGCACTCTTGCACCACCTTACCCTATCGATATATATCAAATATCGGATATTTTGATATTTATTATTTATTATAAATATCGGATTTTTAACAAACCCTGCCAAAAAAATAGATTTGAAATAATGAAACCAAACGATTCCTGAAATCCTGGAAATCGTAATTTACTTTAAATAATGAGTCCAAATGATTACTGTGATTTACTTTAGAATGAAAATGATTCTTTTTAAGTATCTAAAGCTATTATTTATGCCATAAAAACCATTTAAAATATGAACGCCTAAATATTTTACGTGTTGGATGCAACAAGGACGGATAACATGTATTTAAAAAAAAATAAGTTCTAACTATCATAAAATAATAATAATACTAGAATCCTTTATCTGAATAATGGTACAATAAATTTAAAAATGCTTGAGATATATTTAAATTTATTTAGAAATAGAGTAAATCAAAAACTTTAACTTCAATTATCTCAAAACTCACTTTTCCGTGTAACGCCCTTGTTGCACTCAATGCTTCATGAATTCTAAATAATCTTTGCATTTATTTACATATGAGTTTAGCACTGACTAACCTTTACAATCGTCCTGAACAATATATTTGCATAAATACCTACTTGTTGGCAGCGGTGTGTGAATAAAAAAACCAGACAAATGCGAGTATGCCTCGCGCCCTACGGGTTCCGAAATATGATCATAGATGGCGCTATTGCATACTTCCAATGACGTCATCTATGAGCAGATGGCTCCACTTATGGTCCGGTGACTGACGGCGGACAACAAAGTGATCCTATAAGGGTTCCGTTTTTCCTTTTGAGGTACGGAACCCTAAAAATAAACAAAACATGTTTGAAATAATGTCAATACTATCTTGATAAGTTAACATAGCCCCAGTATCACGGGGGAGAATAGAGAACGTGTCACATAATAAGTCCCTTCGGCGCTATGTTGGCTGCACTGAATTTTAATATGTTACAACGTTTTTAATTTTTAACGGTGTTGGAAGTTTTTTTCAGTACCAATTCTCGTCTACCACTTTTTGATGTCCTAGGCTTTACTTTATCACATAAATCTACAAAAAACATAAAACGTTAAGTCCTAAAGTGGCTGGCATTGTCCTTTCAACTGCTGCGGCGCTGGGACACGGTAGCTCAGTGGTCAGAACTACGCCACGGTTCAGCAAGGGTCAGGAGTTCAATTCCCACCCTGCGGCGCTGGGACACGGTAGCTCATTGGTCAGAGCTACACCACGGTTCAGCAAGGGTCAGGAGTTCAATTCCCACCCGTGTCTGTTGTTTTTAAGGCCATGTTGTTTCAACTTACAGTTACGTATCTGTAACCGTCAAATATGGCGGCTTGTACGACAATTTCATACCTACTGACTTACGGATACAGATGGTTTGAAGCCACCCGCCCTAAGTCTCTTAAATAGCAATAATCACAAGATTTCTATTGATAAGTTAGCTTCCGTTATAATTAAAACTGGTACAGATTTCTATGCAGGTACCTATGTTTATTATACCTCTTGAGCGTCGACTCAGATACTCGGTAAGTAAACAATAGAAATTAATTGTGTCTCATCAGCCGGCGCTCGAAATGATTTAAGCCTGAACTTTCGGTAGGGTGGAAAAGATTCAGGCTTAGTAGTTTCCACAGGTGAAATAGCATGACGATTAATGACGGGGCCCTTCAGATGTATTAAAATTAGTATACAGGGTAAAATTAAAACCAGTGCGGATATTTTAGGAAGTGAAAGTACTCATGAATATGATCAACTTTTATTATGAGACCGACACTGAAATATGAAAAAAAAAATCAGCTGTTCCATACATTTTGATCGTGTTGTAGTGCATTTTTGTAGGGAACAGCTGATTTTTTTTTTCATATTTCAGTGTCGGTCCCATAATAAAAGTTGATCATATTCATGAGTACTTTCACCTCCTAAAATATCCGCACTAGTTTTAATTTTAACCTGTATATTATTAATCGTAAACGTCACCTGCGCATTAGCTGATTTTTCGGTCTCTTTGGCGGAATGAAGAAGACGGGGGGTGCCGAAGTTGCAGGCGATTGGTTCGTCAGTCGATGTTCGTCGTCTAATTGGACCATTCTCTATTACGTATTGTCAACTGTCTATTGTCTATTGGGCCAAAAATGTACATGCGCGATCTGTGATCATCTTTAGTGCCAGTATCTAAACCTACCTATTGCCTATCGGTAAGCCAATCGATTTGTTCTTGGAGGAACCTTCTGGCTGCTTGAAGTTTTGAGTGTTAAAAATATGAATAAAAAACGTTTTATAGACAAGCTTTTAATGAAGCAGAAAGTACTAAATAAAACTTACAAATCTTTTATTATAACAAAGAACTTTAATATTTTCTTAAAGCTTGAAGAAGAACCTTTCATACCTCAAGCTTTCAGTGGCGGTCCGAGTGGGGGGGGTCGTAGGGGTCATGACCCCCCCAAAATCTTACAAAAATGTGCAAAACACGGTAATTCACGGTATAGGTGGTCGGCATTAATCGGTATGACCCCCCAAAGTCATCGACTGCGACCGCACCTGCAAGATTTTAAGAAAATATTAAAGGTCTTTGTGTGTGTGTACCACAGATTTAGATTTGGTTAGGTATAGTAGGTAGGCAGGTGTGTACCTACCTACCTACTATGTGTTATTTAGTAGGTAGGTAGGTACTTTTTTATTTTTTTGAGCGTACACACTTGCTTGGCTAACTTTTATGTTCATACTACTAACAAAAGTTAGACATAAAGTTTAAATTCTAAAAAGTGGTTAAAGCTTAGCTAATCATGCATTGTCAAACTAAACGTGTACCTATGCAAAATTTCAGCTTAATCGGTTGAGGATAACTGCTTTAAAATTCAGTTGCAAGATTAAAACCGAACAAACATACATACCTACCTACGTACTTACATACAAAAATAATAAAAATAAAAGCTTGTAAAGAACGTAGTTTTGTGGTGTATTTAATTAACTTATTCGGGGAATTCAAACTCACTGCCAATAAATTTGAAGGTTTTGTGGTAATAATACAGACTAAGATGTGGTAGGTAGGTACTACATAATAGGTCACAGTGACTGTGGTGAATCACTGAAACAATTATTAGCAATCAAAACTTTAATATACATAATATGCCAAAAGGACGTTGGTAGTTTTGGGCTTGATATGGTACAGTAATAAAAGCTTAACCAATAATAAAAATATATTTTAATTGTTCTTTGCCTAATTTATCTTAGAGATTAAGGCCATGTTGTTTCATCTTACAGTTACGTATCTGTAACCGTCAAATATGGCGGCTTGTATGACAATTTCATACTGACTTAACGATTACGTACTGACTTACGAATGCTGATGGTTTGAAGCAATCCGCCCTAAGAATTGGAATCAAAAATTTAAATAAATAAGAAATAAAAATGATTGTGCCGTTGACATTTTGAAAAAACCAATAAAACAAAAACGGGTGCATGCTGGCTGGCGCGTGCCTCCATAGAATATCATGTCGACAGCAACTAAAACCTTTGAATTGAGAACTCATTAGTCGGGCTATACTTCATTGGATCATTCACACCATACTTAACCTCACTGTCACAAATACAAAGATTTCTCTTTAATCCAATTACGTACAAAAACGAATAAAAAATGAATTTAAATACTCTTGAAATACTCGATCACACCAAACTAATTTCATATCTGTACCGACATACACAATCTGAAGCCCAGCGTTCTATGGGCGTCCGCCGTGTCCTTTATGTATACATTTAATAAATACCATCTTATTTAAAAAAAAGGTACCTAAATCAGGAAACTAACAAACAAGCAATTAAAAGAAGAATTGTTATCTTATATGGGAATCTTAGATTTTTAAATACACAAATTGATTAGTTAAACGATACCGATTATTAATCTACATAAATAATGTCTGAATGCACGTAGGTATCTAGACGTTGTCTGCATTAGTCTCCGCGTGTAACTTGACAACATATTTAGTATCAGGCAGCGTCAGGTAAACGGTGTAATAATTGTTTCTTATTCTTTATTGTACATACATAAAATTACATAACAGCATTAAAAAATAACTTACATAAGCTTAACCCAGAATTGAGTTCAGAGCAAACCTCAGTAACGCACTGAGGGATAGGCATAGAATCATCAGATTTTCAAACGAGGACAGTATAAGTGTACAACCAATTAGGCATACTACAAATTACAGTGTATACCTACGTATATAATAAAATATAAACTAAACAAATATAATTATGGATAGTACCTACACTATACATAGACGTAATAAATACAGTATTATATGTGTATAAAACTACATACATATAAATAAGTCATGTCGTATTTTCGAAAGCCAAAAATGAATCGGGTGCACAAATTCTGTAGACGTTCGAGCTAATCGAGAAGTTCTTCAGTAACATCGAGATAGCAGACATCAGCGTAGTTTAGAAAAGATCGAAGAAGAGACTGAGCAAGATTAATTTTAGTTGTTAATGGCAGGAACTTCTGGAGACGCTTGTAAAGACTGAATCGAGCAAAACACCCTCCTGCTCACTTCTGCAATGTGAACATTCCAAGATAGGTGGCAGTCTAGGAAGACATCTAAGTTTTTAACTTTCTTGGAATAGGCTACAGCGACAGCATCACACATGATTGGAGGGAGAGACTGGTGATTTAACAAATGGACAAAATACCTGCTACCAATAATGAGAGCCTGTGATTTTGTTGGGTTCACTAAAAGTCCAAGGGGGTGATTCTCGCGGGTGATATTATATTGATATCGAATTCGATATATATTGCAACAACTGTCAAAATTCCTACCATTTTGACATTTGTTGAGTACTGACTGATATTTTTAAAATAATTATTTGTTGGCATCGTTATCTCCAGGATACTCTTCAAGTTTGATATGGCGGTAAAGTTGCAGGTCGTCTGCATAGAGTTGGAGTTTGAAGTTAATATCTTGGTGATGGCTTTAATAAATCAGAGAAAAGAAGAGGAGAGGTGACACCACCCTGAGGAACACCCGCAGCAAGATCGCACCACTCATTGGAAACTTCATCCGAGCGAACTGACTGCGAGCGACCCTGAAGATAAGAGTTAAACCAAGCAATTACAGACGGAGATATATTTTTTGAGGATACTGGGGATGTTAAAATCAACTGAATAAATGCACTGCTAAAGTCCAACAGAACCAATAGGTATACTTTAAAGTGTAAGGAGCCTGTTTTCCATAGCCAGTCGGATGTCGTCAGTTATTTTAACTAGAGCTGATACAGTGCTGTGCCCCAGTACGGTTAATTCACAAAGGCCTCCCGTATTTCGTTCACAGTGACGTTTAAATGATTTTACCAAGATTGATCGATTGAATTATGTTGAATAATTGTTTGAATCAGGGCAAAATGACGATGAATTTGTCGAAAACAGCATTATTTTGAATACCTACATTTAGTGACCGACCGAAACACGATTTTCAGCTGAAACCGTAACTGTAACCGAATATTCGGATCATCGTCTTCTAGTTTCGGTAGAAACCGTAACCGAAACAGAAACATATGTAGTCAAGGTTAGTTACATTTTCATTAAACGCTGACGTCTAGTGTTTTTTCTAGCTTGGTAACAGATTTAGATTAATCCAATCTAATAATCTGTTACCACGTTAGAAAAAAATTAAACACTACAATTTATGAGGAAATCAATTTATTATTGGAATGCTTTTCTTAATCTTAATACTTTTGTACTTATATAAGTACAAAAGTATTAAGAAAGAAACCGATAAAACTACTTACAACTTAAATCAATTTGTAAGTTTCCGTGGAGTCCAACTTTCGGCCAGTTTTTGGCCGGAACCGAAACTTTCGTCGAAACCAGCATTTTAGGCCGAAACTGGCAGAAACCGAAACCGAAAATTCGGTCGGTCTCTAAATACATTCATATTTCATAGCAATATATAAGAGTCATAAAAATCGTAAAAATCGGTGCTATAAAATGTAAAAGGCTTAAGAACCGGCTCTTGTGGTGCCACTTGCAAAAGACTTAGGTAGGTATATCGTTGACAAAAAAGGCCTTACCACAAAAAAGATAAACATCTGTTAAACACGAATGCTACCAAAAATAATACACACTTGTTTTAGACAAGTTAGTGCTAAAACAAGTGCCTATTATTTTTGGTAGCATTCGTGTTGAACAGATGTTTATTTTTTTGTGGTACGGCCGAATGTTTAAAAACTTATAGCAAACCGTATTAAAATCGTTTAAAATTTTATTGCTGTGCGAAAACCATTACTAATTAATTATTGTAATTAACTACACCTATTCAAATTAATTGGACCGAAACATTAAATTCGCAGTATTAAATTAAGATGTCGTTAAAAGTACCTAGGCATTTAATTTTAAAGTCTGACGTCACGATACACTTTCAGCCTTTTTCATATGATTGGTACCTATTTAGTCGGTTACACGTTATAGGTAACTGTGATGCACCAGTCTAAAAGAAAAAGATAAAACTGGTAGACATTACTTGCATGTAGACAACTTGTGATGTTGTTAGTCTTAGTTGTTTTTAAACCTGTTGAGGCATCACATACTTTGCTCACTTTTTTAATTTTTTTGTACTACTATGACGTCAAACAGGCGTACCTGCTGGTAAGCGGTTACCATAGCCCTTTGATCCCACTAATATTATAAATGCGAAAGTTTGTGTGCTGTGTGTGTGTATGTATGTTTGTTACTTCTTCACGCTGAAACGGCTAGACGGATTTGGATGAAATTTGGCAAAGAGGTAGCCTGGGGCCTGGAAAAACACATAGGCTACTTTTCATCCATTTTCCGCAGACGCAGTCGCGGGCAACAGCTAGTTATAAAATAATCAAAGCCGTAGCCCAGATCCGGATTTAAAGGTGTATTGCTCTGGGGCAAACAAAAATTAGAGACCCCGAAAAATATACGAATCACATGAAAAAAAAAATATCAGACGAAATAAAAATTTCTCCGTTTTTCAATATTATAGGTACTAATTTATTTCAATAAAAAATGCTCTTTTCGAGCAGAATGAAACAAATAAATCATGTTTTGCATAATCCATGAATTTTCATAGGAATATGCTGAGAATTTAATGTTTTTCAAAAAAGTTCCCCATGTGAATATGAACTTTTTCCTTTTTGACAGAAAGATTTTACTATTCTTATATAAAAAAAATAATCAACTTGTAGAGGCTCCTTTCTTGTGGAAGCCGCTTTCTTGTGGGGGCCCGGGGCCACTGCCCTAAATCCGGTCCTGCCGTAACTTATAAAACGCTTGCGAAACCGAGTATTACATGCTCTTTGCAGACTCGCTGTGCAGCGGGGAACCTGCTTGTCCCCTAAGCTATCTTAGGGGACAAACAGTTCCCCCACTCAACACAGCCCATCCTCAGGAGTACTGGCGACCTTACTCACTACAGGAATACATCACTACCAAACTATTTATGAAGTGTCTAGTGGACAGTTTATAAATACTCGTAGTTTGGTATCTATAGGGTTACCAGATGTCAAGAATGGAATTTTGGCGTTCAGTCCGGGAAACAGGGAAAAACTTTAATTGTCAGAAGTTTTTGAAATTAAAAGAATAAAAAAATTATACTTATTAATCATTCTGGTAACAAAATAAAATAATCAAACCTTAACAAAATGAGTGAATTTTAAGTAAGTACGTATATTAATTGATGTATTAAATCAGTCTGTTTAGAACTTGATACAATGCGGGCGGAATGCGGGCGGAATGCATGCGTTACGCGCGATATTTAAAAATTAGGCGCACGGTGCATATTTTGAAAATCTCGCTGCAGTCCCATCCAACATTCAGACAAAATGTCAGGAAAAAAGTCAGCGACATTGTCAGGAAATTTCATTATTTAGTTCTGGTAACTCTAGCTATTAAGCATAAAGATAAGCGACGCCGACAGTCTCTATGTTTTCGATCTTTTGTAAATCATCATTAACAAGTTCATTGTAACATCCATAATTATAGTATGTTTAAGTGTAACATTAAATTCACATTTCTATCAAAATAATTATATTAACGTTTTCTAATGACTTTGAAATCTCAAATTGCTTGTCAAACCTGAAACAGTAGCGTCCAACACAAATCATATTTGTGATGACTGGTCGTTGATAACTTAAGGTAATTGACCACACGAAAATGACAAGAAAAAAACGAGTTGTAAGAGGAAAATGTTGTAGAGGGGATATGTTGAAAAAACAAAATATGTTCGCACGTGTTATGAAGATACAGCTCATTTTGTGAATTGGCCTCGAATCGGGTGATTGTGTGTAGACTAGCAATAATAAGACTGTTTACAATAAATTAGTATAGTGTCAATGTGAGAAAATGCAGAGTTTTGTGTATGTAGGTAAGTCAAGATTTGATTATTATTTATTTTATTTGATAAATATTGAAAGGAATGCAGACAAATAAGAATATGAACCGGAATAAAAATAAAAGATTGATACATTCAAGGATAATCGAATTGGCTTTTGGTTATGTTAAATAAAATTTACCTGTTATTAATTTGTATTCGAGCTTTAATAATAACGCAAACTTTTAGGGTAACGTTTACATAATAAGATTTATTTTATAAATATCGGTCTGCACTTATTTAGTTTCTAATAGTAATAATTATGATGGAAATCGCGTTCATTGTACTTTTTTTTTACATGTACATACAATCATTTTTTTTTCTTTGATGTAATAAAGTACGCTATTATTATGATACATAAATTATACTATATAAAATATGTGCTTGGGAACAACATTTGTTTCTTAAAAGTTTTTACACCTGAGCATCATACAACAGATACTGAAGCTGAAGGTTACTGACCTATCCCAAAATTTTTTTTTGTATTTATTTTTTCTAATGAAGAAGATTGTTACTTTGTCTTTTCATATAATACGCATCGGGTTAGACGTAATTTATGTTCAAAGTTTTATGCTCTGCCTATCGTAGATATTCAGTTAGCTGGACAATCGTCACGCTCCAAGTTTGGCTATAACCACGGAACAGAAAAACAGTCCAATAGTCCAGTTTGTTTATTATCTACTGCTATGTACCTAATTTTTTTTAAATAATTCTTAAACTTAAATAAAAGTAAACATAAAAAATACATAAAGTCGAACATACAACCTCTTCCTTTTTGGGGATCCACCGATTTGGGGAACAGAGTCCAAGCTACCGGTGGTTAGGGCTCCAGAGGCAGGAACCTCCTCACAATGCGTGCCTTATGTATCTTCCAGGCTGGATATGGAAATCGCCGCCAAAGTGTTAGTCATTTAATATAAAAAATAAATATTAGGTACTAGCACTTTACCCGCGACTGCGTCCGCGTGCTATACACGTAGCGCCATCTAGCGTCCTACAAGCAACGTCGTGTGATCGTCGAAAGTTAATGTTTTTCCCTCGGGAATAGTACTTTTTTTCTGAATCCGATGAAAGCTACCCTATGTCCTTTCCTGTATCCCTGACAACTTATATGCATGCATAATTTCATGATGATCGGTTAAGTGGTTTAGACGTGAAAAGGTAACAAACAAACAAACAAACTTACTTTCGCATTTCTAATATTAAGTAGTTAGGATAAGGCCAAGCCATTATGGTGAAATGAAAAGTAGGAGTTTCGAATGCTCGGAAAAACCAATTTAGGTAAGACGCAAAAAATTACGAATCTCGAACTTATTGGTAAGTAATGAAACGTTAGGTTAGTAGTTGCGGTGTACAAAACACGATTAACTCGACTCCATAGAAAAAAAACAACGAAGTTTGCTCAAAATCTCCATTTTTAGGGTTCCGTACCAAAATGGTAAAAAAGGAACCCTTATGGTGCGACTTCGTCTGTCTGTCTGTCTGTCTGTCTGTCTGTCACACCTTATTATTTCAGCAACTACTAATGCTATCGACTTGAAATTTGGAATAGTTATAAAAAGTGCTTGTCCAACTTTATTGCAAATGAAAAAAGTCAAAAAATATTTTTATTTTCATTGCAAAAGGGGCCGGAGTGGGGGTCCAAAATTTCAAAGTGGGGTTACTAGGTCAAGTGACATATCATATGAAAGGGCTTAATCTGCACATTTAAAAATATATTTTCATTTTATTTTATGTCTCACAGTTTTTGACATATGATGAAAAATGTCTGAAAAAATACCATTCCCCCCCCTTATCTCCGAAGTTTGCGGAGTGAAAAATCTGAAATAATTAGAGTTGATAGAAATTGACCCAAATATGGCACCAACAATAAAACGATGATCCTAACTAGTACAGTTTTTTCAAAATCATCAAAATTCTTTCACAAACAAACTTAGTTTTGCGGTCCGGTTTTTTCACTTTATACGTCCAAAACTGATACGGTACCCTCGGTGCGCGAGTACGACTCGCACTTGGCCGGTTTTTTTGTATAAATGGTAAAAACCAGTTTTATTCGTTTTTTACTAGAGACATTTCAAATAATAGATAGATACGTCAATGAATTAGGGTTTTATTTTATTGTCGTTTTTAAAAGAAATATGTTTGAATAATGTGCAGTGACCATGGTCCATACAAACCGCTCCTTGGATACCACTTCAGCTTAAAACTTTATTTGCTAAATCAGTTCAGTTAATCACATTCGCAGATGGATATCCGCCAAACATAAATGGTTAAATACTGAGGTGGCACTAAGTCACTAAGCTTCATCCTGATGGTGTTCTAGCCTTCTGTCTGGACGCTCACCCTCAGCTTTGTTAGTGTTTGGTAGTTTTTTTATCACACAAATGATATTACACAATAGAAGTTTTATCAATATAGCTTCTATAACCGTTCAGTGTCCGTAAAGGTACCAATAGGCTCTTTCGTATCTGTTTCATTCAATTACAAAAGATACTTATTTGTTTTGTATTTTTGTATTTAAACATTTTCGAAATTAGTGGATTTTATAATACCTAAGACCTACCTACCTTGTAATTTTTAAAAGTTTCGGTCAGTTTTGCACAATGTAAACAATGGAATTCTTGTGTGTAACGATTCATTAATTACTTCTCATCAGTATTGTAATCTAAACGAATAAAGTTGTCTTTTATTAAGTTGTTTTTAAAACTAGTACTATCAAAGCATAATTGCTTTTTATGTCAAATGGAAAGATAGGCAATTAGCGAACAAGTTGGATGGACTACTCTAAATAAAGTACCTATCTACAATAATTTATTTTCCAAACCAAAAGTAACTAGGTACTTACATAATATGTCCTCGATTTCCAGCTTTGGTGGCATTTTTGGGCGCTGTAGCTGTGCAAGGCTATGGTCCAAAAATACATCGCAAACATCACGGAGGTTCACGCAAACCATCTCGCGGATCCCACCGCGGGGCCCCATCACGTCATCATGGACCGCCTCACGAACCTCAACACAGACCATCTCATCATTCTGGACCCTCCCATCAACATGGCCACTGGGATAATTCACCTGAATGGGATGATAGCTCAGATCCTTGGGGCAGTAGCGAATACAGCGGCAGTTATGATAGCTATGGTTATAGTGATAGTTCAGAGCGCTATATACCATCCTATGAAGAATTTCGTGATTGGTACGATTACTTTCATACGAAACGCCCTTGCAAGCGGCCACACAAGTAAGTAAAGTTAGCACTGCTATATTTTATAATGTTTAGGAATTACATATTCTCCTCACTGGTGAAAGTCAGTAAACAGCCCTGAATAAAGCTCAAAAGGATGTACACTTAAAAAAATTCAAGCGTTAGCCCTGACATCTTTTACATTTTAAGCCTTTGTCAATGTCTGAAACTACTTAAATTAATACTGCTAAGGCTAGCTTAGTAGCTCAAACTGGTCTAGGTCTCGATTTAGTTTTAATTTAGGCCTGATTGTCACTGCTATATTGTATAATAAGCATAATGAACGAATACTTTGATATTCTTGATTGTTTCGACACTCAATAACGAATTGTATACCTGTATTAAATTATAATTTTGTTGTTTTATTGCAGAAAACCTCAGACGACAACATCAAAACCAACACCCGATAGATACCCTCCTCCGACCGAGGCCTCGATACCACCTCTCACGCCTAGCACACGACTTACACCAAGACCGACAGAAACTACTACAGCCGTAAGACCAGATCATACAATCACTCATTTTACGCCTCGGCCAACAAGAACCGTTGGTCCAACCCCTAAGCCCACGGTCACGACTGGGCCGACTACAGACACAGAAGATACTACTCACGAGGAGGCGACTGCAGTTGTTACTGAAACAACACCGACAGAGGAAGAATTTACTACATTATCACCAGAAGTACAAAGCTGTATAGATTCATGCCTTTCGACACCTGAGTATAATCCTGTCTGTGGCACGAACGGCGAAACTTATGACAATGAAGGGAAGTTGTTTTGCGCCAGCAGCTGTGGAGTCAGTAAGTTGAGCTGATTTTATTCTGTTCCCCGCGGTTTCTCGTTGGTCTCGTTGGTCGGCTTCTAAGGGTCGTAGCGTGATGTTGAATAGCATATACCTACTATTCCTCATGAATCTGGCTAATTGAATTTCCTCATGAAATGGCGAAAAAAAAAAATTTTTTTTCGAATCCAAGTGGTAATTTCAGAGATTAGCGCGTTCAAAAAACAAACAAACTCTTTAGCTTTATAATAATTATAAGTATAGATTTAAATAATAATATGTAATAGACATGACAAAACTGAATAATTATTTCAGTGTTTTCGCTATTAGTCACTAACTGACAATATCGACTTATGCTATTTTATTCTATTAATTATGCTATCAAAGTTTATCATGAGCAAAAGCCAGCCAATTTTTTGTTCTAATTATCCTGGAACCAAAAGTACCTACCTGAAAGCGATGTCAATTTCAATTTTGTTTATTTCCAAGAACATGGTACCTATAGAGATCTTAAAAATACATATTCGTGATTTTATACGATGATTTTATATGTTAAATATACAATGCTAAAGATTCAATTGCCTTGTGCCAAGCGCGGCTGATGTGATCGGAAGATCCTGGGTTCGAACCCCAGGTCGCTGCGAGTTTAGAACTTTGTCCGCTAAAGGTAAAAGGGAATAAACAAGTTGAGTATTTTTATTTCTTCCAATGCAAGGTAATTTTGACGAGAGCCGAGATTCTGAAGAATTACTTTTCGCAACTACAAACCACGGTTGCAAAAACTAGGTACTTACCTTTACCTATCTACTACAAATGGATGTAAATGGTACCTATAGGTATGTCGTGAAATGGTATAAACGACAACACATTGTATTAGCATTTTGTCATATCACTAAACATTTTTAGTACCTAAGAAGACGTAATAGATAAGAAAATTCGACATCTGCCGTGAATTTGTGGTATCCCTAGGGATTCCGTGAAATCCCTGATATCCTCATTTCCCTGCGACAAAGTCCTCGTATCGTTTATGATGTTAAAGTATGTCTCATGCTAAACTAATGGTAATTACATTGTTTGTTACAGCTGTAAGTTTACAACGCAGATCAGTGTGTCCGCCCCCCAATTATGACTATGAAGATTATGGTAATGATAATGAGGAATCGCGGACTGCCCCCCCTCCCACCACGACGACTACTTCATCCTTCATAGCACGCACACCTTTGTCCCCCTTCCTACAGTGCATGAGACTATGCCGTATAACTGCATACTTCACTCCTGTTTGCGGCACAGATCAGAAGACTTATATGAATATGGATCGTTTGAAGTGCGCTCAAAGTTGTGGCGAAGGTGAGATTACATTGGTTTTCCCTTAAAAATCTTATATCTTTGGGTTTTCCGTTTTACATGACTGCCCAAAAAAGGAGTGATAAGTTTTCAGGGTTCATGTATGTAAGTGTGTGTGTATAGACATCAAAACTGATGGCTTTGAGCGATAGCCTCTGCTTACTTACTTACTTACTTACTTAACCTACCTTATTTGTTACTCCTCTGTCTCTCTTTATTTATAAAATGCAACATCTTTCTGTCCGTCTGCCTGTCTGTTCGCAAAACACACACAATAACACTAACACAACCTGTTGTCACTCTTTAGTTCACTTTTTTAATGTTTCTTTTATTTTATGTAGGTACCAGGTAAAACTAGATATTTGACATTAAGATATTTATAGAACACAATACCGTACCTATCGTTTTCCTACGTTTTGCAAATGGTTTGATGAACGCAGTGATGTTTATAATAGCCTAGGCTAAGCTACGCAGCTGTTGACATTATGTATGGAATTAATGTAAAATATTTATTTATTTTCAACAGTTGTCGAGGTTTTATGTGAGAAGCCATGCGCCGCTTGTGGGTTTAACCCAGTCACCGTTAAAACTACAACATTACCTCCAACAACAACCGGTCATATTGGCAGAACTACACTGGAACCTGACATAAGAGAATGTATCCACTCGTGCCCTGTGACGGCTGAATATAACCCCATTTGTGGCTCAGATGAAGTCACGTATATCAACCCCAGCCATATGATTTGTGCTCAACTGTGTGGAGTTGGTAAATATAGTTTCGTCAATAATCGTTAAATTGCATTATCATCAGATCAGCCGAAAGACGTCTAGGTACAGACCTCACATTAAAAAAAGATCTTCTAGATATCGCCATGCCGCTATAATATTGTCTTCTATCCAATGCCTACTATTCGTTCGTAAAAAAGAACATGTAAATCATTACCTTTACAACTAACTAGAAATAAAGGATAGCGCTAGCGCATCAATGCTTGTCATTGAATAACAGTTAATCGTCGTTCCCAATAACTGATCTATCGGCTCTTTCCCCTATTAGCGATAGATTTTTGACATACGCTCGAAGTAATGTGAAAAATCGATCCCTAGTAAGTTAAAGAACCGCTAGATCGGTTATTGGGAACGGCCTTAAGTGGAATTATGTAGGATTAACCAACGTAACTTCTCTTACGATATGCGAACAAATGAGATGATATACTTATATTGTTCTTAAAACACACTACAATTATGTGTATACTGTATAAATCATAGTCGACTTTGAAATACGTAGATTAACGTTTTTAAATATGTTATTCGTCTCCACCAACTATACCAGAGACATACACTTCACCCCGTGTTAGATGCGACTGTCACCTAGACTAAGCAAGATAATATATATATATATATATATATATATATATATATATATAATATAATAAGACCTACCCGTCTTATAAAACGGGTACTGATCTTGCTTAGTCTGTGCTAGATATATCTAGCACATCATCAAAATCATTGTTGAGCTTTGAATATTTATTTCAGCTGTAGCGGTGGTTCGTTTATCACCATGTTCTCCTAGGACCACAACTACATCCACTACCCAAGCGCCTGCATCAACTTTATCACCTGATTTACTAAGTTGCATACGAAGATGCCCGGTGACGGCGGAATATGATCCCGTTTGCGGGACAAATGATCTCACGTACACTAACCTAGGGAACTTAGAGTGCTCCCAATTTTGTGGCATCAGTAAGTTCTCTATACAGTTTGTAGAAAATGATTCTAATTATGTTCTACACATCACTGATGTATTTATCTTTTATTTATATTATGTTTTAATTGTGTATATTGTATTTATATTATGTTTTGCAGACGTAGAATTGAAACATAAATCACGTTGTACAGACGAATTTGATCTTGGGCCTGATGGAACTGATAGCACAACATCAAAAATTACACCGAATGTCAACGGAAACAAGGATGATGTGACCACGCCATCACGAAGTACTGAAACTTCTACATCGTTATTCACTTCACCCACTACGAGACCGACCACAACAGAATCGACAACGGCATCACCATTGATGACAACAGTAGCTGCAATACCGTCTTCTACTATTGGTTTTACAATTCCTCAGGATATATTGAATAATATTTTTGGATTGACGATAACTCAAGCGCCACCCACAACAAAGTCTGACGTAGACAAAGACCTCAACTTAGATTCTACGTCAACACCGACCACAACAGAATCGACAATGGCATCATCATTGATGACAACAGTAGTTCCGATACCGACTTCTACTGTAAGTTTTACAATTCAACCGGATATATTGAATGAAATTTTTGGACCGACGTTAACTCAAGCGCCACCCACAACAAAACCATCAAACTTTGACGAAGACGAAGACCTCGATCTAGATTCTAGGTATGGTACAGATACAAACAAAGACAAGGATACGAACAAAAACAAAGATATAAACAAAGACAAAGATACAGACAAAGACAGAGCTCATCATAGCAGAATTACTTTTCCTAAATAAAGACTAATTAGATTAATAACGCATTTTTATTGGAAACCTATTACGTCTACATAGAAATTTGCTTTATGACATAATTTGCTGTAATATTGCAAATGAACTATAATTGCATTTTTTCGTATATATTTGAAACAATAATTCTATAGCCCATCAGTTGGTGTCGTCCTGGCTCCTTAGATTAACTTCGGGCGTAAACTAAATGTATTGAAGAAAATGGAAGGTGTCATGTTATTTTATATTGTTGCACTAGCATCGATTGTTGGGTGTTCATCGGCTTTTACAAGTAAGTCCTATAACGTGTTTTTCGCATCTTGTTTTAATTTCCTTTCTTATTTCCTATCATGTAGTGTATATACATCCTTGCTAAAATTAATTTGTTTTGCAAAGTAGACTGTGTAATGTCCATCGACAAAAACCATAAATAGTGCTTCGATTTAAAAGGCGTAATTGTGATTTACATTGTGTGTTTATTCATTAAGCTAATATTCATCGCGTTCCCACAGTTTCTTTCAGAAGACCATGCAAGGATATGTCACCAGAATGCTTGAAGAAATCCGTGCAGGCAGCTTTGCCAACCATTGCAAATGGCATTCCTGAACTAGGCATCGAATCTTTAGATCCTTACATATTGAAGCAACTGAATTTGCACTTGCCTGGAGGGATCGAAATAGAGTTCGGTCATGGTTATGCAAAAGGATTAAAAAAATGCATTGTTGATTTCGCAAGGTATGTTTATTTGAAGTCTAAGGAAGAAAAAAACTAGCGATGACTAACACATATATGTATATTAAATTTTGCATAAACAGTCAGTATAATAAAAAAAGAATCCGCAAACAGGTTTATTAACGTATGTTTTTTTATTGTCTGCAGATATGAAGAGGATACATTTGAAACTCAGCTACATTGTAATTTGACTATCAAAGGAAAATACAAATCTTCTGGGCGACTTCTAGTGTTCCCTATAGATGGAGATGGAGAATCTATTATTAAATGCAGTAAGTCTTCTCTTTTTAGGGTTCCGTACCAAAATGGTAAAAAAGGAACCCTTATGGTGCGACTTCGTCTGTCTGTATGTCTGTCTGTCACACCTGCTTATTTCAGCAACTACTAATGCTATCGACTTGAAATTTGGAATAATTATAACGAATGCTTGCCCAACTTTATTGCAAATGAAAAAAGTCAAAAAATATTTTTATTTTTATTGCAAAAGGGGCCGGAGTGGGGGTCCAAAATTTTAAAGTGGGTTAAGTTAATTTTAAACTAGGTTAAGCGGCATATCATATGAAAAGGCTTGATCTGCACATTTCGAAATATATTTTTATTTTATTTTATCACTGTTTTCGACATATGATGAAAAATGTCTGAAAAAATACCATTCCCTCCCCCTTATCTCCGAAGTTAGCGGAGCGAAAAATCTGAAATAATTAGATTTGATAGAAATTGACCCAAATATTGCATCAAAAATAAAACAATGTTCCTAACTAGTACAGTTTTTTCAAAATCATCAAAATTCCTTCACAAACAAACTTACTTATGCGGTCCGGTTTTTTTCACGTTATTCGTCCAAAAATGATACGGAACCCTCGGTTTGCGAGTACGACTCGCACTTGGCCGGTTTTTTTCTTAGGTGTTAACTTTATGAAAGGATTTTTATTGAGGTAATAAGTAGTTATAAGTATGGTAAATGACTTTCAATTACAAATAATTTCAATGCCTATGATTACCAAATTATCCCTCTTTAATGTATTTTGGTTGTATTGAAACAAAACCTGAGGCCATTAACTTTATTAACAATAAATTAGTTACGATCGAGCTATACATAACACAAAAACCAATTAAATTACACTTAACTACGTTTAAAATAAGACTTTTTTTGACGTTCTAAATTCTATACAAGCTATTCACCAAGATTTTCTTAGCGTTGTTTTAAAATTCCATTGCGTTAATTAATGTACCTATAATTAATTTACTTTAACTAATTTCAGATAACATCAAATTACATAGTATCCTAAAGCTGGGGTCAAAAGTAAAGTCAGATGGACAAATGTATTTGGATATTAAGAGTTCGAATATTGACCATAGTTATGATGGCAGAGTCAGCTACAGCATGACGAACCTCTTTAAGGGTAGTCCCGAAATAAGTAAGTACCCATAGATCATAATATTTTTTATCAACAGCTTTTGATGGATCTGTAATTGATAAAGTATAATATTTATAATACACGATGCTTTTAATCTGTTCATGTTTCTATTTTTTTTCTATTCTGTAGCTACCTATATTAGCAGTGTTTCATTTGTTTTTAGTTATTATTGGTATAAGCTATTGATAAATGATAAATGATAAATGATATTTATTTTGTAAATAGGTTAAAAATAACACTTTTACACGTCAACACATTTTTTAAGCTAGATGAGTTCGGTGTTTCCTATATGACTACCTTTGAGAAGAAACACCGAAACAAACTCAAAGGTTGATGTCTCTTTTAAAGTCCAGACAATTAAGATAAATTGTGTAAGAACCATGCAGGTTAGTCTGAAATGGCCTTTAGAGGAAAGAGCCATACAGATTTGAGTGGACCTGACCTGACTGTGCACGCATGTGCCGGGTATCGTGGTAGCTCAACCCAGACTTAGGGAGCTCAACGACCCGACGAACATTACCATCAGAGAGGACATTTGGGTAGGCCCCCTAAAGTACTCAAACTGTCAGACTGAACTTGAGATCTATAACAGTAACATAATAACCCACATAGTACTCACATTTACAATAATTATAATCAATATATTATCATTATTATCACATTCAATGTCATTTTGTATATAAATTGTTTCAAAAGGAAACATTCAATGTCAAAGTGTATATAGAAAAAATTATAAAATCAAATAAAAGAGCAATAATTTAGTGGTTATGGCAATAGTAGTATTGGCCCATGTATGTATTGGAACAGCTCAATCCCAAGCCTTTTTGTCCTCCATATAATCTTTAACACTATTGACAAAGTTTTCGCTTTATTAATGATTTGAATTTATTAAGGCTTAATTTTTGAATATGGCTAGGGATTTTATTGTAAAAGCGTATACTTTGGCATTTAAATGTGCCACTTATTTTCTGGAGCCTCGTGGCAGGAACAACAAGTCTATGTTTGTTTCTAGTATTAATATTATGAATATCACTATATTTAGTGAAGAGATTAATATTTTTATGTGCATACAATAGATTTTCATAAATGTACTGAGATGGAACAGTCATTATATTAATATCTTTAAATTTCTCTCTGAGTGAATGTCTGGGACTTAACTTATAAATTGATCGAATAGCTCTTTTCTGCAAAACAAAAACAGTCTGTATGTCGGCGGCATGTCCCCACAACAGAATACCGTACGACATGACACTATGAAAATAACTGAAGTATACTAAACGGGCAGTCTCAAGATCAGTTAAATCGCGAATTTTTCTAACAGCGTATGCTGCAGAGCTAAGCTTTTTCGACAACTTATCTATGTGTGGTCCCCACTGAAGCTTAGCATCCAATGTTATACCTAAGACCTATTACATGATTACAATATTGATAAATTGAAGTTTCCATAGTAAATAATGTTCTAACCTTCACATCGATATTTGTTTTAGTATGAACAAACAACGTCGTTCAATACTGATCAAATATCATCTAATCATTATTATTAATCAATATTAAATTCACCTATGTAGGTATTATTTGATTGATCAAAGGTGGGAAAATGGGTCACCAATTAGTGATTTAGAAAGATGATTATTTTAAGATGATCGTTTTACAATTTTTTTACATTTCACTCATCAACATTTGAATGCAGTTTTGGAATAGATTATATTCATGTTTTTTTAATTTATTTATTTATATAAAAAAAAAAACTAAATCGTTTAGATGCATTTATAATTTGTGTAATTTGTTTTCCAGGTGCAGTCGTTTTAGACTTCATGAATAGCAATTGGAAATTGGTAGCTGAAGAATTTGGTACCCCGATTGTGGAATATGGAGTGAATTCTGTGATGAAAAATATAAGGAGGCTTATAGAAGTATTGCCTATAGATGAACTAAGTAAATTATAATTTAAAGAATGAAAAATTACTCCAAAACTTTATTTTATAATGTAATTAGGTACACGAAGAAACGATTATAAGTATAGTTATAGGCAAAAGTAGAAAGTAATAAAAAAAATGATTAATAAAACTAAACTTTTATTTTAACATTAGCTGGAATCTTAATTGTCATTCTGTCAATGCGGACCCCCTCAAACGATGTTTCATCTTTTAATCTTGCTCTTTTTATGGCACGAAATTTTAAATCATAGAAAAATTAAACCCAATGCCAAGAACCTAAACTCATTGCAGCTGTAGGTACCTCATTAGGAAACTTAAGCAGTGACGGTCTATTTGGAATATAATTAATGGCTTCAAGTCTTGTGACAACGGTCAAATTATTAAAAGTTTCTCAAGTCAGCTGATGAGTGCCAAAAAACCTAAACATCACAATTTTATGAAGAGTTGAGTTGATCTTTCCTATTGGTTCAACAATGGAAGTTGTTGAATTTATGAAAGGTTTGTAAAGGCGAGCTATGTATGGTGATCTTCAATGAAAGTAATCAATTTTAGTTAATGCATTAAACAGCTTTTTATTTTTGACTCATAGAATACACACTATACTATTAAAACCAACAACACAGACGTGAGATCACTCTTAAGATGAAATGTTGAACTGATTTCGGTGATAGGTACAATCTAAGTCGCTCTTAATAGATAAGCTCTGTATTAAGATACTTAATATTATTCCAATTATTATTAATTTTACACTCCAATAAAATTATGATGAAATGAGATATTTGAATAATAACAATCAGGTAGATCGTTGCTACGCTTATAAACTTTAACATCAGCGTAATATCCACAGGTAATATCTATTGAAAACATATCGTATGTACATGATGCGTAACGGCCAGGCCTCAACAAGTTCCATAAACGCTTTGGCTTGTACTCTCATTGTTTTCGGTAGGTCACAGTTCATAATTATCTTGTTTACTAGTATTCTAGTCTCCTTGCGTGTTGCGAGCAGATGTTCACAAGTAAATGACATGGTGGCGACATTGCAACTCGTATTGAAACACCAAACGTCATGGTTTGGTGTTTCAATTTATCAAATGATAACCAGGTCTGCGGTAGAAATAGAGCGATGTCCATATAGTAATAACTATGTACGTAAAGGTAGACACAAGAGTCAAAAAAACCTGGAAATTAAAAACTTCATTTATCAAGGAACAAAGGACGTCGGCAGTTTTAGGCTTGATATGGTACAGTAATAAAAGCTTAACCAAAAATAAAAATATATTTTAATTTTTCTTTGCCTAAATTATCTTAGAGATTAAGAATTGCAATCAAAAATCGAAATAAATAAGAAATAAAATGATTATGCCATTGACATTTTGAAAAAACCACTAAAACAAAAACGGGTGCATGCTGGCTGGCGCGTGCTTCCACAGAATATCATGGTGACAGCAACTAAAACCTTTAAATTGAGAACTCATTAGACGGGCTGTACTTCACTGGATCATTCACACCATACTTAACCTCAGTGTCAGAAATAAGAATATTTATCTTTAACCCAATTACGTACAAAAACAAATAAAAAATGAATTTAAATACTCTTGAAATACTCGATCACACCAAACTAATTTCATATCTGTACCGACTTACACAATCTGAGGCCCAGCGTTCTATGGGCGTCTGCCAGTGCCCTTTCTGCTGTATTTATCATGAGTATCATGAGTTTTTTTGACTAATATATTTAATATATATATTATTATTATTATATATTAATATTATATATTATTATATTATTTTATATATATTTTTTACTTATATATTTTGAATTTAAGTAGGCATGAAGTCTATTATGTAATTAAAAAGTATATTGAAGATACATGATTGAGACAATAATCAATGCGCAGCTGTTTTAAAAATAATGAATAAATGAATAAAACGCGTCAAAATGAGCTTAGCTAATTCGATAGTTACATAGGTATACGGCATACCGCTGTCACCCTATTTTTTTTGTTTTTTTTCGAGATGGAAATCCTCATGGATATCCCCCGCCCTGGGGAGGGCGGAGGGGTCTGTCAGACTCTTACTGACTAAAACCACCCCGGTGTTCCTCCAACTACCTTACGCCGGGGGCACGGGAGTCACTCACGCATTCATCCGCACCCCCGGCAGGTATTGGCCCGCTAGAAAAAATGGCAGGCCCCGTCACCCGTCACCCTATGCGGCCGTCATGCACGGCCGCAATTCCTCTAGAGGGGCGCGCGCGGAACACGTCGCGCCACCGTCTCGGGCCTGTTTCCGTTCGGGCGACGGACGCCCCAAGTCCGCCGCCCGGAGGCATACCACTGTCACCCTGCTGACTGGCTAATATTGGCATCACGGTGAGATAGTCTTACTATCAGTTCATGCGGTACGAAATACGAAGGACATAGGTAATTAACTTTCTTTTTATACTTACATAATTATTATGTACATGTCAGCGGCCAATCGATTACCTAATTTGGCCAGATCATGAAATTCATGAAACGCCGCAATTTCATGATTTTCCTAATTAATTTATGAAATAGTTAAGTATAAATTCAGGCGGATCGATTAACAACTTACGTTTGGCGATTTGGCTGGCTAGTCTAATCAATACATGAAATGCTGAGGAATTTCATGATCTGGCCAATTATACGATCGGACCACGACATATACATACATAAGCAAACTTACGTTATTAGCCTATAATGTTATCCCAGTGCAGGAACTCGGACCTCTCTATCATCTATGAGAGGGATCGGGCCGTAATCCACATGACGTGGTCCCAGTCTAGGTTGTTGGATTTCACGTCTTCGAATTTTTTGTTCTAGGACATGCCGGCTTCCGCACAATGTTTTCCTTCGCCGTTCTTAGATATAATGTGGCTATGTGGTGACTTAAATGGCCATTCCGACTGCCTGCTGAAATGTGCTGAACCACAGCAGCTACAATTCAGTCAAACATAACGGACTGAGCTGCTTGGTAGTGAATTTGGGGAATTCATAATTTTACTATGTCGTATCCAAACTAATAAAGTAACTCTGTTTGTATTTTTGTGACGTTTTACACTTACACTGCCGGTCCAAAAAGGTTGAAGGTTCAACCTCCACTAGAGTCGGGCACCGGTGCCTGACGTGGCAGCCTACGGGTTAAACAGCTGAAGAGATTTTGATGTATGTAATTTGATATTGGGATAGCTTGAACATAAGGTAGTTCCTCTAGAATGCAAGTGAAACCACGGGTAAAGGTTATCTTGCATCTAAAGTCTGTGCCTCTTTTAGTCTTACAGTTAAATAACGTGACGTTCTAGATTCGAGTTCCAGGTCAGGTGAAATTGATTCAGGCATGGGTATTAAAATGGCAGATATATTTATATATATATTTAAGACTAGCTGTGCCCGCAACTCCGTCCGCGTGGAAGTCGGAAAATAACGCCATAAAAAGGTGCGGTAGCGCACTGAAAATCGCGGTGCCGGCGCCGCAACGTGGTGATGTGACGAAGCCCTAATACATGTTACTATTTCTTGATTTGAAATCAATCACTTGTGTATAAACCATCACTCCTAAGGATAAGAGTGATTTTAATGAAAAATGCAGTGATAGCCTTGTGGTATAACCATGCGCCTCCCACGGCGAAGATGCGAGTTCGATCCCGAGGCACTCACCGCTGACGTTTCGAAGTCATGTGCGTATTAGAATTAACTATCACTTGCTTTAGAAAACATCGTGAAGAAGCCTGCATGGCTGAAAGTTCTTGAAGGTGTGTGAAGTCTGCCAACCCGCACTTGGCCAGCGTGTTGGACTATGGTCTATCGGGGTCTCATTCTGAGAGGATGCCCGTGCCCACTGCCCAGGAGAGGGAAAGTTTTTAAACAGCGCTGATACTTTGATTATTTTTAAATAAAGCCCTGATATTATTATTGTAATTACATTGACATAAATATGAAGTTTGATTGATTGCATTTATTAGATTAATGACAGATCTCTGCTGACAAACAACGACACAATACTCTTTAGTGCCACTGACCAAGTAATGCCGAGTCCACATAATAATATGCATTATTTTTCCCGATCGGACAAAAACCGACTCGAGATGGAACGGACCGTATCGCGTATGGTATCGAACCGTGTATCAAGACCGCCGCGTGTCATGATTACGTATCACCACTCGCATGATACGCGTCGGCGATACAGATACGGTGATTGGATTGAACAAATACATTATATGGACCCGGCATAATACATGTTAGCAAAGTTACTCCTGACTAATAGATTTTTTGTAATAACTTTGGATAGAATGGACCGATTTTAATGAAATAAAGACTAAATGTTACTTCAAGATACTGCCTATACATTTCTTTCTACTTCCTCATAATCAATTCAGTAGTATTGATTTGATGCGTGTTCAAACACACAGACAAACAGACAGACAAACCGACAGACAAACAGACAGACATTAATTCTAAAAATGATAGAAATTTACTTTATTACTTATTTTTAGTCCCCCATATTATTTTTATGCAAATATATGCAATGTACAGACACGTGGAATTTACATTCTTATTATAAGTATAGATAAGATAGCTCAACTATTGACGTTGATTATTGCAGAAACAATATTAACTCAGCCTATTGCAGTCCACTGCTGGAGTTATGGAGAGGTATATGCCTTTCCCAAGTTGGGCCATAACATCCGGTTCTCCGCCTTCAGTATCCACTGCAGTGTAGGTTGTTATGGAATAAAATCAATATTCATTTAATTATAATTATTTACTAAGTACAAATTTACACAAGTTTATTTTAATATACATTAATGACAACTATTACAAAAGAACATTCAAGACATCCAAACGTTGCAGGCTGCGGGTGGGTAAGAATTTAAGTTATACTGCCGCGTAGCGGCTTGCCATGCAATATCTTCCCATTTCGGTTTTACGTTAAATAGGTTTATTGCAAGAATTTTAGGAGTTAGGTATATTTGTTATCTCCTAGTTCAACCAGAATTTATCTCTTTTGATCATTTCAATCCACCGCTGCTGACTAGTGCAGGTGCGTAAAGCTCAACAGGATGCCGGAGTTTATCAAAAAACAAAGTATGTACTTCAAGCAACTTTTCTGTCTGTGGTTTTCAGTGTTTTACATCTAATCTGGCATGGAAAATACTAAGCTGACGTACAAATACAGAATCGGATTCGTGCAAAAACGAATTAAATACCAAGTATAGTGAACTAACTAAAGGTAAAGGTAGTGTGTACAAGCCTAAACTAAATGAAATATTTGAATAATAACAATCAAATAGGTCGTTGCCACGCTTATAAACTTTAATATGAGCGTTATATCTATAGAAAACATATCGTATACGCAGATGCGTAGCGGCCAGGCCTCCACAAGTTCCATAAACACTTTTGCTTGTACTCTCATTTTATTCGGTAGGTTGTAGTTCATGATTATCTTGTTTACTAAAATCTTAGTCTTACTGCGTACGCGCAGTAATCTTTCACACACTGATGCGAGGGCGGCTAGATTGAAAATCGTACTTAAACACCAAATTGCGATTGTCACTAAATCGGCTACATGATATTCAGGTGTCTGGTATAAGGAGAGCGCCGTCCATATGGTAACAAGTACGTATACAAAGGCAGATACCAAAATCATGAAAATATTTAAGTTAAAAACTCCGTTAATCATATAACATATATTTCCGAGAATATTGTACATCGTCGCCAAGTCCCGTATTTTCATGTTACTTTCTGATACACGCCCAACAAAATTAAACTTTTCCTGTGATTCTTTTTTTCTGTCCCTGACGGTAAAAACTGTGATGTTCTTTTGGTCTTGTTCTAGGACAAATGTACTCAAGCACCCATTAATCACATTTAATCTACACACTACCATGGTGATATAATTAAAAAAAGCTAGTAAGTGAAGTTTTTGTAAAAAATACACATGAAATACAATGACTGCCCGCAAGTAATTTTGACTACTAAAAATGTCAAATATGAAATTGGTTGCGTGAGTAATAACAAAAACAAACACGATTAAATTCGTTTGAGAACGCGAATTGCTATAAAAATCATTCAAAGAATCGACATGCAACATGTTATCTAGTTCCGCAAACGTTGTGAAGATGCAAATATTTGGCATGGAGTTAGTTGAAAAGCAGACTTTGATTGAAGAGATGACGTATTGGATGAACACCACCATAGGAATTAAGTCTTGCATAGTTCTCCATTTTTCTCTGGCATTCATGTCTATCAGTCCGTGAAAGTTATATAGAAATAGAAAACTGTAGGCTATCATGTAGAGAATAGCAACCGTTTTCATTTTCCAATTCGGTGGTCGTAACTCTCCATTCACAAGATGAAATTTATATATGCCTAAGCAGTATTCTAAAATTGTGACAGGTTTTAAAATATACATCATTTTTGCAATCTTATTTTTATAGTCACTTTCGTCCATCTGCTCCATGTTTGATTTATTTCCTTGTTTCTTTGCTTTTATCATGATATCTTTAATCTTTTAATACACTACTTTTGGGTCGTCTGCTAGTCGAAATACGATGTCAAGAAATGAATTGTTCCATTACATTTAAAATAACAACTTACTGAATATCCATTATGATAATTATAATATTCTTATCTTTTATACCTATGTAGGTACTCTACCTATAAGACAATTTAGTGACAGACACTACCTACACAGTTTAATGGCCGTTCCCAATAGCCGATCTAGCGGCTCTTTCTCCTAGTAGAGATCAATTTTTGACATAAGCTCTATACAAGTAACGTCAAAAATTGATCTCTAGACGAAAGAGCCGATAGATCGGTTACTGGGAACGGCCATAAATCGCTAAGGATTTAAACATGAAAGAAAGATTTGTTCGTAGTTGCAGAAAGAGAAGTGTAATAGAAGGATGTTTAGCAAAGCCCGTCTAGAAATGGGGTATAAACGTTAATTTACTATGGAAAATTGTATCCCTAGCATGTATAAACATCAGACTAGTAAAATATTCATCAAGACAAACAATAAAAAATCGACTCAGACGAAGTCGCGGTCAAAAGGTATTAGATCATAAGTGTTTCTTCAATCAATATTAAGGTGTCATATCTATTTTTATACTTGATTATGACGGCCATCATATTAAAAACTACCTAACTTAATTACATACCTTCACCCAATGTTATGTTCACTCTGTTACTATGGGGATGGCAAAAAAATGACGTCAGACAAATCTGCATCTCTTTATTAAAATACGCTAAATCGTAACTTAAAGAGGTTCTGCTTCACACGCTATATCCTTCTAGGCCCAGGGGTGGTGGCCAACTACTGTTTATTGACTAGACTTTGTACGATCTACCAATTACATAATTAGTAGGTATACCTACCTCTTCATTTATCTTAACATCGAATTGTATTTTAACTTATATTTTGCTTAGCCTTGCCACGATTGACTGGATTCACAGCCGCGATTGACCTAGACGAATCGATCGATCTAGACTGCCGAGGCTCTGATCTGGGTCCTGTTTATCAAAAGTTACAAGTTTTGTATTTTTTTATACTAACGTATAAGAGAAAACACCTGTAACAAGGCTTGTAATTTTTTTGATATGCAAGGCATTGAGATAATCTTATCATCAAAGGAAATTTAGAGCTCAGGCCGAAACGGACAGCAGTCAACAACGTGAAAGACGTATTTATCTGGATCTACGGTCCCCAAACTGCTAACACAGCATATTTTTTAGCTTCAAAACTTTATACTGACCGAAATATGGGGCGGAGCACTATGAAGGTCTATTTCTTTTTTATTTCAACTGGAACTATATAAGCCTATTAACCCAATTAAATTATTTCTTCGTAGACTTCGTGATGCACATCAAACCATGAGTGGAGGTAGGCCGTACCCGCTCAAGTGGAAATAGGGCTCTTGACTTCACTCCGATGCACATTCTTCCACAATTTCAATATTATTAAAATTTATGGATTCATATTGAATGTGATTTCGGATGAAAAGTTCTTTCATATGCAAATCTGACTTTGCTGATTGTACTCGAAATGCGTAAAATTCTATATAAAACTATGAAAATAAAAAGAAAATGTTTTCGATTGAAAAAATGAAACAAAATTCACACAAGTAATTTTATTAAACACAAATACACAGGTTTCCTAAATAAATATTTTTAAGTCTTAATAAAGTTTAAATTCAAGAAACTTGATAATTATAGTACACAAGTCTGTAGTGCTTATCTACCAATAATTCTATAATTATATTAAAGTTACACGAAATGTGATATTTGAATAATTACAATCAAGTAAGTTGTTGACACGCTTATAAACTTTAACATCAGCGTTATATCTACTGAAAACATATCGTAAATGTAGATATGTAACGGCCAGGCCTCAACGAGTTCCATAAATGTTTTAGCTTGTACTCTCATTGTCTTCGGTAGGTCATAGTTCATAATTAACTTGTTTACTAGTATTCTAGTCTCGTTGCGTACTAAAAGTAATCCTTCGCAAGCAATTGACATGACGCCGATAGTATAAATTGCACTGAAACACCAAATCAAAGTGTTTATCAAATCTCCTGTACGGCTTTCAGGCATCCGGTAGTAATATAGCGATGTCCATATGGTAATAACTACAGACGTAAAAGTTGATACGAGAGTCATAAAAATCTGGAAGTTAAAAACTTCGTTGATCATAGAACAAATCTTTCCGATAACATGATACATCATTGCTAGGTCCCGTATTTTGGTATTAGTCTCCGATGCACGACCAATAAAATGTATCTTTTCTCCGTTATCAATTTTGCTGTTCGTGACAGTGAAAACTGTGATGTTTTTCTTTTCTTGTTCTTGGACAAATACTTTTAAATAATCGTTAATCATTGTTAGTCTCCTCTTTACCATGGAAATGTATTTGCAAAAAGCCAAAATTTCCAGTTTTTGTATAAAGTATAGAGGAAGGATGCAAATTTCCTTTACGCTGATTTGATCTGTTGTCACTAGGTCTATTACACTATTGATCATATGTGAGACACACAGAATAATTAAAAATCCCCATGTTTCTTTATGTGATTTTTTATAGTAGTCGCTGAATGATTCTGCGTGCAGCATGGTATCTATCTTGGCAAGCTTAGTAAAGATGCCAATGTTAGCTGTGTTTACGAGGAATGAAGCTGTTATCGTAGAGGTAGTGAATTGAATGAGAATCACAATGGGGGGAACTTCGTCCATAATTTGCACAGAATTAGCGGTGCCAGAGAAGACGGCTGGGAAATTGAGATGTGTGAAAAACAAAGTAAGAAAGAGAGCAATATAAAAAATGGCGTATGTTTTCATTTTCCAATTAGATGGTCGTAGCTCTCCTTTTGTAAAATAAAATCGGATTATTCCGTAGGTGTATTCGAATAATATTAATGGTTTTATTGTATAAATCACGTTAGCCATCGTCTTTTTAAAATCGCGCTTGCTCCCGTTTAGTTTGCTTTCTTTATCTTTTTCTTCTGCCATGTCGTTAATTTAGTCTTGCGAGGCTCCAAGAGGGACGTCTTCTTTTGAGTGAATAAAAACATAACTAAATTTAACATGTCTATGTACCTAATGAAATTCCTTTCCATTACTATAATGAATTGCTTGATAGAATAATAAAATATTCATTGCCACCACTTAACGACTAGCACCATTACGAAGTAAAAGGGGTAAAATAATTATCTACTTACTTTTATTGATAGATTGTTAAATACACTCGGCGAAGGTAGGTAATTAATTAGAAGTACCTACTTACCTTCTAATTAATTTCCTTCGCCGAGTGCACCTACTAACCTACCTAACTAACATTCGATATACCTAATACCAAAGTACGTTACAATAAGCATATTTTTTTGGTAGGTACCTAATAGGTATAAAGAACTTATGGTTATTATTTCAATTCCTTGCGAATTTATGAACTTTTAGTTATTTCAAACCTACTTTTGTCATGGTCCATGGTGATTGGTGAAAACCACTTGTTTGATTTTCTAAGGCTTTGCGCTGAATATTTATATATCTACATATTTATTCCAGGCAATGATTCTAAGTCGAAATATTAGATAGGTAGGTTAGGTACCTGTAGGTACTTAGTTGTTATTTTGCTATTTAGATTCGGATTCTTTTATGTTGTATCTTCCCAGTAATGTGTAGCCTGACCTTGTTCGGACTATAATAAATAAATAATTCTGCAGTGTCTGGTTGGAACTTAGATCTGCCCAAGACCTAACCTCTGAATTGATGTCAGAGCCATCTATAATAATATCATTTCATTTAGTGAGGTAGCTTTTGTTTGTTGCGTATAGATGACATTGGAACCAAATATCGTTACGCTATTCAACACAAGATGTCGCTACTCGTATGAATTGTCCCATGTTATTTTATTTTAAACAGGCAATAATAAATAGAAAAAATATAATTATTATTATGTATATCATGATTCATGATTTATATTATACTAGTTGTGCCTGGCATGAATTGCAATGCCTTTTTTTATCAGAAACCTTCCCTGGCTTCCACACAACAACTGTACAAGGTTTCATCACAATATGGTATGGAACGCATAGAGGACAAACATACAAACATTCGTTTTTATTTATATCAATTATATCAGATAAAACAAATTGACTGGGGGAGGCCTATGTCGAAGAGTGCACGTCTTTCGACTGATAAGATGATAATGAATATACAGACGCAACCTGAGATCATAGAAACAAGGGAGATGTGCCAAGGCGCTATCGTGCTTGATGCCTGATTTTGAGCAAATTGCTCATATTAAAAACGTACACGCTGGCGACGAACCGAACACGATCGATGGTATAAATACAGTGTTTTAGTTTAGTGCTAGTGTTGAGTGACGATTAACAGTGTTAGATTGAGGGTGTGCGGAATGTTTAATGCGTGGGAGATCTTTTTATTCCCAAGGAGCGCTTAATTATGCGCGTAATTGTGTCGAAAAGTGTACTAAAAGAGGCATCAGTTGTTCCGGTACTAATTTGCTATGATGGCATATGTCCTTGTTTCTATGATCTAAGGACGCAACTCTGTCAAAGACACTGGCGTGCCTAGAAGGCAAGCTCGACGTATTTTACTACGTTTTTTTTAATTTTTGAGAGCATTTAAGCTTTTTAATGTACGTATTGCTTTAATAACGACATCACTTAAATTCATGAAAAATTAACATAAATACCCTCTAAAGCCAAAGAAATACGTTGGGCTTACCCCTTAAGCACGCCACTGGTCAAAGAGTCAGTAGAACTATGACACAACTCTGTCAAAGAGTCAGTAGAATTGTGACGTACCAACTCTGGCAACGAGTCAACAGAACTATGACGCAACTCTATCAATGAATCAGTAGAACTATGTTGATACAACTCTGTCAAGGAGTCAGTAGAACTGTGAAGCAAGGAAGCAACTCTGTCAATGTCAGTAGAACAGAGTCGGGTGCATTTTTTATACATTTGATAGTAGACATAAGTTTTCTTCATTGTTGACCAGGGAAAATAATTGGTACCTATTAGGTATTAAATGTTTTGTAGGTATCCCGTGTAAGTTTTTTAACTTATGAATTAAAAACTTAACTATTCTAACTTAACTGGGCAACATCCGGTAATTTCTAATCAAGCCCCTAAATACGGAAATAATATAGGTACCTACTCAATGTAAGGTTTTTTTATTATTTTTTTAGCAGCCGGTAGCCGTTGATGGTTTTATCTGCTCCACTAAACAGGGAGAGATTCCCTCCGGAGAGCACTCAATTAAAGCCAGTACTATATAGGTACCTAATATTTATTAATGCCTAATAGCGTGGCAGCAGTCTGTTTTTATCAAGAGTTAGATTGAAAAATTCCTATCATTTTGCAGATTTTTAGCTTCTTAGGTAGGGTAGGGTAGAGCTAGGTACATAAAAAAAAATATAATCTCCAGTGAAATTTCGTTTCTGGGTGAGAAAAGTTCTTGTCACATCATCGTCGATATGTAGGTAAGTTTTTAATTTCGATTAATATTTAATACTTTAATTATAAGGTCTGCTGATGAAATACCAAAAGCAAAACTTCCGTTTTAAAGTAGAGCAGTTTTAAAATGTTGGTAGAGAAAACAGTACCCTGGAAATGCTGGCTTTGTAACAACAACCTGACTGCTCAGAGGCTCTAGACAAGTTGCTTTTCTGTTAGCGTTCATGCCAAACGATAAGCACAAAATGCATGGCAATGACATTACCTGCGGAAAAATCACGTGACTCACAAATGTCATTTCCATACATTTTATCCGTAGCAGTTGACGCTAACGCTAACAGAAAAGTAACTTGTCTAGGGCCTCAGATAAAATAATGTAATTGAGATTTAAAGCTCAGGTGCACTAAAACTAGTATAGTGCTTTTGTCTCTTTGAAATCCTATATTTATCTTAGTTTATGTTGGCCGATTAAAACACCACGTTAAGTATGTAAGTGGTTAAAGTTTGCAAGTTCTAACTGTCAGAGGTCCCAGCTGTATGTTGCGGACCTGCGCCCGCTGTATCGACCGCTCCGACCTCTAGGCATGGTCCGCTCTTGTCGATAAACGTACTATAGTCATATGGCTCGGTCATTCCCCGGTGTCCCATTGTTTGGTTAATTTCAGTGGCACATTTTTTTCTGTTAATTAGAAAATTTGAACAGGAAATATCGAATCTAGATTTAACTTAGAGAGTATTGGTAGCAGAGGGTACAGATATTTACTTTAAAATGTTTACAGTTAATCAGAGAAAATTGTGCCACCGAAATCAACCAAACAATGGGACACCGGAGAATGACCCGGCTATTATTTATTCGAATACCGAAAAAAAAAACGATGTCTCGAAGGAGCCATAGAGTATTGAAAGCTGCACTCTATAGTGTTTTAAATATGTAGTTCATTGCTTTCGTCAAGTTTCCCGTTAAACTTAGTAGGGTTTAGGATCTAAATCATCACTTTCCATCACCAGATGGTCGACTTTACCCACTGCTGGGCAAGAGCACTCTTGCGTCAGTCTCATCTAGATTTGATACGATGGCGCAATGCCGTCCGCACATATTGCTGCCGGAAGACTGACAATCCTTCCAGTTCTTGGCCGCTACTTAGTCACAAACTTACTCCACATGAAAGTATCACGCCATGCCAGGTGTCCTATCTAACTCCATTTCAGCGTGATCTTTGCGCATATTCGGATCTCGACGATTGGAACTTTACCTATGAGGTTTATGCTAAACAGGTTTAAAATACTGAAAAAAATTAGGAAGCTGTGTTTGAGGTATAGCTACAGCGGAGCTACGGTGGAGCTACGGCGAAGTTACGGCTGAGCTACGGCGGAGCTACGACAGAGCTACGGTGGAGCTACGGCGGAACTACGGCAGAGCTACGACGGAGCTACGGCGTGCCTATAAATAAAGCTTGTGCTAGGTGTTATCAAATGTTTTTTTATGTGCAGTCCTACTATAATATTATAAACCCGAAAGTTTGTGAGGATGTGTGGATATGAGGATGTAGGTATGTATGGATGTTTCTTAGTCTTTCACGCAAAAACTACTGAACGGATTTTGATGAAAATTTACAGTAATATAGCTTATAGGTACACCAGAATAACACATAGGCTACTTTTTATCCCAAAAAAAGCGGGCGAAGCCGCGAGTGGAAGCGGAAGATTCATAAAATAATTTGGTCCGAAACATTGTATACAAAGCTTTTCAGCGTATGTACAAAAGTATTTAGTTAGAAAGTTTACCGCTTAACGACTACATCCTATCCTACTAATATTATAAACGTGAAAGTTTGTGAGGATAGATGTATGGATGTTTGTTACTCTTTCACGCAAAAACTACAGAACGGATTTTGATGAAACTTTACAGTAATATTGCTTATACATCAAAATAAAACATAGGCTACTTTTTATCCCAAAACGCGGGCGAAGCCGCGGGCGGAAGCTAGTCAATAATAATTTTATGTTTTTTGAACAGGCGATTTTCACCTTTTCTATTATTATCGATAACCGGCCCCAACCTTACGTGTGAACGGCGAGGAGCCGAGGTGGCGCGGCAGTGGACGCGCGACAGACGC
Source organism: Thalpophila matura (assembly GCA_948465475.1). Taxonomy (NCBI): domain Eukaryota; kingdom Metazoa; phylum Arthropoda; class Insecta; order Lepidoptera; family Noctuidae; genus Thalpophila; species Thalpophila matura. Next base: position 5,671,546 of record OX419187.1, on the reverse strand, counting down.
GCGGGCTGCTCTACGCGGCCCCGCTTCGGCCCAGGCCACACTCCCAGAGACCGTCACCATGGGCCAAACAGCCGGCGCCGAATGCACGGCCGAAGACGAAGACTCAGAGCCACGCATTCGTGTCAATCCCACAGAAAAATCATTGGTAAGTCAACCCGTAAATGCTTATTTTTTTCATCATGATTAAAAAATATATAGGCCGCGTTCACGCGTCAATAAACTTTTAAATAGTCGCTCTGGCGCTATTAATAATAATTTAAAGACTGCATTAATTACTGAAATAAATGTGCATTTATATGTTAATTTTACGTAACACATGTAAGGGTGCAATTTAGGTAGCATTGACTACCTACAATTTTGTTATAAGATTCAGAGCTCTAAGCTGTTTATTTGGATATTTGTAATTGCAGGTGCGTGTTTCATAAGTTTAATAAAATATTTATTGATCAAAACAATTGAATCATTGATGCGATTTCAACGTTCTCTGTGACCCAAAATCGTTAATACGCGCAGTTGTTTTTTATTCTTTCTGCAGACGGCCATAAAATCCGCAAATCAATATAGGAATCACGTGTGGACTGGTTTCTAGACACAATTTTATTATGCAGATAAAAGGTGCAAGTCAAAGTCCTCCTAAATAATTTAATAGATACCTAATATATTATTAGATTTATAATTGTACCTACTAGCTTCCGCCCGCGGCTTCGCCCGCGTTTTTGGGATAAAAAGTAGCCTATATGTTATTCTGATGTATAAGCTATATTACTATAAAGTTTCATCAAAATCCGTTCAGTAGTTTTTGCGTGAAAGAGTAACAAACATCCATACATCCATACATACATACATCCATCCTCACAAACTTTCACATTTATAATATTAGTAGGAAGTAGGATATTTATTTTGTCAGTATGCTCTTAGTACTTTAAAAAACAACAGGTTGAATATAACGGCTTTCATCATCACTTTTTCTATGATCTAAGACTTGGACTTTTTACTTGGCATTGTATAGGTATCTACTTTATAATAGCAGCTATCCAGCAGATTTGCTGTCATAAAAGTCTTTCAGTTTTTCGGGATGGAAAGTAAAGTAGGTTGTTGTTGTGTTGTACAATTTAATCCATAACTGTATTCAACCCGAATATTGTGATGATTACTTATTATTTGAAAGGCTAATGGACTGAATAAAGTGCTGGTTTCATCACTACTTGGACTTTTAATTTAGGCATTGTATACTTTAGATACCTACTTACTTACTTAGTAGGTATATAAAATACTTAAGTTTTCCGGATGAAAAGTAGATACTATTTTTTATTTATTCTATGTGTTATATAATATTATAATGGAAGTGACTCCGCGACCGCCGCCGTGACCTGAATTTGCAGCCGGCGCGCGGCGGCGGTTGCTACATTCGCAGCCGGCGCTGACTCTTGAAAAAAAGCGGGAAATGGGGTTGGCAATTTGGCATAATTAAAAAAAACATTTCATGTTTTATTTGAGTATCATATCTAACTAGGGTCCAAGAGCGAGCGAAGCGAGCTCGGGAACTTGCACACCCCGACACGGACAGGTTAGGTTCGAAGGGATTGACGGGGGCTTCAGTGAGCGAGCATAGCGAGCGAACGAAGCCCCCGTTAACCCCTTCGTTTTAGGTTACTTTTAACCTTGCAGACAGAAATAGGAGCCCCGCGTAGCGGGGCTACGTCGACCACCTCCCTCCCCCTTGTAAGTCCAAAAAAGTTGTATTTTGTTTTACATTGACACTGTAATTTAAAAATCAATCCAAGGTAGATAATTCAACTTAAAACACGGCAACATTAATCTGCTGCTACGGTAGTTTGCAATTATTTTCGTCTGGTATCACTGCTACTCCAAGGCTACTCCGGTTCCCAACAGCGTTATTTTTGGGAGCCGCCGCCGGCTGCGGAGGCGCTCCCTATTATAATCTACATTATTTACTTATCCAATCCGATTCTGATGATCACGAAGCATCTCCTCGGCTACCGTATCTACCTACCAAAAACAGGTCATAAAGAAAGTCGAGCACGAATTAATAGGTAGGTAGGTACCTACTTCTATAGCTAGTTTTACTGACGTATAGTCACACGTTCATGGTACCTATTTGATATTAGTGATTAGTGATCTAGCTGGTCTCCAGTTTTTACCCGACTGCGCCAGAAGGAGGGTTATGTTTTTCGCGTGTATGTATGTATGTATGAATAGAATAGAAGAATAATTTCTTTATTTGTATAGAATGCAGGTGTTACAATATGGTGTTAGTTTCAAATATATTCCCAGTACATTTTGCCTGTTGGCATACAAAAATATAGTGGTTAGCTTACAGATAAATTAGAAACTAGGTACTTAAATTCAAAATGAGATCATCAGCTAAGTCTAAAGTTATTTACATAATAAATAAAATAAAAAATTAAGCAAATATTACGTTGCATCATTTATAAAATCGGTAACAGAGTAGTAACATTTCTCTATCAGCAACGACGACAGGAGTTTTTTGAATTTAACTATAATGGCTGATCCTTAATACAATTTGGCAATTTGTTAAATATAAAAGGTGCCATACCAATAATGTTTTTTTTAAGCAATGCAGTGTTATATCTACCAGTATGTATGTATGTATATTTCTCTGGCACGCTCTGTAGCCTAAACGGCTTGATGGATTTTAGCTTGAGAGGTGTCGTTAGATTCGTCTTAATTGTAAGAGTGACACTGAGCATATCAAAATTAAAAAAAATTAAATGGGCGACTTTTGCGCGATAAAATAGGTATGTTTCAAAAAAATATTTTTGCACAAAACCTTTCGAATGGGGTATCTAAATAAAGGGTTTAATAAATGGCTTACAAAAAAATTAACTTAAAAATTATAACTCACTAACAGGTAAGAAATAAAAAAAATGATATATTATAATCAAAAAACCCGACTGCAAAAAATAACTAAAAAGTTCAAAACAAGATCACTTTTCAAGCAGTCTGATGCAGTTGGTGGCATAACATCTAAGATCGAACTTAAATAATAGCCACCAACTGCATCAGACTGCTTGAAAAGTGATCTTGTTTTGAACTTTTTAGTTATTTTTTGCAGTCGGGTTTTTTTTAAATGATCATTTGTCCATTGGGAGCAGTGACCCAGTTTTATTCTTTGAGCCGCCTAGAAGACGTCGCCGTCGCCATCCTCAAACAATAGAATTTTAATTTTGTAGACAAAATTAAAATTGAAAATTAAAAAACCTAGGTTGAAATATAAAGAACAACCTGAAAGAAGCATCTCAGGCAATTCACCATCAGCATGTTAGCATGTATAACATAACATGTTATAATATCTACTTCAAGCCTTCTACGAAAAAGCTATAAAGACCCATCGTACCTATGCAAAACATATTTACAACCAACTGTTTTATTCAACGTTGATCCGGAAATAAACAAAAGCATAATTTTACGACTTAGGTAAGTACACCGAAAAGGAAGCAGTCGGAGATTACCCTTCGTCATGAATCGTAAGTTCGTAACGATTCAGGGACGAACTTTATTGATGTGCTGGTTAGGTACCTACCTTAACGCAGCAGGTTAAGGGTTTCTTTTGGTAGCGCAGTTTGCTTTTTCTTTTAGTGCAGCGCTACTACTGGGTGTCGGTTCGCTCTGCGAATTTATCTTTGTTTTTTGCCAGTGGGAATAGATGTTCAGTCTAAGTGACTTCAGTCTCTTGTAATGCAGTTAGAAAAAAAATATACAGGATGGCAGGTTAGACAGTGGAAATATTTTAAAGGGTCATTGTACTCATCATTATGAACAACTTTTTCTATGGGACTAACCCTGAAATCGCGAAATAAAAATCAGCTGTTCCATACATTTACGTTCACATAACTCAACAAAATGTATGGAACAGCAGATTTTTTTTTTCGCGATTTCAGGGTTGTTCCCATAATAAAAGTTGTTCATAATGATGAGTACTATGACCCCTTCAAATATTTCCACTGTCTAACCTGCCACCCTGTATAATTTCTAGGTAACTAGGTAAGCTAAACGGAAGGCAAGTCTCGGCGCCATGTGTAAGGTAACTATAAATTATTGCATACAGTACAGACCATGGCGGTGATTGCGGTGAATAAGAAGATATATTAAGCACAATAACATAACCCCATGGTTTTGTTATTGTGCTTAAATGTTTATTCATTAAGTCTAATAGATGGAAATATTTTAACGACATGCCCGGTGCCGTTGAAAACAATTTTCGCGCCGCACATACGCACTTCGCGCGTTTTTGTTTGACGTATAGCAGTTGTCGGCCTGACGGCAGAAAGAACGGTTCTAAACGTGCGCGTTCTGTAAAACGAAACGTCACAGACTCGTAAGCATATCTGTCAAATAGAATTGTTTTATGTTAATTTTCTATTAGCTTAATTTTTTTAATGTTTGTGGTATTCCAGTAAATAAGATAACTTTATTAGTCATTTTTGGAGTACAATTAATTTTAATTTGTGTTAATTATAATTTAAAAGCTGTTAATTATGGGATTGTGCAATTCGTATTTGTGCTGTCAAAATTAAACTTTTGTTATTGTAATTGTAAAGTAAGGTGTTAGATATTCATCTGTTTTCCCCTTGAACTTGGTGTAATTTCAAGCCAGCCAGTGCCAACTGGAAAGTGACTAAACGTTCTATTTTCTGTTGTTGTTGTGTGGAGAAGCAAAGTAGTAACTAAAGAAAGATGTCGAAGGTGTCCCTGAATAATATCCCATCGAATCCTCGTATCAACCGTTTAAGGACGTTTTCTAGGGTAAGTGTATGATATCTTAAATATTTTGAATGATTTACAGTCGAAAACTCACTTGGGATTCGACTAATATTAGATTATATTTGAGGTTACGTATTGTAATCGTATGCTTTGGGGGCGGTTTAGTACTGGGCTGGGCCAACTAAAAATGTGTGTATAAAACTTAGATTTACATCTTTAATCATTAGGTTTATTTGTTTATTGTATAATCCTCATTTAGGTACCTATCAATTGAATATGTTCTCCATTCAACATCCATTAAACAAAACTAACCACCTGTCAAAATATGTATGATTAAAAACTATTTTTACCACTAAAATCTGTTTAGAAATACATTTCGATTAACCTGATGTATTTTTCTTAGTTGCAAATACACCCTCCACAGTATAGTTAACATAGGTACAGTCCTTTTATGAAAAAAATCTCTACTAAAATATTGGAAATATGATAATCTCTATTTTTCTGGACTTTGTGTTAAGTACCTATGCTTAGGGTTAATTATGCCTTTGTTTACTTTACTGCCACACTAATCACCACTTAAAAGTAGGTATATTAGAATCATTTAAATCTAATTACTTATGGATCTTCAATATTTAATTACTGTTAATGAGATACTATTTTGTATGAAACCGATAGTACCAATACACATAATACTCTTAGAGACAAATGTTATAACTACATGTAAAATCACTTCATTACAATAGGTATTGTAATAGTACCTTTGCAAAGTAAGTAGTCATTATAATTCCATTGAATTTATTTGAACAGAAAATAAAAATAATAAATTAGGTACTTATTTCTATATTTTTATAATTTTCTGTTCAATAAAAAAGGCTTACTTGAATATAATCATTCATAAGTATTTGCAATTACCATTCTTTTGTTTGTAACTATAAAATAATATTATTGTCATTAATAACAATGTGAATCATGTTTTTGTTTCTAACTCTGTTTTTAAATTATCAATAATTTGAATTATTTTGCTATGTTTTTCCTTGATGGTACAATATCATAATTTTATAGACTTATGTAAGTATAAAGATAAAGATTATTGAATCTGTATACAATGTGTCCGGTCACCGGTGTCAGAGCCTATGCAATACAGTCAATTTTATTTACATCACCCCCATGTGACATTTTTCTCCCACCATGAAATGGCAGTCATTTGTCCAAAGCATGGGCATGAGTATTATTTTAACAATATCTACCCATGCAGAGGTCCTATAAACACAAAAGAGGTCATTAATCTGATAGCAAAAATGTAAGTAATAAATTGATTTTAAAAATTATAAGTATGGTTTCATTGAGACCAAAAACAATGGGCAAAAGAAAATTATTTGCTTTTTTGAAAATTTGCGGGTGGGGTGATTTGTACATAAAATTGATCATATTACATACTATTAGAAGCTCCAACACTGGTGACCAGACACATGGAATAGTCTGAAACTTTTGCTCTACAAAATTAAATTACTTATGTATGTATTATAGTAATCATTAGATTACTACCTCCGACATGTAATGAACAGGCATTAAATGTAGGTACATAAACTGCCCCAATTTTCAATTCCATGAAGCATAATTATTTTTTAATTGTTTCGAATATCACTTTTAAATAGGGATGTGACATCAGTGTGTTCCACTTTGTTCCGGAAACATAATTCGTGGAACGCTTCATATCATGATCAGGGCTAATCATCATTAGTGCCAGTGGCGTGCAGTGCATATAGGCAAGTAGGCAGTGCCTACCTCATATGATTCAAAAAAACTATTATAACTGTTACTACATAAATAAAATATATCAATCATGACTAATTATTGATATATAATGATGTATATTGATGTATATTGATGTAGTAATAGTTAAAATGGTTTTATTGAACCTTAAGAGGTAGTCACTGCCTACTTGCCTATATGCAATGCACGCGTCTGATTAGTGCATTCTGAATGAAATTGCCAATAGTTCAGCTGTTATGTTAATTGACTCTTCTTCTTCATTTGTATATCAGACTCGTTCTGTTGCACTTGGTCAGTTTATCTGCTATTGTGAATTACAAAACATGGAAACGGTTCAAACAGTGGAAAGGGTTGGTTTTTACTGTTAAATGTGATGTGTTTTTGTTTATTAATGTTACTAAGTGCAACAGTGTACCTACCTATTTTTTTTCTGCTGTGATTAACCCTAGAGTACCAGCTAATATAAATTTATAACTGCTTAATACTAATGATCGCCTGGGAGGCTACTTTCTAAATAAAACAAAATTTTGGTATGAAACTTTCATTAGTATAAGTTATAACTAAATACAAGCATGTCCTCCGTCTTACTTAAATGTAAAAAAGTGTCTGAGAAACTCTTAATTTGTCTTAAAATCAGGCTCAAGAGTAATAATAAATATTATAGTATCAATACTATCGATAGTATTGCTTCATAAACTATCGACACTATCGATAGTATTTCCTCCATCAATAGATTGTCACGATTCGAACTATCGATAGTACAATCGACATTCTTGCTATCGAGCAGTTATCGATAGACTATCGATAGTTGACAATCGAGCAGCAACACTAGTGACAGTACTGTAGGTAGGTAGTTAGGTACCCAACAAAAAGTGTCAGACTTTTTGCATATTTGACTTTTTGTGTATTTGTGTTATGTGATTATCCAAATTATATGTATTATCTCCTTTATGACATCCACACTAGTAGTGGGGGTGGCACAATACATAAACGGGTATTCCAAACATTGATATCCGGAGATCCAGTCTTTGATATAACTCATCCTGTTGACGTGTACTCAAAACATAATTCACTCCATTATTTTGTTTCACGCTGTTTACTTAGTGGCCGGTGCCGGTGTCGTAACAATCAGCTCTAGTGGCATGCGGGTGCCGGCAATTGGCACAAACTGTTATGCGGTCACCGTTTTATCAATGACTGAGTAATAGTCCGACACTACTAGCCAATTTTCGGTATTTTAAATATTCTAGTAAAGAATATTCTTAGTAATGTTTGATTTATCTTTCAGGAAGATATTTTAATATTCTATATTTGCAGATATTCTTTAAGGGAATAAAGTTGCGTACAAATACAAATTACGTTGTAAATTGCTTTTAGTGCTCGCGTACCTATGCCCACGCAAATGAAATTTTCTCTCGTATCGACATTCGTGCCGCGCACAAACTCGTAGGTAGGTAGGTACCTACAATTTGCCACGAAAATATTTTTGTGAATTCCAAATTCAGCCTGAATCGAAATTATTATACTAATGTAAACGTGGCTTGTTTGCAGCTAAGTTGAACCCCTGGAAATCCTAATAGATACCCTTGGGCTAAAGTCAGACTACGTAACCAGTGCCGTAACTAGCCTTTTATGCGCCCAGTGCGAACTTCAATAACAGCGCCCTTCTTTGTCCCTTTTTTGTCCTAGTCTGGTCATTTCTGCGTCCGGACGCAGAAATGACCAGACTAGGACAAAAAAGGCCTGACGTAGACGTAGACCCTGGAGGGACGCGTCCCTCCAGGGTCTACGTCTTGTGCCTGGGCACCGCTGGCACAGCCCTAGTTACGGTACTATACGTAACATATACCTACAGGCACTAATTTACTGTCTAGACAGGTCTTTGGTCTGTCTTTTTAGGGTTCCGTAGTAAAACTAGGAACCCTTATAGTTTCGTCATGTCCGTCTGTCCGTCTGTCTGTCTGTCTGTCTGTCTGTCCGTCTGTCACACCCTGATGAAGAAAAATATTTTCACGCACCCCTTCATGTGGGGTATCGTTGGATAGGTCTTTGAAAATAACATAAAGGTTTCTAAATGACTTTTTTATTTAAGCGCATATTTAGCGAACTAGGAGCTCCGAAAGTCGTTTACACATTGTAAACGACTTTCGGACCCCCCTGTAATTTTCCAATCGCGTTATCAAAAATTATAAAAAAATTCAAGCTTATGGAATCTAATAAACACTCTCGATTAAAACTAGTTTGAACAAGATACATTAATAACTTTTTGAAATATTCACTATTTTCAGTTTTGACCGCAAAAATAACTTTCTATTTCATTATAATATTAGGAAATACAAACTTATGTTTGCAGTTGGAAGACTGAAATACTTCTTCCTACGGAACCCTAGACTGTGCGTGGTTCGACACGCTCTTGCCTGGTTTTTCTGTGATTCTAATTTGCTCTTGGACAGTTCTTTGTGAATGTAATTTTGAAAGGGTGTAATTTGTGAAGTTGCAAGCACATTGAACTGAGCAAGCAGCAGTTATTCTTCAGTATAAAAGACGAAAAGGCTTATTAGGTAGGTATATTATAAGAATTTATAAGTTCTTACATTAAATAAGCACATATAATGTACCAACAGAGGGCTTACGGGTTGTGGTAGCATATTTTGCAAAAATATTTCTTATCGCAAACACAACCACGGCTCAGGCGTCTTATCTTAGTTATCAAGGATAATAGTATAAGCAAAGATAGATAAACTTGTTTGCGGGAAAGTACAATAACGTGTATAATTCTTGTATAATACTTTAATAAAAACAAAAAATATGGTTAATAATGTCACAAACAAAATAAATTATTGCATAACTTCAAGTTGTTAACGACAATACCAGTATTACGAAATACAATTCTCGGCATCAGATGCATCAGGTTGGATGTACCTACACATCCGCCCATATTCACTTTTTGGCACTGGGCTTATAAGGTGCCGTTTCTCTTTCGAACCCACTGAATCTCTTCTCTAGGTTCTCATAAACACTATGGAAATACATGCAAGTTAAGTTTAATTTTATTAAATTAATTTCTGCATTCGCTCGCGTTTGAGATTCAAAACAGTACCTATCCACCAAGTAAAAGGATGTCTATCAAAAGAGTCTCACAATAAAAATAACGCCGCGTCTTTGACAATGACAATCCTGCACAAGGCTATTGGAAAACCTTCGTGAGGACTATTATTCAAGGTTCTTTCCATCAACTTTACAGCAAAGTAGGCTCTACAACAATAGCATAAAGTTAATAATTCTATTCAACACGTTCAACAAAGTTCATCTAGAGTCCACACAGGGATAACATGGCCACGATGTGATATTAAATTATTAAAATGATAATAATCGATTGTAACGTGCGTGTTTCGTTAACATAATAAAGTAAATGTGCGTGTTCCGTTTACAATAAGAATAGAAAATGTAGTGAATCGGCAATGTTAGTTTAAATACAGACGAACAATGTCACGGCTTTGCAAGGTAAAGATTTATGTATTTTGACGGTACGCTTTTCCTGTAAATTACAGAACATTTTATAAAAAACCGGCCAAGTGCGAGTCGTACTCGCGCACCGAGGGTTCCGTATCATTTTTGGACGTATAAAGTGAAAAAACCGGACCGCATAAGTAAGTTTGTTTGTGAAGGAATTTTGATGATTTTGAAAAAACTGTACTAGTTAGGAACATCGTTTTATTTTTGGTGCCATATTTGGGTCAATTCCTATCAACTCTAATTATTTCAGATTTTTCGCCCAGCAAACTTCGGAGATAAGGGGGGGAATGGTATTTTTTTGGAAATTTTTCATCATATGTCGAAAACTGTGAGACATCAAATAAAATAAAAATATATTTTGAAATGTGCAGATCAAGCCCTTTCATATGATATGTCACTTGACCTAGTAACCCCACTTTAAAATTTCGGACCCCCACTCCGGCCCCTTTTGCAATGAAAATAAAAATATTTTTGAACTTTTTTCATTTGCAATAAAATTGAACAAGCATTCTTTATAACTGTTCCAAATTTCAAGTCGATAGCATCAGTAGTTGCTGAAATAAGCAGGTGTGACAGACAGACAGACAGACAGACGAAGTCGCACCATAAGGGTTCCTTTTTTTACCATTTTGTTACGGAACCCTAAAAAGGGTAAAAGATTTTTCATTCGTCCCACGCTGGTAAAAATAAGGAATAGTTGTCATTTTGTCAGTTTTTGCTTTAAAAATATTTCTTACTAAGGGCCGTAAGATCAATATTGTAGAAACCACAGAAGAGACTTCGATTGTTTCTTCGGGTTTTGTATTAGAAAACAATCGAAGACGGGAGATTAAACTCTCTTCCGTGGTTAAACTACGATTGATCTTACGGCCCTATGTTTGAGTGTACCTATTTCGATGTTTTACCTGTTGCATTCCTCATTGCTACTGCCTTTTCGCTTGGTAGATCATAGTTGCATTTTACTGCTATCGATCACGCTGCAGTTACTAACAAATAATTTGAGCATCAAAATACTTTTAGTTAAACCGATCAAAATTTTATTTTTCTGGTAAATATTAGACCTCCAACACTTTTTAAAAGACATAGTTGCTGATGACGGTAGCTTAATTATATTAAAAACTGATATTAAATATATGAGATTATTGGAGTAAGTTCTTTAAAAGTTAAATGAATTCCAACGATATAACACTCAATCCCTAAAACCAAACGATTGCTTATAAATTATGATAACGCTTAATCTATTTAGGTGATTTTTACACGTTTTGCAGACGGTTCAGTAGATTTAATAGCCTGATACTATAGATAATATTTTTATCTTCATTATTTTAAGCTGTTCATCGATATGCTGTGTCGCTAAGCATATAATTATAAAAATAGTTTTAATCAACATAGGTATTGGCGATTGATGTCTCGATTTCTTTTACAATGACGGTTGTTATTGTAACTCATCAAATAAGTAAAAAATGAATAATAAAATCTGTCAATATTTTAATATTAATGTTGCTAGTAAAGGAGTGGTACTTACTGCCTAATTGTATTCTTCATCAAGAAGTGTAAGCTTCCTTCATATTGCGCAATCAACAGTTACATCTCTTCATTACCTAGAGCTACCTAGTACCTAGGTATTATAGTTTTACTGGTATGATGTTTTTCCCAACATAATCAGAATCTAGCCTATAGTATTGGGAACATCATGAATAATTTATACTGTTGGGACTCAGGCCTCCTCCTCCAGAGGGCGTGAGCCGTAGGTAATCTACCACCACTGGACCTACTTTGGGTTGGTTGACATCGCAATGTTTTCGAGATGTTGGTTGTGGGATATCCTCACGATAGGTTGTGTATCCTCCCGATGCAGATGTTTTCCTTCACTGTTTTTAGATATTAAATTCTTTCTCATTCTCTTCCGATCTTTGCTTTTTACCATTCTCATGGGTCGTACTCTTCACTTCGTGTCTTCCTTCTATCTTATAAGATTATTGTGTTCTTGATCATCTAATTGATGGAAAGGATGAATGGAGTTTCAGCTGTATTTAATACATAGATAGGTACCTAATAATTAAGTATTATTATCTTCTTGAATTTTATTATACTATCTTATCTACTTCATAAAAGCTAGTTGGTCATAGTCCCCAGTAATCAGTCTTGTTACCTTGAATCGTTGTTAGGAAAACTGAATTGTTTATGAATCGGTCACGTTTTTGTCCTGTGGATAAGAACTAAGCTGTATCGGCAATGCATGTGGGTTAATAGTAGCAGATTGGTAGGTCAACACTTCTGCAAGTTCTACTGTTTAAATGAGACTTGAAGATCTAGCATCCACGTTTTGTTTCAATTTAACATTAATATTCGTTTCTGTTTGTATTACTTTTTTTTTATATTTGTCCTCGACTTAATGTTTGTAAAGATCATGATAAATAAATCCGAGTAAAATGACTGCAACATTTGTAATACAATAGATATCTGTATTATTAGAAATGATGTACCTAAATGAATCTTCAATAACCTGTATTATTAAAACAATTTTAAGCTTCAGTTGATAGGTCAAGTTTTATTTTTTATACCGATCGTGGTCATCCTGCCACCTCTATATTTGGGGCAATCGCGTGGCATGTGTAACCATTATCACCACTTCTTAATTTGTATTGTTTGCAATTGTTTAGGAGTTAGGACACATTATACTATTTCCTGTATTGTAGGTATGAAACCATAAATTGTATTTATTACATACAATTCAAGTTCATAGATTTCCCTTTGTGCGTAGGTGCGCTAATCAGTAATAACGTCTATCGAAGATCGCGATGTCTCCTTATGATAAGTCAAAAAATTTAAATCATTCATAAAGAGAGGAGAGGGACCAGATAAGTGTGGAAGTAATGGCCACTACGTCCGACTTACCTCAAATTGAGTTGTGAAAACTAACGGGCACGAAGCCAGAGAGCCACTGTATTGCAGCAGTTCAATTCGTTATAAATATCATGCATGCGATTTCGTGAGTAAACGTTTACTGCCATCTATTTCTGTCTCAGTAAACTTCCCATTAAATTGTGCAGTGACGCTAGACATCTTAATGACAGGTAATAATATTTCTAACTCTGGAGCTTAGTTTCTGAATGACTAGGGAAAGTCTTCGTTAAAATCCAGTGTTTCAATTCCACAGAATTTCATTAAAATGTATTCTGATCGTGTTTCAAACTGTGAACAGTCAAATAGCAATAATCGAACCATTACCAAACAAAAAATATAACCGTAATCATTCACCTGTAGAGTCTGCTAAGGCAAGTCTTGCTTATACCGCAAATTCACATGCGAGTACATTATGTTATTTACTTTACTTTGCATTCATAGCTGTTCAAGGTGCATTTAAATCCGTTGTGCACGTGTAACACGATGCATTTATTATTAATGACGGTTTAATTGTCCATACACTAGTACATTGAGTAGCGTTGTCATACGCTACTCAATGGCTACGCTCAGATTATATTGCTCAAATACGTTTGTTACGCATCTATATTGGCTACTGTAGGTAGCTTACCGGATCTCCGTCAAGATATCGAAATAATTAGTGATGTTATTATCAAGGCGTGCGTTGATTAGGATATCGAATTATCTACAGTAAGGACTTTACTAGGCTTATCATTGCCATTGTCGGTTGATTTTGCAACTGAAGTGGGTGCTGTGTAATTTATCAGTGCTATTTATTAAAGTGCTTCTTGAAATATGAGTGTGAAAAGAATGGTGAGTGTATGTGATGTGTTTAAAATAAAAATGTACATACATACATAGGTAATGAGAATGACGAATACGTCTGTCGGCTTATTTATTTAATGAAATAAATAGTCTTTGCAATTAGTAAATTACTTAACAATTAGCGCTGGTGCCTTCATTACACTTTTCTGTACTAGGTTACAGAACCGTGGCACATAATTGGTTGACATTAACATTCATTACCCTACTTGAGATTAAATCTATTCCAAAGTTGTCATGTGTACCTACGCGATACCTACAATCGTTCATTGCAACTAACTCAATCTGAGTGGTATTTAAACTTAGCAACTTACTTAGCAATGAGCCCTCCCTATTCGCGACTGATAGGTTCTTTCAAAAGGGTTAGATGAAAAGGCCTCGTTAATTAAACTGAACCCGGATGACATGACCGATTCAAAGGCTATCATTCTGATCTAAATACTTTGCAACATAGTTCAAATTTTGTGCTTGTAAAACGTAATGGGATCGCGTGATTTGCGGTAATTGCGTCCTCTTCACTGTGTCCGGCTAACGACTGTACAAACTTGAAGGGATTGTAGTAGGTACCTAATCATGAAAATGAACAACTTTTTATATGGGACCATTTCGCCAAATCGCGAAAGTAAAATCAGCTCTTCCACACATTTTGTCAATTTATTTGAATAGGTACCTACTATAATTAATGTATGGAACAGTTGATGTTTTTTTCGCGATTTAGTTCCATATGAAAAGTTGTTCATTTTCATGAGTTCACTCCCTTTTTGTACAGTCGTTAGCCGGACGCACTGTATAATAGGTTGAAGGAAGCAGCCTGCGACAGGCGTGCACTAATCAATTAATGGCAATCGGGATCACGTGCGCGAGCGCCGCAACACACGACGCGACCACGTTGCCTGCCATTGTACGCTGAGACCAAGTTAAATACCATTACATCAGATGATCAGACTAAATAAATTGACCTGAAAAATTATATTGTAAATTCATTCACCCACGTTTCGCAACGACGATGAAGTTGCTGAATCTGAACTAATTAAAAACAGTTTTCAGTCAGCAGTCGAGTGTGTAATTTCTTTTTTCAAAGCCGATTCATGTTTCCATAAAATGTTTCAGTTTGAAAATCTGCGAAGTTTGCGTTTTTCATAAAATGTTTTTAGCATGACTCTTGCCTTTTTGCTTTGAACGGTTCTGTGAATTCAATTAGAGCTTCGTTGCATAGGACATACTTTGTTGTAGCAATTGCTTATAAATTGGCTTACAAGATTTTTCGTCTTCGTCTTAATTATTTTAATACTAGCTTACTCACCCCGGCTTCGCACGGGTAATATAATTTACTATCGCGCGTTAATTATCGTGTTATCTCCTAAAATATACGTCCAAATAACATACAGTAAACGGTAAATCATCTCTATCAAATACTTGTGACACTTATTTTGTTGAGGATATAATCTATGATATTTTACTGGTAATGTGTCCAATTAAACATTACCTAATTATTTTTATAGTTTGTAAAACATAAAAGCAGCTTTTGTGGCTTAAAGTAAAAATTATAAAAGTTAGATATATGCTGCTTGTATATATGTTAGGATTTAGCTAGAAGATTTCCGTCGGAGTATGTACAGCCTGCGACAGAAGTCGCTTAACACTATACAACATTCAAAAGCGATTTTTTTAATGAAACTTATTTTAAATTTAAAATTTTACAAATTGTATAGGTACGCGTCCCGTTAACCATCACGTTACGTTAAAGGACGTCGGCAGTTTTGGGCTTGATATGGTACAGTAATAAAACCTTAACCAAAAATAAAAATATATTTTAATTGTTCTTTGCCTAATTTATCTTAGAGATTAAGAATTGGAATCAAAAATCGAAATAAATAAGAAATAAAATGATTATGCCGTTGACATTTTGAAAAAACTAATAAAACAAAAACGGGTGCATGCTGGCTGGCGCGTGCCTCCACAGAATATCATGTCGACAGCAACTAACACTTACTTACTTTAACTTTGAATTGAGAACTCATTAGTCGGGCTGTACTTCACTGGATCATTCACACCATACTTAACCTTGTCAGAAATACGAAGATTTCTCTTTAACCCAATTACGTACAAAAACAAATAAAAAATGAATTTAAATACTTTTGAAATACTCGATCACATCAAACTAATTTCATATCTGTACCGACTTACACAATCTGAAGCCCAGCGTTCTATGGGCGTCTGCCAGTGCCCTTTATTAGCTAAATTTTCTAAAATTTGCCTTTTGTGTTATGTTCACCTATTTCTGTCGCTGACCGTCGAAATCTAAATAAAATTTAAAGTTGCTCACAGTAAAATATAATTTTAGAATTTCGCTTACTTCATACTAAGGTCAATAACTCCAGCTGTAGAGTTCGTCGCTGTTTAAATTTTAAAGAGGAATTTTCTCTTCAAGTCCCATCTGTTGGATGAATATTTACGCGTAAAGTCATTATCCTTAAAGAATGGCCTATTACAATCGTTCGCTTTGTTTACAATTTGTTTTAGATTTAGATAAATCTTTTTATACTTGAGGTTTGTTTGCGTACGTATTCTGTATGTTCATGCATGTTCTTTTGTTTCTGTTCTGTTCTTTTGTTTGCCGCCCTCAGACGTCAGGAAACCCATCACTGTCACAAGTTTGTTGGCCTTCTTCGTTAGAAGTGACTTTTATATAAAGAATATTTCAATATGACCCAAACACAATGTAAGTTATCGATCGTGTCTTCATTGTCAGACGTACGTGAGTATTTCATTAGGTCGCTATAAAATGAAAGTGTTTTCTTTACCGAAGGGCACCAGAAATTATTTTGAAATTGCATTAATTTTGTAGCAACGCGGAATCATTGACATTATGAATTCTAATCGAACCTGACAGGATTCTTTGTCTCGGTATGTTGAATAGGTACTAACACTAAGTGCTAAGGTCGTTTTGGCTTCCTCATCAGATCGAATTTTCCGCCTTCGCACGTTGGTATGAGGCAAGGAGTTATTTTAATTTCAACTGTCAGTGTTTATTCCTCATGTCATGTTCGTTTTAATTGTTCATAATGTATAGAAATAACTGTGCTTCATTCACCGCTATAAAATCTATAGAAATAATTCAACAACCACATGACTAAAAATATTTACCCATCTAGGTACTTATTAAAATAAAAATAGAATGTACCTAACTATTCAGAACTTACTCATTAAATTATGGATTCAAGGCTTTAAATAATAATTTAGTAAGGCAAGAGACGCGTATGTACCTATAAGTAAATCAGTTTATCACGTAAGAGGATAGAGAAAACCAGGAAGTGTATGCATATTCCATAATCTATGTTAACAAAATAAATCACTATGCCAGAACAGTTTGTGGTGTAAACACGGACAAGGTCGACCCGTCTGCTGCAAACAAGGCGATGGGCTGTTACATTGACAGCAGTGCTCATGCGTTAAACAAACTCGTTCCTGTCCTGGACACCATGACAAACCCGTGACGCTTTTGTATTATATGAATAGCCGGTAACATTGCGAAGAAGGATGAAAGAAATAAAAATTATTTGTATTTTAATAGTCACTGGGCTGGTTTTGTATATTTTTGTCCTAATAATGTATTAAACAGTGATAACTAAGCTACATAATTTTAATCTTAATACATAATAATTACGACAAAGTTATCAATGCCTTGGCCTAATTCGCGATTGTTTTTGTTATTTGGTCTTTATTTTAATTATTTTTAAAATGCGTTTGTTTTCACTTTAGTTTACTATCACTGAACTCTTTAGTTTCTGCTGCATGCATAGCGTAAAAGACAAGGAAAAGTCACTGAACTTTTATTTTCTCTATTTCTGTAGCTTTTAAATTTTAATACTGCATTGATATTTCGTTTCTAATCATTAGTAGTAGGTACTTATGATCAAATAAGTAATGTTGGTAATCGCAACAAATCTATGGTCCCCAAATAAGTCTCATACTAATCCATTCTTAGTTCAAACACTTTGCAATACGCTTTATTAGAGTAATTTTCCTCTAACGCCGCGCCGTGAGTCACCGCTACCGCATTTGTTTATATTATTTTAAATTGGTATCATTTGAGTCTTGAGATATGCGTACGCGTTCGAGTAGAAACAGCAGGTTGCCAGCACGTGTTCGAACTTTGATGTGTAAACAACCACACCAAACTACAAGCTTCGAGTAGCGAACTACTCGCATTTCAGTTGTTTTACTCACGATCCCAGGTAACCGATGTACCTACTGTCTGCGTCATGTATGTATCATTTTGCGAAATATGAAGGTGGCTTTTAGGAGAAACCTTTTCAATATTTTACATGTGTGATAAGTTGATAACTTCAGAAGTTCAGACACACTAACTAGTAGCGACTCGCCCCGACTTTCCACAGAGCACAATAATGAGGCGAAAGTATTATGTACTAGTTAACTCTCCTCAAAAAGGAAATTCTTTAAACGTTGGCGAAAACGTCATCAAAATCCATCAAGTTACCTAAAATGTCTTTGTTTTATAGTTTATGTCTTTATTTAGAGATTTTGTGACGCTGCCTGTACAGTGTACAAATAACATTAAATATGTCTAGAACAGTGCTCTTTGTGACCGTCCAAGTATCATAGATAGTTCTAGTATGGAACATGACAACAGCTGTTATTGACACGGCGGCAAACAAAGAAATGATAAAACGATAATGAAACGTCGCTCGTGTTGCTAACAAAGAGATGTACACATCAGTATTTTCAACTGTGACATAATTGACTAAACTATCCATTTAGTCATTTACTTGTTGATTATTTTATCTAGTGTTTATTATGCATAGCTAGCTGTATAGTCATTATCATTATAGTTAGAACTAGACTGGGTAACGGGTGTAGATAACATGCATAGCAAAAACAGAATCGTAATGATTACTTTGTTGAAGTTGCAAATACAACCGCTAGATTTTGCAATCGTGCAAAAGCTCAAGCTACACATTTTTCATCTACAGCGTGTTTTCTTTTATTTCAATAACAGAGAACCTGATTGCAAATGCGAATAAAATTGTCTCATTGTTTACCAGTTATTTACAATAGGGTGTATTACTTGCACGCGTATGACATTCAACATGCATGTTAATCAGACTAAAGCCTTTGGCAATGGCAGTGACAATGGCCGTGAAATTAACGAGTAATTCGTTTTACCAACTTAATAAAGACACGTTAGATATCCTTTTTCGTAAACTTTGTTCCGTATTTTCGTATTGATCGTTGGAGTTTTGCGTAAGCGTCGTGGCTCAAAATAAAAGCATGTCAGGATCGAAAATTATGTTACCAACGGTAAAATTCCGGAGGCTCGTTAAGCACAAAATTTTATTACTAACGTTTATAACATTAACGACAGACGACAGTAAAGCAAGTTTTATATGTACAATCATAATGAAATCGACATGACGTCATATATTTCGATTTACGACGCGTTAATTTTAATGTCATTGTAAAACTATTGTGCGTTTCACATAAGAGTATCCTTCGGCGCTATGTTGGCTCTCCTGAATATCAATATATTACAACGTTTTAACGGTGCTGGAAATTTCCTTTCAGCACCTACGTGCACAAATTTTTGGTGACCGAGGCATTACTTTAACATCTAAAAAAAAATAGAATTTTAAGACCTACACAGAGTGACAGACAGGGGTGCCAACATAGCGTCTAATCGAAGCGAACTCTTATCTGAAGTGCATTATAGTACACATTTAATTGTTTGTTTTGGATATTGCTATGATATTAAATTAGTAATGCTTAAAGCATTGTTGACAGTACATATTTGTAAATACTGTTTAAATTATTTTAACCACGGAAAAAAGGAGTGAATATAGTGACGTACCTATATGATTGATAGAGTACCCCAAACATCACGTCTCAACGGCTTATTTTTAGATTGTTTGCTTACGATAATAACTCGTCCATGAACCGACTAAAATGATTGAACAAATTAATTTTCATCGTTGAAACTGGCGAATACCGTCAGTAGCTTTGAGTTACAATGCCTACGCATTGTAACTCAAAGCTACTGACGATTATCTCATGGCTATAGAATCTTCAGTCCCCTTTACTCGTACCCAACAGTGTTTCCCATGATTATAGAATCTTCAGTCCTCTAAACTCGTAACCAAGTGTTGTGTATAGTCTCAGAAAAATCAATGGTCACACAAAGCATAGTCATTATACCTACCCCTATAAAATTCTACAGAATACAGAATACTGCAACGTAACTGCATTGAGGTTCAGTGTGCGCGCGTCGCCGCTTATATCGAGGGTCGCCAGATAAGTTTTATGTAGAAAATCATTTTTCAAAACATGCTTTTATAATGGCCACTTCCCAGCTCCATGAGACCCTGAACATCATCTAGGTCCATAGTATTAATCAAGACAAATCCAACGAGCCCAAACACGACGCAGTTACGTTAAGAAGTTGAGGAGTTCCTATAGCCACTTCCCGGCTCCACCATGAGACCACCTTCATGGCACCATATTATTGCATTGTCATCGAAATAACATAATTATCCGTTCCAAATTTCCGCTTAATCGGTTGGGGGAAACGGGTCTAAAATTCAGTTGCAAGATTTGGCCCCCACTAATAGGGCAAGTTAAATAAAAGCTTGTAAAAAGCTATCATTTTGTTACAGACGGAAAGTGAGACATCATGCGAAGAAGCAGCAAGACTGACGGCGGAAGGCGCAGCCGCGGACGACGACGATGAGGCCTACGACTATGCCTTACCCCCACCTCCCGACGGGGGCTACGGCTGGGTCGTGGTCTTCGCATCCTTCATGTGCAACATGATTGTGGACGGCATAGCCTACACATTTGGCATATTCCTGCCAGAGCTAGTGACGTACTTCGGCGAGGGTAAAGGCACCGTCGCGTGGGTCGGCAGTTTGCTGTCCGGATTTTATCTAGCTGCCGGTAAGATTAATGATGATTGATAATTTATTACCTACCTTTTGTATATTAATAGTTACCGACAGTGTTTGTGTTACATTACTTAGTTTATTGATACAACTTTATTATCTAGATAATATTGGTCCCAGAACCTAGTATGTAATATCAGTAATATCTTACGGCGCTTCTTAGAATTCATGTAGAGAACATTGATTCGTGCTAGCAGGACGGATGGATCTTAATTGACATCAGTAATTGTAAAGACCTTAAGCATTCCTCCCTTTTGGATGGCATTGCATTCGAACGCTCGGTCATTTCCTATCAATTCAGGTCACGTTGTCACATGCAGCTATTCATAATTCATGTGTTTGCCGCTAATGTTTATCAGTACGCAAATGTATAAGTATTTTATTGCTCTGCGGTGTTAGCATATCCTACATACAGTAAATTAATAGCTTTACAATCTTGGCTTATTGCCTACTTCATACTACCTGAGAGATGTGACGACGAGATTTTCCGGAGTTTTCTTAATATATTAGCAGATTTTTTGTTATTTCACACGTTTTTCCTTATTATTCTTATAAGGACTTTTATGTACGTACTTACCGTACAAGGATATTCCTATTTACCTATACTTGGTGACATGCCTATTACCTACTGGGACATTAGCACTCTGAAAATTAACGAAAATTGTTGAATAAAAATAATTCTTGGGAATCCATAAACCTGCAATGGTTTACAAGATGTTCTGATTGTTCCTTCTACCTTTTTTCACATTTTTATGAAAATATATATTTACATAAATAATAAACACGATATCGTACACCTACTACCTAATTGACACTTGAAGCGTATGCAGTAAAATGAAATAACCGTGTCGCTGTTAAACCCAGTTCATTACGAGTACCTCAAAGCCGTTGTGATAACCGAACCCATTGCATTAGTGGTAGATAAATCCATCCAGATTAGTTAGAAATAATCCACACTAACAAAGTAAAACGCATTCGTGTATGCAATACTTCTTATCATATAAATACTAATTATTCTTCGTGACGATTGATAAAATTACTGAGCCACATCGAGACTATAATCTCCATGACTCAAATATGGGCTAGGTAATTTTAATTGTTCCTATGCAAGTAGTAGTAGGTACTTACTTGCTTAGTGCTTGAGCTTATCTATTGAAATTTCATGTGGTGTAATTAAGTTATACAATCATGATGACATAGTAAGTTTACGTATCAGCATTTTATCCGTCGATCGGTGCTATCTTAATTTTTATCTATTATAAACTGCCATTGACCTGATTGAAAGCACTCGATTACGATCGGAGATACGGCGATGGTTCGATAAATAATAATGTGCTAGAAAATGATTTTGCTTGACTGTTTGTAGTGCACCGTTGTGTGTTAGCGAAAGTATCTTATCAGGAAGACCTGGCATAGTGACCCTAACATTTCAAGTACTTTATCTGTCTCCGAACTTTGATTTGGGCTATATAGATTATACAGTTACCTACGTTGTATATTAAGTCGCACTTACTTACATTTACATTACATCCTCACAAAAAATACTACAAATGGTTTCGTCATTAATTAAGTACCCACCATAAGCATGATATGATCCCTCTGTATGTCCATTGTCCATCTTCAGATTCTTGCAAAACTGTGTGAAAGTTTCATTCCTCGAACAATAAAACTCCATATAAGAATAAAAGCGCGTGTTTGCAGTAAATTGAATCTTTTATGACGATTCACCGGTTCCTTGAGCTGGATTGCAAGTATTTAAATAATACAACGAGTAGCTCAGATCAAGTTTGCAATGTAGGTTTTAGTACCAAGGTGGTCACTTGACTGTTATTGATAATGATTGTACTTAATATGTTTATCCATACCTTGCGTGAGAAATAAATATTATGTTTTGCTTGTTAATGGTAAGTTAGATTGGAATGCAAATAAGTATCATTTGCCTTATCGTATTCAGAATTGGCACAATATCAATGACCTACTAGGGCAATCTTGCGAAATAATATTGAATATAAAGTTTTCTTGTTCTGGAGTCAAGATTGCCTGAATTTTGGTTTATTTTTTCTATAAAATTTAGCTGTTTTTCTTTGTAAATAGTTTGCTTACGTAAATGTAGCTTCATTACTCTGCATTTCTAAAGCTTCTGAAGAAAACGTTCTTAATTAGTTTTACTATTAATAAAATTCTTAACAATTCGCCCTGTAATAGCAACGAATTAATTGCTATAGGGTTGCTTTTCGGTACTTCAAATCTCGTAGGTTCACTCGAGCTTTTATATAGATCTTGCAACCCTATAACTGTTGGGCTTTTACGCAAGACGTTACGAAAACTTTTGTATCTTCGACTTGTTTACGAAGAAAATCAATGTTGTTGGCAGGTCCTGTGGTGTCGGCATTATGCAACAAGTTTGGGTGCCGGGCCGTATGCGTGGCCGGCTCGTTTGTGGCAGCTGCTGCCTTCGTCCTGTCCACTTTCAGCAAGAGTGTCACTATGATGATGATCACTTATGGGTTGATCGGAGGTAAGTCTTCATTTTTTACGTAATCTAGGGCGTTTTATTTCTGATCTTTCATAATAAAGAATTGCTTATTCATTATGAAGTGACCTTTTGGGATAACAGCCCCAGATAAGAATAAAATATGAATTTCATATGCAAACATACAACTTAACATAACTTCAGATTAATGTGGGTCGATATTAGGCCGAATCCTGTACTAAACAAATAGAAGTCTAAAGTCCAATACATATTGATTGACTTTTATAATAAACAAAGGAAAAAAAATCTTCTACAAATAACACAACAACTAATTTCAAAACAAAGATATGAGATAACAATGTTTATTTGTGGGAGACTGGTGCCTAAACTAAGCCGAGGCCTGTATTTTAGGACACCACGGCAGGGCGGGAAGCCCTGCCGTGCCATAACGACAAAAGATAGAACGACAGAAGATAATTTACATTTTTAGGGAAGGAAAGGCAGTCTTGTTAGGTGGCAACAGATTGTAGCGGAAGCATTTCATTGATATTTCTTGATAAATTAACCATGTGGAAAATACACTATAAAAACATAGATTAATCTTTTCTCACATAAATCCATCAATCAATGTCAAGGTGACGTTGACGTAAAGCTCTAGTAATAACTACTACAGTTTATATGTCTTCTTACTACCATATTTACTGCAAACGGACCAGCGTTTTATAGGATTTCTTTGATTCTATGATCTTATGATTTCAATCTGTTTCTTGAAATTGAGATAATTCTTATGTGTTTCAAGTAATCTATTGTTAACGTCCGGTTTAAGTACGTGGTTTGGTTTCCTCGCATTTGGCATTTTTAGGATTCCGTACCAAAATGGTAAAAAAGGAACCCTTATGGTGCGACTTTGTCTGTCTGTCTGTCACACCTGGTTATTTCAGCAACTACTAATGCTATCGACTTGAAATTTGGAACAGTTAAGAATGCTTGCTTAACTTTATTGCAAATGAAAAAAATCAAAAAATATTTTTATTTTCATTGCAAAAGTGGGGTCCGAAATTTTAATGTGGGGTTACTAGGTCAAGTGGCATATCATATGAAAGGGCTTGATCTGCACATTTCAAAATATATTTTTATTTAATTTTATGTCTCACAGTTTTCGACATATGATGAAAAATGTCTGAAAAAATACCATTCCCCCCCCCCTTATCTCCGAAGTTTGCGGAGCGAAAAATCTGAAATAATTAGAGCTGATAGGAATTGACCCAAATATTGCACCAAAAATAAAACGATGTTCCTAACTAGTGCAGTTTTTTCAGAATCATCAAAATTCCTTCACAAACAAACTTAGTTATGCGGTCCAATTTTTCTCACTTTATACGTCCAAAACTGATACGGAACCCTCGGTGCGCGAGTACGACTCGCACTTGGCCGGTTTTTTTCGCTATTGAATAGTTTAGTGATCAAATTAGCTTAATGAACAGATAATTATAGGTAGGTGAAATTGCCCCTTAATGTTTTCTAAATAAACTGTATTTTCCAGCACAAAATTCATTTCACACACGTCACCGAGTTTACATGTCAGTGACAATAACAGATTGCATTCCGTCGCCAATTCAATGTTATCGTATTTCATTTAGAATCTAGATTGTACCTATATTATATTTATAATTTTTAACTTTCCAACACTTTTACCTTTAGACCAGAAATCTCGCCTCGGATAATTAAGCCTGAGCACTAAACGTTCAGCTATTTGTATCGACTGTATATTTAGAATGGCTTGGCAATAAAACGGTTTGCAGGACTCATGTAGTCATGTGGAACGTGAGAGTTAGGTATGTAAAATGTCCACTGGCCTTGGCACGTTAGCATAGTTATGGGGTGGCGTCGTCGAGTCGCTGCCAGCCGTCCTTCGAAGCGCGGTTTCAGCGAACACAAACCTAAAGGATATAGCCGTTGTAGTATACATATCTGTTTCACATTACGCACTACAAATGGTCATAATAACAGATGCGAATTGAGGCCAAATGGAACCATTCGGTGACTGTTAGATAATTATTATACAACTGGTTACTCTAGTATAGGTATAGGTACACATATTAAAGGTGATATTGAGACAAAAAGTATCAATAATATCGTTTCAAGTTTCCATATTATGTGCATAATAACAACTATCTAATGCAAATATGTAAATATGTAGATTCTAACAGCTCGTTGATGAGTCAATTATTTCTGACATCAACAAATGAGTCAAATAGAAGATTATTATTATAATGCAGTAGTGAAGCGTTGACAATTGCAAAATAACAATATTATGATGTGCGAATCCCATAAATCTTTTTCCATACAATTAATATTAGGTATTCCGTCGCGGTGTCCAGTCTTTTGTTTCCATCAGACACAGTAACAGTTTTGACAGAATTTAACATAAAGCATATTGTTCTTCGTGTTCTTTGTTGTTTATAGGCATTTTATATATAGCTTCGTCATTGAGGGTTCTGCTCGTAATGTATGTATTTTGAGTGCAGGGTTGTGTACTCGAAAACTTTTATTGTATTCTCGAGAAAGTTTCTGCTTGTAGGGTTCTTTTAGAACACGTGGATACGTTTTACGCGATCTGTTTTAGTTGAAGTTTGCCCTTATTGTCTAAGTTAGATTAGGTTTTAACTTTGAGACCATCGAAGGGGAAACTACATTATACAGCTGCTTACTTCTTCTTTTATTTTGTTTCCAAACAATATTTGTCCTTAAAAACGTGTTAGTTGACTGACCTTTTATACTTCATTTGTGTTGATTACCTATGTCAAATATTCCACCTTTTTGTCGCTGTTCAACTGGGCGTGAAAACTTTATTGCGAGAGATCATTTGTCGGACCATTAAATATAATTACAGGAAATAATTGTACATATTAACATCAATTTAAATTCTATTGAAATCATTAACTAGAATACCTACCCTAAGGAATAGGGATCTGGTACACTTGCGCGAAAGACATTCACGCGAATCAACGAAAAGAAACTTGTGCGAAAGACACTTGCGGCGAAGAAAGAGTTAAATTATGTAAGTGATCGGCTGATTGTTTCTGACACTCACCGACCGCTACCGCGGTATCGCTCACTTCGCTCGCTCGGCTCGTGCGTTGCGTTCTTACCTAACATAATCAAAGCGGTCTTGTAACTAAAGTAAAACTGTATTTTGTTTTCTTTCTTTTTGCGGGGGGCTTCCCCTCGATCTCCACTACTGAGGCTTGACCCTGCGCCCCTCTTGTCGGGGTTGTATTTTCTGCCAGATATTGTAATCGAGTAGTTGAAAGATGAAGCTCTCTCATGGAGTGATGTCGTTATAACAACATTGTTTTCTGATAACTTTTAAGTTACAGATCCCGGGGAAAATAACCAGGGATCGATATGTGAGTATCAAGTTTCCTTGTTAATTACGTAAAATGTAAAATGTAATGGCCAGTCGTTGAAATAAAAGGTTTGAAGTTTGAAGGACACCCAATGACACAAATAGGAAGCTATCGCTTTATCAGACATTCTTAATTATTTTTATTTAGTACTTAGCTTTAGATTTTCAGATATTTGTGTTGAACATAGAGCTTACGGACGATTTACTTTACGGAGGGGTACGTTATGTTTATTAAACAAATGAATGCAACTAATCCGACATACCTACAGTACGTGGCAGTAAATAATGCACATCGAGCTTCAGAAAAAGATATTTGCTAGCTTCGACTTTATAGAGCGTCATCTCTGTCGCACGAAGCACTAACAGTCCGGTATCTAATAAACAAGTCAGCGACAAAACGTCACATAGGTATGAGTGACGGATACGACGCTCTACAAAGCCGAAACTAGCCGATTATTTATTTATTTATTTATTTAATACTTTATGCACAAGTAAAAAAAATACTGCACAAAGGCGGACTTAATGCCTTAGGCATTTTCTGCCAGTCTACCTTAGGGTGATGCAGAGACAAAACATGGTAGGTGCCACAAAATTCAATGTTGACTATAAAATAATAAATATATGATATAGGAATAAATACATAGATAAATACATATAGACAAAATATACTTTGTTAAGAGAGAAATAAAAAAAAATATGTTGATGGTGAAATACGATTCCAACAAATCACCGCTGGGACAGTTCTGCCAATTTCCTGCGTAGGTGTTCACGTGCCTTGACTTTAAATGAATATCCACTGGTTGCCATTCTGATGCTCTGAGGGAGCGCATTCCAGAGGAGGATAGACTGAACAAAGAAGGAAGAGTGTATGAAGTCAGAGCGGTGAGAAGGGCATAGCAGGAGCCGATTATTGGTGGAACGAAGATTTTGATTGTGATTAGAGCATAAATACTGAAAGTGAGAAGTTAAATAAGAGGGAGAAGTGGGTTTGTCAAGAATAGAGTACAGAGTAGTCAAAGCTCTCAACTCTCTGCGCTGGCGGATGGGTAGCCATTTTAAAAGCGATCTTTGCGCAGATACATGATCGTACTTACGCAGATTGAAAATGAACCGAATGCAGTTATTAAGAAGTCGGTCAAGTTTATTGAGTAGATCTGCATTCAGGTCATAGTAGCACACATCACCATAGTCAATTATGGGGAAGATTAGAGTCTGTACAAGCATTGCCTTTACATGTGATGGAAGAAGGTTTTTCAAGCGATAAAGAGACCGCAACGTTCCGGTAACTTTTTGACTGACTATCGTGACCTGCTTTCGCCAGTCAAGGCAAGAGTCGATATGCAGACCAAGATTCTTAACATCAGGGCTAAACGGAATGACTGTGTTGTCGAAGAATACACATGGTACAGTCGAATCATTCAGTTTTCTTATATTATGGGGGCTCCCTACGAGGATAGCCTGACATTTAGTAGGATTGACCGCTACCCCGTATCTGTCAGACCAGCTTTTAATCAGCCCTAAATCCCGGTTTAGCTCATTGGTTGCATCGGATATGTTGTCAACGCTTGTATGACAATAAATCTGCAAATCGTCAGCGTAAAGATGATACGCACACTGAAGCACGGGGGTTATGAGATTTATAAAAATGGAGAATAGAAGAGGAGATAAGATACCGCCTTGGGGGACGCCAGCAACAAGATCACACCAGCTTGAAGAAGAGTCACCAGTATGAACTGACTGCTGACGCCCCCGAAGATAAGAGGAAAACCATTCCAGCACCTCGGGAGAGACCATAAGATAGGAAAGAATAGATAAAAGGATTTCGTGACTGACGGTATTAAAAGCATTGGAGAAGTCGATTAGCACCAAAACAGTGACTTTCGTGTCTTCCATTCCCGTTCTAATATCGTCAGTTACTTTAAGGAGAGCAGAAACGGTACTGTGCCCAGGCCTAAAACCGGATTGAAAAGGACTGATGAGGGAGTTGTGGTGAATAAAGTTAGAAAATTGTTTATGAACACAGGCCTCGAGCACTTTAGATAGGAAAGGAAGGATGGAAATTGGACGAAAGTGACTGGGAAGGGAGGGATTAGAAATCTTAGGTAGGGGCCGAACATAGGCTTTACACCACAGGGAAGGGAAAATTCCAGAGTAAAGGGAGAAGTTAACGATGTGGGAAATTGCAGGAAGGAGTTGATCGAGAGCCGTTACGATCATATGGCGGCTGATGTTATCGCAGCCCACGGCTTTGGATTTAATGGAAAGGATAATCTTTTTGATTTCCCCCGGGTCGACTGGGGTGAAGACAAAGGGGGTAATGTTGGGTCGCGTCAGACCAGCAATGTAATCGAGTGTTTGACATTTGGTTAGGTTATCTAAAATAGGAACAGTTGAGAAATGGAGGTTCAGATCGTCCAAGCCAATTGTGTTAGGCAGGTCTGAATGTCGTGTTTTGCCGACACCTAGGGTTCCAAGGAACTTCCAAATATCGGCCGGAGAAGAAGAAGTGATATTATTTAGAATGTGGCGGCGTTTAGCGTTGCGTATCATCTGATTACACCGATTCCTAGCAGTCTTGTAAGCAGACCAATTATCCTCTGAGCGATCTTTTTTAAATTTCCGAAACGCACGGTCCCTCCGTCGCATTGCCATGCGGACTCCCCTAGTCATCCAAGGCGCCGGTGGGCGCTTCAGCTTGATCTTCCTAACAGGGGCGTGGGTGTCATAAAGCTTGACCACAGCATTGTTAAGGAAACAAACTTTATCATCAATTGAAGCAGCACTCTCCATGGGTGTCCAGTCGATATTGGATGCATCTTGTAGAAGTTTCTCGCTATCCATTCCTGCAAAGGCACGCCTGTACTGGAATTTAGGTGTTGGTTTGGGAGGTTTAAGGACGTAAGACAGGAATATAAGGTCGTGGTGGGAAAAACCGGGAGCAACATGTTGACCATATGAGGAAACTAGGGAAGGATTAGAAATGAGGATCAAGTCGAGCCAAGTATCATCACCGACTATATTGTGATGAGTAGGTTGAAGAGGCAACACATGCAGGCTGGCTGACTCGACTAGATGCAGGAGTTTAAGGGACCGAGGGGAGTTTAGGGCAAGGAGGTTGGTGTTAAAATCCCCCATGACAATGTGATGTGCATACTCTGAACCCAAAGATTCCAGTACCGATTCGAATGCGGTGAAATAATCAAGAGAAGGAGGGCAATAGACGACCCCAAGAACGGTTTTAGCTCCTTTGACACAAACCTCTAGAAAAAGAAACTCAGCGGAATCATTGGAAGAAGAAGTAGCTATAATTTTGAAGGGGAAATCACCACGAAGGTATATGGCTACACCACCCCCTCTCTTACTGATCCGATCATTCCGTAGAAGAACAAAACCAGGGAGAGGGTAGGTGGTTGACAGAAGGTCAGGTTTGAGCCAAGACTCAGAAATCAGAATGGCGTGAACGTCGGTATTTGTAAACGTATCGTACAGTTCGTTGTGGTGACTGGGAACGCTTTGAGCGTTAATGTGACACACGTTAAACAGTCGTCCAGGATTTTGGTTAAAACTGTGTCGTAAAAGATCACCGAGGGTCTCTGTAAGTGAGGTAAAACTATCATCTCCATAAGAGGCAGAAGATTCATTGGCGGAATAAAATGATTCATTATCAGAATTCATTAACAAAATAAAATAATGATAAATAAACAAGATCGATACCTAAAATTATACACTATAAATATATAAATAAAAACTAATAATATTACACGACAGACTGGTACGGCGTTTGCATCTCTGCACCACCCGCCAGCTAACATCATCTTAAAAATATAGGTAAAACAGAGGGAGAGTAAACATTTTAACATTATGTAGTGACAGAATAAAAATAAAAAAAAAATTCAACCAAATAAAAAAATAGAAGTGTGAAGACTACAAAATAAAAATCTTACAGAAATACATAATGAACTCACTTAATAATATCCATTCATTTAAGAGAATTCGGAATGCACCGCACGTTACAAAACTTCAAAACCAAGCGTTATGAACGCATCCGAGACCGACGCAAGAAACGTCAACTGTCATAATAATCTGTATTTTTGTGGAAAAAGCGCGGGAAATTCGTATCGATTGGGCGCCTTTTTTAAAACAAATTTTCAATTAATTAGTTTATTCCTTCACAAGTTCATTTGCTTGCTTTTCTCATGATGGGGAAGAAAGGGCATCCAAAGAAAAGAAAAAAAGAAGATGTTTCGTCTTCTGCTCCACCATTGCTGTCCTCTGAAGACGACGGTGGAGCCTCAAGCTCTTCAGAGGAATCAGTACCAATTGAAAAGGATAAGTATCGGGAATTCAGGATTCCTGACTACATTAGGTCATACCCTGAAAGCGGAGGCAATTTTGAATATGTCGTATTTTTTGAAAGTATTGACTTAGTCCCGATCGGTGATAGAGACATGATGTCCCTTTCAACCAGCATAAAAAAATACAACAAGGGAGTAAAACAATTATTGCGCATGAATCGTTATAAAATTGGTGTTATTTTTGAACGTCCTGGTTTAGCCAATGCAGCGTTATTGAATCGTAAGTTTTTGGATAGTTATAAATTGAAAGCCAGTATTCCTGCAACTGCTACGGAAAATACAGGTGTTATTATGCATGTTCCAATTGACCTGAGCAACGAACACATTTATAATGCTATAACTAGCACAAAGAATATTATTTCTGTCAGAAGATTTATGCGTCGTACTATTTCAGAAGGAGGGGGGGTGTCTTTTCAGCCTACGAAGACGGTGTCCATCACATTCTCGTGTGCAACAATACCCGATAGTGTAGACCTGAACAGCTGGCGATTCGAAGTACGGCCGTACATTCCGCCGGTGAAACAATGCTTGAAGTGTCTAAGGTATGGTCATATAGCCAAATTCTGTAAGAACTCCCAAAGATGTTCCATATGTACAAAGGACCATAATTATAAAGAATGTCAAATACCATCAACTGAGGCTACATGTTGTCACTGTCAAGGTAATCATGTAGCTATTTCGGCACAGTGTCCAGTCAAACAGCAAAAAGTGGAAGAAAACAAACACAAAATTAATAAGAAATCTTATGCAGATTTATTCAATGAAAAGTCATTTCCATCCCTTTCAAAGTCCAGTCCTGCTAAACAATTACAATCACTAATTGAAACAGAACCAATTTTAAATATTTTAATACAGACAATAGTAACATTAATTTCTCAAAATAAAAATAATGAAAAGAGTATTTGTACTCAAAGCATAAAAGATGTTCTATTATCAAAAATCCAGAATAATATAAATAAACCTTAATTTTATGGATCAGCTGAATATTGTACAGTGGAATGCTC
The DNA here is from genome assembly GCA_948465475.1 of Thalpophila matura. Taxonomy (NCBI): domain Eukaryota; kingdom Metazoa; phylum Arthropoda; class Insecta; order Lepidoptera; family Noctuidae; genus Thalpophila; species Thalpophila matura. The sequence continues at coordinate 5,639,567 of OX419187.1, read as the reverse complement.
AGAGCATCAATAGTAATAAACTTGCTTTTTCGTATTTTTTACATGAGTATAACATACATGTAGCTTTATTGTGTGAGACTTGGCTCAAGCCTCACATGAGATTTAGTATTAAAGGTTATAATATAGTAAGATTAGACTCAGGTAATTCACACAATGGTGTAGCTATTTTAATACATAACAGTTTACAATTTAGTAAAATAGATACTTTATATGATGATTCTATACAAAATATAGCGATTCGTTTAAAATATGGCAATAAAAAAGAAATTTCATTAGTTAGTTTTTATAGTCCTGGAAATGCTTCATTTACTAAGTATAAGTTTGATAATTTAATTCGCAATATTCCTGGTCCTCTTTTGGTGGGTGGAGATTTCAATGCACATCATTCGGCTTGGGGATGTAACAGTGTGAACATCCGTGGCCGAGAGGTGCTTGAAATCATTAATGACTGTAATTTGGTTTTATTGAACGATGGAGAAATGACAACTGTAGGCTCTGATAGGTGGCAAAGAAATGCACTTGATTTAACTGTAGTATCAACTTCAATTTCATTATCTTGTAACTGGTCTGTTCATGATGATCCTTTAGGTAGTTACCATTTGCCTGTAATTACAAAGTTACTTATTAATGACAATTATAATAACCCACATGATATGGAAGCTTCAAATTTGCCAAAACATTTTAATTTTAACCTGGTTGATTGGGAAATATACAAGAAGACTGTTGATAGTTTGTTAATGAATTTTAAAATTAATAAAGATAACCCATTAAATTCATATAATGACATGATAAAGTTATTAAATTTAGCTGTTATTAAGTCATTACCATCAACTATAAGATCTGATTCTTCTTTTGATACAGCATCAGTAAATAATAATCGTAAAAAACGCATTCCATTACCATGGTGGAATTTGAATTGCACTAAAGCAGTAGAAGACTCTAGGAATGCCTATATAGTATTCAAGCACCATCTCACATTGGAAAAATATATTGAGTTTAAAAAATTACAAGCTCTTAAAAAATTAGTGTTAAAAAGAGAAAGATATTTAAGTTGGATTTCTCTCTGTGAGTCATTTAATAGAACTACTCCATTATCTAGGGTTTGGCAAATGTCAAAAAGATTTAATAAAACATTTTCACCTTCAAGTAATAATATTGCTCCTTGGGTATTTGATTTTCTTAAAAAATATACTCCAGATACAGTTGAGGGGCCATTTCAATCAATTCCTCATGAAGTAAAAGCTTCAGGACATTATGAATATCTAATTTATCCATTTTCTCTTCAGGAATTAAAATCTGCAATATCATCTAGACGAGATTCAGCTTTTGGCCTTGATGGAATACCTTACAAAATGTTGAAAAATTTATCAATTATGGCACTTTCTGACATATTAAGTGTTTTAAATTTACTCTGGCAGGAAATGGTTATCCCTAATGAATGGAAAACAGATTGTCTTATCCCAGTACTTAAACCTAACAAAGTAAGACACAAAGCAGAATCTTATAGGCCAGTAGCATTAACATCATGCATGGGAAAAACCTTTGAACAACTAATTAAACAAAGAGTAGAATTTTATATAGAAAGTAATAGTCTATTACCATCCAATCAATTTGGCTTTCGACGTGGGTTCTCTACTCGAGATAGCATTTCTCATTTGCAATTAGATATATACAATTCTATTAAAATGGACAATCATTTTGTTGGTGTCTTCTTTGATGTAGTGGGTGCATTCAACAACATTAATCTGCACATTTTGTGTGGTGAACTTCGTGCCCTTGGTATTCCTGAAAAAATTATAATATGGATCTTTAACTTTTTACATGGTAGAGAAGTATATGTCAAGGTGAATAAACGTTTAATAGGGCCACGTTTTTCATATAAAGGCGTATGTCAAGGTGGCATCCTCAGTCCATTGATTTATCTCCTTTATTTACATAGACTAAACATTGTACTTGGTCTTGAAGTGGCAAATTTGCAGTTTGCAGATGATTTGGTTATCTATGCTTCAGGTTCAGATATAAGTTCTGTTGAAAGTATTTTAAACACAGCTTTAACTCGGCTAAAGAACTATTTTCATTATCTTAACTTAGATATTAGTCCAGAAAAATCTAAAGTTATAGTGTTTGGAGAGTGTGAAACAGACCTACATATCTATTACAATAATAGTGTTCTTCCAATAGTGAATGAAGTGAAGTTTCTGGGTATCATTTTTACAAGCAACCTTTCATGGACTAAGTATGTCGATTATCTGTTAGGTAGAGCTAATAAAGCATTTAATTTTATAAAGTCACTGTCGATTGCAGCTGATCCAAAAATTTTGCTTATGTTATATAAATCTCTAGTCCGCAGTCATTTCGAATATGGATTTTTGTGCTTTGGGTCTGATCAGAGATTGGTTCACAAATTGGAGATTCTTCAAAACCACAATCTTAGATGTGTAACTGGTGCAATGAAGACAACTCCAATTAATTCACTTCAAATTGAGTGTAACACTCCTCCTATGAATATAAGATTTCAGTTTTTAAAGTCCAAATACATTCTCAAGCTTTTATCTTTCGAAAATCATCCTTTATTAAAGAAAATATTATTTTATTATAGAGTATACAATCCCTCTAATTTCGTAAATGTCCCTTATATATTTCATGACTTTTCTAATCTAATCAGTATTGATGATCAATATCAAATTGAGAAATGTAAAGGCAGATGGCCATGTTACTCCGGTAATTACATCAGCAAATTCTGGCCCATGAACATTTACATTAATCGCGATCTTCGGAGTAAAGAAGATGTCTATCAGTTAATTGCAGAGTTCCCTGGGTACAGGCATATATTTACTGATGGATCCAAAAACAATAGAAATGTTTCGTTAGCCATATATTTACCTCATCTTACTGTTGGACATGGAGTTCGGTTACCTGGAGCCATGTCTATATTTACAGCAGAATCTCTAGCCATTTTATCAGCTCTGCAGTACATACATGTAAAGAATCTTGGGCACACAACTTGGCTTATAGCGACCGACTGCATGAGTGTTCTCATGGCCTTACAAAACCCGAAACTGGACGCCAATACCGGAAATATTTTATATGAGATTCGGACTTTATACGCTGATCTTTGTTCTAGAGGATTTACAATAAGCTTAATATGGACACCCTCCCACATAGGAGTAGCAGGAAACGAAAACGCAGATTATCTTGCAAGAGTTATTGTTGACGTTGACATCCCAGAGACAAGAAATGTTGCCATACCAAGTTCGGACCTGCTTACTAAATTACGTGAACAAAACACCTGTAATTGGCATGAGAACTGGCAAGAAACACTAAGAACTAAAGGAAAATGGTATGCGAAAATAAATCAAATCACTGGTTCTGCGCCCTGGTTCACCAGATCTGTTCTTCCTAAGAGCAGAAAATTTTACACAACTTTAAACCGTCTTAGATTTGGACATGGAAGATTCAATGCACATTTAGCCAGAATGAAAATTATTACATCGCCTGTTTGTATAAATTGTAACTTAGGAATTGATCAGACCCTAGATCATATAATTTTTGAATGCCCTGCATATGATCTACAAAGAATTCCTCTATTTGATAATTTACTGGAAATATATAAAACGCCAGCAAGCATCCCGCGCGACACTCAAAGTTTGCTGGAAAATTACAGTACATACACAGCACTGTATACATTTATTGACAGCACTGGTTGGGCAATCTGACCGATCGGGGCGACATAATAATATTAGAAGGATATGACCCGGATATGACCTTACTTTACAACATGATTATGACGAATACACGGATATGACACCTTATTATTATGATTTTGACTAATGAATACTGAAGACGTGGCTCTGGCCTAAAATAAATAAACATAATCAAGATATAAACTACTAAGGACGAGGCTGTGGCCTTATTTACTTTTGGACAAGAAGTATGAAACTGAAGACGAGGCTTCGGCCTTACTTACCTTTGAACAAGAAGGATAAAACTGAAGACGAGGCTTTGGCCTTACTTTTAATCAAGAAGGACAATAATTACTGAAGACGAGGCGGTATGGTCCAAGACCTTAGCCTGCCCAAGAAGGGCGAAGAGAAAAAAAAAAAAAAAAAATCTGTATTTTTGTGTTTGAGTTTGACATTTATGACCAAAATAGCCTGAGATTGTGAAAGAAAGAAAAAAATAAAAATAAAACTTGTTGAGGGTAAATTAGTTAGTACATACATTAAGTGGAAACTTACAAACACAGAATATTACGGTTCTCATACTACATTAAATTATGTTACCGACAATAATAAAATTGTGGGGAGAGATATTATTCAGAAATGACAAAAATGAAAGATTGCAACGTACGGTAAGTAATAATGAATCGAAAATTCAAATCCATAATATATATGGTTAGAGTAAATAGGTAAATGGTACCATTATTATAGACGGGTCTTGTTTTGCAGGGTATCTCCTGGTCCTCGAACATTTGGATACTTCGCCGTGAGTGGACTCAGTTCATCGATCGATGTTATTTTGTGTTTACTTCCATCTGAGGCTTTTATCACGATGACACCGTCCTGAGTCCAACACGACCGCATGCCGAAGTGGAGACGTGCCTTCCCAAAGACAGACTGCCGGGTCTTTGTCAGGAACTCCTTGACAGCAATAGATGAGCCCCTCAAGCCTGTCTTAGCTCTCCAGACCGCAGACTTGTCATTGTGACTTGAGAATTTGACTAGAATGGGCCTATGGTGTTCCTTATTTGCCGAACCAAGTCTATGGCAGACCTTAATAGAGGATGGAGTGAATGTCTTAAGGCCCAGCTTGTTATTGATGACATCCAGGATGACTGCACTGCTATCTTCACCGTCAGCTTCGTTAATACCCTGGAAGATCAATGCCTTCCGCCGATGTCTGGTCTCCAAACTGTCAACTTGCCTTGCGCACTCGTTGATCTGTCCCCGAAGCAGACTCAGCATACTGAATATCAGCTCCCTGAAGGTTCGGAACTCCTCAGCAACTCTTGCCACCGTATCCTTGGCGGGTCCTGCGCACTGAATTTGGGCTTCCAATTCTTGCATCTTGCGGATAAAACTCTCCTCGAGGCTCTTCTGTGCTGACAAAACTTCTGCCAGTTGGGACATTGTGATCCGTTAGTGTCAGTGAAGGTGAAAATTGGTGATTGTGCAAATGATGAGCTGGCAGGTGGTGTAAATTTATTGTTTGCTTCACATAAATGTACTACAAACGTAAGTACCCGTTATATGGAGGTTATACACTGATAAAGTATGACAAATTGGACAATTAATTGTGTATTAATATTTTAAATATAAATTAAATAACAGAGATACGTCTTTTCGATTTTTACACCTACCCGCGAAAAAACTATTATCTCTTTCTCAAACTCGATGTGCAATATTTATTGCCGGGTACTGTACTAGGATGCTTAATTTACTTGTTTGAAAGTTTTAATCGACGTCTTCAAGAAGATTTTAAGATTCAAATATGTCGGTCAAACATACTTGTAATAAAACGAAAAAGGTTACCGTCAAGCCTCAAAAGAGAATATATTAAAGTCCTTGCTTCTTAAGAAAGATTTCTTTGGCTTTGTCCTGTCTTTTGTTCGATAGAGCGAAATGCTTCAAATATTAAAACCGTTTCGACACGTTCTTTGTTCTCCCAAACCCTTGAAAACAGGCAACAGCCCGTGTGTGAAATTGGACATATGCCAACCGACACCAATGTGAACAAAAGGCTTAAATGACGCTTTAGTTCGAAGTGTTAAGCCCTTTTGGCAATTAGCTGAATTCGAGGAAAAGCGGGGTTTTCCACGAATGCAGCGCTTTTATGTCATGCGATTTAAATAACTGATACGAGCACGCTACATATTGTATACCTGCTAAGTCTATGTATGCCGCTTTATAGTACTCCCGTTGGTCGTCTGGTTCATGAAAGGGAAAAGTTTCCTGGAAAATGGGGCTCCATTCTCGGAATAACTCACGCAGCCTCTGTTGAGCTTCAGACATACTACCACATAGTACAGACTATGCTTTGGCCAACTGTAATTCAGAATAAAAAAGTTCTCTACATCCAATTTGCCATTGCTTGCCTTATTGGCAGACAAATGAAGATGTCTTAATACAAATGAAGAGTCTGTGGTGTACATTGGTACTTACTTGAAAGTCATTAGAACACGTGACTCTTGGCCAGCTGCCAGCTATTGCAGACGACATGGCGCCTTACTAGGTTAGAATATAATATTGACTTTAATTGTACACATATCAACGCACTTTTTCTATTTGAGAGGTGAAAACAGGCATTTGAATGCATGTTTTCATTCTTGCTCAGGTATCGTTCATAGTAGGTAGGTATTCTGAATTTCCAATGTGACCTATTTCTCGTATCGTATGGCGGGCATTCAAGGTTTTAACGACGAACGACGAGACGACAACTCCACTTAGATTCACGTTTTCTACTAACGTTTTAACATGAAATGCTATTCACCACCGATTTTGGTTCATCTTCCGATCTTTCAGAAAAAACGTGATACCTAATTAAATCTATGAGAAAATCACATGAACTATTAAAGTATACTATGATACTATAAAGACATGTCTGTATTTTTTTAATGTAAAGATTTTAACATGTTTCAATACTTAGCACGTCTATTTAGCACCAATTTTAGTTATCCTGGTTGGCAGCCAACGCTGAGATCATCGAGTCTCAATGTCGGCTATTCAGAAATACGGTTTCACGCCGGTAGCAGACTAGACCATTCAAAACGTGGTAATTTATTGAATGAAATCAAATTTATTTATCCGCTGGCGAATCTTGAAATAGACGATCGAACACAGATTCGTGAAGACCGCGGAAGGTGTTATTCAGAACTCTGTTTGTCCAATAAACATATTACTAAAGTGTATGCTAAATGTTGACAACTTGGCGCGCAGCATTATAATATGATAAGAAAACACGTTATCGACTGTTGCTAACAAAATATAGTACCTACCTATAATGAAATTCTGAACTCATGCACCAACAGATTTTTAGGACTTTTTATCTTTTGCACCTAATAATATGATTTGTGATAAATATTAGCTCCTTGATAATCTTATCGAATATCCAAAATATATTCTTTAAGACTCTTTATCATTAAACAAGAACAAACTGAATGACTATAAACTGTGTAAAAGAAAAGCGTTTCTCTTTTGAAATAGCGCCGTGGTGAGAAAAGAAAACATGTAAGTTTAAAGAAACGTTTTCTTTTTAGGGTTCCGTACCAAAATGGTAAAAAAGGAACCCTTATGGTGCGACTTCGTCTGTCTGTCTGTCTGTCTGTCTATCTGTCTGTCTGTCTGTCTGTCTGTCTGTCTGTCTGTCTGTCTGTCTGTCACACCTGCTTATTTCAGCAACTACTTATGCTATCGACTTGAAATTTGGAACAGTTATAAAAAATGCTTGTTCAACTTTATTGCAAATGAAAAAAGTCAAAAAATATTTTTATTTTCTTTGCAAAAGGGGCCGGAGTGGGGGTCCGAAATTTCAAAGTGGGGTTACTAGGTCAAGTGACATATCATATGAAAGGGCTTGATCTGCACATTTCAAAATATATTTTCATTTAATTTTATGTTTCACAGTTTTCGACATATGACGAAAAATGTCCAAAAAAATACCATTCCACCCCCCTTATCTCCGAAGTTTGCGGGGCGAAAAATCTGAAATAATTATAGTTGATAGAAATTAACCCAAATATGGCACCAAAAATAAAACGATGTTCCTAACTAGTACAGTTTTTTCAAAATCATCAAAATTCTTTCACAAACAAACTTAGTTATGCGGTCCGGATTTTTTCACTTTATACCTACGTCCAAAAATGATACGGAACCCTCGGTGCGCGAGTACGACTCGCACTTGGCCGGGTTTTTTACATATAGCTTCGGTTTTGGCCTCGAAAGTCTGTTTTGTTGTCTGAATTTTCCAAGAAACAGTTCGGAAAATTCATTCAACTTTTCAATGTTGCTGCCAATTTTTGTTTACAACACAAGTCTATTGGAAATTTACTCTACAATGCTTAGAATTTTCTTTACTTCAATAGTATTACGACTGAACTGTAAAATCTTGATACTTTGTTTTTATTTCGCATTCATATCAAGCTTACTTTATTAATAAAAATTTAATAGGTCAGTGTGTTGTAGATGTTTTGAAGAGGATTCTCCTATCACTTTAGGAATCAAAATATTAGTTGTATTAATAAACTACAATGAAGTGTGTACCTCATCAGTTAAGACTACTAGTATTCTCTTGTTAAATAATTACACCTCCTAACCTACATAGCTGGTTACTTACTAGAGTCGTCTTCTTCGAAAGGAATCTGGGTGAAATGTCGATTCATTGTACCTTTTCCAGCTGCTAACATTGTGTGTAAATTGATGAATAATTATTTGATGAGAAAATTGGAATATTGTACTGGGAAGTGACGCATACGTTTATAAAGTGGCGACGACCTCTTTGCAGCAGGCATCAACCCGTATGTTCCTTTGTGTAGTTTCATATACCGATTTGTGGGCCGACAACAAACACTGAGTCACTCCGTATCATGTTCAGTATTTGTTTTTACGTATTATGCAGCTAAATGGAATACTAAAATATTATCGTGTAATTAAATATTATGACATAATGCTTTCTTGTTTATGGCCTTACCGGCTTTTAGTGACAACATTAAGATGTCGCTTAGTAACAAGCCAAGGTCGCAGGGATAAAGTCCGAGGGGCTGGCTCCTTTGAGACACGTTCTGACAAGGGACTACGTGGGAACGTCTAAAGACGGTTGTTATGTAACAAAACTTATGTGCTAATAAGAATAAATACCTAGTAACTGCAGAAGTGAATAACTCATATTATCTTATTTGACCTATTTGTCCTAATTAATTAACGAAATATGTTTATTATGCTATAACAAACGATAAGAGTTACATTACAGAATATTGTTTGTATTATACATTCTATTTTATTTATTTTTTTGACTTCGAATAATGAATAATACATATTTTATTTATTATTCGAAGTCAAGTGTCTCAAATAAATTTTATTCATGAACATTAAGAACTCTTTTTTATTAGGGCACCGATGACTTGTTCCAAACGAACCGAATCAGATGTCAATGTCCATACCGGCGACTGGATGACGATCTCTGTTTTTTTATCGCACGCCAAATTGTTTGACGTAGGCACAGGCAAATTGGTCAAAGTTCTCTGTAATTTGGGAGTGTGCCAAATTGAGCAACAGTCACTAATCATAGTGCTTCACCTCTTTGAAGATTTTGTTTTGCATAGTGACTCGGCTTATATCCAAACACATCTAGATACAGATGCAGATCTAAAAGCTAATGCTATCTTCTTTTTTAACCGACTTCCAAAAAGGAGGAGGTTCTTTAAAACACACTTTTCAGAATTTCCCACAGGTTTTGAGAACTTTGCAAATATGTTGTATCTTCATACCTCTTTTATACCACGAGTGAGTAAACTCTTAGCTAGGTCAGGATCTCAGCTTCAAGATCAAAAATCATAAAAGTATATTATTTGTACAGACGTATAGCCCAAACACGTTACGTCTATGTTAGTTCTTTAAACATTTAAATTGCGCAGCGTATAAAGTAGGTTATACATTTGTTATTCGTCCTTTGTTTTGAATTAGGTTAATCAAGAATTAATATCAACAACACATACGTCGAACGAATGAACAATAATGTGTTATTTCCTCCACGATTAAAACCTCAGATCATACAAACAAGGGAGATGTGCCAAGGCGCTATTGAGCTTGACGCTTTAGTATGGTCACATTGACCATAATTAAAACGTAGACGATGGCGATGGACCGAACGCGATCGATGATATAATACAGTGTTTTAGAGAGAATGACGTATAAGAAATAGATTGAGGGTGTGCGGAATTTTTAATGTGTGGGAGATCTTTTTAGTTACAAGGAGCGCTTGTAACTATGTCGCAAACCGTTCTAAAAGTGGCGACAGTGGTTCCCTTACTAATTGCTATGATGGCATAATTATCTCCTTTTTTATAGAATCACTTTGTTGTCCTTCTGTCACCGGACCATAAGTGGAGACATCTGCTCATAGATGGCGCCACTAGAAGTATTCAGTAACGCCATATGATCAAGATATGATATATCTGCTATGATGTAGCTAATAGCGGCATAGATGGCGCTATTGCATATTTCGGAACCCTTAGGGCGCGATTCGTACTCGCACTTATCCGGTTTTTTATGATCTGAGATTAAAACGAAACTTTGTTCCAGGTCTCGGCTTCGGTATGATTTACCTCCCGTCAGTAGTAGCCGTGGGTTACTACTTCGAGTCCCGGCGATCCCTGGCCACAGGTATCGCTGTCTGCGGCTCAGGAGTAGGCACCTTCAGCTTTGCGCCCTTAGCGGCACTCCTGCTCAATGAGTTCGGGTCGTGGCAGAATGCTAATCTTCTGCTAGCTGGCTTGATCCTCAACTGCGCTGTGTTCGGCGCACTAATGAGGCCTTTGGTCTATCCTAAGGTTTGTATTTTATTTCTGTAGTACCTACTTAACTAATATATTATACACATATACATATATTATGTTGTATGTATGTGGCTTACCAATAGTAGGTAACTATGCAGTTGTACGATAGGTATAGCAATTAAGTCAATTGCACTAGTGTACCTTCTCTATAAATGCATTTTAAACGTTTTTCAATGAGAAGTGTTTTACCACATAGCATAAATCCCATGTGCAAATACACAAGGAAACGATTTATTACATTATAAATACCTATGCAATTTTTTTCATTCTAGGAATTATGTTCTCATCATCCATTTACAACAAATCTAATTATGTAATGTATAATAATCATTTTATTTATTGCAACTAGGTACCAACATTTTTTTTATTTCAAATGTTTAGGTATTATTTGAACCAGGTACCTATAACCCTTATAACAGCCTCTTAATTTTAACGACTGACTAAATATACATCTATCCTTTTTATTTGTATGACAATTAACTTATGAGCTGTTTAATTTAATCATCGTTAATAAGTAAGGAGGTGAGTATGTAAATAAAATCAATAAAGGAGACAACAGGTCCGTAACTGATATCCCGTTGAATACCTATTTTCGAAGTCTTATTTATATCAAAAGAATTTGAAAAGCCATATTCATGAAAAACATGGAATTTTACCTAACTTGCAGACTTCAGGCGAAAAGCCTTTGTTACAACGTATGGCTGAAGAGAAAAGACTGCAAATGGAGCGAGGCTCCATCGGCGGCTCGTACTTCGTGGTCCAGCTCCCCGACGGTACCATGGAGAAGAGGTTGAAGGTGAACGTTGTAGACGATTCTGTATGTAGTTGCTTTTTACTAATAATACTATTCTTAGTTCTCTTTATGGTGATGCGTTTCGTCTCATTATAGAACTTTATGTCTACAAATATAAACACATTTTATACAGGTGGTAAAATTAAATTGTACAACATTTTCATGATCAACATTTACAGGTAAAACTAAATAAAAACTTGCACTTTATGACTTAATTTGATTAAATTGCTAATAAATAAGATTGGTATCAAATAATTATTTGGTAGATATTAATATTGCGTTTATTTAATTGTCTACCTTTATTTAAAACAATTACAAAAAAAATCGATGTATCAGCTATCTTTTGTATCTCTTGTACCTACATTATTAGTGAATTTAATTATCATAATTATGAAAGTAGGTAGGTACTGTTTTTGATTTATTTGAAACTTGTGACGAAACGCATCCCCCTTGAGGTGGTGGTATGTATCTAGCGACCAGCTAGTCTGTTGAGTGGTCTTGTCTTTCGGCTTGTTGTGCTAACAAAATTATTAGGAAGCATGTTTTGGATACGTATGTGCATGAAATTTTAGCGTTTATTTGCACCGTAAGGGGAATAAAGGCGTAACTTGAGATTGGCAGTAGTATCAGAACATAACATAAGAGGTTTACCTCTCACAGACAGGAAGCAGCTGCATCCCAGCAGTGGGCAAATTATGGGGCATAGGGTGATTATATAAAGTTTGCAGTTTAGAAACGAATGATCTATGCGCATAAATCGTCAAATAAAATCCAACTTCAAACATTAATTTATTGACTCCTAATTGTTAGAAGTCAATGTATGAAAACTGTAAATGATTAATAAAATATCTCCCCTGACATTACCTATTTTTGTGCAATGTAGGTAGTTTGTCGTATAAATCCTACTAAGGGTTCAGGCGGCTAATTGCATGAAAATATCTACAGTTTTCTAAAGAAGTCTTCATAAAGCTTTATTCTCCCGAAAGTGCAAATTACATTGGCTATTGATGTGACAAATATGAAAGCATACCTAGTACTTACTACCTTTAGATGTTCACTATTCAAGTCAAATATTATACTTGGCTTGCTAGAAAGTGACTAAACTATAGTGCGTAGAATGCCGCATAATGTAGACCGGCCATAGAATAGAGTATTTTACAAAAAATAGCATCAATTTTAAAATCGAAACCGTTCTAGAAATCACCCGTTCTATAGAACAAGTTCATATATTATGCAGTATTCGTAGTATGCTTCTTTGAGGGCAATGCCTCCGAGTGATTGGCAAGCTTTATTCCCCTTTCTTTTGTACCTATTATTACCGTAAAGTGAATAGTCTGGTATTGATTGTAATTCTTCAAACTTTCCAAACTGAAGGGAATGGTGCACGCAAAAGTTTCTATAAATGCTCCCTTTAAAACTTTTCCTGTCGCATTGGATATTGTAGTGCATGAAGTCTGTAACTACCTGCGGGTAGCTTTTGAAAATAAGGTCATACATTGAAGTAGAACTTGACTTACAAGTAGCGTAAGTCAATTTACGTCGTTTTTCCGTAGCCTGAGAGCAGTGGCGTGCCTATAGGACAAGCGAGACGCATTTTTTTCATTTTATAGAGTATAAAATGTATGTTCATTTTTCATGAATGTAAGTGATTTTCAATGTACCTATTGCGTTAATAACGCCAGTAACTCACTTAGATTCAAGAAACCGGACAAGTAGGAGTATGCCTCGCACCCTAGGGGTTCCGAAATATGATCATAGGTGGCGCTATTGCATAGTTCCAATGGCGCCATCTATGAGCAGATGGCTCCACTTATGGTCCGGTGCCTGACGGCGGACAACAAAGTGATCCTATAAGGGTTCCGTTTTTTCTTTTGAGGTACGGAACCCTAAAAAATGAACATAAAACCCTCTAAAACCAAAATAGATGCGTCGGGCTTGCCCTCTAGCCACGCCACTGCCTGAGAGGTTCTTTAGAATTGACGACCTTTAATTAACGTAACTCGCTCAAACTCTCCAAGTAGCTTAACTCATATTGCCCTGTGTATGTCGACATCCCACTAAACAGATAGACCTTGTATCGCCAGGCCCCGTTGAACATCGACCCTGGAGTACATTCATCGCTAAACCTGGAAGCTTTAGCGCGTGTGCCGACAGTACCTAACATGCCTGGAGTACCGACTGTGCCTACCCTGCCTACTATCACTGAAGCTAGAGTCACCGATGACGGCGAGGTGAAAAAGAAGGTATGTTGTTATTAGATACGTGTAAACTGTCTTCAGATAGGACCTTTTAGAAATAAGCCGTTTATGTACATTTTTGTGAATTTTATAGCACATAAGAAATTTAAAATTTCAACCGATGCGAATGTGACACGGTAGAGCTACGCCACGGTACGGTAGTATAGTATAATATATTATTACATTATATTGTAATTTTACCTACCAATTAATTACTACCTTACTGTTCAATTACAATCTTATTAGCAACCCTAATATTTGCAAAAGTTTTGGCGTCTTACGGCGTATAGCACCTACTCGCATCCGGTGCGTGTGTACTAAAATATGTATAAATATGGAAGATGTTAGGAAGTTCAGAACATTGCCGTAGGGAAGTATGGTTCATGAAAGGCGTGATATTATTTATGTATGTGGAAAACTTTGGGTGAGTAAGATGTGCCTTTAAAATAGGGATGCATCCATACCGATACGGATATCGATATATCGGCGATATTTTGATTTTTCCGGTATATCGGTATCAGCGTTATTTATTTACCGATACACCACCTACATTTCAAACAAAAACATTTCAAAATCAACTTTCCAATGAGTTATATCGCATCCGAAAGATAATTTTCTGCAGCAGGTCTCATTCAAACGGACTTGCGACATCGCCTTTTCCAAGTTTTCCCACATAAATTGAGAATATTTGTATCCAAAATAAAAATCTTTTGTAAATTTTGATATATTTTTATTTTAAGTCCTTTTAACACCATTCGTATCGGTAACGCCGATACATGAATATTGGTATCGTATCAACTAAAATGCGTATCGATGCATCCCTACTTTAAAAGTCCTTCAGTGCGGTCACACGCGTCGAGCTAGGCCAAACGTGCGTAGCGATACACACGCAAAATATTGAATAGATGAAAGACGTGTTCTCCGTAGTTAAGTGCGGATGTTTACAAATTGATGCTCGTTGTTACTGTCAATGGATTAAAAAAACTTTTTATTAGTATCGAAAACATCTTAGAATTATTGCCATAGTCCACAGTTGAGCATGGGCAATGAAAGGTTGAGCACGACTTTTTATTTTTACGGTTGTTAAGTTTAATATATTGGTTGTAATTGTAAGTGACACCGTAACGAAAACTGAAACCATGGGTTCAGTACCTTATTTTGAACCCGTCAACAGTGAAATGTTGCGTCGGCCTTTGGAGATTTTGCAAAAAATAATCCAAACAAAGTTGTTATTTTTTTGTCACTTACACCGTAAAAGTATCCTCAGCGTCTTATTAAACAAAAAATTGAATATGGGGGACGTGTATTTCCCTCAAAGGAAACATTAATGAAAACTTTGAACTTTTCTTGTTTAGATGTTAATTAGCAATTTAAGTTCTACCAACTAGGCTGTTTACTTTTTGTAGCTTTTTATAGATTACTCTTCTTTATCAGCATCTAATAAATAACTAACATGGTGTTATAGCCTATATATAGGCTTTCAGACTTTTACCTTTCCCCCTTTTCCCAGTCTTCAAAAAGTATAAAACAAAATTATCTTGTGTTCGGTATAAACTATGTATGTACTTGATAGATTTTAATGCGGTTTTCATTATTCATTTACATAATTTCTTGAGGATCATTATGTTGATAATAAAATATCGTGTAGGTATCGGAATTGCGTGTTTGGACTCTCATTTCTTATTCAGAGCAACATTTGAGAGATTTTTATCGACTCTCCATACAAATGGCGCTGTTATTTTATTTAACCTATCAAAATGTGGAACAACATTTGTATGAAATTCTCTGCCATTCAATTTTATCTCCTACACTACATTCAAATAATAATGTGGTACCTAATATTTATCATAATGTATTTATAAATAAATATTATGTTGATAATCTAATATGAGTCAAATTACAATCAGTCACTTATTATCTGTTACTATGTAGGTGTACACTGTATATTATTCTTCTGATTATACGAGTAAAAACCCAATCCAATAGCGTACATGAGTAAAAAAGTTCGCGATATGGCTAAGTAGGTACAACAAAGCAATAAAGTGCAGTTAAGGTTTTTTTTAGTTCTTGCATTATTATAAAAGATATTCATAAACACCTATTAGTCTAATAGCCTGAGGATAAAAAATCTTAAATAAATATTAAAGCCTCGTATCCACTAAGCAACATTTGACGCTCAACTGACGGCAATGTTACACAATATGTTGACGTTACCAGTTAACGTTTTGTTGTGCAACGTGCCGAACATGTTGAGCATCACGTGCTGCGCGTCAAATGTTGCCTAGGGAATACGAAACTTTAAGATTTCAAAAAGCATCGTTTAAAAAGTTTCAAAAATAGGAGCCTTTGATTTAGGTAGTTATTTTTTGGCATCATATCTATCGGTAAAAACACAATCGAATTGAAATTAAATTATCCTTCTAACTAAACCAATCACAAGTACTAAACTGATACCCCTTACTCCCCAGGGCGAGAACGGCAACGTGACAGTGAACCCGCAACAGCAACTGATGTCACGCAACGTGTCCTCGCCCGCCTTCAGTGCGCATGCGCCAGGCCTGCCTAAGAACGGCTCCGTCCCGTTCTTCGACCGGCAACGCAAGCAAAGCACCGGCGACAGGTCCGCTGATAGGTAGTAGGGTCATTTGTTATAGGAGTGCCGTCCGGTCTACGTGGGATATGGTGGAAGAAATGTGCACGTATACGTGGATCCTTGATCGCCGACTTAGTGATAGCTACTTTCAGTTCCGTGATAGCTACGAAACAGAAATTGTACAGAATTGAATTGATTTACTGTCTTGAAAGTTTAGTAAGCACCTGAAAGTTAGATCCATAGAATTATTGATAAATGTTTTCACTCTAAAATAATTGCGCTAAGTCGGCTGTCAAGAGCAAAACATGGGATTACAATAAGAAAAAAAATGAACTTTTCCCAAATTATGAGGTCTCCTGGTAAGGCTTGTATATACCTAATGCGCTCAGTGCTAACACATTAACATCCCGTTCATACTTATCGGATCCGTTTTTAATCGGATGTCGCCACCTCTATGTATACAAATTAGACAAGAAACGTGTCGGATTAAATGTGAACAGCTAAAACAAAATTCTGACACTAGAGCACTCGAAATTTTGTCGGGTGCGACACTCGATAAGTGTCAACAAGGTGTAATGCAAAGTTGATACGACCCAATAAAATGGCTATCCTATTCTTATCCTATCGCAGAGTAATGTCACATACTTACAAATAACAGCCTCTAAAATTATTAAATGACACTATTGAAGTAGAAAAACATTCCAGGCGCTTATAATAACACTTGGAAATTTCCAACACGCTAAGAGTACTCCTGTCAATATACAGGGTGGCAGGTTAGATAGTGGAAATATTTTATGGGGTCATTGTACTCACCATTATGAACAACTTTTACTATGGGACCAACCCTGAAATCGCGAAAAAAAAATCAGCTGTTCCATACATTTTGTTGAGTTATGTGAACATAAATGTATGGAACAGCTGATTTTTTTTCGCGATTACAGGTTTGGTCCCATAGTAAAAGTTGTTCATAATGATGAGTACAATGACCCCTTAAAATATTTCCACTATCTAACCTGCCACTCTGTATAAATTGACGACAGACAGCAATAGTAGAATCGAGTTGAGAAAACAAGCATGAATGGCGTCGTAGTCGTAACGCTTTGATTTAATTGATCAAATGTTTTGATTGAGCATGCCGCGTAGTGCCACATAACATGGAAATCAATGGAGTGGCTTTATGTGTAAATATTTAGTACATTTCGTGTTTATAGGTGGCAGGCATTTGTTTAATTATGCATGTTTATTGTCTAGTGTTATGTTTATTGTCTTGGGTTATAGTGCTTTTAGTTCATTCATCATTAGTTAGGTTGGCCTATGTAGTGTCATAATGACCTGCAAATATAAGCAGTTAGATAAATTGAAAACGACTGTTAAACTGACTTTTTATATAGAAAACAACACATTTTGTCGAGTCATCGAGTGGTATGGATATTTTTATGGAACAGTTGTTTTTTGTGAATTCATTAATGATCGAACATTAGATTACTTCGAAACAGGTGTTAGAGTAATTTTGGCAAAATTAGATACAGTTTCATATCTCATTATAAATCAAAGGATGTTGTATTATTTGCACCAAGTAATACTTGCTCAGTGTTCATCCGGTTGGTATAACTTTCCCCTGGACTTTACAAAAACTCTCAGCTGATTTTCGATTTGTGGTCTCCAAATTACTTTTGGGTCTAATCTAATAAAATTCAACTGTTATTTATTTATTGGACAAAAAGACGTCTGTTAAACTACTTATTAGGTAATCGTATGATTGTATCTTCAATGATATTAATTTATGATTAATTTCTAATTACAGATTCAAGCCGTCCTTAGCTGCAATCAAAGCACAGTCCAAAACTTCAATGAATAGTCAACACAGAAATGCTGATGTAAGTATATGTATAAGCACATACCTATATTAATTAGGAAGAATTTAATTGGAAAAATTGATTATACCTATTATAATAAAACAAGTTTAAACGGATTAATCGCGTATATTACAGAGTTTTCCTGACGTTTCGAACACTTTGCAGCGTTCGTGGTCGCAGGACGACTGAGGTGGTAGGCGTCATGACAGCTAATTTATAGAAAAATTATTCTCGATCTACCCGCACAATCGATTCAATCGATATTATTCGAATCGTACTCGTTTCGATGCACACAATAATCGCTCACGGTGTCTCGATGTTTTGTAGTCCGGTGTGAAGTTTGGGACTTGATTATTTTAAGAACTGGATTCCAAACAGGTGGTAATTGCCAACCATCCTCTCTATTGAAATTAGGATGTTTTTTAATTTCAATAGCCTCGCGAAGCATTCTAGGTACATATCGGTTCTCCTTTGCGAGGATTTGTGGTTGATCAAAACGTAGGAAATGGTTGGGTTTGCCTAGGGCATGCTCACACACTGCAGACTTTGTAGAGCGCACGTTTTTGACGTCAGCTATGTGTTCTTTAACTCTAGTGGCTATACTGCGCTTTGTTTGCCCTATGTATGATAGCCCACAATCACAGTCAATCTTGTAGACCCCTGCATCTTGTAAAGGAATATGACACTTCACAGGTCTAAGAAATTGGCTAATCTTTCTATGTGGCTTGAAGTAGGTTTTTATAGAAGCACGCTTCAAGATATGACTAATTTTGTCAGTGACCCCTCTTATAAAGGGTAGAAC
Organism: Thalpophila matura; assembly: GCA_948465475.1. NCBI lineage: Eukaryota > Metazoa > Arthropoda > Insecta > Lepidoptera > Noctuidae > Thalpophila > Thalpophila matura. The sequence goes on along the minus strand of OX419187.1, from coordinate 5,620,737 downwards.
AGCAGGTCGACGATCAACTGAGATGGGCTTCGGGCGGCTTTTGCGACGGGGATGTGGAGCACGTAAATTGTTCTGTTTCAGAACTTGCTTCACATGATGAAGTTCCCCTGCCAGATGGTTGGCGTCGCAGATGCCATGTGCTCTCTGTAACAAAGATTTAGCCACAGTAGCTAACTGACTAGGATGGTGGTGAGATTCACCGTTAAGGTACCTATCTGTATGGGTAGGCTTTCTGTACACTGTATGACTAACAGAATGATCGGGATTATGAATAAGTCGTATATCAAGGAAGGCTAAGGACTTGTTATTTTCTAATTCCATAGTGAACTGAATTTTACTGTGTATGGAATTTAGATGATCTAAGAATGCAGGGACCCTATTGTGAGGCAGGGCAGTGAATGTGTCATCAACGTATCTTTTAAAAATCTTTGGTATAACCGGGGCCGATAGGAGTGCTCCTCTTTCAAATTCCTCCATGAAGATGTCGGCCACCACAGGGGAAACTGGTGAACCCATGGCTACACCGTCGATTTGAAGATAGAACTCATTGTCCCACAATAGGTAGCCGCTGGTGAGGCAATGTTCTAGCAACTCTGCATATTGTAAAGGCATGTCTTGATCACTTAACCGCTTTTTTACGACTTCCAAGCAGTCCTTAACCGGTAAGTTAGTGAATAAGGACTGTACATCGAAACTAACCATCACCTCATCTTCAGCCAGTGTTAGGTCTTTTATTTGGCTGACGAAATGATAAGAATCCTTCACATATGTGTTAGACTTTCCACGAAGTTGTGAGAGTATCTTCGCTAGATGTTGTGCCAGTTTGTAAGTTGGTGTGTCAATCTGGCTTACTATTGGTCGTAAAGGAGCATTTTCTTTGTGTATTTTTGGCAGCCCATACAGTTTTGGTGGTTTCGCGCATGATGGTATAAGTAATTTAACGTCCAATTCTAAGGTGTCGGAGTATTTAGATATTAAATCAGAAGTTTTCTTCAGAATTCTATTAGTTGGGTCTTTGTTAACCTTTTTGTAAGTATTTTCATCCGACAAAAGGTCTCGAATTTTCTGATTATAATCGGACGTGTCCATTATAACTGTCGCATTACCCTTGTCCGCACGAAGAATAGTTAGGTCTGGGTCTTTACTAACGTTTTTAAGAGCGAGGTACTCGTCACGTGAAAGATTTGGTTTAGGTGGTTTGCTACGACGCAGTACAGCGGAGATATCCTGACGAATCGCTTCCAAATCATCTTTTTTCACGTTATTTTTTATAAGACAGTCCTCGACATTGCATATTATATCTTCGTACGGGATTTTTTTAGGTGCTAGCGCGAAATTTAGGCCCTTTTTTAGGACATTAACGGTGTTTTTGTCCAGAGATTTTGTAGAAAGATTTACAACCGGATCAATAATATTCGATTGTGACATTTGCTCGGAAGCATGTTTATAGCTCGTATTTTTGGTGTGTTGGTTTTGGCCACACAGTTTTTCATACTTTTTAATTTGTCTTTGTGTGTATTCATTGAATTTCGTGGTGGCCCTTTTACTATTGATAGTTAAGCATTTGGAATAGTCGGATGTAGATAGTTTGTTCTGCAATTCTCTGGACAAAATCTCAATTTCATTACTAATTTTGTGGGCATCTGTACGGTGTTGGCGGATAAGATTTTTCAATAATTTTAGGCTTGCCTGATGTAGAATGCTTGCGCTTCCAAGTATGTCCTTTTTAGGAGATATTCTTACACATACTGGAATGATGTTGTTATCCCGGCATCTCTTCAAGAAATTTAATGATGCGAGTAACCGGGCGCGCTGAGTCATACGGCACTCCACCTGGCGCACTTTATCGGCGAATTCCAGTCCGTACTGGTTCACATAATAATGTCTTAGGTTTTCGCGATTATTACACATTATAATAAAACAAGTTTAAACGGATTAATCGCGTATATTACAGAGTTTTCCTGACGTTTCGAACACTTTGCAGCGTTCGTGGTCGCAGGACGACTGAGGTGGTAGGCGTCATGACAGCTAATTTATAGAAAAATTATTCTCGATCTACCCGCACAATCGATTCAATCGATATTATTCGAATCGTACTCGTTTCGATGCACACAATAATCGCTCACGGTGTCTCGATGTTTTGTAGTCCGGTGTGAAGTTTGGGACTTGATTATTTTAAGAAACTGGATTCCAAACAGGTGGTAATTGCCAACCATCCTCTCTATTGAAATTAGGATGTTTTTTAATTTCAATAGCCTCGCGAAGCATTCTAGGTACATATCGGTTCTCCTTTGCGAGGATTTGTGGTTGATCAAAACGTAGGAAATGGTTGGGTTTGCCTAGGGCATGCTCACACACTGCAGACTTTGTAGAGCGCACGTTTTTGACGTCAGCTATGTGTTCTTTAACTCTAGTGGCTATACTGCGCTTTGTTTGCCCTATGTATGATAGCCCACAATCACAGTCAATCTTGTAGACCCCTGCATCTTGTAAAGGAATATGACACTTCACAGGTCTAAGAAATTGGCTAATCTTTCTATGTGGCTTGAAGTAGGTTTTTATAGAAGCACGCTTCAAGATATGACTAATTTTGTCAGTGACCCCTCTTATAAAGGGTAGAACAGCAGGTCGACGATCAACTGAGATGGGCTTCGGGCGGCTTTTGCGACGGGGATGTGGAGCACGTAAATTGTTCTGTTTCAGAACTTGCTTCACATGATGAAGTTCCCCTGCCAGATGGTTGGCGTCGCAGATGCCATGTGCTCTCTGTAACAAAGATTTAGCCACAGTAGCTAACTGACTAGGATGGTGGTGAGATTCACCGTTAAGGTACCTATCTGTATGGGTAGGCTTTCTGTACACTGTATGACTAACAGAATGATCGGGATTATGAATAAGTCGTATATCAAGGAAGGCTAAGGACTTGTTATTTTCTAATTCCATAGTGAACTGAATTTTACTGTGTATGGAATTTAGATGATCTAAGAATGCAGGGACCCTATTGTGAGGCAGGGCAGTGAATGTGTCATCAACGTATCTTTTAAAAATCTTTGGTATAACCGGGGCCGATAGGAGTGCTCCTCTTTCAAATTCCTCCATGAAGATGTCGGCCACCACAGGGGAAACTGGTGAACCCATGGCTACACCGTCGATTTGAAGATAGAACTCATTGTCCCACAATAGGTAGCCGCTGGTGAGGCAATGTTCTAGCAACTCTGCATATTGTAAAGGCATGTCTTGATCACTTAACCGCTTTTTTACGACTTCCAAGCAGTCCTTAACCGGTAAGTTAGTGAATAAGGACTGTACATCGAAACTAACCATCACCTCATCTTCAGCCAGTGTTAGGTCTTTTATTTGGCTGACGAAATGATAAGAATCCTTCACATATGTGTTAGACTTTCCACGAAGTTGTGAGAGTATCTTCGCTAGATGTTGTGCCAGTTTGTAAGTTGGTGTGTCAATCTGGCTTACTATTGGTCGTAAAGGAGCATTTTCTTTGTGTATTTTTGGCAGCCCATACAGTTTTGGTGGTTTCGCGCATGATGGTATAAGTAATTTAACGTCCAATTCGGTGTCGGAGTATTTAGATATTAAATCAGAAGTTTTCTTCAGAATTCTATTAGTTGGGTCTTTGTTAACCTTTTTGTAAGTATTTTCATCCGACAAAAGGTCTCGAATTTTCTGATTATAATCGGACGTGTCCATTATAACTGTCGCATTACCCTTGTCCGCACGAAGAATAGTTAGGTCTGGGTCTTTACTAACGTTTTTTAAGAGCGAGGTACTCGTCACGTGAAAGATTTGGTTTAGGTGGTTTGCTACGACGCAGTACAGCGGAGATATCCTGACGAATCGCTTCCAAATCATCTTTTTTCACGTTATTTTTTATAAGACAGTCCTCGACATTGCATATTATATCTTCGTACGGGATTTTTTTAGGTGCTAGCGCGAAATTTAGGCCCTTTTTTAGGACATTAACGGTGTTTTTGTCCAGAGATTTTGTAGAAAGATTTACAACCGGATCAATAATATTCGATTGTGACATTTGCTCGGAAGCATGTTTATAGCTCGTATTTTTGGTGTTTTGGTTTTGGCCACACAGTTTTTCATACTTTTTAATTTGTCTTTGTGTGTATTCATTGAATTTCGTGGTGGCCCTTTTACTATTGATAGTTAAGCATTTGGAATAGTCGGATGTAGATAGTTTGTTCTGCAATTCTCTGGACAAAATCTCAATTTCATTACTAATTTTGTGGGCATCTGTACGGTGTTGGCGGATAAGATTTTTCAATAATTTTAGGCTTGCCTGATGTAGAATGCTTGCGCTTCCAAGTATGTCCTTTTTAGGAGATATTCTTACACATACTGGAATGATGTTGTTATCCCGGCATCTCTTCAAGAAATTTAATGATGCGAGTAACCGGGCGCGCTGAGTCATACGGCACTCCACCTGGCGCACTTTATCGGCGAATTCCAGTCCGTACTGGTTCACATAATAATGTCTTAGGTTTTCGCGATTATTACACATTATAATAAAACAAGTTTAAACGGATTAATCGCGTATATTACAGAGTTTTCCTGACGTTTCGAACACTTTGCAGCGTTCGTGGTCGCAGGACGACTGAGGTGGTAGGCGTCATGACAGCTAATTTATAGAAAAATTATTCTCGATCTACCCGCACAATCGATTCAATCGATATTATTCGAATCGTACTCGTTTCGATGCACACAATAATCGCTCACGGTGTCTCGATGTTTTGTAGTCCGGTGTGAAGTTTGGGACTTGATTATTTTAAGAACTGGATTCCAAACAGGTGGTAATTGCCAACCATCCTCTCTATTGAAATTAGGATGTTTTTTAATTTCAATAGCCTCGCGAAGCATTCTAGGTACATATCGGTTCTCCTTTGCGAGGATTTGTGGTTGATCAAAACGTAGGAAATGGTTGGGTTTGCCTAGGGCATGCTCACACACTGCAGACTTTGTAGAGCGCACGTTTTTGACGTCAGCTATGTGTTCTTTAACTCTAGTGGCTATACTGCGCTTTGTTTGCCCTATGTATGATAGCCCACAATCACAGTCAATCTTGTAGACCCCTGCATCTTGTAAAGGAATATGACACTTCACAGGTCTAAGAAATTGGCTAATCTTTCTATGTGGCTTGAAGTAGGTTTTTATAGAAGCACGCTTCAAGATATGACTAATTTTGTCAGTGACCCCTCTTATAAAGGGTAGAACAGCAGGTCGACGATCAACTGAGATGGGCTTCGGGCGGCTTTTGCGACGGGGATGTGGAGCACGTAAATTGTTCTGTTTCAGAACTTGCTTCACATGATGAAGTTCCCCTGCCAGATGGTTGGCGTCGCAGATGCCATGTGCTCTCTGTAACAAAGATTTAGCCACAGTAGCTAACTGACTAGGATGGTGGTGAGATTCACCGTTAAGGTACCTATCTGTATGGGTAGGCTTTCTGTACACTGTATGACTAACAGAATGATCGGGATTATGAATAAGTCGTATATCAAGGAAGGCTAAGGACTTGTTATTTTCTAATTCCATAGTGAACTGAATTTTACTGTGTATGGAATTTAGATGATCTAAGAATGCAGGGACCCTATTGTGAGGCAGGGCAGTGAATGTGTCATCAACGTATCTTTTAAAAATCTTTGGTATAACCGGGGCCGATAGGAGTGCTCCTCTTTCAAATTCCTCCATGAAGATGTCGGCCACCACAGGGGAAACTGGTGAACCCATGGCTACACCGTCGATTTGAAGATAGAACTCATTGTCCCACAATAGGTAGCCGCTGGTGAGGCAATGTTCTAGCAACTCTGCATATTGTAAAGGCATGTCTTGATCACTTAACCGCTTTTTTACGACTTCCAAGCAGTCCTTAACCGGTAAGTTAGTGAATAAGGACTGTACATCGAAACTAACCATCACCTCATCTTCAGCCAGTGTTAGGTCTTTTATTTGGCTGACGAAATGATAAGAATCCTTCACATATGTGTTAGACTTTCCACGAAGTTGTGAGAGTATCTTCGCTAGATGTTGTGCCAGTTTGTAAGTTGGTGTGTCAATCTGGCTTACTATTGGTCGTAAAGGAGCATTTTCTTTGTGTATTTTTGGCAGCCCATACAGTTTTGGTGGTTTCGCGCATGATGGTATAAGTAATTTAACGTCCAATTCTAAGGTGTCGGAGTATTTAGATATTAAATCAGAAGTTTTCTTCAGAATTCTATTAGTTGGGTCTTTGTTAACCTTTTTGTAAGTATTTTCATCCGACAAAAGGTCTCGAATTTTCTGATTATAATCGGACGTGTCCATTATAACTGTCGCATTACCCTTGTCCGCACGAAGAATAGTTAGGTCTGGGTCTTTACTAACGTTTTTAAGAGCGAGGTACTCGTCACGTGAAAGATTTGGTTTAGGTGGTTTGCTACGACGCAGTACAGCGGAGATATCCTGACGAATCGCTTCCAAATCATCTTTTTTCACGTTATTTTTTATAAGACAGTCCTCGACATTGCATATTATATCTTCGTACGGGATTTTTTTAGGTGCTAGCGCGAAATTTAGGCCCTTTTTTAGGACATTAACGGTGTTTTTGTCCAGAGATTTTGTAGAAAGATTTACAACCGGATCAATAATATTCGATTGTGACATTTGCTCGGAAGCATGTTTATAGCTCGTATTTTTGGTGTTTTGGTTTTGGCCACACAGTTTTTCATACTTTTTAATTTGTCTTTGTGTGTATTCATTGAATTTCGTGGTGGCCCTTTTACTATTGATAGTTAAGCATTTGGAATAGTCGGATGTAGATAGTTTGTTCTGCAATTCTCTGGACAAAATCTCAATTTCATTACTAATTTTGTGGGCATCTGTACGGTGTTGGCGGATAAGATTTTTCAATAATTTTAGGCTTGCCTGATGTAGAATGCTTGCGCTTCCAAGTATGTCCTTTTTAGGAGATATTCTTACACATACTGGAATGATGTTGTTATCCCGGCATCTCTTCAAGAAATTTAATGATGCGAGTAACCGGGCGCGCTGAGTCATACGGCACTCCACCTGGCGCACTTTATCGGCGAATTCCAGTCCGTACTGGTTCACATAATAATGTCTTAGGTTTTCGCGATTATTACACATTATAATAAAACAAGTTTAAACGGATTAATCGCGTATATTACAGAGTTTTCCTGACGTTTCGAACACTTTGCAGCGTTCGTGGTCGCAGGACGACTGAGGTGGTAGGCGTCATGACAGCTAATTTATAGAAAAATTATTCTCGATCTACCCGCACAATCGATTCAATCGATATTATTCGAATCGTACTCGTTTCGATGCACACAATAATCGCTCACGGTGTCTCGATGTTTTGTAGTCCGGTGTGAAGTTTGGGACTTGATTATTTTAAGAACTGGATTCCAAACAGGTGGTAATTGCCAACCATCCTCTCTATTGAAATTAGGATGTTTTTTAATTTCAATAGCCTCGCGAAGCATTCTAGGTACATATCGGTTCTCCTTTGCGAGGATTTGTGGTTGATCAAAACGTAGGAAATGGTTGGGTTTGCCTAGGGCATGCTCACACACTGCAGACTTTGTAGAGCGCACGTTTTTGACGTCAGCTATGTGTTCTTTAACTCTAGTGGCTATACTGCGCTTTGTTTGCCCTATGTATGATAGCCCACAATCACAGTCAATCTTGTAGACCCCTGCATCTTGTAAAGGAATATGACACTTCACAGGTCTAAGAAATTGGCTAATCTTTCTATGTGGCTTGAAGTAGGTTTTTATAGAAGCACGCTTCAAGATATGACTAATTTTGTCAGTGACCCCTCTTATAAAGGGTAGAACAGCAGGTCGACGATCAACTGAGATGGGCTTCGGGCGGCTTTTGCGACGGGGATGTGGAGCACGTAAATTGTTCTGTTTCAGAACTTGCTTCACATGATGAAGTTCCCCTGCCAGATGGTTGGCGTCGCAGATGCCATGTGCTCTCTGTAACAAAGATTTAGCCACAGTAGCTAACTGACTAGGATGGTGGTGAGATTCACCGTTAAGGTACCTATCTGTATGGGTAGGCTTTCTGTACACTGTATGACTAACAGAATGATCGGGATTATGAATAAGTCGTATATCAAGGAAGGCTAAGGACTTGTTATTTTCTAATTCCATAGTGAACTGAATTTTACTGTGTATGGAATTTAGATGATCTAAGAATGCAGGGACCCTATTGTGAGGCAGGGCAGTGAATGTGTCATCAACGTATCTTTTAAAAATCTTTGGTATAACCGGGGCCGATAGGAGTGCTCCTCTTTCAAATTCCTCCATGAAGATGTCGGCCACCACAGGGGAAACACCCTGCATTCTTAGATCATCTAAATTCCATACACAGTAAAATTCAGTTCACTATGGAATTAGAAAATAACAAGTCCTTAGCCTTCCTTGATATACGACTTATTCATAATCCCGATCATTCTGTTAGTCATACAGTGTACAGAAAGCCTACCCATACAGATAGGTACCTTAACGGTGAATCTCACCACCATCCTAGTCAGTTAGCTACTGTGGCTAAATCTTTGTTACAGAGAGCACATGGCATCTGCGACGCCAACCATCTGGCAGGGGAACTTCATCATGTGAAGCAAGTTCTGAAACAGAACAATTTACGTGCTCCACATCCCCGTCGCAAAAGCCGCCCGAAGCCCATCTCAGTTGATCGTCGACCTGCTGTTCTACCCTTTATAAGAGGGGTCACTGACAAAATTAGTCATATCTTGAAGCGTGCTTCTATAAAAACCTACTTCAAGCCACATAGAAAGATTAGCCAATTTCTTAGACCTGTGAAGTGTCATATTCCTTTACAAGATGCAGGGGTCTACAAGATTGACTGTGATTGTGGGCTATCATACATAGGGCAAACAAAGCGCAGTATAGCCACTAGAGTTAAAGAACACATAGCTGACGTCAAAAACGTGCGCTCTACAAAGTCTGCAGTGTGTGAGCATGCCCTAGGCAAACCCAACCATTTCCTACGTTTTGATCAACCACAAATCCTCGCAAAGGAGAACCGATATGTACCTAGAATGCTTCGCGAGGCTATTGAAATTAAAAAACATCCTAATTTCAATAGAGAGGATGGTTGGCAATTACCACCTGTTTGGAATCCAGTTCTTAAAATAATCAAGTCCCAAACTTCACACCGGACTACAAAACATCGAGACACCGTGAGCGATTATTGTGTGCATCGAAACGAGTACGATTCGAATAATATCGATTGAATCGATTGTGCGGGTAGATCGAGAATAATTTTTCTATAAATTAGCTGTCATGACGCCTACCACCTCAGTCGTCCTGCGACCACGAACGCTGCAAAGTGTTCGAAACGTCAGGAAAACTCTGTAATATACGCGATTAATCCGTTTAAACTTGTTTTATTATAATGTGTAATAATCGCGAAAACCTAAGACATTATTATGTGAACCAGTACGGACTGGAATTCGCCGATAAAGTGCGCCAGGTGGAGTGCCGTATGACTCAGCGCGCCCGGTTACTCGCATCATTAAATTTCTTGAAGAGATGCCGGGATAACAACATCATTCCAGTATGTGTAAGAATATCTCCTAAAAAGGACATACTTGGAAGCGCAAGCATTCTACATCAGGCAAGCCTAAAATTATTGAAAAATCTTATCCGCCAACACCGTACAGATGCCCACAAAATTAGTAATGAAATTGAGATTTTGTCCAGAGAATTGCAGAACAAACTATCTACATCCGACTATTCCAAATGCTTAACTATCAATAGTAAAAGGGCCACCACGAAATTCAATGAATACACACAAAGACAAATTAAAAAGTATGAAAAACTGTGTGGCCAAAACCAAAACACCAAAAATACGAGCTATAAACATGCTTCCGAGCAAATGTCACAATCGAATATTATTGATCCGGTTGTAAATCTTTCTACAAAATCTCTGGACAAAAACACCGTTAATGTCCTAAAAAAGGGCCTAAATTTCGCGCTAGCACCTAAAAAAATCCCGTACGAAGATATAATATGCAATGTCGAGGACTGTCTTATAAAAAATAACGTGAAAAAAGATGATTTGGAAGCGATTCGTCAGGATATCTCCGCTGTACTGCGTCGTAGCAAACCACCTAAACCAAATCTTTCACGTGACGAGTACCTCGCTCTTAAAAACGTTAGTAAAGACCCAGACCTAACTATTCTTCGTGCGGACAAGGGTAATGCGACAGTTATAATGGACACGTCCGATTATAATCAGAAAATTCGAGACCTTTTGTCGGATGAAAATACTTACAAAAAGGTTAACAAAGACCCAACTAATAGAATTCTGAAGAAAACTTCTGATTTAATATCTAAATACTCCGACACCTTAGAATTGGACGTTAAATTACTTATACCATCATGCGCGAAACCACCAAAACTGTATGGGCTGCCAAAAATACACAAAGAAAATGCTCCTTTACGACCAATAGTAAGCCAGATTGACACACCAACTTACAAACTGGCACAACATCTAGCGAAGATACTCTCACAACTTCGTGGAAAGTCTAACACATATGTGAAGGATTCTTATCATTTCGTCAGCCAAATAAAAGACCTAACACTGGCTGAAGATGAGGTGATGGTTAGTTTCGATGTACAGTCCTTATTCACTAACTTACCGGTTAAGGACTGCTTGGAAGTCGTAAAAAAGCGGTTAAGTGATCAAGACATGCCTTTACAATATGCAGAGTTGCTAGAACATTGCCTCACCAGCGGCTACCTATTGTGGGACAATGAGTTCTATCTTCAAATCGACGGTGTAGCCATGGGTTCACCAGTTTCCCCTGTGGTGGCCGACATCTTCATGGAGGAATTTGAAAGAGGAGCACTCCTATCGGCCCCGGTTATACCAAAGATTTTTAAAAGATACGTTGATGACACATTCACTGCCCTGCCTCACAATAGGGTCCCTGCATTCTTAGATCATCTAAATTCCATACACAGTAAAATTCAGTTCACTATGGAATTAGAAAATAACAAGTCCTTAGCCTTCCTTGATATACGACTTATTCATAATCCCGATCATTCTGTTAGTCATACAGTGTACAGAAAGCCTACCCATACAGATAGGTACCTTAACGGTGAATCTCACCACCATCCTAGTCAGTTAGCTACTGTGGCTAAATCTTTGTTACAGAGAGCACATGGCATCTGCGACGCCAACCATCTGGCAGGGGAACTTCATCATGTGAAGCAAGTTCTGAAACAGAACAATTTACGTGCTCCACATCCCCGTCGCAAAAGCCGCCCGAAGCCCATCTCAGTTGATCGTCGACCTGCTGTTCTACCCTTTATAAGAGGGGTCACTGACAAAATTAGTCATATCTTGAAGCGTGCTTCTATAAAAACCTACTTCAAGCCACATAGAAAGATTAGCCAATTTCTTAGACCTGTGAAGTGTCATATTCCTTTACAAGATGCAGGGGTCTACAAGATTGACTGTGATTGTGGGCTATCATACATAGGGCAAACAAAGCGCAGTATAGCCACTAGAGTTAAAGAACACATAGCTGACGTCAAAAACGTGCGCTCTACAAAGTCTGCAGTGTGTGAGCATGCCCTAGGCAAACCCAACCATTTCCTACGTTTTGATCAACCACAAATCCTCGCAAAGGAGAACCGATATGTACCTAGAATGCTTCGCGAGGCTATTGAAATTAAAAAACATCCTAATTTCAATAGAGAGGATGGTTGGCAATTACCACCTGTTTGGAATCCAGTTCTTAAAATAATCAAGTCCCAAACTTCACACCGGACTACAAAACATCGAGACACCGTGAGCGATTATTGTGTGCATCGAAACGAGTACGATTCGAATAATATCGATTGAATCGATTGTGCGGGTAGATCGAGAATAATTTTTCTATAAATTAGCTGTCATGACGCCTACCACCTCAGTCGTCCTGCGACCACGAACGCTGCAAAGTGTTCGAAACGTCAGGAAAACTCTGTAATATACGCGATTAATCCGTTTAAACTTGTTTTATTATAATGTGTAATAATCGCGAAAACCTAAGACATTATTATGTGAACCAGTACGGACTGGAATTCGCCGATAAAGTGCGCCAGGTGGAGTGCCGTATGACTCAGCGCGCCCGGTTACTCGCATCATTAAATTTCTTGAAGAGATGCCGGGATAACAACATCATTCCAGTATGTGTAAGAATATCTCCTAAAAAGGACATACTTGGAAGCGCAAGCATTCTACATCAGGCAAGCCTAAAATTATTGAAAAATCTTATCCGCCAACACCGTACAGATGCCCACAAAATTAGTAATGAAATTGAGATTTTGTCCAGAGAATTGCAGGACAAACTATCTACATCCGACTATTCCAAATGCTTAACTATCAATAGTAAAAGGGCCACCACGAAATTCAATGAATACACACAAAGACAAATTAAAAAGTATGAAAAACTGTGTGGCCAAAACCAAAACACCAAAAATACGAGCTATAAACATGCTTCCGAGCAAATGTCACAATCGAATATTATTGATCCGGTTGTAAATCTTTCTACAAAATCTCTGGACAAAAACACCGTTAATGTCCTAAAAAAGGGCCTAAATTTCGCGCTAGCACCTAAAAAAATCCCGTACGAAGATATAATATGCAATGTCGAGGACTGTCTTATAAAAAATAACGTGAAAAAAGATGATTTGGAAGCGATTCGTCAGGATATCTCCGCTGTACTGCGTCGTAGCAAACCACCTAAACCAAATCTTTCACGTGACGAGTACCTCGCTCTTAAAAACGTTAGTAAAGACCCAGACCTAACTATTCTTCGTGCGGACAAGGGTAATGCGACAGTTATAATGGACACGTCCGATTATAATCAGAAAATTCGAGACCTTTTGTCGGATGAAAATACTTACAAAAAGGTTAACAAAGACCCAACTAATAGAATTCTGAAGAAAACTTCTGATTTAATATCTAAATACTCCGACACCTTAGAATTGGACGTTAAATTACTTATACCATCATGCGCGAAACCACCAAAACTGTATGGGCTGCCAAAAATACACAAAGAAAATGCTCCTTTACGACCAATAGTAAGCCAGATTGACACACCAACTTACAAACTGGCACAACATCTAGCGAAGATACTCTCACAACTTCGTGGAAAGTCTAACACATATGTGAAGGATTCTTATCATTTCGTCAGCCAAATAAAAGACCTAACACTGGCTGAAGATGAGGTGATGGTTAGTTTCGATGTACAGTCCTTATTCACTAACTTACCGGTTAAGGACTGCTTGGAAGTCGTAAAAAAGCGGTTAAGTGATCAAGACATGCCTTTACAATATGCAGAGTTGCTAGAACATTGCCTCACCAGCGGCTACCTATTGTGGGACAATGAGTTCTATCTTCAAATCGACGGTGTAGCCATGGGTTCACCAGTTTCCCCTGTGGTGGCCGACATCTTCATGGAGGAATTTGAAAGAGGAGCACTCCTATCGGCCCCGGTTATACCAAAGATTTTTAAAAGATACGTTGATGACACATTCACTGCCCTGCCTCACAATAGGGTCCCTGCATTCTTAGATCATCTAAATTCCATACACAGTAAAATTCAGTTCACTATGGAATTAGAAAATAACAAGTCCTTAGCCTTCCTTGATATACGACTTATTCATAATCCCGATCATTCTGTTAGTCATACAGTGTACAGAAAGCCTACCCATACAGATAGGTACCTTAACGGTGAATCTCACCACCATCCTAGTCAGTTAGCTACTGTGGCTAAATCTTTGTTACAGAGAGCACATGGCATCTGCGACGCCAACCATCTGGCAGGGGAACTTCATCATGTGAAGCAAGTTCTGAAACAGAACAATTTACGTGCTCCACATCCCCGTCGCAAAAGCCGCCCGAAGCCCATCTCAGTTGATCGTCGACCTGCTGTTCTACCCTTTATAAGAGGGGTCACTGACAAAATTAGTCATATCTTGAAGCGTGCTTCTATAAAAACCTACTTCAAGCCACATAGAAAGATTAGCCAATTTCTTAGACCTGTGAAGTGTCATATTCCTTTACAAGATGCAGGGGTCTACAAGATTGACTGTGATTGTGGGCTATCATACATAGGGCAAACAAAGCGCAGTATAGCCACTAGAGTTAAAGAACACATAGCTGACGTCAAAAACGTGCGCTCTACAAAGTCTGCAGTGTGTGAGCATGCCCTAGGCAAACCCAACCATTTCCTACGTTTTGATCAACCACAAATCCTCGCAAAGGAGAACCGATATGTACCTAGAATGCTTCGCGAGGCTATTGAAATTAAAAAACATCCTAATTTCAATAGAGAGGATGGTTGGCAATTACCACCTGTTTGGAATCCAGTTCTTAAAATAATCAAGTCCCAAACTTCACACCGGACTACAAAACATCGAGACACCGTGAGCGATTATTGTGTGCATCGAAACGAGTACGATTCGAATAATATCGATTGAATCGATTGTGCGGGTAGATCGAGAATAATTTTTCTATAAATTAGCTGTCATGACGCCTACCACCTCAGTCGTCCTGCGACCACGAACGCTGCAAAGTGTTCGAAACGTCAGGAAAACTCTGTAATATACGCGATTAATCCGTTTAAACTTGTTTTATTATAATGTGTAATAATCGCGAAAACCTAAGACATTATTATGATTATACCTATTTAAAATCAAAATCAAAACATTTATGTGCGATCTAAGTGTACAATGTATTTAATTAATACATTTCGTGTGGTACAAAATGGGGTTTTGTTTCTTATATAATAATGACAGATAAAACGAAGAGACATTTTTGCATGCTTGACTAATTGCACAGTCCCTCAAATCGGAAATCTCAAATAGACATATATTTATCGTAGGTACTACCAACATCAATATTATGTATAGTTTCTTTACGAGCATCCTAAATACAACAAATTCGTAAACAAGATGAACTAAATATATGACAGTGTTGAAATTATATTTAGTTCAAACCAATTGACCCACTTCTGAAACGACAATAAATTGTTGCCAAGGGCATTTATATTACAAGGGCACTAGTTATGCCCGCGACTCCGTTCGCGTGGATGTCGAAAAAAAACACGATGTCGTTATTTTGCCCATACAAACTACCCCTTTCCGTTTAGGGATGGAATTTCAAAATATCCCACCTTAGTGCACCTCAACGGTACTTATGGAATATTTCCTCCAAAGCACAATGCCAGCCAATGTATGGGGTTCCGTGCCAAACTCAAAAGTCTTCGTGTCACGACCAAACCAAGTGTATTTTGAGGAGAATTAAATGCTCTTTTTGTGTTGCTATTTTTAGGGTTCCGTACCAAAATGGTAAAAAAGGAACCCTTATGGTGCGACTTCGTCTGTCTGTCTGTCTGTCTGTCTGTCTGTCTGTCTGTCTGTCTGTCACACCTGCTTATTTCAGCAACTACTAATGCTATCGACTTGAAATTTGGAACAGTTATAAAAAATATTTTTATTTTCATTGCAAAAGGGGCCGGAGTGGGGGTCCAAAATTTCAAAGTGGGGTTACTAGGTTAAGTGACATATCATATGAAAGGGCTTGATCTGCACATTTCAAAATATATTATTATTTTATTTTATGTCACAGTTTTCGACATATGATGAAAAATGACTGAAAAAATACCATTCCCCCCCCCTTATCTTCGAAGTTTGCGGAGTGAAAAATCTGAAATAATTAGAGTTGATAGGAATTGACCCAAATATAGCACCAAAAATAAAACGATGTTCTAACTAGTACAGTTTTTTTCAAAATCATCAAAATTCTTTCACAAACAAACTTAGTTTTGCGGTCCGGTTTTTTTCACTTTATATGTCCAAAACTGATACGGAACCCTCGGTGCGCGAGTACGACTCGCACTTGGCCGGTTTTTTTAGATGGAGACCCGCAATTTGTATTTATTTGTAATTTGCCTACTTATTTTGTTGTGTATGTGACAGTCGCGGTACTGTTTTATAGGTATAAAAGATTACGGTCATACTGTCATTATCCAACATGTGATTGTTCTACAAAACTTAGACATGTGGCCTTGAACTTCAGTAATTGTCTGCCAAATAGCCCGACCACTGGCAACTGTCCAATGCAATATGGTTCCTGTGTACATATCGCGAAAACTTTTAAAATAGATGTCATTAGTTTACCTAAATATACTTGTCATCAATCATTCTAGAACATTATTAACTGGAAAACAATGTGACTGATATAATGTCTCTAAACAAAACATTTGTAATGAAACTATTAATTGTTATTTGCGACAGTTTTTTTTATTTATGTCGCTTCGCAACTGAGCCATGAAAACAGTAATTCCTTTGTAACTCTTTACCTACATATACGTAAAATACAAGCTGTGTTCTATTTAGAATGACACATTTGCTGTAACAATACACATTGTGTAAATACACTTTATAATGGTACCGACCGACTCTAGGTCTCTAGTATCTTATCTATAAACCTATGTATAACTTTTATTCTATTTTTAAAGCAGTACAAAATAATTAGAAAAAACCTTTGTAGTAAATAAAGGCACGTTCATATTGTATCCTAACTGTGTAACATTTTTAGAGATATAGGTATATCTTCTTATAAATAAAAAATACTCATGTAGGCAAAGTCCTCAAAGGCACGTTCATTCATATGGGCCCTATCAGAATATCAGCGCTGCGGCATTTACTTTTAAATTTTGTGGCACTATGCTGAGATAGGAGCCTTTTGGCCTCGTACAGGATTTTCTATTTTACCTTACTTTGTATTTTTATTTCATACTTTTGTTTTCTTTTTTTATGTACCTACCTACCCATGTAATTTACTGTGCGAGTGTCTAATAAATAATTTTATTTCTTTCTTTCATATCAGACCATAATTATTTTTGTAGTGCCGATACAAAAATATGCTGTCGCATTGTTCACTCTGCTCTCATTGCATCGCAACTGTTACGTCACATACAGTTACAGAGATACAAGTTTTCCTCTAAACAGCAAAATGAGAAATACCTTTTATTTCATTTTAATAAATTACTTATGCGTCTAACTCGGGCCAGCACTCCTTGAGGGGCGAGTCGTATTGCCGAGACGTATGTAGCGTTGTATGAGCTCCAGAACACTCAAGCCCGTCTCATCAGGAAGAAAGGAACATTTGCTCAAATAAATAAGTTTGTGTAAAATTCTGAACATGAAAAAATAGGCTATGAAAAATATTTGCTCTAATTTTTAAAAATTCTCTTAGCACTAAAATATTTATAGCCCGAACATAGCCCGAGTTAAGGTGGTCACATTTCTTTATATGTACCGGAGCCTTAACACACTAAATAACAATACCTCTTAACCTTTTCCAGGGTGACACCGAAAGCATGATGTACAACTCTAAACTCTCCGTAGCTGGTCCTAAGGAGCCATCTCGCATGGTTCGCCCGATGTCGCGGAAAGACATCTTCTACTCGGGTTCCGTACTCAACCTGCCGCAGTACCAGAGCCAAAAGTCCCTGCAAGGATATAGGAACTCTGTGCTAAGTCTGCCACAGAGTAGACAGACTGGCGATCTGGAGAGACAAGAACGTGAGTTTGGTTTACTGAAAGATTCATAGTCATCATCGCTGACGGACTGAAACGGGTTTTGTCTACAGAAGAATAGACAAAGTGACAGTTTGTAGAAAGATTTCTAACGTTTTATGCATACAATGAAAAGAAGAAATATTTCTATTCTTCAGTAGACAATAGTCTGGTACGCCAAGACGGGTCGCCGCGTGCTCGGACAGTAGAGATGAGTTGGATATAAAGAATGTTGTCTATTCTTTGGTAGAATAGAGATAGAATTGGTCATGCTAAGCCGGCTGGGTGTCTTCAAGTCGCGAGTGAATCGGTTTCTAGGCAAGCGTGCTCCATCGTAGACCGCATCATCGCTTAACATCAGGCGAGATGGTACCGGACGAGCTCTTTAACAGAGAGCTGTACGATCTACGGATACTTGCACTATTAACATCACTCGCCTCACCCAAGGCTGTAAGCAGGAATTTAGTTAGGGATTAAACCCCAAACCAATTGGTTACGGCCCTGCACTTGCTTGGCCAACCCTACCATGCTATTTTCTTCTCTATAACTGCATTAAAGCTAGCGTGCGCATCTTCCGCTTTTTAAGGTGAAAGTCTACTTTTCATTGGAAAAGTTATACAGGGTGGCAGGTTAAACAGTGGAAATATTTTAAGGGGTCATTGTACTCATCATTATGAACAACTTTGACTATGGGACCAACCCTGAAATCGCGAAAAAAAAATCAGCTGTTCTATACATTTATGTTCACAAAACTCAACAAAATGTATGGAACAGCTGATTTTTTTTTCGCGATTTTGGGGTTGGTCCCATAGTAAAAGTTGTTCATAATGATGAGTACAATGACTCCTTAAAATATTTCCACTGTCTAACCTGCCACCCTGTATAGATAAACCGTAAGGTTTTTTAAGCAAGGTTTTTCTTTGTCATAGAGGTGCAAACGCATCTTCCGCTTTTAAGGTGGAAAGCCTATATTTCTCGTCGTAATAATCATTTAGATTACGCCTTATAAGAGAGCAAGGTTCTTCTTTGTCACAAAAATACTAACAATTTACAATATACATTTTCAGAATACGACCTGTGTCCCTGCCTGTCGCTACCGGAATCGTTCAAGTCGGCGCTGTCGTCTATGTTGGACGTCAGCCTACTGCGCGACCCCGCCTTTATGTTGATCGGCGTGTCCAACATATTCGGTATGGCTGGCTTGTATGTGCCCTTCGTGTACATCGTCGATGCTGCTCGGCTTAGTGTAAGTATATAGTTACGTTATCTATACATATTAACAGTTTTGATACTGATTGAAAGATGGCAGTCTAATTACAGAACGACGCTCGAGCACAGATCTCTGCTTGAGCATAGATTGAAAGAAGTTTCAACCAATCAAATGGCTTTAAATCGATGCTCAAGCAGAGATCTGTGCTCGAGCGTCGTTCTGTAATACGAGCCTTAAACCACTGAAGTGGGTGCACCAAGAAACGGGGTTTCGAAGCTTTTGACTACTGAAGTAGCAGCTTGTTTATGATAACTTTAAACCCCTATGCAGCGTTATTATAAAAGCATTTTTTTTTTCGAATCAGAATTGTACTTATTGGAGAAGAAATCTATATAAACTTTATTCTAATATAATAATGTGTATTAGCCAAGTAACGCCAATTTTGGTCAAATACGCCAAGCGAAGTGCCATCTTTAGAGTAGGCGGGAGTTTCTCACGATAAAAATATCACAAAAATATTTTCACCGATGGGTTCTGTTATTGATTCTGATTCATAGAGAAAAAAAGTAGGTGAGGCTTTTATAATATCGCTGTATTAATGAGGATCTGATTATCTTCGAGTGATAAAACATTGGATGTCTCGAAATATTAATTACAACGATTGACCTTTCATAATCGAGTTAGTCGTGAGTTTCAATAGAATGAACATAAACAAAGAAACTTAAGTCTCGAAGGTTCACTTAGAAAAGTAGCTTGTCAGAGTTTCAGTGAGCACTAATTATATCGCTAAACAAAGTCTTCGTTAATTTGTCTCTACCCTTCGATATTTTTAAACATATTTCATTAACAAATTGTGATATAATTACTCTTGGCATAAGTATGTAGTTAGGTCACCTGTTTATCTTTTTAAATATAGAACACGTTCATACGCATGCTATTTTTCCGAATTATATTACTAGCTGTTCCCCGCGGTTTTACCCCCGCCGGTCGGCTCCTAAGGGTCGTAGCGTGATGTTAAAGCCTATACTATTCCTCAAGAATCTGGCTATCATATACAAAAAATTTTTTTCGAATCTGACTAGTAGTTCCAAAGATAAGCGTGTTCAAACAAACAAAGTCTTCACCTTTATAATATTAGTATAGATATTATAGCAAGCTATTATCCGCAGTTTCACTCGCATCCTAAGTGAACTACTTCATGTACCCGGATTAAAATTCGGTGTTAATCCAGGACATGGTCTATCTTTTTGCCAAATTTCATCCAAATCTACTCAGCCGTTACGGCATGATTGACGTACAAACACACAAAAAACCTATCATATTAGTAGCAGGTATGGATGGGATGTGTATTAGTTTTTGTATCCATCTCAACGGTAATTACTATCGCACGTGCCAAGTGCGATAGTACGTATGGGGGCGTTTAGTGATACGCAATAAACGTGTATTTGTTGATATGTTATATAACTATGTTGTCTAGTGTGATGGACAATCTTTATGAATCTTATTTTAAAAGCGTGCATAATTAATTGGTTCATACGCCATATTTAAAAATGAAGTCGCCACACTAAATGAAAATTACATTTCTAAGGCCATGTTGTTTCATCTTACAGTTACGTATCTGTAACCGTCAAATATGGCGGCTTGTACGACAATTTCATACTGACTTAACGATTACGTACTGACTTACGAATACAGATGGTTTGAAGCAACCCGCCCTAAGGCAGGAGAGTTATTTGTTCCTTATAAATGTATATTTTTTGTGAATTTGAAACATGTCAAAGCCATATGTTATGCTTCTATTAAGTTATTAAATATATAAGTGATTCTCAAAAATCATATGACCCGAGCGGGATTTGAACCCGATTTGATTTGAAATTCAAATCCCGCTCGGGTCATATGATTTTTGAGAATCACTTATATATTTAATAATTTATTTGTTCCTTATTTGTCGTGTAACTTATATTATCTATTACTTTTGTAATCACGAATTTTATTTGTAACCCGATTTCTAGTTCCTTAACTAGAGAAGCAAGCGTTTTTCATCGACTGACCTGAGACTTAAGAGTTTGAAACTATGAAACAGCATAGAGTATTTAATCTTTTGTCAGCATTGTTAGGGTACCGACACGCCTGAAAAATTCATGGAAATTACGCTCGACCGAATTTATTTGGTGTTACGGCAGAACGCGACGTAATTTCGGCTGAGTGTGTCGTGACCCTTATTATCAGTTTATAAAATCGACCTATGTGTGCTCACTATAGATGGGCAATCCACCGGGTGTTTTTGGTAAACACTCGATAAACATCCAAAGTGTTTACTAAAAACACCCGGTGGATTGCCCATCTATAGTGCTCGCTGCTGGGACCTAGCGCTCCTCTCTGTGGGCCCAGTACTTATCGGATTTTCAGTATATTTATTTGTTAATACAGTTGCTCAAAAATTGGCGTATTGCAGGGACGCTGTGGGCTATTACATGCTTTTTCTTTACCTTTTCCGAACTCGTGCGTTCTCTTTCCCAACTGTCAAAATTGTGTCAATAGAATGAACATAAACAAAGAAAAGAAAAGTAGCTTGTCAGAGTTTTAGTGAGCACTAATTATATCGCTAAACAAAGTCTTCGCTAATTTGTCTATACCCTTCGATATTTTTAAACATATTTCATTAACAAATTGTGATATAATTACTCTTGGCATAAGTATGTAGTTAGGTCACATGTTTATCTTTTTAAATATAGAACACGTTCATACGCATGCTATTTTTCCGAATTATATTACTAGCTGTTCCCCGCGGTTTTACCCCCGCCGGTCGGCTCCTAAGGGTCGTAGCGTGATGTTAAAGCCTATACTATTCCTCATGAATCTGGCTATCATATACAAAAATATTTTTTCGAATCTGACTAAAACAACCACAAAGTTTTTACAAAAAAAAATTCATAGAAGCTTTTATGATTCATGCAAATATTTCTAAAAAGAAGCTACTAATTTGTTTCAATATCAGATTTAATGATTTGATTCAATGAGTTAGGTTAGGTTTCATTTCATTTCATCTCGTTAAATTTCATTTTCTTTTCATATCAATAAAAAAAACTACTGAAGACTTGGCTGTATGGGCATAGTTCCCTTTGCCTATCCAGAATGGGTGTGGAAAACAAAAAAAAAACTCTGCTTATATTCAAATCAAATCAAATCATTTATTTCTTTGCAAACATGGGTGATACATAGATGTTTTTTAATTTATAATCATGGTTCTCCAGGTTCTACCGTCACACGGGCATGCAAATCATATTCATTAACATTAGATTAATTATTATTTTCAATAGTAATAGGAAATTATTATTATACAAATACAGATTAAATGTCAAGTTATTACAATTACTACAATAAAAATGTCAATATATATATATATAAATGTCATCACAAAACTACCTACTAAGGGCGGGTTGCTTCAAACCATCTGTATTCGTAAGTCAGTACGTAATCGTTAAGTATATAATATATATAGTATGAAATTGTCATACAAGCCGCCATATTTGACGGTTACAGATACGTAACTGTAAGTTGAAACAACATGGCCTAAGTATAACAAAATGTCAGACGATTACAATATATTCTTTTACGGTTGGCGCCATTAATGTTCTTTATTAAATTGCTTCATTTTTTCGCAAGTGTATTAAAAATAGTTGTTCAGTACACGTGCGTAACCGTCATTGCAACTTGTTCCGATTGTCAACCCTCACCTTCGGCTGCGCCTCGGCTCGGGTAGACATTTGTCGGAACTCTTTGCAATGATAGGCTTTCCGCACCTTTAATGAAATATACTATTTCAATTTCCTTCCAATGTTGCAGGGCGTGGAGCCGTCGCAGGCGTCGTTCCTGCTGTCCATCATCGGCATCACGAACACGTTCGGGCGTATCGCGTGCGGCTGGGTCGCAGACTTCCCCTGGATGGACTCGCTGTTGCTCAATAATGTCTGCCTTGTTATAGCTACGGTAAGATATCTACAACCTACGTATACGATTTACTAACAGAAGCATCTTAAAACAGCTCAGTGATCCACTTTATACTTAAACTAGTTGTGCCCCGGGGTTTCACCCGTTGGTCGGCCCCTAAGGGCTCCGTAGCCCGATCAGTAGCGTGCTTAGAGGGCAAGCCCGACGCATTTTTTTGGGTTTTAGAGAGTATTAATGTAAATTTTTCATGAATTTAAGTGAGTTGATGTTTCATTAAAGCAATACGTACATTAAAAAATACAATAATGGAAAATGAACTTAAATATTCTCTAAAACTTTCTCTCTCTGTGTGTCAAATCCCTTGAAAGGTGGAGGCATCTGCTCATAGTTGGCGCCACTAAAGTATGTAATAGCGGCATCTTGCTCATAAGATGGTGCTATTGAATATTTCGAAACCCTCAGGGCTCGAGTCGTACTCGCACTTGTCCGGTTATTTTTTATATGAATAATGTAGAAGCAGCTATTAGTACTACTTACATAATATAATAATTTATATTACAGATATCAGTTGGATTGACTCCCTTCTGCACCACTTACGCCTCATATGTAGCGATAGCCATCGCCTTTGGAATCGCTATTTGTAAGTATTCTTCATCTCCATCCCCTTTTGCGCACAAGCATTAAAATTATATTTTTTTCTGTTTTTCCGTTTTTTGGTTTTTTCAATCACAAGACGCATAAGCATTAAACTTATTCATTTTTCTGTTCTTCCGTCTATGTTCGAGAATAATTTAAGTTTCTGAAAAGAAAATATGGCGATGGACTGTATTCTTCTGTAGACAAAACCCGTTTCTATCGCAGTCATGCTACGCTTGCAGGTATCAATGTAAATGTTATCACCTGGGCCCTATCAGATTATCAGTACTGTGGCAGCACCCGCAGCACTATCCTGAGATAGTGGCCTTTTGGCCTCGCACCACTTTTTATTTAATTTTTCAAACTGTTGTTTTTTCTTTTTTATGTTGGTGTGTAATTTCCTGTGCGAGACTAATAAATAAATTTCCTTTCTTTCTTCCAGCCGGCTACATCTCGCTCACCTCCATCATCCTAGTGGACCTACTAGGTCTAGACAAGCTGACCAACGCGTT
This sequence comes from Thalpophila matura, assembly GCA_948465475.1. Lineage (NCBI taxonomy): Eukaryota > Metazoa > Arthropoda > Insecta > Lepidoptera > Noctuidae > Thalpophila > Thalpophila matura. The sequence goes on along the minus strand of OX419187.1, from coordinate 5,596,792 downwards.
CGGTCTACTGATCCTGTTCCGCGGCGCGGCGGCGATGATCGGCTCGCCGCTGGCGGGCGCCGTGTACGACGCCACCAAGAACTACGACGCGTCCTTCTACATGGCCGCGGCCTTCTTCTTGGCTAGCACGCTCACGTCGTTTGCGGCTCCGCTGTTCCGCAGGTCAGATCTATTTTATGTCATAATTGACAATAGTGATTAATTGGTAGAAAAACATACAATATACAAATAAATGTACGGTACGACGCGACTAAGAACTACGACGCGTCCTTCTACATGGCCGCGGCCTTCTTCCTGGCTAGCACGCTCACGTCCTTCGCTGCACCGCTGTTTCGCAGGTCAGATTTTATGGCATGATTTTTGACAAGTCTTTTGGGTAGGAAATGACATGACTAGGTGTCTAACAGTGGCGAAGGGTCCCTCCAATACGATTCCTACCGGCTTCCCTTTGAAAAATAGCACAGGCAGTATTACCTACTATTGTCAAATATTTATAATTAGCTTTTCGTGGCCAGGTAAGCATTTGTAGCGCGGCTTTCCTCTTTCAAAAATGGACCCTTCGCCACTGGTGTCTAAAATACATGGTGCTCGTTAACCACCGCGTTCGCCCTACTGATCCTGTTCCGCGGCGCGGCGACTATGACCGCCGTGTACGACGCCACCAAGAACTACGACGCGTCCTTCTACATGGCCGCGGCCTTCTTCCTGGCTAGCACGCTCACGTCATTCGCTGCGCCGCTGTTCCGCAGGTCAGAGTCATTTTGTGTTGATTGAAAGGAGTCACGTTTTTTGGGTAGAAAATGACTTGACTAAGTCTTTAAAACACGTTCACCCGTACCACAAAAAAGATAGAGACGCGTTAAACGCGAATGCTACCAAAAATAATACACATTTGTTTTAGACAAGTTAGTGCTAAAACAATTGCGTATTATTTTTGGTAGCATTCGTGTTGAACACGTGTTTATCTTTTTTGTGGTACGCGTACGGCCCGTTGTGTCTCCTAGTTGCATCAGACAGCCGTCCATTAAATGTCTCACTTTTCGAGGTATCGTAAACACATGTATGCAAGATTGGCTAGGTTTCGGATTAAAATTGTGACCCATCCAATTTATTTTTTATAAAGGTGCGTTTTCGTTAGACTAGGCGAGCACTCACGGAGCACGCACCTACCACTCCTCGCTGCCGGCCTAGCATGACCACGATAGAAACGGGTTTTGTCTACATAGAAATAGACAAAGTGACAGATTGTAGAAACATTTCTACCGTTTCATTCATAAAACGTAGAAATGTTTCTACAATCTGTCACTTTGTCTATTTCTATGTAGACAAAACCCGTTTCTATCGTGGTCATGCTAGGCCGGCTGGTGTGGAGCACTAACGAGCGCGCCTCAAGCGTTTGCCTCGTGTCCGCACGTGCTCCGTCAATGGATCTTTTGACAAACACAATAGAATTTGCATCGTGCTCGCAGTGGGCTCGTGGATGTCCAGTCCATACTTGACGACTTCACTTGCTCGGCTTGTCTCACGCAGACGTCTATGCGAGACAAGCCTTTATTACTTTTTAGTCATTCAGAAAATAGCTGAACATGACAACTCAACGCATTATCTCTTTACAGAAAACCTGAAGAAGTCCAACAGCCGATGGACATCTTGACTCCCATCGACGAGGACCTAGAAGAAGGTGACGAAGAGGACGAAGACGACACGCCCATCACGATGGGGGCTGCGCTTGCGCAGAGGCCGCCCGCCATCGTCCGCACGGCCGCCTCGCCCTCCGACCCGCCCTCGCCCGACCAGAACCTAACTCCTCAGAGGGAGAGTGTACTTTAAACTATTATAGGTGTAGGTATATATTTTTATCTCATGAACGCGGGTTGATCTTTATTGTGTGTCTGGTGCCCTTAATATTGGCCGAACTGCTTTTACGTACACTGAAACAATGTGTAATAAAACAAAGGGTAGTTGACTACTATTAATTTACAAATAAACTATTTCATTTCAAAGAAGGATTAGAACGATAAAAGGTTAACAATAAAAACACATAATGGAAAAGATGACGCTTTTAAAGTTTTTGGAGGAAGTATTCTCCGTCTTTGTCGAAACGGACATTGTATGCGGTGGTGTGGAGTTTACTACGACGTTCGCAAGGCGTTACGTCACCGCTTGATAGTGCCGCCTCTGTCCAGCAAATAAAAGCGCCAATAACTTTGCCAATTTTTTAGATATTTCCTTAGTTTTTTGTTGTTAATTTTATTGTCTTTTTTCAATTAGATTCACGATAAAAAATAGTCAACATCCCTATTCTATACACACACAATTAAGACCAAAACGCTTTCGTGAGATAAAACACCTGAACTACAGCGACATCACTATCAGGTTAACGATTAGGTACACTATTATAAGGTTAACCAAATACCTCCTCACTTAGATGAAAAAAAAATTACATCTATTCTATTACAAAAATAATGCGACTAAACGAACAAGACTTGCTTGTTTCTCCAGTTATTTGAGATTTAGCGCAAGTTGCGATACATATTCTGCGACTTGTGTCGTTACAAATGTTTACAAATGTGGCGACAGATGACAAGTTTAACTGGAGTTATTTTTGATATAACTTTGTTCAGCAATTATTTGTGAAGGGATAAATTAGGTTAGCCATTATAATGGTTACTATAAGGTCAACCATTATCTGGTAGACCAATAAAAGTTAACTACTTTAAGGTAAACTGTTACGAAGAGTAGTCGGCTAATCGGGTAAGCGACAAAACCTTTAGAACTTTCGTCTTTGAACTGTGATCTATTTTGAATGTGGAACTGTCTTGCTCATTTTATTTTCCATGTTTTTGTAATTATTGTCTTCCTATAAAATGTCGATAAGTACTTTTGTACTTAGTATATATCTACTAAATATCATGTTTTTGTCGCTGACGAAATGAATGTCTCGAGTTTGACTCCGTAGTTCCGTACATCGATTTGAGTTCGTCAAATCGATGCCTACATCTCACACTGCATACAACTTTATCACCCGGTATTAGCCGACGACGAATTCTACCTCCAAATATTGGTCGTTTAGAACGAAATTATAGGTGATTTGATAAACAATTAGATTTCACGAACCCTTTTTATTCTCCAATTATTAAACAAATTATACGATCTCATTACATTGGAGACTCTGTGATAAAGGTTTCTTGAAATCCATTAGGTATTTATTAATTCTCATAATGTGTACGATATATTGAAAAGGGAGCCGACAAAATGAATTATTTTCTAATAGTAATGTACAGTGCTATTAAAATTAAGTTAATACCTATTAGAAAATGACTCATTTTGTTAAAATAAAAAATATAATAAAAACAAAAAAAAAACACTTCGATGCGAAGATTTATACGAAGGTTACCATAAGTTAATGACATTAATAAATAACTGGAATTGACTGCAAGCAATAAAGCGTATAATGTATATTCGCTTTGCATTTCAGAAATAATAGAAGGGATATTAAGGTTCTATATTCCAACGTGCCATATTATGTGTCGTGGTGCTAGCGTCAACAAGCGATGTTTTAACATTCATGTGTTACTAATACTCAGCACTGCAAACTTTTTGTGAACAGAAACTAAAAATGTCCATAATTGTCATTAGCAATAATATTAGTACTTATAGACTGTTAAGTACTTAGAAGATATAGAAATGTAGATACTGTTTTCACCTTCTATACAAACGCTGGATTGATTTCACTTTGGAAATGGACAATAACATTCTCTCACAGGTCTAAATTCATTCGCGTTTTCATTAAACAAGTGTTTAAATTAGTGAAAGTTTTACATATAATATAACAATGTAAATATTATGCACAGTTGTAAATATAAGTTGCAGTTAGGACATCGGGTACTTAGTCAAACAGATGTCACGTCCCGTTGAGATTAAAAACGGCTTAAAATGTTAGACTCTCGTCGAATATTGATAAATGAACTGAAGATAGTTGGATGTCATTATAGGTGTAGATGCCAGTTTTAAAATATGGCAATCTCGTGCATGAATTTTGAAGAGGCATGGGACTATAAATTTATACGATTAAACCCTAATAATATATTTTATAGTGTGTGTACATCGTGTTAGTGTAGCATTATGCCTTTTAAACTTGCTAGACTAAGTTAAAACTTTTCGAGCTTGGCTTTTTTCTATACGACTCCATGACGAGAGAGATATTTGAAGCAGATTTAAGCGTCATTTGCGTACACATTTTTAATCTTGATGAAGCACTTTTAGGCATTAAAGTACAATGCGAATTGCAGTGACTATTCTCACTTTCAATCTTTGACATTGTATAGAACTCTTGTAGTGCCATCGTGACGAACAACTACTTGTGTAAATACGCTAATATTATGTGATTACATAGAAGTGAGTAACATGTAACGCAGTCAATTGAACGCATCTAACGTGCATACCAAACACTTGACTGTTAGGTGTCGTCATCGTCAAACATAGGACTTATGTACTTGCCACATTAGTGTGTATATATCTGAACTTTAGGATATATCATATTTTTGTCATAGATATTTTTTGTCAATAAACTGCATAATTTAGCTTTAAGCATTAGGATGTACTCTATCATTAGGAATGTGGAAGGCAATTAGCTGTTAGGAGAAGGTATTATGTGATAAACATGAAATAAAATATTGAGAATATTTCTTTTTTTAACAACCTGTATTGTATTGTATGCCTATAAGTAAATGATAATTTTAATAATCTTTCTTTTATAAGGTTTAATGTAATCTGATATGACGTTACAAAGTGTATAGAACGTAATAAGGAATATTCAGAAAAAAATATGAATTAATGTTACTGTTGTTATATAGCTTTATGTAAAAACCAAAAGTGTTATTATGTTTTTAAGATTAAAAATTATTTAGGAGTCGAGGGAAGAAGTTAACTGAAGTGTCGATGTAACCGAAGAGTTTATTGTTGGTCGTAATGATGCAAATAAAAATCATGTTGACTACGACATATTTTGGTCTAATTACTGCGACTGCGAAGACAATCATGAATTTATAATATCTCATGATTATTTTTAGAGGCGATTTTTATGTATTAACTTTGAATGGAAGCACAGAGAAGCACATAACATTGTCATTCATCGTGAATGTCTAATATATTATTTAATTACATTGTATTATTCAGTATTGGCTCAAAGTATTGTTTATTCATTTGAAATGTAAACGAGCTGTTTACCTATTAGTTGTATTTGCGGTTCTGTATAACTTTGTTTTGTTTTGATTGAGCGCATGTTGTAATTATGAGTTATTAAAATTATAAAATTGATACATAGTTTTATTTATCATTCTATGTAAGTAAACAGCTCAGTCGATGTATTTTGAAAATATTTTTAGCATTTTAACTGTGTGTAGCAAAAAAAAACACGACTTTTGCGTTTTTCTGTAGAAAATTAGACTTAGGCAGAGAGTTTTATGGGGTCGTGTATTTCGTACCAAAAGGAAGGTCACTTTAAAATGTAGCAGTCGTAGGGCCCTTGTGCACCACATCCCGTTCCAGTAAAAAAACGGACGTTTGAAAAGAGAGAGAAGAAAAAAATAAAGAGAATCTTCTTCTCTCTCTTTTCAAACGTCCGTTTTTTTACTGGAACGGGATGTGGTGCACAAGGGCCCTTACGCGACGTCCTGCGTGAGCGATCTAGACGCGAACGCGAAGCGGCGCGGCGCGGCGCGAAAACAACAAACATTCGAAACCTATTGAAGTGGCCTACGTGACCAAACGCACGTGGGGTGCGGTGCGGAGCGACGCGAAATGAAGCGAACGCGATCAGTTGGCTTGATATTTTCGCGCGAAGTGGACGCGTCGGCCATATTTTTTTAAGGCCGGAGGGCGCGGAGGGGACGGTTCGCGCGCACGTAGGACAGAGTAGCCGCATCGCTCCGCATCGCATTAAATTCGCATCGGATCGTTTCGCAATCGCGTTCGCGTTGAGTCGTCCACGTAGGACATGGCGTTACTTTCGAATACTGACAATGTCTTTCACAAAAAACCCCAGTTAATGTTCGAAAGTACGCTAGATTCGAGTTACTTTAAACTTGAAGCTCCGATTTTGATTATTTTCTGGCTAAAATGTCCAGTCCTATATAATTATCTAAAAGAAGCTAATTAAAGCCTCCATTTATTTCGAGGGACTGAACTTTTTACTAGAAGCCAAAAAAATATTCGTAAGGCACGTTCGCACTTGGGCACAAGCGCGATGTATCTGAAACATTTTTTGTTTAATTCTTGATAAGTATCAAGAATTAAACAAAAAATTTAGAAGTGCCAACAAGTGTTGGCACTTCTGTTTTTATGCCCGAAACTTGTGTCGATACAAAAAATGTTTTAGATACATGTGCCCGGTACTAGTTGTGAAACATATTTACCGTAACCGAGACTTAAGCCGCGTATTCATTAGGCAACATTTGTTGCGAAACAAGATGAAGATGACTATAAACAAGATGTTTCGGCTTGCTCCTCGTTCGATCGGAGAGCACGGAAACGTGTATCAGAAACAAAGTTTCATCACGTTTGTTTATCAACTGTTTCCAGAGATGAAGAAACGTTGCGAAACACTGTCAATAAACTGTTTCGCAACAGTGTAGGTATATCAACATAATTGTTGCCTAATGAATACGCGGCTTGATGCCCTTGTGCAGAAAAGGCAGGGTTGCTATAAACAGTTAAAATGTTATATTAAAACTTTTATTCAAGGAGCCTAGCGCACGCCTCGCTTGCGCTAAAGGTACAAGATGCAAAATAGCTTATTGTTGACAAAGTCCACCGAAATCTTTTGTAAATAACAGATTCATTAAATGATAATGATGACTGAGATTGGCCGTTTTATTTTGATCACCTGTATGACGGAAGGTAAACGGGGCTTGATATTGTTGTGTAAACAACTATGATGCATGGGATAACTGTAGTATTGACCAGTAAAAATATTAGGTCAATAATTTTAAACAGATTAAAAAAAAACTGAAAACGATCAAATAAATAAGGCACACTGTAAAAGTAAGATAAAAACCGGGCAAGAGTGTGTCCGGACCACGCTCAGTCTAGGGTTCCGTAGCAAGAAGTATTTCAGTCTTTCAACCTTGTATTTCATAATATTATTATGAGATACAAACTTATTTTTGCGGTTGTCAAACTCGAAACTGAAAATAGTGAATATTTCAAAAAGCTATTAACGTATCTTGTTCAAACCAATTTTAATCGAGAGTATTTATTAGATGCCATAAGCTTGATTTTTTTCAGATTTTTTGATTACGCAGTTGAAAAATTACAGGGGGGGGACACACATTGTTAACGACTTTCGGAGCTCCTAGTTCACTTAATATGGACTTAAATAAAAAAGTTATTTTCAAAGACCTATCCAACGATGCCCTACACGAATATTTTTTTTCATCCCTCAGTTTAATGTATGGGGGTCACCCCTAATATTTTATTTTTCGTAATTTCACTACAGGCCTTTAAAGCGGCTCACAGAAGACATCTAACTGCGAAGTTTCATACAGATTGGTTATGAACTGTAGATTTGACGAGGGTGTGACAGACGGACGGGATGAAACTATAAGGGTTCCTAGTTTTACTACGGAACCCTAAAAACACAGGTTACTGCTAGATTTGCATCCGATCGATAATGGATCATCGTGTCTATTCTGTACCGACACGGGCGACATGCCGCGTGAACCACGAGAACTGCCAATTTGCGAACTTTCAAGGGAGAAACAATCCCACCGTGACATTCTCCCTCGAACGTTCGCAAACAAATTGGCAGTTCTCGCGGTGATATCACGCGGCGTGTTAGTGCAGCATAGGCATATCATGCTTTTTTTTTTTTTTTTTTTTTAATAATGTTGCCCCACACTAGGATTTCTCCTGTGTCGTGGGTGCGTTTACAAACACAAATTTCACATACACAAACAGCCAGACCTATGTGCAATGCGGGAATCGAACCCGCGACACGTCGCGCAGCAGCCAATCTCTCAGCCACTGCGACAACCGTGCGGTCTTGTGCGTTGTAAGTGAGACATTTCGTGTCAGCCGCCGGATGGGGCCACGCCAGGGGATAGAATGAAACCTTCAATGATCGTATTTCACAGAAACTCGTACCTACTCAGTATTTTTTTTTTCTGAATGTTTAATTCCAAATGCATTGTAGGTACACAATTGAAATGATAACCCAACAAACAAGTTATGTAACTTGTCAATATCGCCATACCATAGAATTAATAAATGTACTCATATGAAGGCCCTCATGGCCTTCATATGAGTACATTTATTAATTCCATGAGGGTCATTACCTACTATGTTCATGACAAAAATAATGACCGTAATCACAATTTTACAGAACACGTGCTATGTATCAGCCCGGCTTTGTATAGGTATGGTATAGACATAGTGCTTATACCGGCAGGCGCCGGCGGTCGCTGTCGACGACTTTGGGGGGGGTCATACCGATTAATGCCCGACGTGCTATACCGTGAATTACCGTGTTTGGCGCATTTTTGTACGATTTTGGGGGGGTCATATCCCCCGTGACACCCCCCCCCACTCCTGGGACCGCGCCTGTATACCGGTGAAACTGTTAGCGTGTGAAAAAAAATAACACTCAATATTATTTATTTATCTGTAGGTACTTATCCTAACTAATATTATAAATGCGAAAGTAAGTTTGTTACCATTTTTCAAATAATTCACAAAGCAAGACATACAAAAATAGTAAATTAAAAATTAAAAAAACCCGACTGCCAAAAAACAACTAAAAAGTTCAAAACAAGAGCACTTTTCAAGCAGTCTGATGCAGTTGGTGGCAATTATTTGTGTTAAATCTTAGATTTTATGCCACCAACTGCATCAGACTGCTTGAAAAGTGCTCTTGTTTTGAACTTTTTAGTTGTTTTTTGGCAGTCGGGTGTTTTTTATTTTTAATTTACTATTTTTATTTTTCACTTTTTAGTTTTTAATGTATGTTTTCGTAATCTTCTTTTCGAGCCCTTCATTTTGATACCCCACATGATAGGTTTTGAATGATTGCTTTTTTAAACAACTTTAAATCGTTATATATCCTAAACTATTATTTAAAATGAAAAATTATAAAAGGAACCTAAAGATGATTTTAAAATACCTATTCAACGACACCCCACTTGACATAGTTCATCAACTTTTTTTTTTTTCATTTTGACAATATGGCGTCTGGTTGTCGCTGTGGTGAATTTTGATTACTGTTATGTCTTTAGTGACACTCGCAAGGTTAAGACGAATCGATTGACGTAAGAATTATCAAAATCGGCCTACGCATTTGGTCTCTAGAACGCCACATAGAAACAAACATACATACATACATACATACATAGACTGATAAACACATTACCCTCCGTGCGTCGCGCAGTCGGGTAAAAATAGTAGCCGTTTCGTGAATACTTACTAATAACAACACTAGTCATTCATTAAATGACGAGTAGCGCTAATACCTACCTACATACCAGTAACCGCCCACGTGCCGTCTGTCGTAAAGTTTACTATCAATTTAGGTAACGTCAACTAACCAATCGGTACAATTGACCCCACATGAAGTTGAACCGTCTGCTGTAACGGGTTAATTTATTACATCAGCAGTTCAACACTTTCAATTATGTCCTACTGCCTCGAAGGGTTAGGAATGTTTATTTTTTGTTTAATTACCTACTTACCTATCTAGCAATATTCTCGATATACCTACCTACTGAGCCAGATTGCTTTTTTAAGGTTCCGTAGTAAAACTAGGAACCTTTATAGTTTCGTCATGTCCGTCTGTCCGTCTGTTACACCCTCGTAAGGCTGTGTCCCCATAGGAAGACTGTGAGCGGCCGACTGAGTTTGCGGCGTATCGGTTTAGTATGACCTTCCATATAATTGAAATGGAGTGTCCACAGTTTGCGCTAACAGTTTGCTACTGCAATTTGTTAGCGCAAACTCAATCGGCCGCTCACAGTTTGCCTATTGGGGACACAGCCTTAGGGGGCCCGGACCCCAAACATCCCATACCTACATGAAACGGAAGGATAAAAATCGGGGTGTAAGTGACAGCGTAACGAAAACTGAAACCATATTGGGTTTTTCTGAACCCCCTTGGCGTTAAAATTTTTCGTCGGTCTTTTAAAAAAACTTACGAGTTTGTTTGGAGATATTGAAATTCGTAAAAAAATCTGCATACCTAGGTACAAAGCAGGGTTGTTGCGAATATTCGCATCCGCATCCGCAATTGCGGAGCTTCCGCATTGATTTGGACATCTGCATCCGCATCCACAATAATCATTGCGGATGTTCATGCGGATGCAGATGTAGCACAGGTCGTGTCAAGAAAGAAATAGGCGGGGCCCGGCGACTGGCGCGTGCCGTGCATGGCTCATTAACCAATAGGAGCGAAGTTGTCACCAATTAAATAGCACGCAGACATTATCATTGTCATTGTATTGACACCACCAGCCAGTGTTCCTAGCGAATAATTGTTCAGTAGCGTGGGTTTAATTTACGAACCTCTGCGTAACAGGCTTGACGCCAAAAATGCGGCAAATATTACTTTTTATTAAATGTAATACTCCAATTTTTAACTTTCATTACTGAATATTTATTAAAAATTACTCTCTTATTATGTTATTTCTCCACAAATATAGTTTCTTAAAAAATATCTTAAGATCCGCATCCACATCCGCATCCGCGGATGTGAGCCTTCAAACATCCGCCTCCGCATCCGCATCCGTGGATGTGAAAAAATCGGGATCTGCAACAACCCTGGTACCTACAAAGTCGTATTTTTTTAAAGTCCGACGAAACATTTTCACGCTGCCGCTGAGGGGTTCAGAAATAAAGCACTGAACCAATGTTTTCAGTTTTCATTGCGCTGTCACAACTTCACAAGCTTAGTGTCACAGTTAGTTCCACCCCGCATACAAATGGGTGTCGCTTAGAATGTAAATTAAATAGTTAGGTACCTACCTACTTAATTGTATAGAATTTATAAGTTAGTTTGATTCTCATTGTTGAAGTCGCTTCAGAAACCTTAAAAGTGAGGATACATGGCTTGGTAATGATGGTACGAACTTGAACTACTTTACTGAATTGATTGATTAATTAAATAGGTACATACAATTACCACTTGCCTACCGACTGCCTGTACCTACTTGTAGGTATAGTTAGTGGGAAGTTTATTTCCGATGATGATTTATATTATTATACTTATTACAGTTATTACTTACCCGGTACCAAAGATTTTTTAGAAACTAGAAAATAGGAAATGGTGGTCAATGGTTTTATGGGCTGAATTTAGAAGAGCGCTAAGTTTATCTGCAAATTAATTTTCCCTTTCTGAGTAACTCTGTATAAATACACAATAATTAAGTGGGTACCTATTGTACCTATAGTATCTACCTATAATAAAAAGTAAGTAATTCAGTCTTACGTGGTTTAGGTATTTATGAACCCGTTTCCACTTCCTGAGAGTTCGCGGCAATAAGATTCGGGGTAGAGAAAACCTCAATTTTCCGGAATTTTCCAGTAACGGCAACCCGGAAAAATTACCCTGGTAGTTTACTCAGCAGTAGGTACTACAACATAAATTACGGATTAGTACCTACAGCATTAAAATTAAATATGAAACTGCCTGTCTGTCTACAGCCTTACGGTTTGTTGTTTATGTATTAATTCAGTTACGTATAAATCAATATTTACAAGTAGGTACCTAGATAGGTAGGTACCTCAGATTATAGAAACAAGGAGATGTGCCAAGGCGCTATCGAGCTTGATGCCTGATCTTGAGCAAATTGCTCATATTAAAAACGTACGCGCTGGCGACGAACCGAACACGATCGATGGTATAAATACAGTGTTTTAGTTTAGTGCTAGTGTTGAGTGACGATTAACAGTGTTAGATTGAGGGTGTACGGAATGTTCAATGCGTGGGAGATCTTTTTTATTCACAAGGAGCGCTTAATTATGCGCGTAATTGTGTCGAAAAATGTACTAAAAGTGGCATCAGTTGTTCCCGTACTAATTTGCTATGATGGCATATCTCCTTGTTTCTATGATCTGAGGTAGGTACTTACATAATTTATACAATCAACGTTCTTACGTTCTTAGTGTGATTGATTGGAGGTTCTAGGTATATGGGTAGGTACCGATGACAACATAATAAATGCATTGTAAGCGGACATAACGATTTCATTAGGTATTTTCCGTATATTATTGCACTTCCTTCTTTTATTTAGTTCCGCAGTAGATACGTTGAGATATTTCTGTGATCTTGCAGATAATACATTACTTCCGAAAAAGATTAAGGTAGGTAGTAGGTATGTTCTTTTACTCAAGGTGAAGTTAAAAGGGAAGGTTACTAATCTAGTGCTTAAAAAAATCTATCTATGTATGACATTGTAATCAAAATACTAAGGGCCATACCACAAAAAAAAGATAGACACGCGTTAAACGCGAATGCTACTAAAAATAATACGCACTTGTTTTAGCACTAACTTGTCTAAAACAAGTGTGTATTATTTTAGGTAGCATTCGCGTTTAACGCGTGTATATCTTTTTTGTGGTAAGGGTGATAAGGTCTAAGTGACAGGCAGCGTAACGAAAATGTTTCATCGCTGAACCCCTCAGCGATAAAATTTTTCGTCGGTCTAAAAAAAATAACGACTTCGCTTAGAGATTTTGCAATACGGTAGTGGACTACTATTAAAAACCCTAAAGGAATAGGAATAACAAAAAAGTAAAAAAAATAAAAAAAATATCACAAAATGGAAAACATAGACGCTTTTAAAGTTTTTGGAAGGAGTATCGCTCCGTCTTTGTCGCGCGAAGCGGACATAGGTGATGTTACGTCACTTATCATGTATGCCGTCCGTGACTAGCAAATCATTTTAAAACACTTATAACTTCGCCAATTTTGTAGATGTTTCATCGGTTTTTTTGGTGTTAATTATCTTTTTTCAAATAGTTTACAGATTCACAATAAAAAAAATATATTCAACATCCCTATTCGTTAAAAAATCTCCATAGTCAAAGTCGTATTTTTTTTTAAAGTGAGTCAATTTTTTTTTGCTGAGAGGTTCAGAATACGGTACCTACTTACTGAACTCATAGTTTGAGTTTTCGTTACGCCATCACTTACACACCGCATAATACACAGACCTGGAAAAAAATAGCGGTTGGATTACCAACCGCTATTTTCGGGTTCGATTACGAACCCTCGACGCGCAGTGCAAACGCCAATCCTGCCGCGCTAACGAAGAATACAATATTTAACTGGATTGTTGGATGATTTTGAGTTAATTATTTATTATATTCGAATTCCGAATATTGTATTCTTCGCTAGCGCGGCAGAATCGCTCAGCCGCTGCACTGACCAAGACTACGGCAAGCGGAAAAACGGACAATGATCTTTGAGTTTACTGTAGGGATTTTGCCATTTACCCAGTTCTATACTATTTAGATTTGACCTGTTTCACCTTCTACCTAAATAATCTTATAGGTACGTAAGTAAAAAAAATAGAAGTCATAAATAGAGTTATAAAATTAATATTGTTCTTCTACTTATGAGGAATGATGACTCTTTTAGGTGCAGCACCATCCAGACTGCTCCTTGCCATAGTCATAGGTACCTACTATAAAATATAAAATCTATAACCATATTTATTTATTTATATACTCTTTATTGTACACCACTAGTAACAATATAGAACAAGGCTTAAAAATAATAATGTACAATGGGCGGTCTTATCGCACAAGGCGATCTTTTCCAGACAACCTTTGGATGGACTGAATGATAGGAGAAGATATTGGGCAGTCTAGGTGTACATAGGTACCTACATAAAATTACTTTGACACAAATAATTATAAATACTTAACAATATAAAATAAAATAATAACTTCATATTCAACTTCAACTTCTAGGCAAGCTGCTCCATCGTGGACCGCATCATCGCTGGCGGTCAAACGCAAGCCTATTATGAAAAAAAAAACATACCTACTTGCGGACACATTAACATTCGCGATGTTCACCATAATTTCCTTTTACGATAGACCGTGCGAAGCAAGGTCGTTGACCGGCGCGTCTGGTGCAACACACGCGTGTATTACATCAGCCGACCTTGCCCGACACGGAACAATGACAAGTGCTGTAATGTGCGCCCGTGGCTTTCAGCTGCTGCCCTAGGTCAAGCCTTGTTAGGTTACAGTCTAGAAAACCTTACGGAAAGTTGATTTTGGCAACTGAAAAATAGATTGAATTTTAGCACTGAACTGAAATTATGGCTCTGAAAAAAAATCTTTAATAAAGAACGTTATTTTTACCTAAAAATAGTTCAAACGAAACAACGCGTAAGCGTTGACTTTTGCACTGAAATAAATAATGCAAATAAAAAAACTGTAAGTAGTACAGTTTGCACTCTACCTACAGCATGGTCACCCTACTCAAGGTCACGTTCGTTGATCGTCTCGTCTGAATTGTTTCGTCGTCTCGTCGTCAGCACCTGAATGTTTTGCCTTTTGCCTCCCAATCCCTCAATACATACATGATGTAGGTACCTATCTATATGATGCAAATTCCTACTGCTACAGGGTGTCCATATTCATCCATATACAATGAACGCATAATCGTAATGAATAAATTAAGTAATAATTTTATTATATGATTCACAAGTACAATGATAGATAGATAATGTGAAACATTTCCGTCATTATCGGGACCTTAACAACCGGAACTGTAGTTCCGATACCCAAGTTCTTCTATTGTTTCCTTTTATTTGTATTGTTATAAATAACATACAATAGATAATCATGTTAAATGTGTGATGTGATGATCATGTAAAATGAATAAAATTGTTGATGAGCGTGATTTGTTTTTGTTACGAGTATTATTTTGAGTTTAATTTATTAAACCAAGGTATATTTAACACGATTACATAGTATCCTTTTTTACATGATCAATGGTTACCTTATCTTTGCTTTCACGCAGTCGGGCTGCGTGATTCTTTAAATCATCGCTGAATTCTTTAAATCATCGAAGGCTGTTCTTTCCTTAGCGCCGGAGGAGTTTCAATTCCAAAGTTAGGGCACCCCGACTCGGTTCGTTTCATTGACTCATTGTCCTGGACCTTTACTTTGAGCTGAAGGTCATTGATGTTGACCCCAAGGTCGGATTTTCATTTAATTTACTGACTTAATAATTCAAACTCAGTTTGGCCTAGGCCAAACAGTTTGTCCTAGGATAAACTAGTTTATCCTGACACGCGTTGGATAAACTAGTTTGGCCATACCTACATACATACAACTTATATACCTACTCACTTAAAATGTTGAACGGCATTAATTACAAAAAAAAACCTATAGTTATCTGCGGCGAGGTGTATTTTATCATTATTATTGCTCCCCGCACTGACACAGTGTTCCTGCCATCCATGTCTTGACACTGTAGTCGTGTGACCTCATGATCACACGAACAAGGTTCTGTGATCTGTGCTAGTTATTGCTCGTGCACGAAGGAAGTATGATGACGGAGTCCGGACGTAATTAGCGTAACTTTTAACAGTAACAGGATATTCAATTATTTTGTTACAGACTGCAAAATATTTATAAACATATTTTTTTGATATTACCTACAAAATATGTTTCATGCGTTAATTTATTTCCTTAAATCCACTTCTAAGAATTTTAAAAATAAATTGTAATAGGTTTTTGGCATAAACAAAAAAAAACTGCGCTAATAAAAACATATCTATTATAAATTATAATATACGTATACATATAAATACATTTAACTAAACAATGAATACAAGTCTATAAGATTTCCTGCCGTAGATATGAAGTGCAAGCTGATTAAAATACTCATCTCATGATCTTGTCCGCTGCATTTCAAAAGCTAATTTTATTTTACAGATTGTAGATCGATGTATGGGGTTTACCCACAGATCGTAAACTTACCTTATGAGTTTGCGCCTGTTTGTCCAGTCTCTAAGGCCATGTTGTTTCAACGTACAGTTACGTATCTGTAACCGTCAAATATGGCGGCTTGTATGACAATTTCATCGATTACGTACTGACTTACGAATACAGATGGTTTGAAGCAACCCGCCCTAAGTCTACATATATTATTTATAATATATGTAGTATAATATATATATGTATAAATAACATACGATGACGACAAATACCTTGTAACGAAATAAGGAAAACGTGGTGCTGTTATTAATGAAGCTGCTATACGAACAGTTAATTAGCGACGATATTATTACTATCGGGGCGAGACCCCGTCGCAATACAATGATAACCAGCCATGTGCTAAAATTCTGCGTATTATGTATATTATATTAAAATAAATGTTTATCCCCTTATTCTGAGAAGTTCCTCCAATATACGGAAAAATCAGGTTGTTTGGAGAGCTCATAGGATCATCATCGGACTAGCAATGGCATTCAGAAGATTTTAGCTTCTAAATAGTGAGATCATCAACCGAGAAATTATAGGCGGAGACGGTAGTCATAGTTAAAGCATGCTAGGTGGGACTTAGGATGTTAGCTTAAGTCCAATTCAGTAATGGAGCATGGTATACACTATGCAATTGGTCTATCACTTAAAATAAATCAAATATTAATAAAGTTGAAAGCCTGTTAGGGGTTCAAACGTTTTCTATAGAAGCTGGGCCATTTTGTTTTTTTTTTTCTAAGTTGCGGTAAGTACACGATTATATTGGCATATATCGGTAAAGGACACTTTAAACAAACAAAAATGTACAGGAATATAGTTCCTAAAGTGTCACGTTACCGAGTAGTGGAGGTAAAGATCGCTATATGAGAACAATGACAGTCATTAGAAATTAATTAATTAACTACGTATTTATAGGCGTTAGAAATCAGTTGGGAGTTATTCGAATACAATCTAACGGTTAGATTGTATTCGAATAACTCCCAACTGATTTAAATATGAAGAGAGTAAAACTAGGAGCGCGAAAAATCAACTTATATTAAATACTTAGGTACCTTACCTATCTAATAACCCGGTATTCGAACCCGGGACCAACAAGGCAGTCAAACGCATAACACGTAGGTAATTAGCCTATTTCTAATGATTGTCATTGTTCTTATCTATACTATTATAAAATTGTAAAAAGCCGTGTCTGTATATTGAAGATATTCCAAAAAAAAAATAATCGGCATAGGGTACTGGGTCGTAACCATACCTAAAAAGATTTATTTTTTATTTTTTGTCTGTTTGTCTATTTGTGCGCGCATCACGCGAAAAGTACTGAACGGATTTTGATGTGGTTTTCACAGTTCGATAGCTTGGGGTCCAACTTAAAATCTAAGCCACGTTTCATCTAATTCTGGTGGGAGAAACCGGAGATACAGCTTGACCTCTTGGTAGTACTAACCAGCCTACACTATGGAGGTCATTAAAACTGGTCATTCCACGCGGACGAAGTCGCGGGCAAAAGTCTAGTATAATAATATAGCAATATTCGCCTCCACATATCTCGGCAACATAACCTTTTAGGGTACCATATTCCTTTGCTTGAATTGAATCGGAATTTTTGCTTCATGAAATGAGATTCTCAATAGAGTAGGTATACCTAGGTATCTTGGTCAGATTCATACATAATTATGATGAATTGTGTTAAAAACCAGTAAGTTTTTACAATCCCTAGATAAATATTAAAGACCGTACGCGATGACGTATAAATTGCTTGGATTTTCCTCAATCCCTATTTTTTATCTAAACTTTACAGTCACGTTTTACAAAGAAAATTATGTTATTAAAGTCTCGTTTTTGCATTTAATTTAAATGGATGTAATTTGCGATCTGCACGGATCTGCGATAGAATCTGTTTTTTTTTTTAATAACAATAAACAAGGCACGAGGCTATGTCACAGTGCACACGTCGCTAAATAATGCCATATGAAATGTAGGAAATTTATTTTCCTATAGTCGCCAACAGCGCTTCCGCTGACAGTTACAATAAAGAATTTGGTTCCAAAATTATTCTTTTTCAGAAATTATCACCTTTAGATTGGATTTCCTGCTATTATTTTTTGGCTGAGAGTTGAAAATGAAAACCTAATCTGCAATCTATTCTGAAATCTATTAAAATTTAAGATCTGTGAAATCCACTACTGGATGGGCCACTAAGGAAGGAGAATTCAGTCACCCAACTTGACTGTACGTTATCTTGGTCGAATTAACGCAAATGGTGAATCATTTCATTTTATTTTTTTTAAGCCACCACAAACATTATTGCCCGTTTTCACCAACACAGGAGACACCTAAGCGAAATGTTTAAATATTAAAAGAATTTACCTAGCACCAAAAAACATATCACCAACCATTAGGCGACAACCATGGATAGTCCATAGTTGTCGCCTAGTGGTTGGTGACATGTTTTTTTGCGCCAGGGAACTCCTTTTCATATTTTAACATTTCACTCAGGTGTCTCCTAGTGTTGGTGAAAACGGGCATTAATCTATCAAAAAATGATGCCTATATTATATTTTCCTAAAACTTCACAGAATATGACGGATCTGCAACTCGACGGATTTTTTTAATAACGTAATAGGCAGGTACTTAATTAAAGTCTCCAATTAGTCTTAGCTAATTAAATTATTTTAGGGCACAAGACGAATGAGTTGATTGCCCCGTAATTGTGAGCATTTGTGTCACAGATAATGGTGAGGCAATTAACAGCTATTTACTTACATAAAGGTATGAAGGTACAACCTTCGTTTTAGGGTTCCGTAGTAAAACTAGGAACTATATAGTTTCGTCTCGTTTCGTCACGTCTGTCTGTCCCAACCTAGTATAATCACAGTTTCTAACCAATTTATATGTAACGCAGGTGAACTGTTGCGGTCGGACAATTGAAATAGATTTGCTACTTAATAGGTAGATACATGCTAATACGGAGCCCTACACTATGCGTGGTCGGACACGCACTTGGCTGGTTTTTTTTACAACTTATCCTACCAGATAAGATTGTGAACAGTTTCGTATATGGTTCGGAAGAATTGTAAGTTTTTGGAGACAATTCCGGCACAGAAAAGGTAACAGACAGATTTCCAACAAATGTTTATTGATCATGACACACCATAATTGCAACACACCTCATTTATGGTACCTATTGTTAATTCTGAGGGTACAATGACGGTCTTATCGCTGATAGCGATATCTACCAAACAACCTTTGGATGGACTGGGAGGTGATTCTCGCGGGTTCGATATGATTATCACCTTCTATATTATATTGCAACAACTGTCAAAATAGTAGGAATTTTGACAGTTGTTGCAATATATATCGAAGGTGATATCATATCAAAACCGCGAGAATCACCTCCCTGGAATTACTTAAATATATGTAAAAGGGGGGCAGTTCGTGGTGTAGGTACTACTATGATATCGATATGTATACCTACTACACACAATATCAAAATATAATAGGTACCTACTAAATCATTTATATACCTACATAGGAATACATTAATATGCGTATACGCTGTAAACCGCAAACGCGCAGGCGCCACTCGAATCCATGGTAGGTATAGGGAAGAAACAAAACTTAATTCATTATAATAAAATAAGTTTAAACGGATTAAATCGCGTATATTACAGATTTTTACAGAGTTTTCCTGACGTTTCGAACACTTTGCAGCGTTCGTGGTCGCAGGACGACTGAACCACGAACGCTGCAAAGTGTTCGAAACGTCAGGAAAACTCTAAAAATCTGTAATATACGCGATTTAATCCGTTTAAACTTATTTTATTATAATTTGTAATAATCGCGAAAACCTTATTAAAACTTATTTATATAAATCTATAACTAGTGTTCGCCCAGTGGTCGAAATTCGACCGTAATTTAATGTACAATTTGTAAAGCATATTATTATACCAACCCTGATATCGCGAAAAAAATCAGCTGTTCCATACATTTTGTCGAGTTATGTGAACATAAATGTATGGAACAGCTGTTTTTTTTTCGCGATTTTAGGGTTGGTCCGATAGCAAAAGTTGTTCTTATGTTCTTATGAATCTGAAATTATGAGTACAATGACCCCTTTAAATATTTCCACTGTCTAACCTGCCTCCCTGAATCTTACACTCAATCTTTTAATCGATCGATTAAAAATGATTGCTCCTACTGGGGCATCCTACCAATGACAGACGGGAATGAGGAAGATCACAAAAATTACAAACTTTTGGATGTTCCAAACAGGGTTGCGTGTACAATACGTCTATAATTGGCCGAAAAGAAAATGAGGTACCTACTTGATCTTAAACGTAATAGTCTTTTCGATGCAGACAACTGAAAACAATTTATCCAAATTCCAAGATTATCCAGCGTAGCTCAGTGTTCAAGCAAAGAATGTGAGATAATGCGTTCTGTAATTAAGCGGACGAAAATAGACGCATGCATCGCGCTGGGCTGAGGAATGTGGGGTTTTGTCATACCCTTTAACTTTTAAATAGTAACAATGAAACTAGATACCGCGAGATTGTCATAATAGGGTTCCGTACCAAAATGGTAAAAAAGGAACCCTTATGGTGCGACTTCGTCCGTCTGTCTGTCTGTCTGTCTGTCACACCTGTTTATTTCAGCAACTACTAATGCTATCGACTTGAAATTTGGAACAGTTATAAAGAATGCTTGTCCAACTTTATTGCCAATGAAAAAAGTCAAAAAATATTTTTATTTTTATTGCAAAAGGGGCCGGAGTCGGAGTCCAAAATTTCAAAGTGGGGTTACTAGGTCAAGTGACATATCATATGAAAGGGCTTGATCGGCATATTTCAAAATATATTTTTATTTAATTTTATGTCTCACAGTTTTCGACATGAAATAATTAGAGTTGATAGGAATTGATCCAAATATTGCACAAAAAATAAAACAATGTTCCTAACTACTACAGTTTTTTCAGAATCATCAAAATTCCTTCACAAACAAACTTAGTTATGCGGTCCGGTTTTTTTTCACTTTATACGTCCAAAAATGATATGGAACCCTCGGTGCGCGAGTACGACTCGCACTTGGCTGGTTTTTTCATATAGGTATATAGATAATTATTTTTTTTCTTTACTTCTGTTAGGTTGGGGCTATTGACTCAGAAATAGCTGAGAATAATTGGTGTTCTGAAATGTTTCCACGAATATGTTTTTGAGAACTTGGGAATCAAGTGAAGGTTTGAGCTTTCATTCGGAGTTTTTCAGCAATAAATAAATAAATAAATCTTTATTTCACCAATAGGAAAAAAACTTAAACTAATGACAAACACTTAAAATATGTTACAGCACCATCTATTGCGAGAGAGCAGTGGATTCGAACCTCGGCAGATGCACATTTTGTGCAATTTGTTTTATCATTACTGCTCTAAAAACGTCGAAGGAGAAATGTCCTGCAAACAGCATGGCCAGTGTGGTGGACTACGGTTCACTCCCTCTCAGAGAGGAGGTCTTTGTTCCAGCAGTTGGAACATCATTGTGTTACAGCATCGAGATTTAATGATTTATTTCACTTTCAGTCAAACTTCAAACTATAATTTCGAATGTCGCAATAAAAATGGCATTTTCTTTACTTTAAATGATGTAACTTTTGTAAATACCGCACACAGTCGTACCTTAACCAACTGGTTTTCATTTGTTTAACAAGTTTTTTAATTGTTCTATCAGTCACACCACCTTTTTATAGCTTTTGGTAGTAATCATTGAGTGATTCGCTTTTTATCAACATACAACGTACCGAATAAGACATGTTAGGCTTAGTATTATCTGAAATGCTACCTTCGTTTTTCTGCGCCTGAGAGGTTTTATTAAAGCAGGTTATCTATGCAAATACGTCACCTCAGATTATCTGCCACTCAAAACAAATGACATCTAATGAGAATTCTTCAATACTTCACCTAAAAATGATCTAATACATCTTCACAAATGTTCAGAAGATTTATCACCTACTCTTCCTACGACTGCATACAATGCGCACGGGTGTCTCCTTGGTCCCTTAAGGCTACATTGTTAAGGAAACGTGTATAGTAAGAATACTGATAATTTATATACGCCTTGACATTGTTTATGTTTTGTTGCCAAAATTTCCGCACATCTGAGGTTCGAAAACGACCTTATTGATGGAATTTTAACAATTAAGAGTTAAGTGCCTTAAGGCCCCGGTATACGCCAACGGCCTTGAGTGATTTGGGCGGTATAGCTTGAGTGTTCTGCGCTGAGCTCAAGCAACACGACATACATCCACCGAGCAATACGACTCGCCTATCAAGGAGCGCGCTGTGCCGAATTAGACGTATTATTACTTTTTAGTATCTAAAACATAAAATAAAAAAAAAGTAACAGGTAATATTATAGGTAGTAACATAGTCTTTTCACACAAAACAAATCATGAAAATATCTTAAGCGGTTTGAAAGTAATTACGTTTTTATGTTTTGGGTAGACACGAATTCATGAATTTATTTCATTAAGTATTTTACAACAATAGTTAAATATTCACAGGTACGATTGATGTATATATGTTCTAGTTTAACATAAAAAAATTGCACAACTAACCTGCATTATTTGACGGCGAAATAAGAGATTTAAAACTGGCCGTTACCATTTACCTTCGCCTTAAGTGCATCCACCATTCGCCTAGCCTTTTCCGAACTAGGTTCAAGTCGGCTTCCAGTCTAAACAGATGCGGCTGAGCAGCAGTATTTCTATTTCTGAATGACCATCTTCTATCATAAAATTGAATACAGGATGGTTTTAGGAATGTGGGACTGATTGGCTAAAGCTAAAGTTATAAAAGTCGTCGTATATCATTTATGTATGTATGTATTTTTATTTATTAACGTTTTACAATATTCTTCTATCTAAACAAAGCTCCACAAAACTGTTTTCACAGTTTGTCTGTGGGAACAGAGGCCCTAGACAAGTTACTTTTCTGTTAGCGTTAGCGTCAAACGCTACGGATAAAATGTATGGAAATGACATTTGTGAGTCACGTGACTTTTCCGCAGGTAAAGTCATTGCCATACATTTTGTGCGTTTGGTGTGAACGCTAACAGAAAAGCAACTTGTCTAGAGCCTCAGATCCTTCAGTATTAATATAACGTGTACATTTAGTGCGACCACTTAAAGTTACCGAAATAACGAAACATGTTTATTTACACCGATCGCGGTTACAAAGTCTCAAGATAGAAATGTTTAAGTAATTTAGCAATATTTCATTCGACAACATAGACTATGGTAATTTCAAGATACGAATATCATTAGAACCATTCTTCAAGTAGATCATAATATTACTGGACCTAGTTAAGGTTCATAAAAACATTTGTACCTACATTTTCTTGCTACAGTGGGATCTAATTAAGTCTATGTTCTAATAAATAGAGTAGATATAGAAATTATACATAATTTTGTTATTAAATATATATAAGACATTCCCAAAAACAACTGACACAGGCAGGAATCGAACCTGCGACCTCTGCCTAAACCGGGACAACGCTCTTAACCTGAGCTACGGTGTCGTGTCTGATTCAGTTGTAAATGTTGTAATTGGAAACCTCTATTTACGCCTCTTAGGAGCGTTGGTGACGTCTATAGGAGACTAATTACAGACTCCAACTCAATATTTCTACCTTTGCAGGTAGAAGGACATCGATATACAGGGTGGCAGGTTAGACAGTGGAAATATTTTAAGGGGTCATTGTACTCATCATTATGAACAACTTTTACTACGGGACTAACCCTGAAATCGCGAAAAAAAAAATCAGCTGTTCCATACATTTATGTTCACATAACTCAACAAAATGTATGGAATAGCTGATTATTTTTTTGCGATTTTCGGGTTGGTCCCATAGTAAAAGTTGTTCATAATGATGAGTACAATGACCCCTTGAAATATTTCCACTGTCTAACCTGCCACCCTGTATATAATAAGACATTCGACACGCCGCGTGATATCCCCCATCATGACCCGAGTCCGCCGCCGCGTATGACTCAGTCCCCTAACCGACCCTTGCTCGAGCCAGCCCGCGCTGAGCCTGTAGATTTAAATATGTCCCTAAATCATATTAATCCGATCCAGCTAGTGCCCCTCCCTCTAGTTGTCCTCCCCCCAGCGACGCCCTAAGCCGAGGTCCGTACCCCAGTAGGGGGTGCCCTTAGCGTGTGGTCGCTTAGTTTGTAGTTTTTATTTAGTTTTAAGCCTGGCTGGAGGCATTTGTAAGTCTCACCAGATGACCGGTTAAGCAGTGACGGCTGTTAGAAGCCAACTGCGAGAATCCCTTCAAAAAAAAAAAAAAAAAGCCGCGTGATATCACCGCGAGAACTGCCAATTTGTTTGCGAACGTTCGAGGGAGAATCTCACCGTGACATTCTCCCTCGAACGTTCGCAAACATATTGGCAGTTCGCGCGGTGATATCACGCGGCGTGTTGGTACAAAATAGACACAATAATCAGGGGACTTTGCACTTTAATAATGTTGGTGTTACGTATTATAAACAGACATAGTCCATAGACTATAGACTAGTGTGTTTTTTAAAAAAAACCGGCCAAGTGCGAGTTGTACTCGCGCACCGAGGGTTCCGTATCATATTTGGACGTATAAAGTGAAATGAATGAATGAATATTAATGATTTTGAAAAAACTGTACTAGTTAGGAACATCGTTTTATTTTTGGTGCCATATTTGGGTCAATTCCTATCAACCCTAATTATTTCAGATTTTTCGCCCTGAAAACTTCGGAGATAAGGGGGGGGGAATGGTATTTTTTTGGACATTTTTCATCATATGTCGAAAACTGTGAGACATAAAATAAAATGAAAATATATTTTGAAATGTGCAGATCAAGCCCTTTCATATGATATGTCATTTGACCTAGTAACCCCAATTTAAAATTTTGGACCCCCACTCCGGCCCCTTTTGCAATGAAAATAAAAATATATCTGGATTTTTTTCATTTGCAATAAAGTTAAATAAGCATTCTTTATAACTGTTCCAAATTTCAAGTCGATAGCATAAGTAGTTGCTGAAATAAGCAGGTGTGACAGACAGACAGACAGACAGACAGACAGACAGACGAAGTCGCACCATAAGGGTTCCTTTTTTACCATTTTGGTACGGAACCCTAAAAAGGAAGTATATAGTTTCTTTTTTAAACACACTAGGTTTTCTCCTGTATCGTGGGTGAATTAAAGAAAGAAAAATAATTTTATTTGTCACAGAGGCACATTCACGCACATAGTTATGGTAGGTACCAAATTATACTATAAGGAATGCACCTACGTGTAGGTTTTAATTGCTTACTGCATACTTGAAGCAATACTGTAACAATGTTGCTATTGTAACATGCAATAATTATGTATTTTTTATTTAACGTAATTCACGCATCCGATATAAATATTTAATGTAACAGAGGTGTTCAACCTGCAGTCTAAGGTCTTTTCTTTTCAGTCCTGAAAGAAACAGATCAGAAGAGAAAACTACACAATTTACCATTTTCAAAATAACAATACAAAATGACAGCTGTCGCGCATGTATTAGTTTCATACGGTCAAATTCTGTCAAATCGGTCTAATGGTCAAAGAGGAGTTCGCCTGGCTTTGTCTTAAATCTATGGACTTGGCAAAATCGGGTGAACCTCTCTGCCAAAGTATACTGGCCATTTGGCCTATTTGACAAGATTTAGCCATTTAAAACGAATTAATGCGCAACAGCTGTGTTTTGTATTTTGTATTGTTATTTTGAAAATGGTTAAATAAGTTAAATTGTGTAGTTTCCTCTTGCAAAAGGCGGTCTGCTACCTTAAATCTGCGAAACCATAGAATTTCCTATCACATGTAAGTATAAATTATGCACCAACATGGTTTATATTATATAAGTGCAATCTGCAAGCATGTTGCTGTGTGTGATTGTGTTATAATTATAATACGTGTTCACCTCACCCTCCACAAAAAGTGGTAGAATATGTTATTCAGTGATTCACCGCTTACGTCTCCAGGGGTATAATATGCTCTAAGTAAGCTCTAAAGTACAATCATACACCATAATTTACTGCTGAAGATGGATCTTCTATTTTATGATAATACTCAATTACCTGCAAAATACCAGCTAATTAAATGAAATTATACCCCTATGATTGGTTATTTTATTGCTAACTGTTATTATCCCACATGGCCATGTACATTTTACATAAAAGAATAGGTAGGTAGGTAATAAAACCAGACTGTCGTCTACCCACACAATGATCTAAAAAACCGGCCAAGTGCGAGTCGTACTCGCGCACCGAGGGTTCCGTATCAGTTTTGGACGTATAAAGTGAAAAAAACCGGACCGCATAACAAACTTTGTTTTTGAAGGAATTGTGATGATTTTGAAAAAACTACTTACCAGATCTCGTTCAAACCAATTTTCAGTGGATTCCAAACCAATTTTCATGGTAATGTACATCATATATTTTTTTAGTTTTATCATTCTCTTATTTTAGAAATTACAGGGGGGGGACACACATTTTACCACTTTGGAAGTGTGCCCCGCGCAAACTATTCAGTTTAGAAAAAAATGATGATTTTTGAAGATCTATTCATAGATACGCCACAGGTATGGGTTCGATGAAAAAAAAAATTTTGAGTTTCAGTTCTAAGTATGGGGAACCGCAAAAATTTATTGTTTTTTTTTTTTATTTTTGTGTGAAAATTTTAATGCGGTTCACAGAATACATCTACTTACCAAGTTTCAACAGTATAGTTCATATAGTTTCGGAAATAAATGGCTGTGACATACGCACGGACAGACAGACATGATGAAACTATAAGAGTTCCTAGTTTTACTACGGAACCCTAAAAAGCGATCTGCAAGTTAACGCGGTTGGTCTAGATTTTTAGACTCTAGGTTTTACACGGAAAAGTAGTTTGTAAATGTGTACATTTAGATTAATGCTTGAACTTGTTTAGACTGGTATTTAGGCGTAAGTCTTCGTATGGGTACTGCAAACTATTTTCTCCTACCACAAATACTGTGTTCGCAAGGGTTATAGTTGAAAGATAAGGTACATTATGGCCTCCAAACACGATCAAATTATATTGTAAAATTTGCACGAGACTTGAGGCTTTATCCAAATTGCAGTTCGTCTATATGTTCAAGTCAAATTAAGATCATGAGTTTTTACATCAGGCGCTTTTATATAGTCAACACCAGCTAATTGACTACTATTTACGACGACATAAATTAAATCTTATGTTGATAGGAGAGAAGACACTGAAAGTTCATTTACATCTCAAGGTAAACAATTTTATGACTATACTTAGCAGTACATAGGTGCTAAAGTTCGAACTTCGCACGGTACGAAGAGGTCGCATTGCTATTAACCATAGAATGCCCATAGAATACTGATGGGGGTGGTCACGAGCTAAGGCCTCTGCGCGTACGCATGAATGCGCATACCAATATGTAACGTTAATGGTAATTACCTGATCGGTAACGTTGGTTACACTGACTACATAAGTTATGGGTAGTTTGCTACTTAATTTTAGTATTACAGGAAACAAGTGACTGTGTTTTGCATAGTAAATTAGAGAAATAAATACGAAAAAGTGTGTGTTTTCTTTTATATAAGTCGCCTAAAAAAAACGAAACGGTAAACACTTACTGACGTTACTGTTCCAGTGTTAGTAATAAATCTTATTGTATTTACATAATATAGTATACATAATTATAAGGGCCTTAGCCTGAAATAAATACGTAAAAAAAAGTTAAGACAAGTTTTCGTTGTCTAAGTTAACAGCTAAAGAAACTATAATCAGATAACTCAGAAAGTCAAACGCGAAAATCTCGACGGTCAAAATACTGAAAAATAATATTTGAGAGAACAAATAAATCTCACAAATAAAATGGCGTTACAAAAGACATCAACGAGCCTCCATTTTTTTAAGCGTAAAAATAACTTTGATGGACATTCATTGTATAAAATAATATATGTAGATACAACTGGTTTTGTGTATAACTAGCCTTATTAAAAGTCATGTGATCTGCAAAAGTACGTCATAATGCTAATAAAACAGCCACACCCACGTAGTCGAAAGAAATATCTGACGCATATCGACGCGTCTGTATGTTCCTTGAATTATTAACGTACTAGCTTCCGCCCGCGGCTTCGCCCGCGTTTTTCGGGGTAAAAGGTAGCCTATGTGTTATTCCAGACTATAATCTATCTGTGTGCCAAACATCCAAATCCAGTTTCAGCGTGAAGAAGTAACAAACATACACACACACAAACACACACGCACAAACTTTCGCATTTATAATATTAGTAGGATAGGATTGTCAATTATCAATCAGTTTGATAAACGTGGTGATTAATGGTTGATGTTCTTCTTCTTTGAGGGGGCTTCGGGTGGCTTTATGGGTATTTGGATGAATCCAGAGAAAAATAGGTATATGATTGATTCTTGCTGACTGGTCTAATCATTTTACTACGGCATAAGCGCGGCACGGTATGGTATTTGAAATTTTAATATATGCAATGGTCATTTAAATTCTTGGCCTAAAATAAAGGGATGAAAAAGGGTGTAAAGTTTGTTGAAGAAAATAACGAAGTTGTCTTTTTTTACTTCCTCGCGGACGGAGTCGCGGCACAACTAGTTTTTAATATTTTAAGGTTAGCTATAGACAGTCTACTGTTGAACATAGGCTTCTCATGACAATAGGCAATGCTGTTTCTTTGCGTAACAGAGCGGGTTATGTATTTAGTAATTTAACTGTTAGGAAGCAAAACAAATTCATTGGGCAATTTTTTGCAGTCTTTTAATTAAAGTTAAGTCCAGTGAAAGTTGTAATTTTGCTTAGTTGTAATTCCATTCGCGTTATTTGTCCTAATTGCTTAGAAAAATATGATGACAGATATTTTAATTGTCTGTAAACGTCGGTGTAACACCTCTTCAATATTATATTAGTGCGATAATTTAACTATAGACAGTTGAAATACTTGTAAACGTAAACTGTATAACCTTCCCATAGATATGTAGGTAGTTATAATGAACGAGGAAACATTACCATAATCACCATGACGAACAAATTGGTGACTAAATAGTTATAGTAATTCTAAATCTCTAACGCATTCGTTTCACATGGAGCGTCATTACTATAATTATTATTTTTTGATCCTACTAAAATCTTTCAGTATTTTAGTAAGTCACCACAAGTCAACGTACTATGCGATCAAAATAAGAATAAGATTGTCCTTGCGCCATATTGTGACGTTTTGTGTTGAAAATTGAGCTGTTTTATATAAAAAAAAATCTATTACAATAGATTTGGTAAATCAAAGACTCAGTTAAATTAAGTGCTAAAAATAAACGTTATTTGATCCGCAAATTAATTTTCTTTGTAAGACTTACTTTTCAAGTGATAGTTGACAGTTCGAGGTCATTGACGTTCCTATTCTTATCGCGATCGCATAGTATTACTCTATCGTTTACTTACCAATCAATACGGTATTCAAATGTTTCAAAAGTTGCCAATCGTCATGTTCGTCAAATGTCATTCACGCTCCACATATCCGATGACCGATGGTGGACCAACGAGAATTCCAAGCATTCCTGTAAAAACAGGTTTAGATAGCAAAAAATATCGTTATTAAATATTGATTATTAGTAGGAATTAGCACGCAATTTACGCAGAGATCGTCTAACCTATAGGGATTTCCAAACTGTGCGTCCCGACGCCCCGAAGTGTCGTGTTCCTGAGGCGTCGTAAATCGGTATACTTACTCTGGTCGCCTAGATTCTACATTCTTTGGAGTGATCTTTTTTAAAAAAAATACAACATGTAAAAAGGAGTCGC
Source organism: Thalpophila matura (assembly GCA_948465475.1). Lineage (NCBI taxonomy): Eukaryota > Metazoa > Arthropoda > Insecta > Lepidoptera > Noctuidae > Thalpophila > Thalpophila matura. The sequence goes on along the minus strand of OX419187.1, from coordinate 5,566,914 downwards.
AATATAAAAAAACCGGTCAAGTGCGAGTCGTACTCGCGCACCGAGGGTTCCGCATCTGTTTTGGACGTATAAAGTGAAAAAAACCGGACCGCAAAACTAAGTTTGTTTATGAAAGAATTTTGATGATTTTGAAAAAACTGTACTAGTTAGGAACATCGTTTTATTTTTGGTGTCATATTTGGGTCAATTCCTATCAACTCTAATTATTTCAGATTTTTCACTCCGCAAACTTCGGAGATAAGGGGGGGGGAATGCTATATTTTCAGACATTTTTCATCATATGTCGAAAACTGTAAAACATAAAATTAAATAAAAATATATTTTGAAATGTGCCAGATCAAGCCCTTTCATATGATATATCACTTGACCTAGTAACCCCACTTTGAAATTTTGGACCCCCACTCCGGCTCCTTTTGCAATGAAAATAAAAATATTTTTTATTTTTTTTCATTTGCAATAAAGTTGGACAAACATTTTTTATAACTGTTCCAAATTTCAAGTCGATAGCATTAGTAGTTGCTGAAATAAGCAGGTGTGACAGACAGACAGCCAGACAGACGAAGACGCACCATAAGGGTTCCTTTTTACCATTTTGGTACGGAACCCTAAAAAGATTGGGAACACCTGGTCTAATACGGAACGCCCAGTCCACTAATCGTGATTGTTTCAATGTGTGATAGGAAATACCTATTGCAACTCTTTACTTGTGTACGTGCAGCAATTTTGGTGTGAATTTAGACTCGCCAATGACGAAGACCAATTTGTGTGTATTACGTCTATACAGGGTGGCAGGTTAGACAGTGGAAATATTTAAAGGGGTCATTGTACTCATCATTATGAACAACTTTTACTATGGTACCAACCCTGAAATCGTAAAAACAAAATCTGTTGTTCCGTACATTTATGTTTTCATAACTCAACAAAATGTATAGAACAGCTGATTTATTTTTCACAATTTCAGGGTTGGTCCCCTAGTAAAAGTTGTTCATAATGATGAGTACAATGATCCCTTTAAATATTTACACTGTCTGACCTGCCACGCTGTATACACTACTTTGCATGTGAGCGTTAACACATTGGAGGGGCGTTTAGTTTTAGATTAGACGATCTCTATTTTATTATTGGTTAAGTATTCTATGAATCTAACTAAGGGCTATTACATAGTTTCAACTTTTGAATGGCTCTAATTAAATCTATCATCGTTAACTAGGTACCCTTTAACATAATATAATCTTTACTGTTATTTTCCTCTTAATATCATTATTTAACTTATTAGACTGTTCTTAATTAATGTTGTAATTATTAATAAATTAATAACATGTTATACTTACTATAAAGTTATTATCTCTTCCTGGAATCTGGATCTAATCATCTCTAACCGCACTTTAATGGCAAACATATTATGTATTAGATATCTATTTATAATTTTAATTGAATCCGATAAAATCTGCATAGTTAATTACATTTTATATTCACTACGCAAATATTTTTTTACACTGATGCATGTAGACTCAAGATAAATATTATGCCAATCAAATAAAATAAGAACGTTTACAAATTCAGATATTCTTGAATCAAACCGATTTGTAATCGATTAGGCAAATGGGAAGCTGGGCTATTTATCCCGACGCATGTTTCATTCTTTACGTTTTTTTCGTTCCTAAATCATTTACCATGTTTAAATTTCGATAAACAGAATCAGTTTGCTACACCCAGGCTGTCTCGTAAACTCTGGCTAGTTGATTTAGTAGCAAAAAACATATGTACCGTTAAATAGTCATGAAATGAAACTCATTGTCAATAAATTCACGATAGAAAAACAAACTTCTGTCTAGACCCTGCCTGAGTTATTTACGACTAAAGTGTTTTCATCAACCTACCTTTTTAGGGCTCTGTAGTAAATCTAGGAACCCTTATAATTTCATCATCTAGGTACATCTGTCGGATCGGACTGGTAGTTACCTACAGAGATTAGCCCGTTTATACAAATAAACTCTTCAGCTTTAAAAGAAAGAAAGAAAATTGTTTATTTGACACTCGCACAGCAAATTGTAAACATAAAAAGAAAAAACAAAAGGGTGAAATAAAAAAAAAATACTTAGTAAAACCTGTACGAGGCCAAAAGGCTCCTATCTCAGCATATTGCCACGACATTTAAAAATAAATGCCGCAGCGCTGATATTCTGATAGGGCCTTTATATTCTGATAATATTAGTATAGATTATACGGTATTACTGATTATGTGGTGTCAAGATCTTACGCCTCTTCATTGGAGGCCTCCTTTAGAGCTCATCTAAATTGCAGCTGAGGTTTAATTTTAATCCCACATTGCTATTAAAATGCCAGATGAGCCTATAAAAAGCAACGATCAAGCCGCTCTAAGAATAGTTTCATGGGAGGTAATCATGACACCTGCGTGATCTAATTACACGTGCCAAGCACTAACTATAGACCGTTTGCAGTGTTTATGTTATGCACATGCGTACGATAATAGCCCTGGTCAAAGCACCCGAGACGTATTCGAAGGCTACTTCGTAATAAGTACATTATTCGCCTAGCTTTTTCCCAAATACGGGAGGAGGAGGGGGTTGACTTCCAGTCTAACTAGAAGCGGCTGAATATTATATTATATTATTAATTAGGTAGTACTTATTACATGGAGCGACTACCACCTGAAGTTCACAACCCAACTACTGCAGGTACTACTACTACAGGAATTCTAAGGTTCAGTTATGGCTGTCGCCATTTATGTTTGGGGACAGATGATATGTAAATTCCCATTTGTCCCCATTCGGGGACAGACACTCGGGGACAGATGGAAACACTGTCTACTTCTAAATAGCTTATGTCAAAATTCGATCTCTAGTAGGGTATAACGAATCGATAGGTAATTGAAAACGACGAAATTAGGTTGTCAGATTTTTGGGCTTTGATTTACTTACTATCCCTCACAACAGTCATAAGATATTCATATGACAACCGGGACTAACTGTACGGAGAGTCTCGAATTCTTGATGTGCAACGAAATAGTCACCCATTCATGGAGTGACGGCAAGTACAACTTTACCGTGCTGAGGCTCTAGACAAGTTGCTTTTCTGTTAGCGTTCACGCCAAACGATAAGCACAAAATGTATGGCAATAACATTACCTGCGGAAACATTTTATCCGTAGCGTTTGACGCTAACGCTAACAGAAAAGTAACTTGTCTAGGGCCTCAGATCGATCGACCAGCGTGGCTGTTATTTAGCCACAAACTCCTCCAGTAATAAAATAATAAGTATAAAATAGTGCTGAATTGTAGTTGTGAATAATTCTATGCTTACAGGAAAACGGAACATGTTATTTTGTTTTATTCGTGATTATTTTAATTTACCTCTTAGTCAATAGTTATCCAACAGGAAAGCAGGTCTAATACAATTTAGATGAAACAGGTAAACTACTATACGTAGCGCGACTGTATGTGACATCAGGTGGTCCGTTCGCTGTTTGAAGCTTTTGAGCTGATTCTGAAGCAAGATCGGCAAAAAATATAGTCGGCAACGCATTTCGCGTCGTTTAATATCATCAGCCTCCCTAGCCAAGTTGCTTTTCTGTTAGCGTTTACGCTAAACGCTATGGACAAAATGCATGGCAGTGACATTAGTGAGGTCACGTGACTTTTCCGCAAGTAATGTCATTGCCATACATTTTTTGCTTATCGTTTGGCGTAAACGCTAACAGAAAAGCTACTTGGCTAGGGCCCCAGGTACGTCGCTTATCTATGGGTGAACCCTCAGATCATAGAAACAAGGGAGATGTGCCAAGGCGCTACTAAAATTGACACTTTGATACGGTCACATTGACCGTATATAAAATGTACAGGCTGGCGACGAACCGAACACGATCGATGATATAAATTCAGTGTTTTAGTTTAGTGCTAGTGTTGAGTGACGATTAACAGTGTTAGATTGAGGGTGTGTGGAATGTTTAATGCGTGGGAGATCTTTATATTCACGAGGGGCGCTTGTAATTGTGTTGAAAAATGTACTAAAAGTGGCGACAGTTATTCCCGTATTAATTTGCTATGATGGCATATCTCCTTATTTCTATGATCTGAGGGTGAACTACAAGAACAGAGTAAAGATTACCGCGGTTTACTCACGTCACGGCTCATTGTTAATGAGCAAAACTGTTATTTAGAGTTTGTTTAAATTTTAAACAACGCTGAAGAGTCACTAGCAGTTGCGGTTTTTAGGCACAACAGACAAGCAGTTCCGGACAAGAATCATGCCCCACACGCGGGTACTTGTCTGTTGCTCACCGCATCAAACGTCAAAGTGAATGTGAGGCTTGTGTTATGCACGCACAACATGATGTACTTGAGTGTGACATGTTTAATGTTCGGAACTGCTTGTCTAGACGTATAGGTCAATGAACAACACAAACCCATAAAAACTCATCGACCACGGGATTTAAGCCCATACCTATTCGAATGAGGAATAATTTAAAGATAGATTTTACCATTATTTAAATTATAACTTATTTCCGGGATAAAACCACAAATGGTTTGCTCAACATTATTATATTTTAAAAGAACTAAAAACAGAAAAACCAGAAGAATCAGTCTCCTTGTGTTATTTGACTACCTACTTTCAACTTAGGTTATTAATAAATGACCATGCTTATTTGGATTCGTCCGTGAGAACAAATACCTACCTAGGTATTAGATAATTTTAATCATTTAAATGATTACATGATTAGTCTACTTCAGTAAATCAATTTATGTAAATAAATAATAAGTAAGGTTTGAATTATTTCGTATGTACAATAATGAAAGTCTACCTAAATACTATATACACTGAGACCAAACTCCTGCGGCAACATTAGATTAGTTTTTACTTACAAAATATTTGTATTAGTATCTCGCATGCTTTGGGTAAGCTTAGTTTGATTAGACATCTCTTTGTTCGTTACTAAAAATAGTCCAGTGTGGGCGCCATCTCCCATGATCCTTAGTTGCATGGAGACATAAATAGAATCGAACTCTTAGGTAACTGATACCTAAAATAATGATTTTCCCTTCGACTCTACCTAGAGTTCGACAAATTACAGCAAATAATATTTTTAATTTTTTTAGAGTAACATATTTGTTGGAAATAGTAAACCCATTAATTACTTAGTAACGTTAAGTACCTATCTCTCTTTACGCTGCGTAACTTACATACGAGGTCATTAAAATCCGTGATGGGGTTACCTTTTTGCATATGTAAAGAAATAGGTACCTACCTCAGATCATAGAAACAAGGAGATATGCCATCATAGCAATCGCGCTCCTTGTGAATAAAAAGATCTCCCACGCATTAAACATTCCGCACACCCTCAATCTAACACTGTTAATCGTCACTCAACACTAGCACTAAACTAAAACACTGTATTTATACCATCGATCGTGTTCGATTCGTCGCCAGCGCGTACGTTTTTAATATGAGCAATTTGCTCAAAATCAGGCATCAAGCTCGATAGCGCCTTGGCACATCTCCCTTGTTTCTATGATCTGAGGTACCTACCTACATTGTATGCAAGGAACTGTAAAATGTTTCTGAAAGTAAATTATTATTACGGCCGAAATAGCCTTATTTTTTAACCAAAAATTTAAAAAAACATTTAAAACTGATGAAGTCAAACATAATAATATACTTTTTTATTTTGCTACGTTTATAGGTAGGTAAGTTTAGGTATATACATCTAAGACACGTTAATATAAATTTTAATTAAGTAGGTAAGTACATACATTATATGGCAAAAGAACGAAGAATAAAATTATTTTAACTTAAAAGTGGCGTCGCTGGCCATGCGTAGCTTTTTAATAGAGGTATTTTTTTTCTTATCAAGCTCCGTTCCGGCCTCCGATAACAAAAAACCGCTAACATGAAATATTTTCCACTACTTGATAACATTCATAGGAGCACCTCTAAAAATATAAATAAATCGTATGTTTAAACTGATAATGACCGACACCACTATGTTATGTTTAATGTGTAAATTATGTAACGTCATGGGAGCCTATTTATTATTATTTCGAACTCATAATATATGATGTCAAGGTAAACGCGATAAGGATGTCAGTTATATCGATGTCGATATTTTACGACGGCGAAGTGCCAATACCTCCTATCTCCTAAGTGTAATTTCTTGCGAATTTGTCCTTTCAATTAAAAACCATAAGATAAAAAGTGTTTTTCTCGAAAAATGTCAGATATAAGGTCAATGGCACTTCGCCGTCGTTAAGTACTATGAGAATTTTGTATTTTCAGCGACGTATCTTTTATGCTAAAGCGATAAACGATAAATAAAAATGAATAAATATAGCCATAAATTCTGTATACATAACCTATCACCGTTGTCTGTAAACAATGTGCAACTCCACGCTGAAAACCTATTCGTTTTTTCTGAACTAGCGTGTGCTTTTAAACATGGCTGCGACCGGGCGCCGCCGCTTAGTGTACTCGCAACCTTTGACGGAGGCACGCGTCAGCGCGTACGATAATATATCGCAAACATCAATAAATTATTAAAACAAGAATAAAACAAATGTGCCAAAGGAATTTCATTCCAGTTTCAAAAACTTTACGTGTTTAAATAATAAACTGAAAAGCGCGGGAGTGAGTGTTGGACGCGTTCGTATGGATGTTAATTAGCCGGCGTTACGGAGCATTCCAAATTATTCGAATTGTTCAAGGTCTGTATGAAATTTACGTTTTATTGGTGTAAAATTATGCGCTTTCGTATCCTGATTCATGTGTTCCTTGGGTGAGTGACATCTCGTAGGGCTAGTCTCTAGTCACAGCTTTATTTTTAACACAAGAACGCTAGGATGCGCGGTCGCAACTATTTTGGTACACGGTTCGTTCACACTTATATTATTCTAAACTACATTCTCATGTTACAGGAGAAAGTTATGAAATGTTTAAACGTAATAAACGATTTTATTAAGACTGAATTTCTTGTAAAAAAAATTACACTCTCATATTATTTTATAGAGCTCGTAAATAAATAGGAACACTGCCAAATAGTATAAAAAATGTGAACGACAGATTATTTATTATGTCACCGCCGAAACTTAATTTATATTCATTACATGAATGAGCTATTGTTGTACGAAAGAAAAAAAAACCTGGCAACTATTTACATTATCCGGTAGGTATTTCCCATCCAGATGCTTTTGTTATTTAATTTTCAACACACTACCTACCTTTGTGTTCGAATAAAATAATTATACCAACGTAATGATACGCTATTGTACTATTTTAATTGTATCCACATAGGTACCTAGGTATAAGATCGTCTTCAATAAAAAGAAAACAATACTTACCTACAGTTAGTGCAAAAATAAGAGCACCATATAATTTCTTATTATCTTAATTATTATTGACTATAAAATTAATGAGATTGTTCACTTGAAAGAAGTGATTAACAACATTTCAATAGCGCACTTCAAATGTTTGTAAACGCTGAAATAGTAAAAGGTTTCCGAAATAACATAACTTAAATAATCTCATCAATGCTAAACAACGATAACGAAAGAAGAATGTAAATAAAATAGCGTTAGTTTTGTATGGTAACTTACGCATTTGAAAATGTCAAACATTAGATAAAGTTGGATTTGTACTTCCACCAAGCAAAAAGTTAAATTAAAATGGAAATTATGTCGGGAAACGAATAATTTACGTAAGAATATTGTTCCAATATCCTTTACTTGCGAGGCAATAAATGTAACTCTTGATGTGCGAAGAAAATAAAGCTACAAAGATGGTCCAATCATAATAATTCATGGAGCTGCAATATAAGTTAAATAAACAACACTTAACTAGTCTTGAAATAATTTGCGTGTTTGGTTTTCTCTTTCCACTAATTAATTTATTAATTACCTAGTCGCAATTAGGTTGCGATTACCTAACAAGTCAACGAACTTCACAAATTCAATAGTCTGAAGTCACAGAGAAAGTAAGAGCTCCATTGTTATCCGTTCTTGTTGATTTATTAAAACATAAATAGGTATAAAGGAAAAGAAAAAAAATACCTACCCTAAAGCATAAGTATAGCATAATCGGCCTATAATGTTCCCACTGCTGGGAGACAGGCCTCCTCTGTGAGAGGGAGTGGGCCGTAGTCCACCACGCGGGCCCAGTGCGGGTTGGTGGACGTCACATGTCTTCGAATTTTTGGTTCTAGGACATGCCGGTTTCCTCACGATGTTTTCCTTCACCGTTAAAGCAAGTGATGATTAATTTCTAATACGCACATGACTTCGAAAAGTCAGCGGTGCGTGCCTCGGGATCGAACTCGAACCATTCGCCGTGGGAGGCACATGGTTAATCCACTAGGCTATCACTGCACACCCTAAAATCACCCTAAAATAATTATTAAATTGTGTAAAGGTTTTTCAAGTTGTCTATTATGTAACAGAGAACTTTTTCAAAATAGAAAACACTGTTTTCAAGGGCGCGTTAATTATACTTTTTATAGCATTTTTTTTCTTTTTGTCAAATTCATATTGGATGTCATAAATAAAATATAGGACGCTGAAAGATATTATTATCTACATACAAGAATATTAATACATAAAACATTTATAACCAGCCACTGGTCGGTCAATAAAACATTGTCATGCGGGTGCTACAGATTAAAAATCTGCGGGAAGCGCGAATGAGACCTTGAGTTTAAAAAAATAAACTAGTTTTTTTTTTTTGTGAATGCGATGTTTTATAACTTGTGGGCGCGACCCGATGACGGCGATGTGACTTTTATTAACCAAAGACACACACGTTTAGAAAATAATATTTGGATTAGGGTTTGCAAATATGAATCATACATAAGTTTCAGACCAAAAACGAAGCGTAAGTTAAAAGAAGTACTTATTACGCATTTATGATTATGACATAAGTACTTATATATCCATAAATGTGGTTTTGAACTCAGTGCTTGTTCTTTTATTACTTGAGCAGGATAACTTACGTGTGTTAAAGTTATTTAATGAGGATATTCACACGAAATATCACGTGAGTTCGCAGTTAAACAAACTGAATAAGTAGGTACCTACATCTAAAACAGTACTGTGACTGACTATGACTGACTGACAACTATCAGCCTAAATGGACCTACAGATTTGAAATTTGGAAGGAATATCATTGAGTACCTACCCGAGAGATGGAGAGATTTTTTGAAATTCCCTCCTTAAAGGAGTGAAGTTTGTTTGAAGAAAATAACGACATTGTGTTGTTTTCCGAATTTAACGACTGTAACTATTATAGTAATTATAATTTAAAAAAAATATAAAGTCAAATAATGCCTTTGCTAGTGCAATAATTTTAGTAGTAGAGCATGCATGAGTCGCATGCATGAATGAGTAAGTAATTTAATGTTTACTTGAGTTAAGATAATATACCTATTGCCCTAAAAAGATAAGCAGAATTTTGAAACTGATTCTTTGTATATTTCCACTATAAGTTTGATTTTATACTCCATACAATGTTTCGTTACATAATAGCGTACCTCAAAAATAAATGCTGTAATTTTTTAAAAAATACGTTAATCTACTGATCTCAAGATATTAACCCATTGTATGTACCTACTAATCATACGCACACATTGTCCATTACGGTCTAGTCGCATGACTTCTTATCTTTGAACTTTAATTCTTGACCACACACGCGTATTCAAGTGTACATATTTGCAATGAGTCTGATGACCCACACACGACCGTTTATGAACCTATGCACTTATATTTTTAATCATAAGAAGTCGTTGTAATAGTGTAGTGATAGCCTAACCCTAGTGGCATAACCTTCATAACCATGTGCCTCCCATGGAGTTCGATCCCAAGCATGCACCGCTGTCTTTTCGAAATCATGCACGTACACCTATTAGAAATTAATGATCACTTGCTTAACGGTGAAGGAAAACATCGAAGGACAATATCAGTTATTCGACACATTTTGTTTAGTGTTATTTTTTTACTTTTTTTTTATCGTGATTTCAAGATTGGTCCAGTAATTAATCGAACTAGTAGGTATCGAATACCCTCCTTCAATTTATCCTCGCTTAACCGTCTTTCAGCTATGTTCGAATCGAGCAAAAACCGATTTCTAAGTAAAGTTTTCAACTGTATTTTTCCGACTACTTAAACCCACACTTAAGAACCAGATTGGAGAAATAAATTACATACTAACCTTCCACTACAAAAGGACAGCAATCACACTAATTAGCTATATATGGATGGATTACATTGTATTTTGAAGCTTCGTGTGTTGTGTTCTTGATTCATGCTCTAAAACACGAGTTTATAGATAAAAACAAACGGTAGCAAACCGATTCTATGATCCATGATCATGATCGTCTAACTAGAGAATGATTATACAATTGACATGCAATCTGCATGCTACTATGCTGGTTTCTAGACGGCTTTAAATGGTCATGCTGCATGATCATCTTGGGAGAGCTTAAGAGCAAGAACACACATGCAATTAATTAATCGTTGCACGATAGTGGCACTGATCAAAAGAAAGTATGGATATTAAATAGGGGTCGGTGTATCTCTGCGACGCTCTTCCTGCATATCAACGATCTGCTAAATCCCGGAACCTTTGGGTATGCAGACGACAGCACTGTTGTAGAGAGCTACATAGTCAATACACGTGCACGGACCAGTGGACCCCAAATCCAGTCTCTGAGAGAGGCCATGGTTGAGCGCTTGGTAATGGTAGATAATGGCATTAGTTTTACAATAAAAAAATGTAAAACTAATGCCATGCAACTAATTTCATGTAAATATCGCTAAACTAGTGTCGCGATAGCATCTGAACAAAACAGCCATGATCTCAACGACATTGTGGGTTTCACGAAATCACGACACTGATAATTTTACGAAACCAATTTCTGTAAAACTAGTTTCGTGAAATTAATTTTATCATCCATGCTACTATAGTTTCATAATTTAAATCCAGCTTTAAGGTTAAACCATCTTTATAAGCAATTTGCTCGTAAGTACTTAGGTTACCAGTTTAACACACAAAAAAGGATTAAAAAAAACCGTCCGCTGGCGATAACGGCTGTCTGTACCCATATGGTGATGGTGACGTTATGTTATAAGTAAATTAACTTTAATTTATTATTGCACATCTTGATGGAGAAATATCTATCGGAATCAAAAATGAAAATGAAAAAAAAGATGAATGAATGAAAAACTTTGATCGAAATGATTAATTCTTACTACCGATATGACGAACATAATTTTGAAACTGCCAATAATTGATATAATTTTACAGATTTACAGACCTAACAAAAAACTTCATTTTGTTAAAAACCAGGGATTTCCGATGAGATTGGTATATATATATAATAGCTATAGTTGACCTTCATCTAATATTTACATTATGTAGTTAAAAAGATCTGGGTTTTGCCATGCCATGTCGCGGCTTGTATATGTGCGCCGTGCGACCCGTTTCTCAGTAGAAACGGGTCGAGATTGTGTTTAAAGTATGCGTACCGCGACGCATAGATACTTTGGCGCACACATACAAGCCGCGCGCGATGCGTTTGTATGAAGATAACCTACTTCCCCTATTTATACTATGGTTTTACTCACAGATATTTTTGTATTAAATCAATTTGGACGTTTCGAAAATGTAGACCGTACCTTGACTGTACCCTATTCATTTAAACTAAAGCAACGTAAAAGGTATACCTAAAGGCGAATTTAATGCCTTATGCATTCTCTACCAGTCAACCAAGGATGGTGGAGAGATAACATGGCAGGTGCATTATGTTTGAAGTAAAAACATAGCTACTAATATTAAAAATATATAAGTTTTAAAATTAATCTGAAAGCTAACGCTTGCAAAACGATTCGGACACGATCATGACGCTTTGAAAGCTGATTAAGGAAAACTATTGTTTCGCTCTAAGAGAGATTAAGCTGCGCTTGCCGCGGGCAGTCCTTGGATGGGTGACCGTTCTTTACACATTAAGCAGTCGGTCCCGGTTGTCATAGGAATATCTTTGACAATCGTTACGGGTAGTCAGAAGCCCTAAAAGTCTGACAGCTGGTCTAACATTCGAATACCGGTATTACCCTACCCATTAATTGGGTTGTGGAGGTCAGATGGCAGTCGCTCCACGTAAAATATTGATATTCAGCCGAAACTAGTTAGACTGGAAGCCGACCCCAATATAATTTGGGAAAAAGGCTAGGCAGATGACGATGATGATTGTTTCGCTCTAAGTACATGGAAAAACCCAGTTAAAACTCTTGACTTTACATTCGATAGGTAAAGTACCTACCTCAACAAGAAAATTAGTACCTAGCTATAAATATATCTACTAGTAAAAATAAATTAACACTGTACCTAATATATTTCACACACAAAAAAAGTTAAGATAGCATTACATCAACATCATCTGCCTAGCCTTTTCCCAAATTATATTGGGGTCGGCATCCAGTCTAACTAGTTTTGGCTGAACATCAATATTTTACGTGGAGCGACTGCCATCTGACCTCCACAACCCAATTAATGGGTAATACCGGTATTCGAATATTAGACCAGCTGTCAGACTTTAGGGCTTCTGACTACCCGTAACGATTGTGAAAGATATTCCTTTGACAACCGGGACCGACTGCTTAACGTGCTCTCCGAGGCACGGAGGGGTCTCGATGTGTAAAGAACGGTCACCCATCCAAGGACTGACCGCGGCAAGCGCAGCTTAACCTCGCAGATCGATCGATCAGCGCGGCCGTCATTTAGCCACGAGCCCCTCATTGCATTACATCAACGAAAGCTAGAAAATGTTACAGAAGATAATTTTACTGGTAATAATAAGATCTTCTTAATTGGGGCATGCAATCAACATAATGGGCTAGGTGCCAGAAAAGGTAATCCATCTGGATTTTTTTGGTACGTAGGCCAATTATTGATTCCATGCTTCAATTATATAATTGAAGCATGGATTTTGCCTGTGACTTTGTCTGCGTGACCAACAGGAACCGTATCTACATTTTTTCGAGATAAAAAGTAGTCTATATGTAGAAAAGATAATGCAGCTAATGTGAGTGAAATAATTTTCATCATCGGATCAGTAGTTTACGCCATACATACAAACAAACTTTACCTGTTTACTATAAAATAATATGCCTATGGATCGCATTGCTTTTCAAATTCGTAAACTGAGATCATTCACCAAATGATTTGTTTGTATTATGATCACTTTGACCGTGACATTACCCCGTGTCGCGAAAATTGCGCTCGCCATTTTGGTCCGACAAGTTTTTATTACGACTTTATTATAAATGTGAAATTACGATCTACGTTTTTATACGTAAATTAGAAGGTTTTAGTTGCTAAATGACAGGCCTTGACAATGATAGCATAAACTGTGACAGAAGCTGTATATTTATATAATAAAAGCTAAATTTTAAAATTAGTTCCCCTTAACAATTTTGGAAAAAAAGGTCGGTCCGGCGGCGGCGTGGTGGTGGAGCGTGCCTTCTGACAAATAAATAAAAGTGCCGCCCGCTCATTCATAGCCATGAAATATTATCTTTAAAAAAAAGTTCACCCCAAACCTATATCTGGCGCTAATTCTCGGAAGTACCGACCCTACCGTGGGACACAAGAAAAAAATCGGAGCCTTTAAAAATAACGTGATGTTTGGCGCCAAATTCTATGGGGTGTAAAAGGCCATTCATTTTTAAATTACAGACCGCTGATAGACGAGGGAATGATTTTTTGTTTGATCATGGATATTTAAAAGCTATTCATAGATTTCTCATTAAGATTATTTCAGTTAATTATACGCATACAGATAATTATTTCCTGTTATTTTTCGACGAATACTGAATTGTAAACACTGTTCTGGTTTTAAACAATTCCGCTTTTTTCATGAATTAATCTGTAGACTGTTGTATCAACATATTATTTAATCTCCCAAACTGAAAATCACCACTGTATACAAAGGCTATAGATAGTGAATTATGTGTTTAGGAGCAGCGTGTGAAAATCAAACATACAAACTTATTGTTGAACATCGCTGATGTCCAATTTGTGGCAAACAAGCACAATTATCTTGTTATCATATACATGACGTATAATCAAATATGTACAGTCACGTACACACAGACATGTAATTAGCAAAACTATGCGAGGCAGACATTTGAGAGTTAATAAATTAACAAATCAAAACAGTTTTAATGTTTAATTCTGAATTCATAATTTGAGCTGTGTGTCAAGTTATTTCTAGTTTGGATTACTTTGGATAGTTTGATTGTTATTTAGATAGTCCACAACATATTCAGATAAAATCAGTCCGCTAAGGCAGGAATATCTTTTGATAACATCTCCTTGACCTATCAAATGTTGTTCTAAATAAGAGGCAAAACAACCTCTTCAGATATGGCACGGATAAAGATCAACACGTTGTATAAGAAACCTGACATAACTCTAATGGTTTTTATTTTTAAACTATACCACGTGTTTGGAATTTGTATGTTTTATGCATCAGTCTATTTACATGCGATAGAATGTTTGACAAATGGAAAATCTCCGACCAAGACCTGTTGAAAAACCTGTTGTTCTTATTAATAATGCAGACCCAAATAAAGCCCCTTTTTACTAAGCTATAGATTAGAATTTGTAAGATATAAGGCGTACACTCGTACAGTATCTGTCAAATATGTAGTAAGTAGGTACAAAGCACAATTAAATCTTATAAAAATAATAAGTTATTAATTTATAATTAAATCTTTGTTTATCTGGCAAGAAAACATGCAATGCCAAAGGTTACCAACTTGAGATAACAAACAAAATACGTAGTTAAAAATAACTGATAACGTGGATTGTTTTGTATGTTCAAGATGAAGGTTTTAATGAATTGTTTGTTAAATGTGTTTTTCGTTTCATCATCATTGGGGGCTTTTTTGTATGCTGACTTTAATTAAACGTCATACCTAAGATTAACCTTGGTTTATTATTGTTTCAGTTAATTGTTTACTTTATTTCCGTCGTCATTAAGTATAATTCAATACAAAAAATAATATAAGTAGGTACTTTATTTTCCGTAAATCTTTGCAATATCCATGAAACGTGTTTTCTACTAGGTAATTACTTTAATTAATAATTACCATAATTATTTTAATTTCTCAAAGAACAAAAATCTATGGCATGATTCAAAACTTGTTTCAAGGATTTTAGATTGTTTCTTTACTTTTGTTTCTTTTGTTTCTTTTGCTTTTGTTGTTTTTAAATATCTTTTTCTTGCCTATGGACTGTGTTGTCTGAGAATAAACGATTTATTATTATTATTATTTATTTTATTTAGAAGTTTTTGTAGGTTTTGAAAACCTACAAAAACTTCACTGCACAGGCACACGCAAATCAGAAAAAAAAGATAAGTTTAGGAGACTGAGTTTATCTTTTCGTTCAATGAGAAAGAGAGGTCGTTGTTGTCGCGTTGCTGTAAAACTAAAAATACAAACAAGCACAAGAGAACGGAAAAGTTCCACACTAGAAACAGGTCATTTCACAATTGTACAAATATTTTCTTTCTTTCATTCTTAGCCTCAAATTGTTGTTATGCAATTTTACTTTATTTCTTATTTTAACATTTGACACAGACTCTGAATGTCTTTTTCTCTTTCTCTCGTACCTACCTACTCTAAAAGAAAAGGACCAAAGATCTTAAGAATTCAGTGTGCATAAAATTTAATTAAGTCGAGATCTCGTGGAATGTATGGAAAGTCGCTTGGACCACATTCTTTGTGAAACAAATTGATTTATTTATAAACATATTGTAAGTATGTAGTTCGTTTATATACTAAATAATATGTATCGTGATAAAACCTGAATTAGTGAATGAAGATGGGTGTAAGCAATAATAAGCAGTACAAATCCATAAAATAAATGTGTAGGTAATGTTGACAACTAGACTTTTGCCCGCGGTAGACAGACAAACAGACAAATATTCTAAAAAAATCTTTTTGGGTATGGTCTCAGGACCCTATCCCAACTGTTTTTTTCTGGAATATCTTGAATGTACAGACACGGCTTTTTTACAATTGTATAATAGTATAGAAGTCTGAACTATTGTATAAATAATATCTCTACAGATATCCCGCTTAAAGTTCAAGTTATTTCCAAAGCTCAAAGTAATTTATTAGAAGTCGTAAATACTTGGATTATTAAGACAAATCGACATAAATGACAGTTTATGATTGCAAACGAAATTTTATGAGGGATTCATCAAAATTCATATTATATTCTTAGACTTCGTGATTCGAAAAGATACTAATTTCTAATTCTAAGATATTCGATTTATGATTGATGAAGTTGTTTTAGTTTAGATAATTTAGAGATAATTTAGATAATATAATCAGTTGAAGTGGAAAACATCTGAATAGGCCCTAGATCTAATTTAAGGTAAACTTAGAGCACTCAAAACATCGCACGTGGTTATAGGGCATTTACCTTTCGCAAAAAACTGGCCACATAGATATTAGGACTAATGACATTTTTGTATGTATGCGTAAGTGACGCTTGTGTGCAACGTTTTGTCGTTGTAGCGACACAAGTTATTACATCTGTTTGTGTGAGAGATCACGCGTTCACTTTTGCACTTATAATGCCCCCCTTACATATGCGGCAGATATATTTTTTTTTCCTAGTACAGCTCGATTGTACCAGAGTAATTGTTCCGGTTTTGCGCCTTTGAGCGTGTGAGATGTGTAAACCTAATAAAGGAGACATGTAGTATAGCAAAAACATGTTTAAATTGTATAATGCCGCCTGAAACCACGACATGATTATTAATTATTTACCGGCATGACTTATTTTTTACTTTTGTACCAGTATTAGGTACGTGATCAACGACACTAAACATTGACCTCTGTGACAGTTCAACGAAGCTGGTCTGACGTCAAATGCGACCTACAACAATACGTCACTGTTGACATAAATAACCATAATTTAAAAACATCCATTATGTAACATATCACTCATTTGATTAACGACAGAATATAATTAGGTATTGTCAATTATCTAAATTAGTGCAATTGAATAATAATTGAGTAGGTACCTATGCAAACCAGAAAAATACGAAAATTTTGGTATTTTCCACTTTCACAGAAAGTGTTGGTATTTTTCATTTCCACAAGTTTTTCATACTTCTTAAATATACTAGAAAGTCTATTTGGAAGTGTGTAACTCTTCCGCAAAAAATCTAGAGTACATAATTATTTAATTAGATCAGTGTTCGCTAGACAAATTGAAGTTGGCACGAATATGGTGTAACTAGATGGTCTGCGGTCACCAACCCGCAGGCCCAGTGCTGGGAATTGTCGTTTTTTTTTTAGTAGAGGGTATTGTCCAGCCTGATTTGGCATGAGAACATGAATAGTGCGTGACCCATAAAGGAACAGAAGAAGAACTAATTACTTATCTATGCAGAATCTAATGACTGCGTATCTATGCAGACACAAGACGCTTGATGAAGCTGAACTTCTTAAAAAATGTTTTGATTCTGATGCGCCTCGTAGACTAAATAAAATATCTACTAAGGAGATAGATATCAGAAAAGCAGCTAAGATTTTTAAAAAGCTTAAAGTCTGCATACATTTTACTACATTCTATCTTATAATGTCATTTTTGTCAAAGTGTGATATTTCACACTTAAAGGCTACACTTTTTTGTAAGCTTAACAAAGTCGTCAGAATGACATTCTGACGACTTTGTTAAGCTTACAAAAAAGTGTAGCCTTTAAGTGTGAGAGAGTGAGCAGAGTTTACTGAGTATAGTTCTATCGAGTACATTGTACTCGATAGAACTATACTCAGTAAACTCTGCTCACCTCGACCAATGAAATATGTATTACAATACCTTCATATTTTACTCCGTCGCAATGTAGGGCATGATCAGGGCCCTAGGCATCAAACCAGTCAGGCAATCGATGTAATTTCTGTTTACAAGGATTCTTTGATGCCATAGAAGGCTCTACGGCGCTTATAAACTGTGCGAAACGGACTCATAATATTTATAGCCGACGCACGATGATTTATACGATACCGGTCTCATTACTGGGGAACTACGCATGCAGTCTTTTAAAAAGACCGCGAACATAGATAATTACTTTTATTAATTCCATATTTTTTATCAAAAGTTCTTCGAAACTCAGCTTTAATGTGCATTGATATGCGCGGCAACTGACGTACCAAAATTAAATAAAAAACATACAGGTGTGTCTGGAGTCACGTGTTCATAATTTGAAAAAAAAATATTACACGTCTTAATTTTACGCATAATTACATAATTTGTCTTATTTTAGCATACAAGCTACGTCCACCTAAAGGTTTTATTTATTTTTGTTATTCTGTATTTCAAATATTTCTATGTAGTTCTTTTATCTAAGATAAAAAAAAATATTTTTTTCTTAAACCAACCTAAGTAGGTACATAATTTATCTAAGCAAATCTAAAGTACTTACTTAGTCCAAGGATTTTTTTTACCTACTAACACTACACTATAATGTAGGATATTAAGTACCTATTTCATAATATTGTGCAATTTTATAAACCAGTCTAATGTTACTCACATTAGACTGGTTTATAAAATTGCACATGCATGGTTGTATGTAAATATGCACGGTTTGCAATACTAATTTGCAAATTATTTATTTATTCTATGTCCCTAGAACAGGAGCAGGTAAGCATCCTATATTGTGATTATCTAGAACTTTATTTTTTTACTCCTTAGGTACTTCATACTTACTTTTATTTTGAGAGATACCAGTTACGTCTGTATAAAATTTCATGGAATATCCATTCACGTGTTGCAAATGTTGCAATTGTGATCGAAATTGATATTATATTAATTAAAGTTACCATACTAGTCAAAACAATTGTTTTTGTTTTGACTAGTATATTATGGCAGTATGCCTGGATCACTTTCTAATTTGTTAACATTTACGAATAAACTAGTGGCACTAGCATCATATCAATGTATCAATCAATTCCAATTTAACCACCCTTTGAAACAATTATTATGTAACCTAAATATGAAAAACACTGGCAATACTCACGCTAAAAATAATTCAGTCGATAAAAAAAATCCGTTATTTCAAAAATGGAACTGACCTATCCGTACATATCGTTTAATACCATTTTTTTTTAATTCTACCATATACAAAAATCCCGAGTTTCTAGCAAATCTTGCAACTGGATTTTAATCATCTTCCAGATGTCACATTAATCTAAAATTTTGTACGAGTTTCAAAAACCAATGACATTATAATAATTTGAAGACAAGAAGGCCAATAGAGCGTCAGTTTTAGTTACAAACAAAACAAACACATTGTTTATTTAAATAAATGTAGGTTTCTACAATTATTTTATGGGTCTGTTGTTCCTGATCTACAAAACCTGCTACACCGGTGTATTGAATGACATATAACTTGAATATTTATTATCATAGTATTATGAGATATAAACATAATCATAAAATTATTTAACTCAGTAACGAATCAACTGCCATACGTATAACAAGTGAATCGTGTGTATTATAGTAACAGTACTTAAGTACTTACTAAAAACTACTTTATCTGTTTGTGGAATTTATATTATTTACATGAAGGTGAGTAGGTGTCATAGACATAGTAGAAAACTCTTTATATAATAAGGTACTTAACATATTTTATCTATGAACGTCTTCATTTTGCAGTGATTGTCAAGTTCAAGTTTGCTCTAGTAAATTAATATTAGCATCAAATCGATTTAGGAACGTCCTCACGGGGTCGTAGAGACTTTTTTTATATATATTCTAAAATTGTTCAAATCTGGAATCTGGCGATATTGATGCGTCGTTACTCGACACGATCTAGTGTTTTTCTTTATAAACAAAATGATTAAAAAAACAAAAGTCTACCTGCGTAATATTGAATATTATAGGTACCCTATGTCACTCTCACAATAAAGATGAATATGGTGGAATCCATCAAGCCGTTAAGGCTAAAGAGCGTGTCAAAGAAATAGACACACATACACTCGAAAAACATTACCCTCCTAGGCCAGTCGGGTAATTATACTATGCCCCTGGGCCACTGCTTAATTTTAATATTTTTTTTTAATCAGCAATTTAAATTCGGAATACCAAACTTTGTTAGATTGGAAGCTGACGCCAGTTTACTTGGAAAATTGTTACGCGGATAATGAGAAAACCTTGGACAAAACCATGGTTGATGAGGTCACTAATTGCATTTGTTTGTTCCGAATCACGAGTGGATAATTGCCACACTTGAGTTGACATGAAAAATATATCATGTCATTATACATGATCATACATTAGGTAACAGTGGCGAAGGGTCAGTTTTTGTAAGAGGTAAGTCACGAAAAGCTTATTAATAAAAGTAGGCAATACTGCCTGTGCTATTTTTCAAAGGGAAGCCGGTAGGAATCGTATTGTAGGGACCCTTCGCCACTGGTAGGTAATCATATTTATCCCCGGTATTAAATAATTTGTAATTACAGATATTGACTTTTATCGTATTAATATTTTTTTTTGGTTTGTTTACTTTTAAAATTCTGATTTCTGTTTACCGAGAAGTTGAAATATTTTGTTATTTCGTAAGCAAAGTATGTAGTTACCTAAACAGCTTTTGTTTCTGTCTGGTATGCAAACACTTGATGAGGTCATTTAGTATCTAAAGCCTAGATTATGTAATATGGAGACTACAGAACATCTTACGTAAGACCGCAGTTTACTTCATTATTATACGATATTGATATTAATACCTACAAAACAATACCGTGACCGACTGACAAACAACGCATAACCTAAAGCGGTGGACCTAGAGATTTTAAATTTGGAGAAAATATTCCTTGAGTATCCTAAAGGTACCCTAAATAGGGTGGTGAAAAAATTAAGAAAAAAACTACATTCTGTTTTTTTTCGACTTCGACGTAGACGGAGTCGTGGGCACAGCTATGGCCGTTCCCAATCGATCTCTCCCAAGAGATCGATTTTTGACATCCTACTTCTATAGAGCTTAAGTATGTCAAAAATCTATCTCTAGTAGGAATGAGCCGACAGATCGGATATTGGGAACGGCCGCAAGTCTTCAATGTACGTTACTAAGAGAGATATCCACAATAACTTTTCCACTGCTATTATCCAACGTGAAGTATAAATACATAAGGTTCCCCACTTATCGTGAAGTTCATTATAAATGTCAGAGGTTAACCACATATCACCGTACAGCATAACGTCAGATTTATAAGCCAAAATTAATTAATTTTATGACTGGTTAATCAGAATAAAGTGTTTAGTGGCGCCAAACAAATGTATCTATTTATTATTAGCTTCCACCCGCGACTTCGCCCGCGTTTTTGGGATAAAAAGTAGCCTATGTGTTATTTTGATGTATAAGCTACGTTATTGTAAAATTGCATCAAAATCCGTTCAGTAGTTTTTGCGTGGAAGAGTAACAAACATCCATTCATACATCCATACATCTATACATCCTCACAAATGTTCACGTTTATAATATTAGTAGGAAGTAGGATTAGTAGGATGTTGTAAAAGTAGTGATGGCCCAGGGATAGTGGTCCCGACTTACAAGTCGTAAGTTGTAGATTCGTACCCCGGCAGACGCACACTTTGTGCAATTTAATTCATTGCCACTGCTCTAAGAACGGAAAAAATCATGAGAATGAGAATGTTTTAGAACCAAAAATTCGAAGAAATGTGATGTCCGATATGATGCTTGGGTCGTTACGGAACTTTTACAGAAGTCGTTATAGAGTTAAATAAAAAATAAAATACCATAGGTTTGCCATCTCTACACCATTCATAAGTTTGTATGTAAGAGTGTAAAGCTGTCTTCAGATTACGCTATACTATATAGCATCATAGCATATAGCTCATAGCACGACAATATCGCGCACCATATATTGTTATGGACACGTTCACACTGTGCTATACTATATAGTATGGCTTTGTATGGCGCGCTATACTATATAGTATAGCGTACTCTGAAGACAGCAGCTTTATAGTTATAAATAATGGCATTTATTTATGGCGTCATTTTTTAGAAAAATTAAATAATGTAACAAAAAATATTGTTTGGGTACTGTAACATCAGCTTTTATAAAATTCATTTAAATATTTCTTGAATATTTTTTTATCGGCGCTTCATTGTCCAGGAAGGTACATAAACATTTTAATTAATATTGTAGTTTATCTAACTACTAAATGCCTCTTATTTTCCACTAGCTTTCGCCCGCGGCTTCGCCCGCGTGGACGTCGGAAATTATCCCATGGATGAGAACGTACCTCAGAAGTAAACTTTAACTACCATTATATCACTCTCCGGTTCATAACAGTACCTACAACAACATGACAGTACAAACAGACACTTCAATTTTATTTATTTGTATAGAAGATTATCAATCTTATTACCCCCGCAGAAGAGCTGTTTTACCCCCGAGGGGGTGAATAGTTTTTTATTTTTCTATTTTGAGTGACATAAACACACGCGATTACAGCAATACCGCAAATTCATCACCACTAACCGATCCCGCGTCGAGCGCGGCAACCGTTACACAAAAATAATCCTTATAGGTAGCATGATTCAGTATTCACGCGCGACGGCGCGATGGCTTATTAGCGTATTTCATGTATAAGTTTGGTGTTTCTATACCGATTTCTATGATTCTTTTTTATTGAATAGGTAATAATGTTAACTTTTTTTAATTAGGGATGAGTGAGAGTATTGTAAACGTAAGAGTAAACAAATACAATCAGAAAGCTCCGAACTGCTAAGCTATCGGGAGTAACACGTGTTATTGTATTTTACTGATTGCATTTTTGGCAACAGTATCGATCACTAATCACCCCCTGTAAGTTATTTAGAAAATATATTTCGTGTACAGAATTGACCACTCTATAGATTTATTATAAGTATACATATAGATTACTTTATATGGAAATTTACCGCAAATACAAGAGATATCACTAAAATATTGTTTTGCTTTTTTGCATAATAAAAAATACTATCTGTGGAGCGTTGACCGCTAATGTCGCCCCACGCGAATAAACAATATTGGTTTACATATTATAATGATATTGACGACAGTTAATAAGGAATATACCTAGTCGGTTGTCAACTGATATCTACGTAAACTATACGGTCAAGCGAATGTCAAAACCGGTAGAAGTCAAATCGTATAGGTACCAAATTGAAAGTATTTGAAAGGTTATATAGTCTGGCTCTGGTTCCTATAAAATAATATGTCTTTAATAAGTATGCTTAAAGAAATGTTACAACTGAACTGTTATTACGAATTTTCATGTGTAATATTAGAAAAGCCCAATGTCATAGACTCACTTGACTTTATGATATGATCTGTAAAGCCACATCTGCAGGCTCTATAATCTATAAAAACACAAATAAACGTGTCCGGTTTGTTTAGCGTAGGCGTTGAAGTCTCGTAGACCCTCCGTAGGCACCACGTAGGCGCTGCGCAGACGCTGCGTAGAGGCCACGTAGACGCTATTAGTTTTGATATAATGGATTCCGACGAGGAAACTTAATTATTTAAAATCGTTTAAGCTTGCAGTTGTCTTTATTGCTAAAAATATAATTATTATTAAAACAAAAAAAGACAGAAAGTTACAAAATAATGAAGCATACTTATTGTAAATTTTTTGGTCAACTGACTGAAATACACAATAACTTGATTTGACCGCATCGCTTAAAGTTCACATAATTACCACAATCGTTATCGTTATTTCATTCAGTTTGTGGCGTGGTCTAATCAAGTGCACAATGACGTCACGTCACTTGATTAGCTTATGCTGTCGTGTGCAATTGTGCAATTACCAGTAAACGGACTGGTTGTTCCGTGTTCAGTGATAGTTTATTGATATTGATTATCTATCAAACGTGTTCAAGAGCGATCCTTATGTGTCGAAATCGTTTCTTACTTGTTATTTTTTGGGTGGTTAAAATACTGAACTAATTATTAAATCAATTATTTAAAATTATTGTTTAACATTTATTCAGATTGGAGATCATTTAAACGGTCAGCTAATTAAATAGGTTTTGGTCAGCTCCAAAATTTATTTTGTCAGCATAGTGGGTTGAACTGCTTCTAATAGTCGGTAAAATAACTTAATTGATCAGCAAATAATGTGATATTGGGCAGCCTTAAAAATGTCATAGAAAATTAAATATGTGTATGTATATTCCTATATGCAGCAATATTCAATTCAAAATTAGGGCATACTATAAATTACAACTCAAGTATATACTCACTGACGTTTACTATGCATACACCGTCAAGCTATTGTTTGACTGCACCGAAACAATGTACTTGCATAACACACATAGATATTATATGCAAATGTTAATACGCAAGTTGCAAATAATTATTTCATTGAATACAAATAGTGACCTAAGTATTGATGATACAGTCTAGATTAGTCTAGAATAGATCACAGTAATATTATAAATGCGAAAGTTGGGTGTGTATGTGCGTATGTTCACGCTGAAACGGCTGGACGAATTCGGATGAAATTTGGCTAAAAGGTAGCCTGGGACCTGGAAAAATACATAGGTTGGTTTTCATTGATTTTCTTGCTGACGAAGTCTGCGGGCAACAGCTAGTATTATATACTGCTTACGTCCTTACAGTCGTTCAATGCGAGGATTTTCGCAGGTCAATCGTATTGGGGTTGCAGGAGAAAAGGGGGTCCCCAACACATGGCAATACATGGCACACACATACACAAAATTCCAATTCGGAATTTTTCACTTTCGATTCTCCGAGCTTTATATGTTAGAATACTTTTTCAACAATTGTGCTTGACTGCTGTTTTTTTTTAGTATCGACGACATTGCAACGCAAAACCTCTTTTTTCGTTTGTTGACTAAATCATAATAAGTTGATAAAATATGATAACTTTATCTTGTTATCTACGACTAAATCATAAAAGCTCCGATTAAAGCTTTTTGTTTTAGATAACATGACATGGACACGCATTCGAATGAAGGTTGGATCTTATCAAAGACTCTCTTGTTAGCACATTATAAGTAATGAATTATATTCTTATAGGTAGTTGTGAGATTACTCTATACTTACTAAATACATACATACCGACCATACACATACAATATAATTAACTTAACTAAGAGATTTGCATATTTCGTGCACGTTTTACTTATGTACTCATAATTCTAACACGACGTGCAAAGTTACGCTATAGCGACTAATTTATCAATTCTTTTATCATACGCATCTATACTTATATCGTTATCCAAAACACCCACGTGAAGAGATACGGTGTCATCAATTTATCTCAACTTTGAACCCATGATTTACATACACTGAAATAATTAAAACCACATCACACGAATCACACTTCACACTAATATTAGATATACCTAAATGCGAAAGTTTGGGTGTGTGTGTGTATGTTTGCTACTCCTTCACGCTGAAACGGCTGGACGGATTTAGATGAAAATTGACAAAGAGGTAGCCTGGGACCTGGAAAAACATAGCCTACTTTTCATCCATTTTCACGCAGACAAAGTCGCGGGCTAATGAATTTAAGGCCGTGACTATACCATGCGGGAGATGACACTATGAGGTATCACTCAGTCGCGCGGCTGACATAACGCTTGGTTGGTATAAATATGTCCAAAGCTCCGATAATATAAGTAAACAGTTAAGTAATTTTCACTGGGGTCGCCACGTCCGCTCTTATCACTGTTATCAGTGCACAATGGTCATGATTTACACTGTAGTTGTGTGAGCCGGGTCGACCAACGAACGTGCCCATATCGGATATTGGAGCGAACTATTATTTGTTTTGTTCGAGCGATGGAAATTTACGTGTTGTTTAATGTGATAGGTATAATATTAATATGATCAGTTCGGTGCTTAATCTTTAAAAACATTCGGTCTCGATAACGCAACCAACGTTTTGTTGTGCAGAATTGCAGTGATAGCCTAGTGGTTTAACCATGTGCCTCCCACGGCGAATGGTTCGAGTTCGATCCCGAGGCACGCACTTCTGACTTTTCGAAGTCATGTGCGTATTAGAAATTAATTATCACTTGCTTTATCGGTGAAGGAAAACATCGTGCGGAAACTGGCATGTCCTAGAACCAAAAATTCGAAGACATGCGACGTCCACCAACCCGCACTGGGCCTGCGTGGTGGACTACGGCCCACTCCCTCTCATAGACAGAGGAGGCCTGTGTCCCAGCAGTGGGAACATTATAGGCCGATTATGCTACATGCTTATGCGGCAGGGTACGTAACAAATAATAATTGAACAAAATGTCACTGTTCAATTATTATTTGTTAGCTGCAGGTCTTTAGCTTATTTTTATTAGAGCTCAATAGTCAACTGTGACGCGAAAACTCACCGGATCAAAGTAAAATCATCCATAAGAAGAAGCAGTCTTAGTCGTAAAGTATGCGCCAAGTAAGTTCGGCTTGGTGTGTCGCGGCATTTAACAAGCGGCAAGCGCTTGAAAATGCTACGCCTCCTGAATAAACGAAGAAAAAAATCTGCACAAGGTCACTGTTTTAAAGAAAAACTACCTATTACAAATTCACTTACCATGCGTCATGTTTTCATTGTAAATACGATTGCGTCTGGGAATCAACTCGGCAATGGAATAATAAACGATACTTACCTACATAGTTTCAGCTGTGCAATTTATTGAAATGTGGGGTTTCTCTCGAATAATTTTATTATTCTTGTTATAAATAGATACTTTTTTCTGGTATACGTAATTTGGCTAGTAATGATGTTTATCAGGGATATTTTTATGTTATACCTAGTAAGCAATTGGCCATTGGGTGACTGGGTTAATTTATAGTCACATAGGATGTGTTCACGAATTCACGACGCATCGTGAACATTACCTTATACGTTAGTTGCTAGAGCTTTTTAATAAATAGTCAAAAGTCCGCAGAGGGAGCAACGTTGACCTTCGAGTGGCGGCAACAGGCAACTCGCGACGATTTCCATTTAATTTCAAGAAACTGCGCAGATGGAGCACCTTAAGTTGCGAGTTTCAATTATGAACAACTGTTTTGTTATATCGAAAACTTGAACAAAGTTGACAGTTGCTTCAATTTAAAGTTGCTACGTCTGCGGAGTGCCTTAGTCGCAGGATATTTCTTTTTATGACACCTATTAGCTTTGCATTAGTAGGTATGTAGGTACTGACCTGTGTTTCCACACTAACACGTATCTAATATACCCAAGAAGATTTTTTAATATTCTTGAATATACCGTACCCACAGAGGGGCTCGTGGCTAAATGACAGCCGCGCTGATCGATCGATCTGCGAGGTTAAGCTGCGCTTGCCGCGGTCAGTCCTTGGATGGGTGACCGTTCTTTACACATCGAGACCCCTCCGTGCCTCGGAGAGCACGTTAAGCAGTCGGTCCCGGTTGTCATAGGAATATCTTTGACAATCGTTACGGGTAGTCAGAAGCCCTAAAAGTCTGACAGCTGGTCTAACATTCGAATACCGGTATTACCCATTAATTGGGTTGTGGAGGTCAGATGGCAGTCGCTTCACGTAAAATATTGATATTCAGCCAAAACTAGTTAGACTGGATGCCGACCCCAATATAATTTGGGAAAAGGCTAGGCAGATGATACCGTACCCACAGAACAGAAAAAAAATTCTGTTCTGTGACCGTACCTATCTAATAAGACTGTTTATAAAAAGTTTTGCTAACAAACATGACAGAAGAATGACTGAAGACTTCAACCTGCATGTCGTGTATTTGTGTATTTATTTACAGTATTTTACTGCCCTTACTTCTAAAACTAATGGACCGAACAGAATAATCGACTATAAAGTGCATATTGATGGGCGTTTTCGTTCAATGACTTGGAACCACTCCGATGATGGCAAATGCTAATAAGATATAACTAAACGAGGTACATATTTAAGCATTGTTTTCGATTGCCTCATTTATTATTTTAGCGTTGTTATAAATCATTTTACTTTTTGAGATTAGTAGTGCATTTAATAATAAATGGTTGGATTAAAGTACGCGATACTCCTAAGAGGTGTATTTAAATAGGTTTCAAATTTCGACTGAAGTGTGCGAGACGCGGTAGGTACCTACCTAGTTTTTTGTTGAGTGATATGGATATTTTTGTATGGAGGAGTTGATAAAACGGTTGATATCGCTCGATATATCAGCGATCATCAATAAAATTCTCTTCAACTGTATTTGAATGATACAACGGTCAATACCGACTTCCTAACTTCCTCTTAGAAAAACCACGATTTTGCGGTCCATAACTACGTTATCAGTAAATATATATTACAAGGTTACCATTATTTTTAATTATTGCGAGCACAAACAATACTTTAGAATGAAACCAGTTCTGTCCGCGTTTAAATTAAATTTATCGATATTGGTTTGCGTGAGCACGTCATCGACTAACGAAGTCATTGTATTATGTTATTGTTTGAACAACTGAATTAACTATTACGTATCGATTATGGAAGCACGTGGTAGAAGAATAAACATGAAACTTCCCATTGAACATGAAGATTTAAGTACCTAAAGCCACGAAATCCAAGCGAAGTAGGTAGCTTTCTGCTGTTTCTGAGAACCTTTTTGCTATTAGGCAAGCTATGAGCAAAAGGACACGGCGGACGCCCATAGAACGCTGGGCTTCAGATTGTGTTTGTCGGTACAGATATGAAATTAGTTTGGTGTGATCGAGTATTTCAAGAGTATTTAAATTCATTTTTTTTTGTACGTAATTGGATTAAAGAGAAATCTTCGTATTTGTGACAGTGAGGTTAAGTATGGTGTGAATGATCCAATGAAGTACAGCCCGACTAATGAGTTCTCAATTCAAAGGTTTTAGTTGCTGTCGACATGATATTCTGTGGAGGTCTAATGAAGTACAGACCGACTAATGAGTTTCCAATTCAAAGGTTTTAGTTGCTGTCGACATGATATTCTATGGAGGCACGCGCCAGCCAGCATGAACCCGTTTTTGTTTTATTGGCTTTTTCAAAATGTCAACGGCATAATCATTTTATTTTTTATTTATTTCGATTTTTGATTCCAATTCTTAATCTCTAAGATAAATTAGGCAAAGAACAATTAAAATAATATATTTTTATTTTTGGTTAAGCTTTTATTACTGTACCATATCAAGCCCAAAACTGCCTATGTCCTTTGACTACGTAACTGGCTTGTGTATAACTGACCTTATTTTCAGATGTTAGGCATCTGAAAATAAGGTTTCAAATATTCAAGAAGTTGAATGCTTGCTACTCAATCCTCCCGTAAATAACCGCGGAACTTTGTGATAATTATCTTACACGTTTTTTTTTCACGCGGGAATAGGTACTAGATTTCGTTTTTTTTATTTAATAATAGGTTTGCAGGTTTGCATTTAATCGCCATCCGATGATGCGGTCTACGATGGACGCTTGCCCAGAAGAAACCTATTCACTTGCGACTTGAAGACACTCAGACTGTAACTTTCGGGTAACACCCGCTCCGGCAGCGCATTCCACTATTTGTTTTCTGTTTTCGTATTTACAAATGTATAAATAAGCAGAACTTCAATTTAAGGCTACAGAGTTTTATTTGTTATAGATTATAATATGTAATAACTGTAAATCTCTTGGAAATCTAATGAATTCATTAATTAATGTAACTATAGTCCATGTTAAGTCTTGACCTTCCACAATCTACTACAGACATAATGATCGATTCTACATGATCATAGATATGTAGATTGTCTACAGGAAAGGGCCACAGGAATCGATTTTATAACTTTCAGTACGGTACTGAAAGTTATAAAAAATTAATAATTAATTATTTAAAAACCTGAAGTTTCAACCGAATTTTGTCGCTGACCTTACCTAGGTTCCGCTTCGTCACACACTGCTTTTGCAGCGGTTTATTACGCATTGTTTTTGGTATTTGAATACTGGTCAATCCACTCAATTGTACACAACTACGCACTCGCATATATTTGAATGGTTTGTCTTTAATATAGTTATTATTTGATTTATTTATTCATAAATGCATAGTTGAATTATGTTGGCAATAGACCGGTTGTAGAATAACTACTTACAGTGTTTGCTAATATTTCTGGAGGTAAACAAATGTAAAACATAGGAACATATTCACATCTATCTTCTCCTAGAATTTTATCTGTCGCTCAAACGTAGGACATTGCTTGGCTATAGACATTTTCCAAATCATGCACGTACCTATGTGTGTGCGGTATTTTTTTATGTCCTTTTGTTGTAAGGTTTGCATAAAACATATGCCTTTAAAATCAAGCTTACCATTAATATTGAAGCAGAGACACTCATTTCTAACGCAGTACAAACTAATTTGTGTATCAAGCAATCATAGAGCTATTCTTCTCTATTGCTGTATTTACTTTTAATCAATGTTTAAATGCATTACCTATATTATTGTTTTACCTCCGTGATTGTTACCATTGGATTGCCTTTAATCAACAATGTACGAGAACGCATTGATACTTTAGTTCTCTACTTTGTGAACCAAAACATAAGTGAAACGTATTCTTGGACATCATCGTAAAACATAACTGGCAATAGAGAGTGCGCCAAACAACATTCACCCATAAATGGATATATATTGATGAGTTTTATCATAGTCTTAAAGTTGTAAGTATGGAAAAGTACTTAGTAGGTATTCCATGATTTTCGAGTGAAAGCGGTATTCTGAAACACTACGTTATTTTTTCGCAAAAAACAACTATGAACTGCTAAGCGTTTTCACTTGATCCCAAAATGGAAATTGATAATAGACTAGGTACATATTTATCTAATCCATTCTCATTGATGACAGAGACCCACCTAATATAGCCCGAATAATATCACTCCCTCACGATGAGCCAATTTGTGTTAGACATTGGGTAGGTACATTATGTACGCGTATACGTATACGTATACGTATGCGTATACGCTAATAATTAAAAAAAAAACGTTTTTATTAATGTTTGTGTGTTCATCTTCTATGCGTTTGCGCATAGTTCATCCCATTACGATGAAAAACAAGTTGTTCTGCGCACGCCGGCGAAGTTTTCTGATACGAACAAAGTCGCGCGCAACAGATAGGTTAAAACAAATTGTTCTTCAGACTAAGGTGTCAAAGCAGGTCCGTTAGAAAGCTTATTAAAGTGCACAAACGTGTATCTTCAAAATCAACAATGTACCTACCTAGTGCAATTCTTCCAATTTTGAGGGGGCGTTAATTCGTGGGTGGAAATTGGTAGATTGGATTAATATACTGAATTTAGTTTCAATCGCAATTTGGACTAGATTAAGATATACGATTATGTAATATAAAACAACATCAAACGAATACTACTGGCTGTAAATTGTGGTAATACATCATTGCCACAGTGTACACCTTCAGCTGTTTAATGCCTATGACATTTCCAGCTTTCAAAATCGTTATATCTGGACGGATTTAGACTGTAATATTACTTTACTCAGCTTCAAAGTAACTACAATCATGTTATTTCTTCTTTTGCAGCGTTGAAACACGATGAAGCAACGGGTCGCAACGGATGAACGGCCCTTCAAAACGGGCTCGACAGATGACTCGCGTAGTGAAGAAGAACCTCAAGCAGCATTGGTAAGCATTCATCAAAATCAGATCATAATAAACAATCAACCTTTATTACCTTCAGGTTCATATTGTTCAATCCCCAAAACCATTTTCTGTAATGTCTAATTCCCAAAATGTCCATTTCATGTAATGTCCAATTACCAAAACGGTCCAATCTTTGAGAATGTGGGTTCAACGAATCCTCACAGCACCATATAACCTCCTACTAATAAGCTAAATATAAACTTAAAGGTTTAATAAAACCTCAGTTGTTCCTGAAAAATCCATAAACAATTTAAAAGAAAATAAGGGTGACAAGATAAAGTTTCATTGTCATCCGTGACATAATTTTTTTATTAAACATGGCCAACATATTTTAGCGGAAACTGTAATCAATGGGGCGAAGCGAGATGTCCCCGTTTTTCCAACTTACTGGCTATGTTAGAACTAGCTAGTCTTAACATATTTATTACATTACTCGTTGGCATTCACTTCTGCTACGTTCTGTTTGGTTTCGAGCAAGTTAATTTTTGCACTGAAGGCTCCTGCAAAGTTGCCGTATGTCAGACAGATGAAATAGAACAAAAATCCGCATGTATTAGCGCCTGTAGTTACGACCAGGCTTAAATATGATAATAATAATGACAATTATCATGTCCTAACAATAACGGCAAGGTATCAAACAATAGAAGATTTGTATACTTGGAACCAGTTACCAGACTAAGATGACAGTCCTTGAAAAGAAGCAAAGAAGAAACAGAATAATGCGCAAGATTGCTGAACGTATTATAAACGCGTGTCTTCTTGCTACGATTTCTTTGGCGTTTGCTGAGATTACTATGACGGTGTTGATACTGTTGTTATAGACGTTTATGGTATATAACTGAAACGGTCTAATTGGAAGTATCAGATCAAATAATGGCTTTCAACAGAATGTGGCAAAGGAGGAAAGAGATTGCACAGAAAGCAGCTGAAGTAATGGTAGATGTTTTAGCGTGGGCCACACTGATATTGGGAACCTACATTTTGTTAGCATGCTAAATCTATAATTCTATTAATTCACAAGGATAAATGGATCCTAAATATGACCAGAAAATTACATCTGAAAGATACTTGCTGGCTTGCCTTGCATTATTGAGCTCTATGTAATTTCATTTCAGATTAAGAGGCGAAATTCAGATGATAATTACACAAATAACATTATCATAATGTTAAAAATAGTAACTTATAAAACATTAATTCGGAATGGAACTAGTTATAAGGAACAAGAAACTCAATTCTTGAAATTTCCTGACTCTCCATGCCTTTTCCGCATCACATCCCAGAAATGATCCTTTTAATCCTGTTTCATTCTCCAATGCATAAATATTTGATTTGAAATCAACAACTCTTTTTATGTTATAAATAAATATTTGTTCAAGATATCCACTGTTTTCTTTGGACTTTTACGAGTTCTTGCAATAAATTGTTTGATTAAAGATTAATTTGTTAATTGAAAACGATGGTGTCACCAGCTTAAGCGGTCAAGTGTATCGCATATCGCTTGACATATCGAGGTCTTCGTCACATGATGACCTTCATATGAGGTCAAGGGAACTTTCCAGTTCTTGGAAATTATCGAAATAATCGCTCATTCATTATATTGATGGGTGTAATTCGTGTCACTGAGCGAGGAAAATACTGGTCTTTTTCGAAGAAATTATTGCAAAAGTAACATACTTATAATATTGATACATAACATACATCTCACGCCTTTCTCCTATGGGAGTAGACCTTGGAGTCGACAGAAACTACAGAACTTCCAGTGCTACATACATGATAGGTACTTCTTTTGCTTCATATAGATGGCGCTTAAAACTGATTACCTATGCACCTCCTTGGTTTTGATTTAATTTACAAGCTTGTCAAAATAACACTACCTATAATATGTCAAACATAGTCAAACACCTCAACACAAGTCTACAAAAGTTATTTAAATAGTTAAGAAGACAACAAATTAGTAGAAGGTAATTTCGATGTAATGGTAAACTTTATAACATTGGTAAGGATACAGAAACTGTAACGATCTGCGGACAAGGTGACGTGAAAACAGGCCACATTGGAGAAGACTGCATGAAGTCTTTTCGTTCTTGAGTAGGTAAACATCACGGCTCCATCTCAGAATACCAGATTCACAAAATAGCAGATTCTCAAAATACCACATTTTGGACAGTCGCAATCAAAATATTTACCCCTTTACTTATAAAAACTTGTCATACTACTACTGCTTTTAATATTGTAATCAGTGGTAGTAGGAATGTGCTAGATGCAGGTAGCAAAGGACCACCAGTTGTTGTGGCGATTCTTGGAGAATGCATATAAGCAGTAGAGGTCTTGGCTTAAATGATGATGATGATGAATCGACGAGGTAGACTTGCCAATCGATTAGGCTTAGACAAAATAGACAATGGAGAAGGTAATACTGAGTAGGTTGGGTGTAATTATTGATAAGACACCAATTTCTTCGGACCTAGAGACTAGAACTAGCAATTTTTCCTGAAATTCGGAAAATGGGTTATCGCAGATAAAGTTCTATCACACCGACCTGCCGGCCTAGCATGACCACGATAGAAACGGGTTTTGTCTACATAGAAATAGACAAAGTGACAGATTGTAGAAACATTTCTACCGTTTCATTCATAAAACGTAGAAATGTTTCTACAATCTGTCACTTTGTCCATTTCTATGTAGACAAAACCCGTTTCTATCGTGGTCATGCTAGGCCGGCTGGGACTCTGGGAGTATCTACTAATTGTACAAAGACTACCACGTTATGGTTGTCCCGCAATCAATATTATACCTTTGTGGTACGTTTAAGAAAGCTCTGTTTTTTGGGTTGACATTTAAACCAAACGTTCAGCTACTTTATTGTGTGTTAAATGATAAACTAAACAATAATTTCCTTTCAGGTCGTACCCCCAGATGGCGGCTGGGGCTGGGTGGTCGTGATTGCTTCTTTTTGCTGCAACTTCATGGTGGACGGTATTATTTTGTCCAGTGGAGTTTTGCTGCCTGCCATTAAAAAGGAATTCAACGTAAGTTTAAGATTAAGTTTCATTCAGTTTATACTATTCCGATCTCAGAATGAAATACTTTATTTCCTTCGTTTATAGATATAACTCAATTATTATATATTCACGATTTTTTTTCAAAGAAAAGAAGTTGGCTACGATTTGCGGATGATTAAACAAAAAGCTGGAAACTTTTTTTATTGCTTTATTATTTCAGTCTCAATGTCTCGTGCGTTTCTATTTATGTGTCCACCACACCCTCACACGAGCATCGTTACAATGACTTGCGTCAGTGCCGTGCCTCCATTTTATAACTTTACAATGCGACCAGAAACAATAGATCTGCAGAACTATAAACCACATCAACAATCTCACGAAGAATGAGGATCTTTCCAATTTGGTCGCTACATTTTGAACTGAGTGCGTATTACCAGATGTCTGGTGTTATGCAGGCCAGGCGTATCCTGTTGAAGTTTAAGCTCTCACGCATTGTTACTATAATATCGATTACTTCAATTATTGACATAATCGTATCGAGACGCGACGCTTAAACTATCTCCGGAAACCATTAAAAATACTTCCTGATTTTTTTTTTTTTTTAAACTTTGCCCGACACTAGGTTATGACCTGTATCGTGGGTGCGTTTACAAACACAAATTTCACATATACAAACA
Source organism: Thalpophila matura (assembly GCA_948465475.1). Taxonomy (NCBI): domain Eukaryota; kingdom Metazoa; phylum Arthropoda; class Insecta; order Lepidoptera; family Noctuidae; genus Thalpophila; species Thalpophila matura. Next base: position 5,531,514 of record OX419187.1, on the reverse strand, counting down.
GCCAGACCTATGTGCAATGCGGGAATCGAACCCGCGACACGTTGCGCAGCAGCCAATTTCTCAGCCACTGCGACAACCGTGCGGTCTATCTTATCTTTTTGTTCTCAACATTTAAAAATAGCAAATTCCACATTACGCCAATATCTGTTTTCCGAGAACGCCATTCGCTAAACATTCCATCGATACTGACTGTATGTAAGTATCATAAAAATATGACGAATGACAAAAGTTTCGTGCTCTAAGATCGCAAGGCCGCTTGCTGAAGTGGGTCGCAAAGAAGTTGAATACTGATTATCGAGTAAGTGTGAATTCGAATAACATTTTGGCTATCACATGTCGATGTTATGATGGGTCATTGTGCCAGATTTCTTGTTACCTTAACAATCACGTGAATTCATGTTCTTACCGGTTATCCGGTAGCCGGTACTGGTTAAACCTAGAGCATAGTATTGAAAAGAGCTTGACTTCAGCCCGTCGGGTATTTTGGTGAGCAATATCAGAATCCTGTTCTGATATTGCTCACCGTACGTACAGGAACAGGTACCTCATGTACAGGAGCCGTAATTTTTGTTAATACCTATACCTAGGTATGTAGATAAGTGTATTATTTAAGTTTAAATAAAAGTTCCTATGAATTCGACGCAATTCAGCAATGGCGCTAGGTTGACGCATCGATACGCAATAATAAATTATACGTGGGCTGATCCTGTGCATAAAAAAGTCCGAAGATTTCTTTAAAAAAAAACATTATTCAGTTCAACAACTTAATTCTAAAAGTAAATACTAAAACGTGACTAGATTTATCTAAGGTTCGGTTTTTTAAGCACTGATCAAAAACTGGTTCTTTTTACTATCAAAATTTTGTACGGTACTTTGAGGTTTCCCCGGACAATATGAACAGAAAAAAGATTGGTTTCTTAAAGGTGCTTTCGAAAAGGTAGCTCGACTGTAAATCATTAACCCCTTACTTATAAAAACAAATCATTTTTAACCACTGATTAAATATACAACAGCTCTATCCTTGTCATTTCTATGCCAAAAAATAGAGATTTGAATCGATGTAAGAGCTATTTAAGTTAAATAACGCATTTTCTTCGTTTATAAGTAAAGGGGTTAATTTTTTAAGACTAAGGGCGGGTTGCTTCAAACCATCTGTATCCGTAAGTCAGTACGTAATCGTTAAGTCAGTATGAAATTGTCGTACAAGCCGCCATATTTGACGGTTACAGATACGTAACTGTAAGTTGAAACAACATGGCCTCAAAATGCTAAACTAGCTTTTGTTTTTAGATCTAAAGAAAGAACTGACAATATTCTATCTCGTTTTTCATGCAAACGCAAAGTGAGAAATATTTTAGTTTTACTGAAACGTTCGTATTTATCAAGATATCTCGGAAATCACTGTCTTGAAGTTTATTTTTCTTTCCCACCAACTTCCATAACAACCTTAAGTAGGTACCTACTTGAACTTTTAAATCGTAGTCAGAAATTTAAATTGTTGACTTTTAAAACATACACACCCTTACCACAAAAAAGATAAACATGTGTTGAACGCGAATGCTACCAAAAATAATACACACTTGTTTCATACAAGTTAGTGCTAAAACAAGTGCGTATTATATTTGGAAGCATTCGTGTAGAACACGTGTTTATCTTTTCTGTGGTACGGCCCACAATGGTTAAAAAAAATAGCTAGTCTGGTTTACAGCGAAACGCGACTTGTCCGTCTCAATCTCATATTGTTGTGTTGAACAATACAATTAACATAATCTTAAGGCCAAGGCTTCACGGCGGCGGCGCGGCGCGGCGCCTGCAACGATCCATTCATTGATGTTACTCAATCAATCATCGAGGGAGCACTATGTAGTTGTATCCTAGGTACTTTATAATATTAAAAACGTGAACGTTTGGCAGGATGTGTGAATTTATGAGTGTTTGTTACCCTTTCACGCAAAAACTACTGAACGGATTTTGATTAAACTTAACAGTATATAACTTATACATCAGAATAACACACATAGGCTACTTTTTATCCCAAACAGGTGGGCGAAGCCGCGGACGGAAGCTAGTCATTCATAAATTGATTATTTCGCGTCAAGTTGGATAACATTTAAACTACGAGCATTCTCCCTATGGGGCTAATCTCGTACACCTTTCCTCTATGTATTTTTTCCTTGCCTGTCTTCCCCCTGAACAAAATCCTGGCAATACAGGCATGATATTATGGTAAACAAGCAACCCAGTATCTAAACACTCTTCCATTAATAGTCAACATCGGTTAATTAATCATTTTATCGTGTTGTGAACGAACGAAGCCCGCGCTCGATGTGAACGCAATTAATTACACAATTTACACCAGTTCGATGTCAAATCGATACCAGTCAATGGAATTTGCCGTGACTGCTGCTACATAGGGTTGTCTCTTGAAACACTGAAGGTTTTCTTTGTACCGGATTTCCGCGTAAAGCTGACAGTTATTATAACACCGTGAAGAGAATTTCGCTATTATATGCAGAACTTAAATAAAAGGTTAAAATTGTAAAAAGATATATTTTTACTAATTTTGCAATTTATAAAAAAAAACCCAACTGCCTAATCTATAGGAACTATACTAATATAATAAAGCTAAAGAGTTTGTTTGTTTGAACGCTCTAATCTCTGGAACTACTAGACGGATTTGAAAAAATATTTTTGTATATGATAGCCAAATTAATGAGGAATAATATAGGTTATTTAACATCACGCTACGATCTTTAGGACCGATCAACGGCGGTAAAACCGCGGGGAACAGCTAGTATTTGACATTCACAATGAAGACAAATCTAACGACATCTCATATAGTCATAAGTTGATCTTAATCAAGTTGTTTAAGGCTACAGAGCGTGCCAAAGACATAGACATCCATGCACTCTGCAATCATTACCCTTCTTCTATGGCAGTCTGGTAAAAAAAAAAAGTGAAATATGAGAGCACTGATGTATGTTATGTTGGAGTTGGTGTTGCTATAGGTCCAGTAGAACAGCTCCATTAAAAGTTTTCCACTATCGCAAGTGCACTAACCCTTGCAATGCTAGTACATAAGGTTCCCACATAACAGTGCGGGGGCAATGAACGATCTCGGCCTCGAGACGCCATTTAACCAAGCAGGTTGCATTTTTAATGTGATTCGTTTCGGATTCAATCGAATGCATATCGATTGGCGAATGTTAGGTTGGTATTCGTTTTAAATCTAGGTGAATTACTTTGAAAAAAAAAAAACATTGAAGAAGATTGAAGAAGAACACGAAATGATTGAAGAAGCAGCGAAACAAAACATTCTAAAAATGTTGTATGTTTAGCAGAAAAAAATATTTTTCTAAGTTATGCAACTGAAAAACGAAATCCGCCTGATAACGCAATGTCTATGAAAATAAATATATTATGTCCACGTGTGGACGCAATCGCTGGGCAGCTGCCAAAGTTTTTGAGCAAAACAAACATTTTTTTAAGCTGTATTTTGTAATCCTACGTTACAAAATATTTATAAGTGGCTTTAAATTGTTACAGTTATCATGAGGAAATACTGGCTGTGAACTAATTAGGATTAGTCGAAAATGTTTGCAATAATGAAAAAAAAATCTGCTATTCTAGTGTCGTACGAGGAAAAGAAAAGCATTGGGTTTTCTTATAGTCTTTCACGTCCATTATTAATCATTTATCATTCTATTAGGTAATAATCGTTTTTTAATAATGTTCTAAACAATTACAAACTAATCATTCATCCTAAAGAATGACAATTTGCATTGGTAATAGCAGGGTCAAGTATGCAAGCGTCAACCGATTACAGTTACAAAAACAAAAACATTTTGCGTTTGTCGTTTACAAATCAGTCATCCACATCTTTATTTCTATAGAAATAAAGTTGAAAATTGTGCAAGTATTTGATGCAGTCTCCACGATTATGCGGACTACGTAATGCCGTCGTGCTTACGCACCATGGACTTAAAGCACACACTCACACGTTAAGTGCATGTGCACCTGAGCGCAGGCAAAACTTTCGTTAGTAAAATTCCATAGTGCTTGTTAAGGCACAGTGTTTTTATTAAAGGCTATGAATATTAATGTTTTATATTATTTTTTTTATCTTGCGTAGGACTAATCAAGATTGCGCATGATGACATGACCTTAGTTGTAAGAGAGTCTTCGCACTAGACGTTTGAAGTAGACGCTGCGTAGACGCTACGTAAGTGCTGCGTAGGCGCTACGTCAGCTATGCGTAGCATCGTCTACGCAGGGTGCGTAGATGATGCTAAATAGAAAATTATTATGAAAATTACCAAAGCTATGGGAGGACCCATTTAAGTTTTTATTCAACGCGCAATGCGAAGGCGATCAATGCATAAAATAAAGTAGGTATATACTTACTTACATTTTTAAAATAAAATACGAACTTCTTGTTGACAATATTATCAATTTTCAAAACTTCAGTAGGTACCTACGGGTCTAAATAAATCGAAAAAGATACATAAAATAGCAGTTATAAATCAAATAAAGAGCAATGCACTATGTAGTATTATTAATTTCTCTTTTGCCATTTTCGTATTAAAATAGCAAAAGAGAAATTAAACCGCTTTGAAGTCTAACTAATCATATCGCATCAACTGTGATTGCTAGAAACCATATAATTTTACTAAATATGGACTGTCGAAGTCTCGATAGTTTTTACCTTGGCCAATTACAAACGAGTACTAGCCCTGAAGATATCCGACGGCGTTCTTAAATGGAGCCATCCGCCATAACAATTTGATTCGAGTTCTATTTACGATATCATAATTAGGTACCACCACTACTTATACTTTATCGTGGTGGTTAAAAGATATCTTAGAAGCTGCATGCCTGCATGGTTAGTTGACGTATGTAGATCTAGGTATGTAGATAATGTTTCACATTCCAAGAGTTTATATACCTAAATAGGTGTCATCCCAGAAAAAATCGGTTTTCACACAAAATAAAATCTAGAAAGACGTCAAACGATGCTCGGTCGCCTAGGTATCTATTAAAATAAATGAATAAATAAATAAATAATAATAAATCTTTAAAACGGCATTGGCCACTTTCCCAATAATTACATTGAATGCTTCTAATAAGTAGTTAAACAGTCACAAAGTTTTTCTTGGCCAGTTTGCAACATTGTTATCACTTTTATTACTGTTCAATAAAGATTACCGAATAACAATCATGCGAATCGTAATCGGTACAGTTGCAATGTTTTCATTAGAACGAACGTAAACAGTAAACACGCATTGGAAGCTTGTTTTCCTTCACGATTTCAATAACAAATTAATATAACTTGAGACCCCCTACTTCTTCCGTTTGTTTGTTGTGTCTAACCTTGGATGAACTTAATTACTTATAAGTACATAATTATTATAGGTACCTACCTTTTCCTACGTAAATAAAAATACCTATAAAACATGTGGTAAACAAAAATATGTGGTATGCTATTTCGCGGACTTCTGGCTTGTAGTTGTAACATATCTACAACACAATTAATTTTAAAAAACAATAATTGAACATGTTTAAAAAAATATTTAATGTAAGTAAATTACCTAAGACTTGCAAATTGCTACAAGATGTACCTACTTATCAACATTATCAATGCTTACGTGGTTTGCAAAGCATTATGTCATGCTTGCCTAGTTGCCTGAATTAATGAAGACTTATTCAGTCTTAAAAATGTTAGTGTGCCAGTAACAGTAGCTTAGTAGGTACCTACACAAAAGTATGTCTCGTACAATGCCCTCTGCACTAAGGGCCTCATTGAAATTCAATATCTATTACATAAGCCGACTAGTGCCGTTATGCTAACATCCAACGTCTGAGAAACAGCCTATGCATCTTGCTTGAGTAAATAGGACCACACAACAATACACATAGACTTCAGGCAGCAAAATGAACGTGCCTAGACGTTGCAACGAGCTACGGTACTTATATGTTACGTTTAACATTTAAAAACTTGCTAACAAAGTGAATTTGCTGATTTTCTTAATTTACAGTTAGGTACCTACATTCGCAATTCTCACAGGTGAGATACCGAGGACATCTGACATCTGGGAGGTGATTCTCGCGGGTTCGATTTAATATCACTTTCGATATATATAGCAACAACTGTCAAAATATCGATCGAATGTAGATTTCGGTATTCTCGTGAAGTCACTGCAGATATATATCGATGGTAAAGCGTTCGACATGCATCGCGTGGTATGGAGCAGTCGATAGTGTCATATCGAATGAATTATCGTACGCGCGTAAAAGAAGTTGTAGAATTGTTGTCAGATTGGTAAATTTATTTTGCTTCCAATTGATCAAAACTATGAATTTCGAAAGAAAATCGTCTTTACAGACAAATTTGTCCGTTGTCGAGGCTTGTATTATACAAAAATTCCCAAATAAAAACTAACAAACAAAAACAAACGATTTCACCTCACTTTTGCTATGGCTATGGCACTATTACTTAAAATGATTCAATTCTCAATTTAGTTAAAATTACGTAAGTATGAGTGCAATTTTAGAAAAAATAAACAAATGTTTAATAACAATTAAACACGAATAAAAATATAGAACTTTTGACAGATGTCCATAAAAGTCACTGTCAAAACATTGACGCTCCGTTCCACAAAGAGTATACGCATGTTAAGATTTTCTTTTTAATTAGAATGAAAAAAATACTCCCTACTTGATTAAATTCTAATGGTGGTTACTGTAAAATGCTAACTTAATCATACTTTTAGCCCAAATGACTAGAAAAAATTATTTGAAGACAAATTATCGAAATTTATTATTAATTCTTGGTCCGAGCACCAACCAACAAAAACGGAACGTGTCTTGGCAGAGACAAAAACTCGAAAAGGATTGAATGAACATATTATTACGTCAATATCTATTACAAAAATATCTGTTGCCCGCGAGAATACCGATTTTAGCATGGGACCGATATTTTCAGTAGATATGATCTTGATCGAATGCGATATCTACATGATACGATATTGATCATATCACTGATTTATCGCACAAAGCGAGAATCACCTCCCTGGGGGGTGATTCTCGCGGGTGATATACTGATATCGAATTCGATATATATCGCAACAAATGTCAAAATGGTAGGGATTTTGACAGTTGTTGCAATATATATCGAATTCGATATCAATATCGATGATTCTCGCGGGTTCGATATTGATATCGAATTCGATAAATATTGCAAAAACTGTCAAAATCCCTACCATTTTGACATTTGTTGCGATATATATCGAATTCGATATCAATTATCACCCGCGAGAATCACCCCCGTGAATTATAAAGATATCGAAGAGTCTGACATTTCAAAAGTTTAGTTACGTGTCTGTCTGCTGAAATGATCTAACCCATTCTTCGACAATAAGTATCAAACCATTCTTGTTTATGACGTCTAATTTGGTAACGTTATTATTTTTTGAACTGAAAAAATACGTGCGAGCGATAACCTGTATTTTATTTCATGCAAATTGTTAAGCTTACATTTTTTGCACCACGTCTAGAATATAAAAAAATCCGGTATAATTATTATGAATGACTTTGAAATTGCCAAGACTTGATAGATCTAGCGTCAACTGGATTTAACTGTTTTTTTATTTGCGAAATGTACCCTTGCTAATAAACGGTAGCATTTCTAACACATCAATCATTCTGGCTACATTATCTCAACTGGGCTAACAAGGTTTATTCATTTAAATGTCACTTTAATTAAAAAATAATGTATATAGAGCGTACAGCGTCTGTCACATGTCTACCAGGACAACAAGGCCAGTGGGCCAACCTATCAGAGTACATTGACAACGGAAACATAATTAGCCAAGGGAAGTAACTGATATACTTCCACATCGCACTTGAATCAATTCATTGTAACGACTTCGAAGCAGTACTAGTTTCACATTGAAAGCTTTAACCGGTCATGGCATTCAAAGCGCCAGTGCACTGATCAATGTACACCAACATGTTCATGTCGTCATTTTTTGCGATATCTTCTAAGAGTAGGCCGCCGGCCGCCTTGAACAAGACGTGGGAATTTGTAGAATTTATTAATCGTCGAATACTTCCTGTAACTGTAATGAGTCGCATTTGAAAGATATTTGCATTTTATCGGTAACCGGTAATAGTATTTTCTTTAAATCTATGAGGCAGGTGTAGAATGTCGCGAAATTATGTGGATGTTCTACAACTAAGACCTATCAGAAATACAACAGTTGTATGGATCTGTCTATGAAAACTATAATTTTACGCAATTTTGTTTTCTTCTAGCGTGCCAACTTATTCTGTGCCATGTGTGCCAAGGCCAGAGTTCATTGAGTATATTGTGACAATATTAATGTATTTTATTCTATCTACGAGATTTTTTTGCAAAGCTCTGGATTTCAGTACAAACACTTTTTTTTTTTTTACTTTTGAATATTAGACGATTTGGAAGCGAAAGTTGATCTACTCATACCTACCTACGGTAGTTGTAGAATCGTGATCTACTTACTACATCTACATCAAAATAGACAACGATTTATTAAAATCTGAATCATGCAACAAAGCCCGCAGAATCTACGAAAAATACGTACCTAAAGAAAAAGGAAATAAATTATTTTATTTTGTATTCCACTTCTGCTTTTTATTTTTAAGCTTAAAAAAATATTTATAAGAAATACCTATATTATTTTACTTGTCAAATTTTCATTCAAATATTTTTATGTTAATACCCTAACGTTTTATTTTCAGGCTACTGAAAGTCAAGTGGCGCCAATAAACTCTCTGCTTGCTGGGTTCTACCTTCTTCTGGGTCCCATAGCTTCGGCTTTAGCAAACAAGTAAGGTTTTTATTAATTTCATACTTAGTTTTAGTTAGGAAATCCGCTAGATGCGGGTAGCGCATGACCGGCCGCCTGTGGCGATGCTCGAGGCCTTTCTTCAGCACCGGACATCTTTCGGCTGATATATGGCGTGATAGTTTTAGTTAATTCGTGACAGCAGTGAGTTCAGGTCTATAGTTCAGGCTCTCGCTTGCTCGTCTCCAATTTCAGTTTTTATGAACGTAATATTGCAGACATGATCCTCTTTTTATCACGTTTTCATTAACTCGCTTTCTTGTTTGTCTGTACGGTACAAATAATTTTGCAATCAATTTTAAAAACTCTTGATGACCTAGAATACCACTCCCAGAAAACCAAATAAATTTATATTTTTGGTTCATTAAGTTCGCTCCCAAAACTAGTCAGGCAATCCCCAAACTAACTCGTAAACACAAAAAATTTCGTAACTATAATAAAATGTTAACATTATTTTCAGGTACGGATTCCGGGCGGTAACAATCCTTGGAAGTGTGATCGCAGCCATAGGTTTCGCCGTCTCCTACTATGCCACTAGCCCCGAATTCCTTTACGTATCCTACGGAATTGTTGGAGGTGAGATAATAAGTAGTATCAAAGGCATAGCAATATCTTATGAATTCTTCTTTGTGTCTATGGAACGACAAATTTTAAATTTCGTGCCATGGCCAAAACTATGCTTCTTATGAAACTAAGTATAATATCTACTTATGTTATTAAATATTAAATTATATAAGACATTTAAAAAACAACTGACATAGGCGGGGTTTGAACCTGCGACCTCTGCGTACCGTGGCATCGCTCTAACCAACTGAGGTACTGTGTCTTCGCCTGAGTCAGTTAAAATTTGAAATCCTTTTTATTACGCCTCTTCTGAGCGTTGGTGACCGCCTGTCAGTTGTTTTTCAATGTCTTATAAAAATAACTAAGAACAGCATAACATGGCCTCAACATGTTTAAAATTCGCAAAAATATACATCTATACCTACTACTTGTTCCTAGGTTTTGGGGTCTGCTTGATATTCATGCCAGCTGTATTAACTGTTGGATTCTACTTCGAGAGATGGCGAGCTCTCGCGACGGGCATAGCTCTGTGTGGCTCAGGCGTTGGCGTCTTTGTGATGTCGCCAATCACAGCCACGCTGGTCCATGATTATGGCTGGAGGATGACCATACTAAGTCAAGCAGGTAAGAAACAGATCAATTAAATACACTTGGAGCTATTTTCTTATTAAGAACATTTTCATTTTTCCGTTTAATTACAAAATGTGATTTAACAACATAAGTACCTATCCTACCTATTACTTTTTAACCAAGACTTGAAACTATGGTTTATAGAAAGTACCTGTGAAACTCGTAGCTTCACTTTTATTCATAATTCGGAAACCGTTAGAATAATCTTTAGAAAATATCTCATATTCATATCTCAGACTTTATATGCTCCTATCCATTTTATTTGATATTTCTTCAGGTATGATGCTGCTATGTATATTCTTCGGATTAACATTCAGACCAATACAGCCGGTCCACGTAGTAGTAGAGGAGGGAGAGGTAAAGGAGGAGGAGGAGCGTAAAAAAGGAACAGCCGAAGAGAGATTTAGGGATACCCTGAAACTTGAAAACAGATTTGAAACAGGCATAAGAATGCCGCATGATATGAAATTCGCTACAAAAGCCAGCCCTCATACTTGGATGGGCGTATCAAATAACACTCGCTATCCAACAGCAGAAGAGGTCTTCCGTGGAAGTAGTTCTGCTTTAAATGCTCGACGCTCCTCCGCCACAGCAGGGGCAATTAAAAGTAACCTCGGGGCCAAGCCTGCTTACGAAACCGTCGCTGAGAGAGACGAGCAGGATGACTCCAGCACCACCCCTGATAAAGCAACACAGCCTTTGATTGGGTCGGTTCTCAGAGTCATGTCGCATACTGATTACAGTAACCGGACTCGCTCGTCAAATGTTGACTTGGTTGCTAGACCTTTATACCGTGAGGATATTTTCTTTGGAGCCAGCTTAGCTAGGCTGCCACAGTACACGTCGCGAACATCCATTCAATACCACTTGGCTGTAACCCACGTGCCTGATCCCGTTGACGAAAAAGAAGAAAAGGGTAAATGCAGTATGTGTCCTGTAGCTGTGCGAAGAGCGTTGGCCACACTGTTGGACCTAAGCCTATTCAAATCTGCTACATTCGTGATTCTGGCTATCAGTGGATTCTTCACAATGACGGGATTCTTCGTGCCGTTCGTGTATGTGCAAAACAGAGCGTCTGAGAACAAAATGTCGCCCGAAGTTGTTGGGTGGTTGGTGTCTGCAATCGGAGTAGCTAACATTGTTGGTCGAGCAGTGTGCGGAGTGGTATCGTCAATGCCAAAAGTGTCTCCTCTGTGGGTGACCAACATTGCGCTTACTGTGGGTGGCCTCAGCACTATGCTGAGCAGTCTCTGCTTCGAGCCCTACTTTCAGTATGCCTACTGCGTCGTATTTGGCCTTTCTGTTGGTAAGTTGATCCTAGTTTAACTTTTTCACGGGCAATATTCCTTTGCAGAATTTGATCCTTCTGTGCAACACTATATCGTTTGGTGCAATAATAGGTACAGGATGTTTTATTTCATTCAAAAAAGATCAGGTTCGACTCCGGGATAAACCAGACATTAGAAATAAAACTAGAAATGCATTTCTAGGACCGGTTTCACCACGTCTCACTCTCTCAAGATCCGTTTAAAAAATTTAAAATCAACTTCATGACAACTTTTTGAAATCCCATAGTTTCTGATTTTACACTGAAGTCCCGTCTCAAAAACTCACCGTAAGGGTACATACACACTACACAACATGATTAAACTTAATTCTTTCTTTTTATTATTTTTAGATTATTTTTGTTAATTGTTTCATTACAGCTTGCTTCGCTGCGCTGCGTTCTATAATAGTCGTCGAGTACCTTGGGTTGGAGCGGCTAACTAACTGCTTTGGCCTATTCCTTCTCTTCCAAGGGCTTGGCGCCTTAATTGGTGCACCTATTGCAGGTAGGCTTACTTGATATATTATTATGCAAACATGAGTGCGCCTCGACAATATTTGTTCGTCATCGGAAATACGATGTTATAAAATATAGAGCAGTCGGTGAAATATTGTATTATTTTATTTAAGGGTATCATACACAACAAAGATAATAATTTTAATAATAAGATTATACCTAACTATAAAAACCAGAAATATTGATGTATGCCATAAAAAGGTGAGGTTTGCCACCCCGTAGGTACTCGTAGGTACTGTTTCTCACTTCTTTATAATCTATGACAGTAATAAAGTACCTAAGCTGAAACTCAGTTTTTACTTGACATCATACTTATTAGATTCTCAATATCTTTTTCATTATGCATTAGAATAATAATAATGTGCATTCTGGTTTATCAATAAACGTTTTGTTATTTTAAATAATAGTAGCATTTGAAATAAGTAGACTTACAAAAGAAAGAGACCTGTCTACGCGGTTTTGTCCAAGTACCTATAGCTCTATGTCAGTGGGTTAAATAAAGTGTTTTGAATGCCTAAATAAACCTATTCAGATGTACAAAGTACTTTAAAAAATCCACAATAAAATTCTCTCGACCTTCACGGCACGGCAAAAGAATAAAGTACACACTACACAAGCATTAAGCAAGCAACGATTCAAATACAGGCAGCTATCAGGTACTTCTTCGCGTGTTTGTTTATTTTACTGATACGTTTTTTATTATCTTTTACAGGAATGCTGTATGACGCTACCAAAAGCTACGCTATATCGTTCTACGTATCAGGAGGGTTCTTACTCTTTTCAGCATTTATGTGCTACCCTATCAATAGGATTAACAAGTGGGAGATCAACCGCGCTCTTGCAAAGAAAAAGGCGAAACAAGGCTTGAATAACCCTAACGCAAGAAGTATCAATAAGGTGTAAGCTAAAGGACAACACATTGGTGCCAAAAGAAATCTATTGAGAAATATAGAAAACAGTTTTCTAACGGCCGGATGAGTGCGTAAAACGAAACGTAGCTGGCATTCAAATAAACCGTCTGCCGAAGGATGAGTGTGCACTAATGCGTGTGATGAATAATAAATTATGCCTATGCATAGTTTGAATACTAGCCTTATTTCCGTATTCATGAATGACCTTAAGTATACGTAAGTGACTGCACTCACAGCTATTGTAATGGTTTTAACATTACTTTGGCGCATTCGTTCATGAATATGGAAATTATAGTTTTTTGTAAGACTTCGTTTTTTTTTTAATCTACATTTATTTACAAAATGTACCTAGTGTTAGAGATCAAGTTACATGTAATTTTAATTTAATTGTAGACTAATATACACAGTCCTAAATATGTACCTCGGATACGAAATTATAAATTAGAAACATTCCCAATAGTTAAGGATTAGCCAAACAGCGAATCCCGCGCGAGACACGGGATTTGTGGGATTTTCCGCACTTTCGCTTGCTAGCTTGGCGTCTGAAACTGAAGCTGAATAATATGTATTAAGTTACCTACATCTTACGAAGAACAAGGAGTTGTAGTTGAACTAAATAATCTCATCTATGTTGTATCGAAACAACCGCGTAAAAGTATTTTAAATACTGCACTTTTTTGAGTTTTACACCCAACATTAGGTAGGTCCGTATGAATACTTTATGTAGGCACCTGTAGGTACCTATAAAAATAAGACTACATCACACTTAGCAGTAGCTTCGCGAAAAAAGATTAATTCGTCATGAGAACACCTATGCCAGAACGTACTAGATCTACGCTTGGTTTGTCTGGAAGGGTGCGAGCTAATTTATCCGGCTCGGGATTCACTTCAGTTTGACCAGTCCTTAAATCTTTGACAAAACTGCAAGAGATGGTTGCTTTTGCACTGATTCGATTAAGTCAGATAAATGCATTTAAAATAGGTTTAGACGTTTCAAAAGTACAAAGACTCGAAATATAAATATAGTTTCGCAGTTTTATCTGAATTAGGACCCATATTATGGAGATCTGAAGCCAAAATGTACTTTAAACTATAGTCGTGTTACGTTTAACATTAGATTATTAGTGCGTGTGCCTAGTTCATACTTAAAAGTGGTGCATAATATAAGACTACTGTTATTATAGAGTAAAATAGAGATAATTCGTTGTACCTAATAGTCTACTGCATATCAGTACGAGGTGAATGATAACTTGATTGATGACTGATGAATTCATGATGTACCTATAGGTACTTAAATCAGAAATGGATTGAAATTATGTAGCAATCGTGCCTTATTGTGTGAAATGACTCTATTTTATTATGGAATATTTGTATTTATGTAGGTTCGTCAATAAATTGGACTTTCGATAGTCAATGTTATTGCAGAAGTTTTATTGTAAATAAATTGGTAATATTCCCAAATGTATTGCACATTACATGCAATGATTGTAGGACGTTGTGGATAGGTACTATGTGTTACTAATTAGATAGGTACTAACATATTTTATTTAGAATAAGGACTATTACTGTGGCTGTGGTCTTCTAGCGTAGGTATCTATGCTTAAATTGTGTACCTAATTAAGAAATCATAGTCATTCATTTTCGAATGGTAGGTACCTACCTACTTAAATCATTCGTTTCTTCGAAAAGAATTCATACTTATTTCTACTTATATCAATTTATTTGCCGATTTTTCTTGTAGTTTCTATACCTATGCCTTATGTATTTCTACCTTATTCATATCATTGCTCATACTTTTATTTAGTGATCAGTATGTACTACCTACCTAGGTCTTATCCACTTTAGAGTATCTACCTAACCTACTTAAATAACTGTAAATCCTTTTAAACTTAACTATCGTTATGTGGTAGGTACACTTTAAAACATAACGATACCTAAAGAAAATACACGTAGGTAGGTACTTAAGTAATGTATTTTTTTGTGTACCTACCTACTGGTACCTATACAAAAGTACAATTTTTATTTTGATTTACAAGAATTTGAGGATAAATTGTTATCGTAGAGTTATTTTTTGACAGTGACTATGATTTTTTTTTGTTGTTTAGTATGTTTATCAATGCCACAGTGCCATAAAGTGTAAAATTATAATTATATGGAATGATCTGTAAGTAGGCAGGTGCCTACACGCGTCTGGACTATTGTCTTGCCGTTTATCATGACAACGTACAAATTGTCAATTGAAATGTGTCTAATAGAAATAACTACTGTTTTGTGACGACATTTGTGTGTAAACAATCAGTCTTTCTTGGCCCTTTTAAAATATAAACGATATTTGCCAAATAGCGCTGATTATACTTAGTTTTATTTTTTCCTTCAAACTATTCAGTAGGCTCCTTAAATATGAAACTTAAAAGTTCTTAACTGGCGAAGTGTGGGTACATACTATTAGATATGTATAGGTTTTGGTTTTCGGAGGACTAGGTCAACCGAGGACGCTAAATCTCTCCTTGTCAACTGTGTCTCATCTCATGCTAGAAAAATTAAAAATGCATTGCTGTCTTCCAAGATCTTGCAAAGGCATTTGACATGGTCTCGACTGGCCTACTCCTAAAGAAACTTGAATGGATGGGAATAAGAGGAATCTGCCTTGAATGGTTTAAGAGCTACTTATCAAACCGAATGCAGTATATCAAAGTAAGTTCCTTCTCGAGTGATCTGCTTTTCATTGACTTTGGAGTTCCACAAGGCAGTGTACTTGGTCCCACGCTTTTCATTATTTATATTAACAACATTCTTAGATAAGCCTTTATAAAACTCGATAGACGGTAAACGACAACAAGTTAGGTATCTACTTTTCTATTACATTACCTACATTAAAGCTTCGGCCACATCACATCACATGAAGCAGGTAGGTACCTAGGTGCCTACCTAACTAATAATTTCCTAAATGCTAGTTTGAGCTAAAGAACTTGACTACAGTCAGAAAAAAAACATATCTAAGCCGCAATCACGAAACTATGATTCATTGACCTATATGTCTCTAGACAAGCAGTTACACACAAAAATCATGCCCCACACGCTGTTACCTACTTCTGTTGCTCACCGCATCAAACGCCAAAGTTAATGTGAGGCTTGTGTTGCGCCCGCACAACACTTGAGTGCGACATGTTTAATGTTCGGAACTGCTTGTCTAGACATATGAGGTCAATGTTTTGATTCCTGTTCAATTTCCCAACATCAACATTTAGGTAGGTAGGTATTGTAACAAAATAAATCAGCATTTAGGTATCTACTAGATCACTAAGGTAATTAATTAATATTATTACAGAAATCTCATTAGCAACGACTTCCTTGTAGAGACTAAGCTCCAAAGTCTTGAGCATCGGCGCAAAGTTGCTAGTCTATCGGTTTTTTATCGGATACATTACGGAGAGTGTGCTTCAGATCTGCATGATCTAATTCCCTCCTGCCCTTTTTTCTATCGGACGGCCAGAGGCGCAAAGGGGCGCCATCGGTTCATGGTTGATGTACCAAGAACCCGAACGAAGCGCATTGATTCCACTTTCATTGTGAGAACCGCAAAACAATGGAATTCGCTGCCGGAGTGGGTGTTCCCCGACAGTTACAGTCTGGGTATCTTCAAGTCGAGGATGCATTCGGAGGAGGAGGAGGAGATGCAGGAGGAGTCATTGGATGCATTGAACGACCTACTTGATGCATTGACTGCGAACCAGCGACACGCGTCTGGCTCTGGGATTAAACTGTATCTACTTTAGTTGTTAGTAGGTACCTACATAAATGACATTTCTATTGACTTAGGTACTAATTAGATTTATGTGAATATTAGGTAGATAGGTATACCTATTCAGAGCAAAACAAGAAAAGGAAACATGATTAATTGATTATCTGTAACAGAGTCTCAACTCATTACCCGACTGCGGCGAAGCCCAAAAGGAGGGTATAGTGTTTCACCTATATGTTAGTATCTATGGATGTATGTGAGTATGTATTTCCGTTTCTGTGTGGCCCTCCTAGAGACTAAACGAGCGAACGGATTTTAACATATCATTAGATTCGTATTGACGTCGCGAGTAACATAGGCTATATGGATTATGAAAAAAACCAATATGGCGGATTTTAATCACCATAAAGTGAAGTCGTAAATAATTTTAAAAATCTGACATGGTCATGTGGGGTATCAAAATGAAGGGCTCAAAGAGACGATTACGAAAATATATATTTAAGTTCTACATTAAAAAAACATTTATCTAAACAAACAGAATGGTTTTTACTTTCTTGTTACATCATCATGTCGGGTATCATAATGAAGGGCTTAAATAGACGATTACCAAAATACATGATATAAGTAGGTATGTCATGGACATCAAAAAATAAAAAGCGAAAAATATAAACAGAAAATTAAAAAATTTATAAAAACCCGACCGCGGTTTGCCCTACGTCTTTTGCAGTCGGGACCCAGTGTTTCCGGGTAATACTAATTTAATGGGTCCCGACTGCAAAAGACGTAGTGCAAACTGCGGTCGGGTTCTTATAAAATTTTTATTTTTCTTTTTTTTTTTTTGTTAATTTGTTCTGCCATATTATAACAAAGTAGATAACAAGTAGGAAGTAGAGTAGGTAGTATTACCTACTCAGATGATAAAGACTACTTTAGGCCTATGTACCTACTAAGTAAATAATAATTTACCTCAGAAGCTGAACATAGCAAAGTCAACAACCGTTAGCAGTCTGTAGGTCTCACTAGTGTTAGTGCCTACTTAGCTGGATTAAAAAAAAACTTAAGTAAGGTGGGTGGACCATGGAAGGCCACTCTAACGAGTAAACACTTTTTATTCGTTTATTTACTGGATAAATGAAGGAAACAAATTATAAAGTAATACTTTGTTTTATTGTGCACCATATAAATCACTTCTTTTTTACTTAACTTTAAACACTATTTATAAAACTTAAGTTTTATTAAGCTCTTCCAAATGGCCTTGCAAGGAACACGGCTCCAAACAAGGCCAATATTATACATCAGTCGTTAAACTTAAAAATAGAGTTGTAATATTAAATATATCTGCTTTTACTAAAACAACATAATAAGCTCTATCATTTAAGCGAAACATTCATGCTCAATATAGTTTTATCATCTTTAAAAAACTCAACGAAAATTACTTGAACACCATCATGTAACTAAGAATATATTAATGGAAATTATTTAACAATAGTTGTAATGAGTATTATATTGGCATCAAATATCTTGCCAACGCGTTTTATCATAAAATTAAAAACTTTTTTTTTTACCAAAAATGGCCTTCTTATGGGTTCGTTCTTTGTAAGGCCAAAATGTTCCTAAGAAGGCCAAACTAACAATCTATACTGTTTTATATTAATTAAGTACCTATACATAATTAAATAATAGAAACTACAGACTACTGTAATTATAAAAACTTATCATGGCTCATAGTCAGTCTTGTAGTCAGGAATGTTTAAAATCTACTATTCTTAAGATTAAAAGATGAAAATAATTATAACAAAATTAAAATTAAATTCGAAAACAAACTTAGAAACTAAAAAGTTTTAATCACAATCTGGGCATATAAATATGAGATCTTTTTTAGTGAGACCCATACACTCCTCGTGATACCACTTTTGACATTCGGTACATTGCCTCATGTCTTCCATTTTACACTCGCCACATGCGTGACAGTACCACTGCTTTTCTTCACCTTCTGCACTTTTCTTCTTCTCTATTTTCGATCTTTTACTGTTTTGTTTTTGTACTATTCTTTTAAGCCGTTTTACGGAATCATTTTTATTTTTGGTTTTCTTTCTTTGGTCTTGTTTAATTGTAGACTTTCCTTTTTTCTTACTCGTTGTTTGCTTCATCTTATTCTCTTTGTCTTCAGTTTTAAATAAATCTTTTACTATTCTTTGTCCCTTATAATTAATAGCTTTTTGCCGTGGACGTGAAGACTTTATCGTAGCGTAGTTTGGAGTAGGCAAAAAAGCATGAAACGATTCTTCTTTATCGTTTATTAGGTTAATTAACGGCTCGTCATCATCCGAAGATCTGGTCTCATTGCTCTTTAGTTGAGCTTTTGTTTTAATTGAGCTTTTGTTTTGTGGTAATTGTTTTTTTGGAGTGATTTCTCCTTTCTGTTCGAGATCATCATCAAATGACGAAGAAGAAGTGTATAAATCCGAGACATGAAGTTTAGTCATGCAGTTATCTTTGATAAATGATTCACTTAGATTCAAATCAAGATCAGATTCTGAGCTAGAACAAACGATATTTTGTTGTAGGCCAGAGGTACTTGGAAGAGGATTATCGTACAGAGATGGTTGAGGGTCATGTTCCGTATCTGCAACGTTGAAACGGTATACTGAACTTAGCAGCATGTGGCACTGATCATTGGCCGTAATATCTAATTCTAAGTCTGAAGCATCAGTTGAAGAACTGTAAGAAACAAGAACTGGTTTTCTTTTTGGTGTTGCAGCTGAAAATTTTGGCGATGTTGATACTTCGATAATTGAAGAGACGTCAGAAAAATGAGCTGGCCTTTCATCTGTCAGAGACTGAGACGACAATTCTGACACTTTCTTAAATTCAGACACAGGGGGCGAGACTTGAACAGATATAAGTGGTTGGTTAATCTGGTGTTGTAACGTTTCCGATAAAGGTCTTTCAGTTACAATTGAAGGAGCATAAGCATCTTCGGGTATTACATCAGGATCAAGGGGGTATAAACCAGTGCCTTTGAATCCATTCGTTATATTTGTTTGAGTCATACACTTTGGCCATGTTCGGGAGAAAATTTTGTTAAATGTAGCTTTGTTTAAAGTTCTCTCTTGAGAATTGCACAGGTAGTTCAAAACTTCTTCATCCCAGTGATGTTCGAAGGACCGATTCACTGATTTATCTAGAGGTTGGAGTTCGTGCGTTGTGTTTGAAGGTAAGCAGTATAGTACTATATTATTTTTATCTGCTTCTTCCAGAGCCTCATATGATAAATGACACTTTGCGCCATCAAAGATAAGCAGACACTTACCGGGTACTTTATGTTGTGCTAAATGTTTAATGAACTCTACGAATAAGCTACTGGTCATGCTGCCTTTGGGTGCCATGCTTACCTTTGTTCCAGGTGGCAAATTTGATGCTAATTCTGATCTGTGCCTAATCCCTTTAAAAATTATCATGGGCGGTATAGCAATACCCACAGCATTTACGCACATCGCTATTGTTACGTTCTCGGCGTGTTCTGGAGCAACAAGATGTACTCTTGTATTCCCCCTTTCAGCCAAAACTACATTTTGTTTGTGGACCGTAATGCGACACCCTTTTTCGTCCATGTTATATAAACGTTCTGGATGTGCAATAATGTCTAGCTCTTCATAGAGTTTTTTCACTTCTTCAAAATGGTGTTTCACAATGGGTTTATTCATTTTTTGAGCTCTAGCTGGATTCATTAGCTGAGGTTTTCTTTTTGATATTGATGGGTTTCGAGACAAAAACATTTTGAGCCATTTGCGTCCAGCCATTCTAGTTGACATATTGAACGAGTGCTTGATTTTAAACCTCTCACAAAATAAAAAGGCTTGTTTCCTGATAAATTTAGGTGTAAGTGGTACACCCAGTTTTGCAAAACGTTTGATTCGCTGCGATAAATCTTCTTCTAATTGTTTTGTGAGAATAGTTGTCTTCCCAATAATTTTATTACTGTTACCGCTTAATAAATGGTTTCTAAGAGTGCGTCTTGGAATATTGAACTTTAACGCTGCAGCATTTGTATTAAGTTGATTATTTTGTACTGCTTCCATGGCACGTCTTAAACTGTCTTCATCCCATGTACTACCTCTTTTTCTAGGTTTTGACTCCGACATTTTTGAAATCTGAAATATTCGCATAAAATTGAATCATCTGTTCAACTACCGACGTATTGTAGGTAATAAAGATTTTTTGCTTAAAGTATAGTTATAGACAGTCTATCTCATGACTATCTTATATAACTTACCACAGACTTATTTTATCACATACTTTACCGTTTTTAACATGCAAATATTTTATGTATTCGTTGCTGTTCATGTAAATTAGTTTAGTTTGTTTTAAGACATAACCTTTCCATAAAAGAAATTTAAATGTATACTGGCAATAAAATAATAAAAAAAAAAAAATGTCTATTCAATCTGAGTTAAAAAGTTTATTAACGCTTATAAATGAAAGTATTATAAATATAAAACATTGTTTTAACTGTAAGGCTACGTATTTATAACTTAAAGTTAGTGTTCATATGTTCATGGTTTGTAAATGTTCCTTGTAAGGCCCATGTACCATAGCAAGGCCAACCGTCAAATATTTGATTGGCCTTATAAGGAACCACCGGCTTTCCTAGGAACACTACCAATATTTTAATTTAAATTGAGGCAAAACTATGTTTTTTATCTTTAGTACCATAAACATATCCTTATACGACAATTCACAGTAAAAAAATATGAGATAATAATAGGTTTTTGACTAAAAACTTACGTTTTGCTGTGCGCGCGAATAACAATTGTAACGTCGACGACCGAAGTCTACGAAGCGTGAGATCGCACTGCCACAATAGCGGCGCGATCGACTTGCCGCCGCGTGTGTGGCCTTTAGTTTGATGGATCTTAGTGTGTAGTAGAAGGAATATGTCTTTACATGTCAATAACTACGACTTTTTAGTAGTTGGCCTTCAAAGGAGCGTGGCCTTCCATGGTCCACCCACCTTACCTACCTATTAGGTTTTTAGATATGTAGGTATAAAACTGGAACCGTACAGGTGCACAAGCAGCCTACGGGTCCTTGTGCACCTGTACGGTCCAGTTCGTAAAAACGAACGTTTGAAAAGAAAGAACGTTTTTCGAAGTTTTTAAGAATCGTGTGACGTCACACGTTTAATACGTGCGGGGAGGAGTGGGGAAGGAAGGCAGAGATCGAATTCTATGGTTGGCATTCAAAAACTAATATAGAATTGTAAAAGTAGGTAGGTAGGTACTTGTGAAATGCTTTAGTGAAAATTAAAAAACACGAATACCTACGAGCGTTTTCCATCCGTTTCTAACACGTCTTTTTACGAACCGTTTTTTTCGTACATTTTAAAAACTGGTACACTGGTGGTAAAACGGACAGGACGGGAAATACGAATACATGTTGGAAACGTTTTATTTTATTTTTTTAGTGCATAAACGCCCTACGATTTGAATATGAGTAACTAGCTTCTGCCCGCGGCTTCGCTCGCGTTTTTGGTATAAAACGTAGCCTATGTGTTATTCCGATGTATAAGCTAAAGCTATATTACTGTAAAGTTTCATCAAAATCCGTTCATTAGTTTTTGCGTGAAAGACAAACCACAACAAAAAAAAAAGACTAGAAAAGTGCATGGCACACTAATGCTGGGGCGTATTCGACAAAATATTCGCGTTATTTGTTACAAAATATACCCTATTTATATTTAAATAAAGTTTAAAATAAGCTTTATTAGTGAAATAACGTGAATTTGGTCAAATACGCTAAATGAAGTGCCGTCTTCAGACTCAAATAAAACAGATATTGGCGCAAAAAGATGTTATATTTGCATTTTATTTACAAAACATAAATCTAAGAGTTGGAGTTGGGTCCACGTCTGCGGCCGAACGTCTGCACAACATTCACGAATCTGAAATAAAAACAAGAATTTGTTAATAACAACAGTAAGTATTTTAATGAATATTATATTGATGGGTTTTAGTGAAATTAAACTATTTAATGTTTTTTCTTTTTATAGTTGAAGGAACATTGAAGAACTTGTAAGAGGTATTTGGTGCAGGAATATCTAAGCAGACTGGATAGATACAAATTATGTTCTAGGTTTAGTTCAGTCTCTTTTACAATATCGTTACATCAAGTTAGAGAGGAACTATAATAGAATAGACGCTTTTATGATAGACCGTAGTACAGCACGTCACGAGTTACGCCAAGATTTTAATTTAAATTAAGCATCTTCATACAACTCCATATATTTTGCTTTCCTATTGTATCGTAACGTGACGTGCTACAGTTAATATTATAAAAGCGGCCAATAGGTTCTATTTATTTATTCCACTGCTATGTAAATAAAGTACAATTTTTCCAGAGTTGTGAGGATAAACCTAACTTTTACACAGATTTGTGATATACAAAGTTAGCAGGTAATGACTAAGCAGTATGTGCAATATGCACTTTGAAACTACTTGAAAACATTGCACATGTAAATAACATGTGCAGTGATAATGATTTCTTATGATGCAATATGGGTGATAAGAGCATAATGTAGGTGTACTAGATTTTTATGAATTTTGTACAACAATGGAAAAAAATATAATGTCATTAATTCAGTATATTGATTAGGTACCTACTGCAACCCTTAACAATGTATTGTTTCATCATCTTTTAATTATACTTTTTAATTTAATTATACTAATTATTATACTTATTTTAGTAAAAACCTCTCGAGAAATTGTAAGAACCTCATATTGTAGAACCAAGGAGATGTTATCATTGCAAAATAGTACAGGAACCAGCGTCGCCACTTTTAACACTCCATTACACGCGCCCCTATTTGGGACGCCGTTGCTCGCGCGCTCTACCTATGTCTATTTTGACTGAAGATTTTACAAGGAAAATAGAAACAATGCAAAATACTCCTAAATCATATTAAAATAAACTTTAAAAAGAAACTAAAACAAACAAAACATAACTGTTAATATTTATCAGGAACTTATTATCAGACTTCTTGAGAAATTTCAGAAAAATCTATTATTTTTAGTATGTAACCTTCTAAGTTCTAAGTGCGTTTCTTTACTCATTTATAACTTCCACCCGGTTTTTTTTATTTTTTACAATAGTCAGGACATTGAAGAACCTGAATTTATTGATAAATCTACTTTTTACATGTGTGACATTTTTTTCTAGAGGATACTCCTAACAAAATGTTCTTGACACCGTGACAAAAATGTCACGCGAGTGCTCGCGCGCTCTACTATTGTAGAATTTGAGTTTTGGTGCCAAATTTCTAACACGTTTAGTCGCGCAGATTGCCGCATGGACACTAATAGTGATCACTATTTAGTTATAGAGGAATACTATGAGTTTGTGCGTTAGCTACCCACAATTGACGTTTAAATTCCATGAAATGCATGTGTTCTACAATAGTAGAACGCGCGACTAACGGAGTGTGCGTCACACTTACAAACGCTCATTAGTAAAATTATAGACATCTCTCACACATTAAAAATGCGGCACACCCTCAATCTGACAGTGTAATGTAATTCCACTTGTCACTCACACTAAACTAAAAAAGCCCTAAGTTCACCGATAAGATAACAGTCTGTTAAATTGAAAACGGCTGTTTATCTTAACTTTTTCTATTCAAAAAGTCATGTTAATCAGCCGTTTTCAATTTATCTGACTGTTATCTTGTCGGTGAACTAGGCCTTAAATATATAAATCATTGATTGCATTCAGTCTGTCAGCAACTTGATCATGATCACATTATGACAGAGCGTCAAGCTCAATAGCGCCTTGGCACATCCCCTTGTTTCTATGATCTGAGGTAAGATCACACACAGAAACACGACTAGAAAGTTTCTGTCGACTAAATAAATTAATATTTACCGTCTGTTGTACTGGATCCTACGCTTAGCACGGCCGGTCTTCTTCTTCTTCTTTTGCTGCTTCTCCACCTTGGGGGTCTGACCTTTGACCTTACCTGAAAGGTTAAAATTGAAACTATTTATTATAGAGAATAATAAACCATTTATTTTTGTTACACACAAACAAGTTACATAAACATACCTACATTATATTATTATTACAATCACACATCTGTAACAAAGGAGACCAGCTCAGTATTTGCTGTGCACAGCACTGATTTTCAGCTGGCCCCTGGCAATTAAATTAACATGTTTAATCTTGCGTGCACACGAAGTTCGACAAAATTAAAACATGAATCAAATCATAAATGCAATCTCAAAATAAACAATAACAACTAAACAGTCTGCAATAAAATCTCTAATAACATTTTAAATCATATCAAAGTTGATATTTCTCACAAGTGGTGGAAATCATATTTATTTTAGTTATATGGGTAGTTATTAGCCTCGTCGCATACGCCATACAGGCCACAGTAGCGGCGATTTGTATGTAAACTATAGCTCTGTGGCAGTAGGTAATGGTTGTCGCTCAAGGCTTAATGGTCACAGAGAGGCACCTATTCACAATAAACACTGATATTAAATACATGAACCTATTTTGGTAATAAAATTCTATATTCTAAAAATAATAATTGACCACCCCATGAATTTTTCCTGTATTGTCATTTGTGCATGTGTTTACAAACACAAATCTCACATACCCAAACACTCAGACCGAAACAAATATATTTGTCTTGTGTGGAAATTACAAAAATTCAAATTATTTACAAGGCTTAACTAAATTGCCAATCAATCATAGTACACTGATTCATCTTCAAACAGGATTGCATAAAATGTGAAAGAATAATTTCATTATTATGATTTACTTACCAGCACGAGCCAAGGATCCGTGCACTTTACCACCGAGCAATGGCACTGTTAAGTCAAGCTCATAGGATGACAGCTCTGACACCAGGCATGCATCTTCAACGGGAGCACCGCAGAGTGATAGAGTCAGCTCCTCGGCACCGACCTCGGCAAGGGCACGGATGCGCTCCTGCAATTAATATGTTGCGAATTAATACCATTCCGCGATTTAATACCATTCCAGTACCAACATAACCTATAAATTGTTATTTTTTTATGAATAATTAATCAAATTCTATGGTAAAGAATATTAGCGTCAAAGCGTAATACAATATTAAAGTTAAATAACGTAAATAGAATAGAAAAACTTGCAAGTAAGCTCAGAGATCAACATGATTATCATGCAGTCATGTTTTAACTTATTTGGTAGTAATTACCTTGATTTGGCCAATGGTCTCCTCTCCATTGACGTCAAAGACGTGCGTCGACTGTCCTCTGATGTGCAGCTGCATTTTGAGGCCTCTGAAATGGAAACGTAATATTCAACGGCGTGGTCAGGTAACACGATAACAAACTCTTCGTTAATCATCACGACTGAGGCAAATTTACCACAACTTATAAATTTAGATCAAATATTATCACATTTACTAACACTAAAACTTCGTTCTTGTCCAGAAAATCACAAAACTTAATCAAAAAGTAGAATCGTGAGAAATACTAACCTTATCAGCCAAGTCTGACAAGCGAAAGAAACAAAAATGGTGGACGGAAAAGGAAACACATTGACGTTACGATGCGATGTACCGATTAGTACGTACATCACTATTTTTAGTCCCCTAGCTGTGCATAATAAAGCAGCCCATTCATACTGTTAGGAATATTGTTCTATGCTTTAGAGCATGTACCCCTGGAAACTACAGAAGTGAATAATCGAATAACATTTTCAGGACATTGGTATTTGTGCTTAGAGCATATATTTTTATATGGAGTTGCCAAAACCGGGCGAACCAAGGCTATAGTAACCATACAAGTTGTTGGCGGCCAACAACTTGTATGGTTACTACATACATTGTTTATGATAGAGAGACCGCCTTTTACAAGAGGAAACTACACAAATAACCATTTTCAAAATGACAATACATTTTGAAAATGGTTATTTGTGTAGTTTCCTCTTGTAAAAGGCGGTCTGTTACTTCAAATCTACGAAACCATGGAATATACTATATCATGTAAGTATAAATTATGCATCAACATGGTTATAATTAAGTACAATCACAGGCTTACAACCCTGTATCTGTATGTGATTGTCCAAAGAGATGTTTCATTTTGTAACTGGTATACGTTTACGTACGCTACATAGAAAAATGGGAAAAAAATAGGAGATTCACATAAAAATATTATTAAATTCATTTGAAGAAGAAAACAGTCGTAATAGAATTATTTGAGATGAAGTTTTTCACTATGATATCCCAATTTTTAGGGCGGCCATGACAGTTGAGTTTCACAGTATTGTTTTATGACGTGACGTTTGAGGCGTTGTGTGTGGGATTTTGGTTGCCATTTTGACTGACATTGACATATCCACAGTTGTCAATATGACGTTTCACAGAATTCATTTGTCTATTGTTGATTCACCATTTATACAGGGTAGCAGGTTAGACAGTGGAAATATTTTAAGGTGTCATTGTACTCATCATTATGAACAACTTTTACTATGGGATCAACCCTGAATACACGAAAAAAAAATCAGCTGTTCCATACATTTTATTGAGTTATGTGAACATAAATGTATGGAACAGCTGATTTTTTTTTCGCGATTTCAGGGTTGGTCCCATAGGAAAAGTTGTTCATAATGATGAGTACAATGACCTCTTAAAATATTTCCACTGTCTAACCTACCACCCTGTATATTAGTGTTGAGTTGCTCTCCTTGACAAAGAAAATAATGAATTACAATTAAACGAAGTAATATTAAAGAAAATAAGCATTAGGAACCGGTTACTATCATGTATAGCTATAATACTTATTGCGTACGTAGACCACTCCCAGGCTCCATACATTTCTGAAACACCTCCTTTCCGTAGTGTGTTATACGTGTTCACCTCGTCGCCCCCCGCTAAAAGTGGTAGAAAATGTTATTAGGTGATTGACCGCTACATCTCCAGAGGTATATGCTCTAAGTATTTGTGTCTTTCTGGTCACACTAAACAACTAAACAATTCTTGTGCCCAAAAACGTGCACAGAATGCGATATTGGCACTTCATTAAAACCCTTAGATACCTAATATTTTACTTTTTGCATCCATACCTACAATCCTACATACTACATTTTAGTGCATTTCTTTGAATCCGATATGAAAAGATTTTATGGAAACGCACCCTTGAGGGGTGAAATGGAATAGAGGTTTGTAAGGTTGTATGAACGTCCTATATTTTAAAATCAAGACATTTATTACTTTAGCCGAGACCCTCTGCACAATTTAAATGTAGCCCTTGCGCAACTGGGGCGGCCTATGGTAATTAAGTGATCAATTTTGTGTTTTCGACAAATCGACTATTACAAAAATAGGCATAAATAAAATAATGATTTTCAGGCATTTGTTAGAAAAAATTCTATGTCTAATTCTTATATTTTAACCTATAAGATTCTGTTAAGCCACTGGTTTTTCATTAAAGTTGACTTTTTTCTTGAAGAGTTGGTGAACCTACCATCATAGTGAATGGCTCGCTTTATGTTTTATTTCTGGGTGGGGAAACAGAATAAATACAATTCGTTTCTAAACGTTGGCAAGCACTCTGTCCACCCTGAAGCTCGTGATTGGCTGTCTGAAAAAAGCGGCTGACTGTGCCGTGTGATCTGTCCGATTTTGATGATTTCTTTTGCCGAAAAATGGTTAAATAAATTAAATTGTTACCGCAAAATTTCGGCACTGCCCTGCTAATTCTTTATCATGCTGTCGCGGCTGCTCCGTCAGTTTTTGTTTACATTAGTACATTTGGTTGTGAATATACTTGTTGCTGTACAAAATGTTTATTCCCGATTTCGGATCAAAAAGTGCATTTTACCTCAAGATGAGGTGACGAAAAGTGATATAAAAGTTATATTAGAACATTTGCCAAGAGTTACCAAGAAACTCAAACATTTGGTGATCCTGACGGACACTGATCAGCACTCGATCAGTGACCTGGCTCGCATGGTCATATGGAGCCTTGTAGCTGGGATATCATACGTGAGCTTCTACGATATAGCAGGTAATAATTTATTTTGATATAATCAGTTAGAAAAGTAATTTCTTTTAATACTGTTACTCATAGCATAACCAATAAAACTTTCATTAGAAATGTTAAAATGTATTGTAGAAAGGTAACAGTTTGTAGAACAAAACTTTTTGTTGCATCATGTCCAGCAGTATCTGTATTTAGGAGACTCAGTACTGCCTCTTACATACATGTAGATATCAGATAGGAATGATGCATTGCTCTTAGATAAGTGATGAAACATTCACTTGTTATTACTCTATTACTCATAATTTACTCCAGCAGACCAATATCCTATCCTTATATCCAATGTATAAAAATATTATTCTTTTAAACACCTTTTTTCCAGGAGAATTAAAAGAAAATGAAGAAAAACTCTTTCTTGAAGTAGAAAGAAATAAAAAGGGTGTGCCAGGTTGCATAAAATGGTGCAGAAAGCCTGACTTGAATGGCTACACAAATGGAATGCAAGCGCACACAGTATTTATAAATATTTTTACTAGTGAAGATGGAAAGCCTACTGTAGCGCAATGCATACGTGGGATAGCTGAAGATAAAGTAATTTGTAGTAGAGAATCTAATGAGTATACAGCACAAGAATTACAAAATGCTCTTACATTAATGTACCCTTCCATTCCTGACCCTGAACTAGTCTTATATAATGGTCCATTGTGCTGTACTCATGGGTTATTGCCATGGCAAATAAGACTCACAGAGTTTATACAACTTTCAGTAGACCATAGTGTAAATATTGATAATTACATAGGTGCATTGTATAGATACAATAAATGTGATCAAAGATTTGGTAAGTGAGATAGTGGCTAGCGGTTAGACTCAGTGATAGGCCTAAGTATAACTGAATATTGTTGTCAGTGTTATCCATCGGTTAACATCATGAGTGTATGTGTAAATAGGTGCTTTATTTAAATATCTGTTCCATAATTTTATTGATAGATAACATTAATGATCAATGTGTTAATATTTTTATCATGAGCCTATGATGTTATTCATTCATACAAATAAATATACTGTCATCTATAGAATTGGTATATTACAATAATTACTCTGTTATCATTTGAATTGTATAAATTTTATATAAAACCTAGTTGTACTACATTACAAATTACAAACAGTGAGCAATAAGCTATAGAAATTCATTAAAATATATGAACATAATATTTATAATTTTTAAAGTAAAAATAAATATTGTATAAACTTGATCAATTATGAAGTTTAATTTAATTTTAAAATGATGCTCTTGTTTGTTTTATTAATATCCATTAAGTACCGAGGGCATGTACACTCGACGCCATTGACGGTCGACCACTTTTCACCCTTATTACCAAGAACAAGGAACAAGGGTGAAAAGTGGTCGACCGTCAATGGCGTCGAGTGTACATGCCCGCATTACATTATCCGATTTGGAGAGCGCTAGATTAGTGCTTCAGTGCTAGGTAAAAAAGAGATGACTCATTACACTATAAGTACCAGTTACTGAAACCTTTCATTGTGTTCATTATCGTCGTGATAACTATGTAAAACTTCCATATATCTGAGGAAAAAGTAATCAAATTATAAACATGTGCAAAATACCTTCATAGAATAAAAAAGTTAAACAATGAAACGTACGAAATTAGCACGCTAGTTCATTTGGCGTTCTGCGACTTGGATAATAATCTAATGCATTAGTACTGATTTGATAGACCTGATTGACTGACTGCTTCGTTGGCCTAATCTGCCTTGCTAACGGTTATAAACAACGCATCTGACATTTTTTGAGAAATTGTGATAGATAAGTACCTACATATTTAGCAGATAGATCTCGCTGCGTACATTCCGAATAAGTAACACTCAATTTTGCATAAAATTTCAGATACGTTATTATCGTTAGCACGGTAGTAGTGGTCGCGAGTGCGACTGCTGAGCGCGGGGTCCGGGGTTGGATCCCAAGGATCGGGTAGTGTTAGGTATTGGGTTTTTGCATTAGGAAAAATTGTATCAGCCCGGATTTGGAATTGTGCCCATTACCATGGGACTTATTGGCGAAATTTGGGTGTTCTATTACACCTGTGCCTAATCCTAAGGACTATTTCTAACGGACCACGTGGTCGGTTGGCGAGTTGCACCGACCACGTGGTCCGTTGGGAATAACCCCTTCGGGGAGTACTTACCTACAGGAAAACCAATCATATCAAGGGATCCAATTTCATTTACCTACCTACTGTTCTTAAATTATATTAGCAGCGATAGATACGGTAATTTTGATAAAGATTATTTTTTTTCCCTTTACTATAGTTTATCACCAACTGCGTAAATCAACCATGCGTAGCGCGACAGTTTCCTGACAGGAAAACCCATAGGCATTGTATTTTACGTAGGCATCGAAATTAGTTAGCTAATGGTGATGATAGTAAAATCATACCTCCGACACACTATAGAAACTAACTCATAATTCCTACTACCTACTTACTTTTGTGCATTTTGACCCATAATGCGTAGGTGCGTAGGTCCCATGAAGCGTACGTGCGCAGACCCCCACTACGCTGCAAATGTTCAAGATAATTGCCGGATATAAATAAGCAGCCCCGGATCTTGAATTATTTCGAGGCGGGGCAAAAACTGAAAAATGCCACCCCCGCCCGACAATATTGACCTTTATCATCATCATTTCAGCCATAACACGCCCACTGCTGTTGATGCCTGTTCCAAAGAAAGCCACGACTGGTCTAGAGCTGTTCTTTGCGCTTGGTAGACTAATACATTACTTAGTGTATTCGTCTACCAAGCTTGAATTTGCCGCCTGGGGCACGGGCCCCGGCTAGCCCCCCCCCTAGATCCGGGGTTGTAAATCAGTATTGTCAGGTTCGACTGGATGCCGACCCTAGCTGATAGGCTGGGCTTAATTCAGCCAGTAGGTATTGCCACAGGCTCAAAAAGTATAATCATATTATTAACAGTATCTACCTAATGGATGCATTGATCTGTATTTGTAAATTGTAGATAGGTAAGTACCTACTGCATTATTTATTATTCTTATGGTATTGCCTACCAACCTACCATGAATAATAAGCGTCACGCTTGGTATCTTCACTGTTCAAAACGAGGGTTTGGGCGCATCCAGTTTGTTAGAAAGTATGGTACCTATGGTATTTATGTACAGTCACGAGCATAAAATATATTACCATGGACAGTTCTTCAACACTATCTTATTTGATGGTTCATTCATAAATTTTATAATTAACGAATGAATCAGTTCGGTTACAATACCTGATTTAATGATTCATTCAGTATTTTTTAAAATTAATGAATTAATCATGGAATCAGATATTATTGCCGAACTGTCCACGGTAATATATTTATGCTCGTGACTGTACTTACCTACCAAGGAAACTTTTAATTTTATGGATTCTAATTATTTGGAGTTAAGTGTATGAAAACTAAATCATCATAAAAATACATGATATTTTTTTCAGATTTGGTTGGTACGATTCCCAGTTTGAATGCATTATTACTTATTATTGAAAATAAAGTGTAGTCTCCATGAAGCAAAACTTTCTATCCACAATATTTAAAGTACTTTCCCTCCATGTGGCATAGCCGTGGGACAACCTGCCACAGACTAGTAAAACCAATCAATTTAATTTTGCCACAAATTACATACCTAGTTAATAAGAGACAAGAAATAAAACAAATTAAAAGAGTGAAGTAGGTATTTATTAAAGTAATACGCGAATAAAAGTGCACACTAAAATACTATACACAAGGGACTAATATTTACATCTTGCACGCACTAATGATTGCTCCCACCTGCAAGAGAAAAATAAAAATAATATATCACAGCCTTAGCTTTTTTGATGTCAGAAATGCATTTGGTGCTAAATCAGTTGGTTCAAAAAAGTTCAGATGTTATCTTGTAACACGATAAAAACGGATGTTGAATGCTCTTCGGACGTATTTTTACATTGTTATCTAACATCATGATTGAACTAAGAGATAGTAAATATGACTTATGTGAAAATTGTGTCATGCTCATGCACGTTGTTTTAAATGAATACAATATTAAAATGTATTCCTAAGTATTATGCTTGATTTTGTTTGGACTGGATTGTTTGTACTTTGAATTACTTCACATTTACTGCAATTTAATGTATTTAAAATACTTCAACAGACGCGTAGTATAATTTCAGAATTAATTACGATTCGACTGACCGCTATAACAATGGATAACGCATGTAAAAATATCTTATAGTACTTGAATAATTTGTATTGGACGGTTTGAAAATTTTTGAACATGATCAGTGGTTACAAATTAGAATAAAGAGAATAACATTTCTGACATCATCCTATTTTCCATAAACAATGTTAGTATACATATAGAGGTCGAGGTAGACTTGTTCTTTTAGTAACAATTAGCATTTCTATATATGTACATAATAATAAATTATATACGCTTAATACTAACTGCATTATAGTTATTTTATAGCACTTAACTTTTGTTATTCTTTGGCATAATTAACAGAAAATTGTTTTTTTTTTCTAAGTCGAACACACAAGTTTACAAGATAGATAAAAGTACAACCTGTTGGATGTGTAACCTGATGTTCACCGGCGGTGGCGGGAGTGACTGGTGCTGCGCGATCGACGCCGGTCGTAGTCCCTAGACCGCTCATACCTATCGTACTTGTCGTAGTCTCGGCCCGACCTGTCGTAAGACCGGTCCCGCTTCGAGCTGTCCCTGTCGTATGACCTCTTGTCCCTCTTGCGCGAACGTTCTTCGGATCGGTCCCGCGACGTCTTCTTGCGTCCCGAGCGCGATTCGTAGCTGATCGAACGCGACCGCTTGGTACGTTTCCTTGGACGGTCCTCCTCGGAGTCGTCCCTGTACTTGTGTTTGTCGTAGTCCCTGCTCCTGGAAGATTTGTGTCGGTCGTAGTAGTCATCTTTCTTCTTGGACCTGAACTTGTCAGATCTCTCGTGGTCATCGTAGTATTTTGATTTGGAGTAGCTTCTGTCGCCCGATTTGTGCGACTTGTCCTTTCTATGTTTTTCTTTCTTTGATTTTTTGCGAGATCCACTGGAACTGGAGCCTCTGCGTTTCCGTTTCTTGGATTTAGTTTGGACTATGTTGTCTTGTTCGGTCTCTGAGGATGATTCGCTCGAGCTGGATGAGGAATCGTCTTCAGAGTCGCTGGTGGACGAGGAGCTTTCCTTGTGGTTGGGTTTGCTGGATGATTTGGAGTAGGGACTCGGAGTGCGATCCCTCTTACTCGACTTCTTAACCTTCTCCTCTAGAATGGTATCTAACTTTCTGACTCC
The DNA here is from genome assembly GCA_948465475.1 of Thalpophila matura. NCBI lineage: Eukaryota > Metazoa > Arthropoda > Insecta > Lepidoptera > Noctuidae > Thalpophila > Thalpophila matura. The sequence goes on along the minus strand of OX419187.1, from coordinate 5,497,564 downwards.
GTCAATCTTGTCAGACTTATGACTACTTCTCTTATCCTTGGAGAGGCGGCGTTCAGGTAACTTGTCTGGGGTTTCGCTGTCAGGCGGCGGCGTCGCAGAGGATCCTGTATACAAATATAATGTTATTCCTGAATCATTGCCATCGAACCAGAAACTGTTAGATATTGTTAGGGTTACTGATGTGTACCATTATTTACATACTATACTTACTAATATTATAACAAGGTAAAGTATGTCACGCGGACGAAATCGAGGACAAAGTAAATACTAGTAGATAATACATATTTTTGCATTGTTGTAATAACCGAGTCCAGACTTGAATCGATCGAAATTACAGGGCGAGTGGACCTAATAAAAGCTATGTAAAGTACTAACGTGAACGCCGTGGTCGTTCCGGCGTGATGTTGTTGGGCGTGGTAGGTTCTTCGTTGGCCTCCCTGGCTTCTGCGCGACGCACCTCCGCCTCGATCTCCCGCGAAGTGCGCTCGAAATCCAACCTCTTGCGTTTTATGATGTCCTGGTAACAACAAACAGTGTTATGATGCTATGAATTACATTACCTAAATCACGCTTGTTCCACGAAGCGGTAGGCAGAGGTGTATACAACATTATTTTTTAGTATAATATGAAACCTAAAAGTAGTTTGTTCAGAATCTGTATTAAAATCGAATTCAGTTGTTTTTAAATCACGTTATATTTTGTCAAAAAATTATTACTTATTTGAATATTTTGTACGTTAAAGTTCGAAGCGTCCGGACGAAACTAGCGTATAGGTAATTCTGTCAGTTTTCATTATTTCTGTTTCAAATGTTACTTTACATTAGGTATACTCTTTCAATTAAAATCTTGTTGGGTATTTCGGCTTTCGCATAATTACAAAAATAATGTTGTATAGAGTTCGAGAGGGGCTCGTGGCTAAATGACAGCCGCGCTGATCGATCGATCTGCGAGGTTAAGCTGCGCTTGCCGCGGTCAGTCCTTGGATGGGTGACCGTTCTTTACACATCGAGACCCCTCCGTGCCTCGGAGAGCACGTTAAGCAGTCGGTCCCGGTTGTCATAGGAATATCTTTGACAATCGTTACGGGTAGTCAGAAGCCCTAAAAGTCTGACAGCTGGTCTAACATTCGAATACCGGTATTACCCATTAATTGGGTTGTGGAGGTCAGATGGCAGTCGCTCCTCGTAAAATATTGATATTCAGCCGAAACTAGTTAGACTGGAAGCCGACCCCAATATAATTTGGGAAAAGGCTAGGCAGATGAATGTTGTATAGAGTTCTCTCATATTTTTTCATTTATGTTAGTGTTATTCTTATAAATCCCATGTAAAAGGGGGCGATGGCGATTAATCGTGCACACATTCAGCTGCTGCTAAGAATTCCCTAATGGAAAAGTTCGAGGCAGTGTTGTGAATTCTTTATTTAAATTAATCCACTTGTTTTAAGTTTAGGTGACATTGTACTTAAACCAGTTTCAGCAGATACATTGTATTGTTAATTGTAATTAGAGAGCATGCTTCCTCATGACGCCTTATCGGCCTTGGAATATAACAATAACAAATGCGGAAGGGAATTCGGATAGTTGAAATAATGATACACAATAGGAAAATATTATCTACTATATAGGAAAAATATTTAATAAATAAAATAATTAATTATGTTTTGGTGATATTTTCCTCGTAACTGCTAATGACATGCTCAACCACGAGAAAAATAAATAAATAAAATTTTAATAGTTTAACGACTCTCCTCCTCACTTGCATTACAATGCATAGCATAGCATAATCGGCCTATAATGTTCCCACTACTGGGACACAGGTCTCCTTTGTGAGAAGGAATGGACCGTAGTCCACCACGCTGGCCCAGTGCGGGTTGGTGGACGTGGACGTCACATGTTTTTCGAATTTTGGTTCTAGGACATGCCGGTTTCCTTACGATGTTTTCCTTCACCGTTAAAGCATGTGATAATTAATTTCTAATACGCACATGACTTCGAAAAGTCAGCGGTGCGTGCCTTAATGGTGAAGGAAAACATCGTGAGGAAACCGGCATGTCCTAGAACCAAAAAAAAAATTCGAAGACATGTGACGTCCACCAATCCGCACTGGGCCCGCGTGGTGGACTACGGCCCACTCCCTCCCACAGAGAAGGCCTGTGTCCCAGCAGTGGGAACATTATAGGCCGATTATGCTTACGCTTAACAATGATTAGGTACATTATTAATTAACAGAAATAGCTCTTAATTCAATTGCCGCCTCTAGGCATTGATATGACAAGAATAGTTGTATATTTAATGAATGGTTAAAAGTTTTTTGAAGTAAGGGGTCAATGTTTTATTAATACCTAGTAAGCAACTTAAGGCAAATTAGCCTTGCCTTGATTATCTCATAAAAATATGATAATATACTATAGTACTCGTTATGCATTAGGTCATCGGTTTCGTTATCGTGCATCCGTATCGTTATCGAATCAAAGAGTGACATCATAATAGTCACGCTTGTAAGATTTTGGGTTTTCAAAAAGTGATGACGAATTTAATGAAATTCATCACATATTTCACAATAAGCTAAGCATCAGTGCTAAGATAACGTACGGCGTGATTTAAGAGCCTTCTTATACGAGTTACAGTGATACTACACTTTGACCCATAATTTTACAAATTATTTCATCTATAAGCTTTGAAAAATGTTGACATGTTATATTTTATATTTGCAAAATAGTAATTTATAATGTGTTTTATACTTTTGTAATGTTTTTAATATTAATAAATAATAATAATAATTGCTAATAAGCCGGACATAGTGGTGGTAGATCGATTAGAACGCCGTGCAATGATTGTTGATATCACGGTCCCGCATGATGGCAATCTCGTGAAGGCCGAAAAAGATAAGGAAATCAAGTATCTTGACTTGGCACACGAGATTGTCAGCATGTGGGGGGTGGATTCGGCAATCATTGTGCCGATAGTCGTTTCGGCCAATGGCCTAATAGCTAAGAGCCTCGACCAACACCTGAGGAGGCTCTCGTTGGGCAGTTGGATCAAGGGCTTGATGCAGAGAGCGGTACTCCTGGACACGGCTCGCATTGTTAGGAGGTTCCTCTCTCTGGGGCCCTGACCGCTGGTGGCTTGGACCCTGTTCCCGATGCCGGTGGAGCACTATTTTTACCCGACTGCGCGACGCAAAGGAGGGTAATGTGTTTATCAGTCTATGTATGTATGTATGTATGTATGTATGTATGTTTGTTTTTTATATTTTTAAATGTTTTGTTTTTATAATCTTTTTATGAAATATTTAAAAATGTAAATAATATGTTTATACAATGAATAAACGAATAATAATTGTTTGCAGTAACTTGATAACTGCACACGTATGACCAATTCTATCTCTACTCTACTAAAGAATAGACAAAGTTATTTCTATCCAATCGTTATCTCTTCTACCCGAGCACGCGGCGACCCGTGCTTTGGCTATCAGTTTTGTCTACTGAAGAATAGAGACAAGAATAGAGGATTTGTGCAAACTTACCTATCTTCCAAAATGATTGTACCTATTGGCTTTCAATTCGAAAATTTGTCAAAATAAAGTGCTTCGGTCCTGAGTCAGGAGGAAGGGGGTGGTGGCACCCATTTCCTACCCCTGTATCAGCGCCTGTTACTGATGGGCTAACCATTTGCATAATCAGCATGAGCCAGTTATTCGCGTGTTTATTTTAATCAGGGACCGATGGGTTAAAAGGTTACCGGTTAAATTTCTAACCCATATTATGTTTGGTTAATCTTAACGCAGGGTAACCGGTTAACCCGTTAATACGGTTACCGTTACCGGTTAATATTGCTGATTAACCCGAATGAAATTGAACGAAAATTAACAAAAATGAAAAAAATAGGAACAAAAATGAACTTTATGCGTGAACTCGGTTATTAATCGGCTGATTAAACCAGAATACGGGTTAATCTTTATGCAAGGTTTTTCACCTAAACCAAAAAAAATAACCCGGGTTAACCCCTATGCGGGTGACTTTTTCGCTCCCTGATTTGAATACGTCTTTGTACCACGCAGCGGCCTTGTAAAAATGTAGTTCACTACTTGTATGTATTGGTGACGACTCGTCATTATTACCTGCAGCTGCTGGTCCGAGAGATCATTCTGTTCGTCTTCTTCGCTGTCGTCGCTGCTGCTCTCGTACGCGCCCAGCCCTGCACACATACACACCTCAATAGCAACGACCCAACCACACACACATGCAAGAAATGACGTAAGAAACACTGATGCCACCTACAACTGCATTATATAAGACAAAAAAATGTTTGTGTACCTATGCATCCGTTTGAATTAGTTCAATTTGCATTATCGTTACATTTGTTTGTCGTAAAATATCAAGTCACAACGGCAAATTAAATAGTTACACTAGTAGCGAAGATATTTTTTTTATAGAAACACCAATAACGAGTATTTAATACGACCTTCGAAATTAACAAAACAAATCACACGAACAGTAAATAAATTTTCTTAAATAAATCATTTACATAAAATTATTTTACATAAATGTTTATAATTATATGTAGGTATAACATCTATAATAAATTCTGTACATTTCTTACCAATTATCCACTAATAACAATGCATTTAAACACTGTTGATACAATGTATTGCCAATTAGGTCAATACTAAAATACTAATTATGATGCTGGGCTGCTGAAATGAGAAACTTGAGTAACATACATGGCGGTTCAGAACAAAAGTTTCAACATTTTTGATAGTTTTTCTGCAAAATTACGAGAAAAACCACCATTTATGTTTTGTACGCAAATATCTGGCAAACTATTTGATCAGTTGGAGCGATGCTTGATTTATTTAGAATTTATTACGTCAATTCAGTAATATGTTGCATGCGGAAGTGTCACGCCCCGTATTCATGGTAAAAAAATATTGCACAACATTGTTGCAGCAACGTGTTTCTGTGTTGCTAGAAACATGCTGCTGACAACACAGTGTTCAGTGCTCAAGAAAAAAACATTGTTTTTAGCAACATTTGAAGTTGCTATCAATAATGTTGCTCAACATTTGTTTACCATGAATACGAGGCTTAAGCCGTCGCGGTGTGGTAGCGAGTTTGCGAGATATTTGTGCTCGCTCGGCATTAGGAACGGAACTCACCGAGCCCACTGGCGATAGCGGCCAGTGCCTTCGACTTGCTCGCCTTCATGGCGTTGAGGCGCGACGCTTTTACCATATAAATAAAACCAACATTAATCACACACACCACATGTATTCAATTGTCAACAGGCAACATCTGAAATAAGACTTTATTAGCGATGAAATATAACACATTTTTGCACATCACAATTCTTCGGGTCCACATAGACAGTCTCGATGCGAGACGGTATTGTCACTGCGTGTATCACAGTTACAGTCAGTACGCGATAGTTTCTCGTACAAAGTAATGTCTTGACGGAGACCGTCGGTCCGTTTGGGATAAGCTTAGATGAGTGGAAATACCTTGTAGGGCGGTATATCGGGCCAATTCTTCCTGGCTCACCGTTTGGATCTCCTGGTCGGTCACCTCAAGGAGTATTTCTGTAAGGGAGCGACGGACTGCAAGCATCTGTCAATAGTTTTAAGTGTTAATTCAAAATACTTTCGACATCTCAAAAACTGGTGATATTTATTTGGTTTTTGATTCTTAGACAGACATGGCATCCTTACACTTTACACTATCGTCAATAAATATTACCTATACATAATTATGTATACTGGGTGTAATTTTAGTCAGTCTTGATATGAAAAAGGGTCATTATACTCATCATTATGAACAACTTTTACTATGGGACCAAACCTGAAATCGCGACAAAAAAATCAGCTGTTCCATACATTTATGTTCACATAACTCAACAAAACGTATGAAACAGGTGATTTCTTTTCGTAAAAGTTGTTCATAATGATGAGTACAATGACCCCTTTTCATATTTCCACTGTCTTACCTACCACCCTGTATAAAGGTTTAATATTAAAACTGACCACTTCTTGCATGATCTCCTCCCGGCTCCGCTTGGCGAGCGGCGGTTCGTCCCGCTCGTCGCTGGCGGGCGGCTCCTCCACGGCCTCCTCCTTCACGGGACTGGACGATGCGGGCTCTTCCTTCTCACCGTCTTCACCTTCCGAGTCCGATTCCTGAGGCAAAAGTTAACATTGTGAAACAATGTTGCGTACCTATACCGTACGGGTACCGTATGAGTACCGGTAGGGATCTTGATCGCATGTACACTCGACAACATTGACGGTCGACCACTTTTCACCCTTATGTTCTTAGTATTAAGGGTGAAAAGTGATCTGTGACTGTGACTATGTGACTGACGGACCAATCGCGTGCAGCCTCGGCGCCCCCCGTCTTCTTCATTCCGCCAAAGAGACCGTAAAACCAGCTAATGCGCAGGTGACGTTTGTGATGAAATGTATCCAAAATGTATCCTGTATTCAAATCAGTCGCCATATTTCTAGTTGTTCATTGTCATATTATGACAACTATTTATTATAAACTAGTCTGTATGGTGGCTCGTTCCTAATAAGTTCGGACGAGCCGATTGACGTTTTTTTTTAAATTATATAATAGGCTTGCGTTTGACACCTGATTGTAGAATTCAAGGATATTTTCATCTTTAGGCTGTTTTTGTTATGGTCAAAATAACAAAAGGTTTGTTTTTCACCGTCATGGGTCAGTTACAATAATTATAACTAATTACCTAAGTTAAAAAAATACAAGGAGACCCTACGTAAAGGTACTAATTAACGGGTAATTAATTTTAAGAATCTGAGTGACCGAACTTCTGTCGGAATTTTCTCAGACCTATCTAGATAAACTTGGAAGGTAAAACATTGCCCAAATACAACATTTCATCCAAACCATTAGAGCTGTTTCCGAGAAACAGTAAACAAGAAATGCTTACTTTAAAGTTATAAACTGCACTTCAGTACAATGTTGAGACAAGGCGTCCGAATTTACAATAGTATTTTGAACGAGCAAAACATACGAAGCATGCATTGCTTTGTGACGTTTGATGATGGTCCCAGCATTACGATAAAAATGAGGAAAACTCGAGCTCAGTATCGATGACACGTGTTTCATTAAAAAATGCATTATATGTCCTGTGTAGTAACAAAACACAGTTGTCCTGTCATACTCTTGTTTCTCCTACCTATTTCTAGGGTTCCGTACTTCAAAAAGAAATGATAAATGATATTTATTTTGTAAATAGGTTAAAAATAACACTTTTACACGTCAAAACATTTTTTTAAGCTAGATGAGTTCGGTGTTTCCTATATGACTACCTTTGAGAAGAAACACCGAAACAAACTCAAAGGTTGATGGCTCTTTTAAAGTCCAGACAATTAAGATAAATTGTGTAAGAACCACGCAGGTTAGTCTGAAATGGCCTTTAGAGGAAAGAGCCATACAGATTTCTTACTTACTTATGAGGAAATAAAGTTCTTAAACCAGACTTAGGGAGCTCAACGACCCGACGAACATTACCATCAGAAAGGACATTTGGGTAGGCCCCCTAAAGTAGGTACTCAAACTGTCAGACTGAACTTGAGATCTATAACAGTAACATAATAACCCACATAGTACTCACATTTACAATAATTATAATCAATATATTACATCATTATTATCACATTCAATGTCATTTTGTATATAAATTGTTTCAAAAGGAAACATTTAATGTCAAAGTGTATATAGAAAAAAATATAAAATCAAATAAAAGAGCAATAATTTCGTAAAAAAATTCTGTTGTCCGTCTGTCCGAGGCAAGACCCTTAAGGAGTGGAGGCATCTGCTCATAGATGGCGCCACAAAAAAGTATGTAATAGCAGCATCTTGCTCATAGATGGCGCTAATGCATATTTCTAGTGTAATATTTTATTTTATTTAATATATCTACGTACATAATTATGTTCGTACGGAACTCTCAACGCCCTGAGAGTTCCGTACGAACATAATTATGTTCGTACGGAACTCTCAGGGCGCGATTCCTACTCACACTTGTTAGGTTTTTTTTATAATTACAAAGGGTTTGTTATCCACCTTCATGGGTGAGTTACAGTTGTTATTATTAAATAAGTTAAAAAATAAGGTACATAATTATAAAAGGTACTTATCAAAAGGCAATTAATATTAATTCGCAGATGCACGAGCGCCCTCCTGCGGTCGCAAATAATAGAATTTTAATTGTCTCATTTGTATGCATTGATGAGTTGCTCCACTTAAATGAAACGTACGCATTTACAACGCAAAACATGAATGAAGTTTCGGAACGCATGTTTTATTGATTGATGCAGGTCCTAACGTGACGATAAAAACGATAAAAATGCGAGCTCAATATGACTGACACCTTTTTCATTGAACAATGCGCTTTGTTCCCCCTGTAGTAACAACTTAACACCTTTTAGGGTTCCGTACTTCAAAAGGAAAATCGGAACCCTTATAGGATCACTTTGTTGGCCGTCTGTCCGAGGCAAGACCCTTAACGAGTGAAGATGGCGCCACTAGAAGTATATAATAGCGGCATCTTGCTCATAGATGGCACTATCGCATATTTCGAGTGGAATATTTTATTTTATGCCTCTCATTCTTTCCAAATTTCTCTACTTTTCGCTATTTCTGTCACGTAGGTACGACCTGCCGGCCTAGCATGACCACGATAGAAACGGGTTTTGTCTACATAGAAATAGACAAAGTGACAGATTGTAGAAACATTTCTACGTTTTATGAATGAAACGGTAAAAATGTTTCTACAATCTGTCACTTTGTCTATTTCTATGTAGACAAAACCTGTTTCTATCGTGGTCATGCTAGGCCGGCTGGCTAGACAGCAAATCGCAATATTTTCACCAATACGAAATAACAGAAACAAACTGAAGCTATTTCAATACTTATAATAGACTGAGACCTAGTTCTAGTCTTATTGTTACTGCAGTTAAACTAGATCTTAACCCATGCCAACCAGGAACTTTGTTAGCCAATAATGTCTGCCAACTCTTCCTGTATTATTAAATAGACAATCCGATAGTTATTCTAATTGCTTGTCATTTGACAAGCATGTCTATGTCTATGTTGCGTGACATAGACAGCTGCATTCATCGGTTACCCTTTATGCACACAATCATAGAAAAGGTGGTAACCAATTAATGAAGCAATTACACCATGTCGTCGGTCCACTCTATTTTGTTTTGTTTGTTTTATTTTATTTAAAACTAGCACTTTGCCCGCGACTTCGTCCGCGTGACCGACAAGAACTGTGCATTTTTTACGGGATAAAGAGTAGCCTATAGCACTCAGGGATAATGTAGCTTTATATTAATTAAAGAATTTTCAGAATCGGATTAGTGGTTTCGGAGATTGCCCCATACATACACACATCAAAAAAAGATTTCGATTTTGCAAAGTGATCGCAAACTTTTTTTGATGTGTGTACAAGTACATAGTCACAAAACTGTCACTCTGTCTTTATAATATTAGTATAGAGGTAGGTATTGATTTTAGACATCCAACGATAATATACGCTATAGATAAACGATCATAACGTATAGTCCCTATGGTCTAATTATTCGAAAACAATATGAAATCAACGACGCTAATTTAACGACGCAATACGATGATTAGCGCGCTAAAACTCTTTGATGTACCGCCACCCGAGCGATAACTGGGTCATAGTTCGAACTTTCGCGTCGGTAGTTGATAAGGTAGGTTACATCTGCGTGTATCGTGTCATTGCACGAAGCTTGGTGCCGATACACGCAGGTGTAGCCCCAGCATAAGAATGGGTGAGCTACAATATATGAAACTAGCACTTTGCCGCGACTTCGTCCACTGGAACTGTGCATTTTATCGGGATAAAAAGAAGCCTATAACACTCAGAGATAACGTAGCTTTTTATTATTGACGCACCACATCCAAACCCATTTTGTGCGATTTTTAGCCTGCAAGTACGTCCAGAACGTCACACCACCATAATGTATAAAGAGAGGTAGGGCAAAATGGGATATCTTGCTTAAATCTAGTGCAGCCTGACCGGGGAAGTACCTGTACCTTACAGAATACCACAGCCAAATAACGCTACTCTTCGGTAGTGTTGTGTTCCTGGGCCCCAAGTCTGCTAATGCAATTGTTATTATCGTGTCAGAATAGTGTCTCAATTGCATTGTTTTGACCAATGACGAAAGAGTTAGTCTTACTCTAAGCCAATGACCGCTTCGGTTTTGATAGTAATGGTGTCGTTATGACACCATTCTTACACTATTCAAATAGCAGAATTGGGGCCCTGTAGTAAGGTCGCCAGAGCTCCTGAGGATGCGCTGTGTTGGCAGCGGGGGACCTAATTGTCCCCTAAGCTGTCGGCACAGCGAATTATTTTAAAGGGTCGGCAACGCGCATGTAATACTCGGTGATTATGACAATAAAGCCGGATTTACATTACGAAACTAGTGTCGTGAAACTATAGCTCAACAACTTTCTTTAAAAAAACGTTGCCCCACACTAGGATTTCTCCTGTATCGTGGGTGCGTTTACAAACACAAATTTCACATACACAAACAGCCAGACCTATGTGCAATGCGGGAATCGAACCCGCGACACGTTGCGCAGCAGCCAATCTCTCAGCCACTGCGACAACTGTGCGGTTGTCGCAGTGGCTGAGACTATAGTCCTGACCCTTACCTGTGCCCCTATCATGAGTTTTTTTGACGTATAGTTTCGTTAATGTAAGCATATTTTGAATTTAAAATACAGCAGTCTTGGAACATTTTGATAAAATTTTATACAATTTGCACATTTAAAAAAATACAGAGAAATTAATTAAGTATTTAATTTATATAAATATTGTGTAACAAACGTGTATTTTCAATTCAAAATATGCTTACGTTAACGATACTACACGTCAAAAAAACTCATGATCGGGGTACTGATCGTAATTGAGATTAAAATATTATATTGATGGCCAATCTGCTAACTGAAAAAATCGTTATGAATACAGCTACACAAATTTTCTTTAGTTTTAGCCGTCCATTAAAACCATTATCACGAGTGGACCGTGTTTCAAGCTGTTGTTAGGCAGTTTCATGCCACTATTTTCGTAATGTAAATCCCGCTTAAGGGCGCTCTCGGAATTTTGTCTCCTCTCTCGCTCGCACGGAACCGTTTTTAAGAATGTTGAATGAATAGATGGATTTTTGAAAAAAATAATCTGATAGTGAACTACAAAATAATATTAATTTTACAGGTTAATAATTAAAACACATTTCTACTGTGATATCTAATAAACAAACTTAAAAAACAATTATGCTCTGTTTTTGAGGTTTGTTTAACTCATGTTTTTAATAATTATTTGAGTTTATAATTATAGGTATCATACCAAATTAATATCATTTTGTAGTTCGCTATCAGATTACATTTTTCAAAAATGCATCGTTTCATTTAACATTCTTAATAAATCTTAAAATATATGGTTCTGTGCGTGCGAGAGCCCTCTTAAATCACTCATGACTTTTGTATTTTGTAGCAGTAATATAGGCTTATTATAAGTGTACTAACAAATTTGCTCTTAGGCGGCAACACTGGCTGGCCCCCAGCCTCTGCTTTCATTCGTTCTAACTCCTCTTCTTCTAATCTCTTCTTCTCCTTCTCTGCTTCTTCCCTCAGCTTCAACTCTTGCTCCCTCTCTATTGCTTTCTGCTTCTCACGTTCCATTTTTTCTAATCCTGGAAATTAATGCGAAAGTTTTATCATTTTGAAATGCTAAGGAAGCGTTTGGTGCTAATTCTATATTTTAAATAAAGAATTATTTTATTTTATTAACACGCTTTTATTGCTTGCCTTGCCTTGTATGTATGAATGTAATGGAATCTTTCAATTCAATTTTTTTTCCACTTTTAGTGGTTGTATCCATTTGAAACTTTGCAAATGTACTTAATTTCGATGACAATACAATATTATGGTGACAACGAGTTGATCTGGTGATGGACTCAGGAGATATTCCACGGAACTACTCACTTTAGCAAATAACAGTAATTAAAGCATGTTCTTAGTTTTTTTATGACTGTCTAGTGCTAAAAATACGATAATTAGCCTTCAGGTAGTGGCAGGTCATCTGTCAGTTTCGTATTTATATACTTAAGTTTAATCTATAGGTACTAGTATTATAAAGCTGAAGGGTTTGTTTGTCTGAACGCGCTAATCTCTGGAACTACCAGTCGGATTCGAAAAAATCTTTTTGTATATGATAGCCAGATTCATGAGGAATAGTCTAGGCTATTTAACATCACGCTACGATCTTTAGGAGCCGAGCAACGGGAGTGAAGCAGCGGGGAACAGCTATAATGTTCTAGTTATGGATACCTTCTCTAATCCATGCCGGGAGTTGTCTTCGTTTAGCTGCATCAATGGTGGACGTTGTCATAACTGTGGGCATGACTATTGGCTCGATCACGGGCGGTATCGCTGGGGGCTTTTCTCTGGAAAATTAGGAAAACAATTTTAAGAATTTTATAAGTCATGTTCCCCCTTGATTTCTAAAAGTGTAGAACTATCTGGATTATTCTGTGGACTGTGGACTAATAGTATCTATATAGACTAATAGTATTTATCTCTTAGGAAATTAATATTGTTACTGTCAATTATCATGTTAATGTACGGTACATATGGCAGTAAATATTACACTTCGAGTTAGAAAAATACAAATATAATAAATATAACTGTTGGCTTTGCCGAAGTCGGGTAAAAAGAGATAATCGGCTAGCTTCGGCTTTGTAGAGCGTCCCATTTTCCATTCGTTTCGGAATCTTTGTGATGGGCGTAACAGGCCACGCCCCAATTTTGTTAGAATATTATTACGTCAGGGCTAGGCCTCATTGCATAATGTGACAGATATATGCCCAGCAGTTCTTTTGTTTCAAATATCTCCTACTGATTTTACAAAGTTTCTCTGTCACGAATTTACTGAAAGGTAACACTAAAATGTACTGTTTGTTTTAATTCAATACAAACTAGGCTTTACGTCATGATGGCAAAACAATAAAAAATGATAATTATGTATTCTGTGAGTATAAATGATGTACTTATTGAAGACTCTGACGTCATAAAAGATACGATGGAGTGGCAGGGTACCTAATCAATGTTGAATTGAATGGATAGCCTTGAATTTTTTAAAGCGCGAATATTTTGGGTAACGGGTTAAACGAAAGACATATAAAAGGAGGGTATTCAGTATTCGATTAACTTCTGGACCAAGCTTCAAATCCGGAAAAATCGGACAAGTGCGAATACGACTCGCGCCCTGAGGTTCCGAAATATGAAACACCGCCATTATAGGATCCCTTATATGCTTATAGGATCACTTTGTTGTCTGTCTGTCCGTATGTCAAGACCCTTAACCCGTGGAGGCATCTGCTCATAGATGGCGCCACTAGACGTATGTAATAGCGAATTGCTCTTGCTCATAGATGGAGCTATTTCATATTTCGGAACCCTCAGGGCGCGAGTCGTATTCGCACTTGTCCGGTTTTTACCAGGGCACGTCTTGATACTATCGTACATTTGCCAAATGAGAGAAGAATAGTATTAGTTTATTTATTTACCTTGGCGTTCTCGAGCTTCTAGAAGGTTTATGGTCTCTATTCTTGCTTTTAGAGCGCCTATCTCGACTGGAACTACTGCCCCTGCTGTTGGCCTGTTCCACTTGGGGTGCGGTCCAGTAGCCATGCTGGAATGTTGGTGCTGGGGTCCCCGTTGTGTATCTGTTATATTTGGTCGAAATTAGAGCAGGTAGACATATGAATAGAGTAGTTATTGATCGTGTGAAAGACCTTCGTGGTTCCTTCAAGTTGTGATAGACTGATAGTGTGGAAAGGATCCTAATCTTATCAATTAAAGGTGCAGTGGGAGTAGTATGTCGTGCATTCGAACCCCGGCTGGTGCTTTGTGCAATTTTTTTCATCACCACTGCTCTAAAAACGGTGAAAGAAAACATCATGAGGAAACCGGCATGTCCTTAAACCATAAATTCGTAGACATGTCACGTCACCAACGCACGGTGGGCCCGCGTGGTGGACTACGGTCTATATCCTCTCACAAACAGGAGGCCTATGTCCCAGCAGTGCATGGAACATTATATCGTTTGGCTATGCTAAAGGAAACTAACAAAATCGTTTAAATTCTTGGATATATTGAGACAATATTGCAAAGAGTCACATGAATTATCCCAGGATTAATGCTTTTTTCATCCAAAGCGCCGCGCCGCTTCAATATAAAAAGAAGTGAGTTATGATTCTGAAGATCTGAATTTCCAACCTTCATAGTTTGAAAAAAATCTTTTTTTAAATGTGTCATGTAAATAAAGCTAGACCATTCATATAAAAACCTTCGCCATATTGCGGAAAACGATTGGAACTCATTTCTTCTAGTGGCAACAATCTTTAAGATGTCATGATTGTCGTCTGTCAAAGTGTAGTGTCAAATTGTGCGTGATCTATTTCTTGGATATTGTGAGTTATTAGTGCCTTAAAATGCCGAAAACTATTAAAAGCCAAGTAAGAAAAGTTATTTACAATATAACGAAGTATTTGTGGGAAAGAAAGTCTAAAGGAATGGACTCTGTCCCTCTAAATAACATCACGGACCTTGTTGTCAACATGACTGGTAGGTACATCATATAGTACGTGCAATGGAAATTGGCTAATTTGTGACTAATTATTAAATTCATAAATTTGTTTTTTTTAGGTATATCCCGATCTTCCGTAATAAGAATACGAAGAGAAGGCCAGACGTCAGCTGTTTTTTCTACACCTAAGAAAAACAAACCTAAAACAAAAAAGAAAATCAGTCTGGATGAATTCGATCTCTGTGCAATTAGGCATAAAATACATGAATTTTATGCCGTCCGAAAAGAAGTACCGAGTCTGAAGCGGTTGCTTGTGGCTCTGAAAGAGTCTATAAATTTTGTTGGTGGCAGAGAGTCTCTTCGTTTACTCTTACACAAATTAGGTTATAAATTTAAAAAGTGTAGAAATCAAAGGACAATTCTTATGGAGCGGCATGATATAGTAGCATGGAGGGACAGGTACCTACAAGAAATGAAATATGTAAAGGAGAGTGGTATGCCAGTTGTATACCTCGATGAAAGTTATATTCATACTTCGCTCAATCATGCAAAATGTTGGCAAAGTGAAAATGAGCCTGGCGTATCTAAATCTGTGGCTAAAGGCAAAAGATATGTAATTGTTCATTGTGGTGGCAAGACTGGGTTTGTCCCGAATGCTTTGTTAATTTATAATGACAAAGAAAAAAAAGAAGATTTCCATGATGCCATGAATAAAGTTAATTTCAAAAAATGGGTATTGGATAAATTGATACCTAATTTACATGAACCCACCTGTATAGTTATGGACAATGCTAAATATCATTCTAGCCAAATTAACAAACCTCCAAGCTCAATCAATAGAAAACATGAAATTGCAGAATGGCTTACATTAAATAATATTGCCTACCCTACCAATGCCACCAAAAGTATGTTATTGGTTCTAGTAAAACAAAATAAACCTGACCCGATATATGAAATTGATAATTTAGTACAGGATTATGGTCACAAAATAGTAAGACTGCCTCCTTATCATTGTGACCTGAATCCTATTGAAATGATATGGGGCATAGTAAAAGGGAAGGTTGCCACAAACACAGATAATATAATACTATACGTACAGATGCCTCATCTCATACAAAGAAATGTGACCGATTTAGCGCGGGCTATCTTCGGGCTATACATTTTTCCGTGCTTAAAGGATTTTTCAAAATTTGAACAAATATTTTTCATGATGTATTTTTTAATGTTCTCAATTTTACGCAAACTTCAATAACAAATCGATACATATAACGCCATATATTATGAGTTATTTCAACAAATGTTCCTTTGTTCCTGATGAGACCCCATGCCACAAATAATGTTGGTTTAGATAATATCACATTCCTGCAGCTTGTAAAAAACTGTTTTGAGGTAACTATCAGATACATATTTCATCTAACAAAGTTAAATATTTTGCGTCACCTAGTCACTTTTTTATTTTTGTTGTAGGATATAACTGCCAATACATGGAATAATTGTTGTGAGCATACAAACAAAATAGAAGAGGATATTCCTCTTCTAATGATGAGGACTGATGATGAGATGCAGGGGACTGGTAATTGATGGAGAAATTGAACAGTTTATTATAAATGTCGGCGGCAGTGATAGTGAAACATCCAGTCTTACAACTGACAACGAGTCCGATATATCTGATTTTGAACCAGTACAATCTGACCATGAAGATCATGAAATGTACGAATCTATTGAGTATTTAGATTCTGAGTTCGATATTATTAATAAATATCTATTAATGAAATCATAAATTTGAGTTTATTTTTTTCTATTTTAACCCGATTATAGTTTTAGTTTTATGGAAGTTTATTTCAAAATACTTTAAAATATACATAAATGCCACACTTGTATATTAAACTTTAATTCTGCAATAGTCTATAATATATTAAAATATTTGTACACTAGCCAATTCGCATTTGTATGACTATACTTAGTGTTGCTATAATCACAGTTAATTTAGCGCCCCCAGAGCAGATTTTTTATGTTTTTGGTCAGGCTTTACTAATGAAAATAAGTCATGCTAACACTATGCATATTGAATAAGTTATTTAGATATGGTTTTTAGATTCTTATTCAGTTCAGCATATTACTAAGTTTCCCTGAATTTGCATGGGGAATAAGCGTGAAGGTTAACTTGTTCTTTCTACTAAACTGTCTGACTGGCGGAGACCCTGACGTTATGTCGTACGACAACCAAACTTGACGCCCGATCTGCGGAGCCAATCTTGCGAGTCCTTAACAAATTGGCACGTCAATAGGTAAGTGGGGCTTATGTTAACGTGCTAAGTCTGTTGAGATTCACCCTGATTTGCTCTACAGATCTGAGGCCCTAGACAAGTTGCTTTGCTGTTAGCGTTCACGCCAAACGCTACGGACAAAATGTATAGAATTGACATTTGTGAGTCACGTGACTTTTCCGCAGGTAATAAATGTCACTGCCATACATTTTGGACGTAGCGTTTGGCGTGAACGCTAACAGAAAAGCAACTTGTCTAGGGCCTCTGGCATCAAGCTTGGTTGTCCTTATGCTAATTTAGTCACAGTTTTGAAAGTTACTGATTCCCTAACAAGCCCTTAGCCCTAAGTATACCTAATAGAACACACCACCACCACACCCAAATAACGCTACTCTTCGGCAGTGTTCCTGTGGTGAGTAAGGTCACCAGAGTTTCTGAGGTTGCACTGTTGCACAGTTTAGGGGACAAGCAGGTCCCCCGCTGTCAATTGACAGCGGGGGACCTGCTTGTCCCCTAAACTGTCGGCACAGCGAATCCTCAATTTAAAGGGTCGGCAACGCACATGTGATGCTTACCATCAGGCGGGCCCTACGCTTATTTTCCACCATCGTCGTATAACAAAATGTTAGGAAAGTGGCATTCCGCGTCCACCTTCATATGTAATCCATCCCTTCTGAATATATTACACAAATGATACTGCAGTGTAAGGATCGATTATTTTATCCATTACAAATAGAATGCAGAAGTTATTAATAATACCATTTACATAGATGGGGAGGGGCTGTATGCGTGCGTTTGTTTAGCATAATATTATTATTGACTTGATATTGTTCATTCAATTTGGTTTTTTTGTTGATATTAGGTAGATACGATAGGTATGTATACAGTATTTGGAATGTCTATTTGACAAAGTCTGATAGAAGAAAAAGAACTGTAAGTAATTAAACTGTTTGTATTATTTCTATTAATGCTGACTGACTCGTTGGTTTAGTAGTCGCATGCGCGACTGCTGCGCGTAGGGCCCTGGGTTTGATTGCTGGGTCGGGCAGTGTTTTTGGGTTTTCCATAAAGAAATCAGTAGCAGCCCTGAGTTTGGATTTGTGCACAGTTAATGGCTTGCTTGTTCAACTTTATTGCAAATGAAAAAAGTCCAAAAATATTTTTATTTTCATTGCAAAAGGGGCCGGAGTGGGGGTCCGAAATTTCAAAGTGGGGTTACTAGGTCAAGTGACATATCATATGAAAGGGCTTGATCTGCACATTTCAAAATATATTTTTATTTTATGTCTCACAGTTTTCGACATATGATGAAAAATGTCCAAAAAAATACCATTCCCCCCCCCCCTTATCTCCGAAGTTTGCGGGGCGAAAAATCTGAAATAATTAGAGTTGATAGGAATTGACCCAAATATGGCACCAAAAATAAAACGATGTTCCTAACTAGTACAGTTTCTTTAAAATCATCAAAATTCCTTCACAAACAAACTTAGTTATGCGGTCCGGATTTTTTCACTTTATACGTCCAAAAATGATACGGAACCCTCGGTGCGCGAGTACGACTCGCACTTGGCCGGTTTTTTATAGGTTGGAACGTTTTGGCAGAACTGGGTCCAAATATAAATAATACATATAAGATGAAAAATTTACATTGATAATTGTTGTTTTTCTAACACAATTCTTGCTGCATCTTACTGTGTGTATTGTATATTGTAATAAAACAATGGCATATGTGCGAATGCCCAGAGAGCCTTGTTTCAAGCCGGTCAACTTAGATCACATTATATTGTATGTGAATAATATTCGGAGGTGAGATAGGTGAATAAGTCTAAGATTATATCCGTACCAGGCGTGAATAGGTTGATAAGTCGACTTACATATATATTTTTTAAATGCATATTATGCATTAGAATTGCTTCTTTCATAGGGTGAATAAGACTAAGTCAATAGATCTTGTTTTACCGCACATAGCAGACATGTAAATTTTTTATTAACTCTCTTATTAAAGGGTACATATGCATTAAAAAGATATAAATGTAAGTCGACATATCAACCTATTCATGCCTGGTACGGATATGTGAATAAATAAGTCTAAGATGATAATCTTACCCAGGCATCGGTGCAGCATTATCTGTTGGCACGGTGTACCCATCTACAATAGGTGGCAATCCTATGGCAGGGTCTGGAGGTATTTTGGGCTCAGGCCCTGAGCCTGACCACCCCCAACCTTGGAAGGTAACAGTGTTGTAGTTATTTGTATAAACGCTAAGGGGAATGATCGTTAGAAATATTTATCATCATCATAGGCCTCTCTCTTTATTATTGCATCTATGGAAGACTAGCTGTGCCCACAACTCCGTCCACATGGAAGTTGGAAAACAATGCAATGTCATAATTTTTTTCATACATACTTTACTATCACTTTTAGGAATGGAAGCTTAAAATATCTCTCATTAGTGCATTTCTAAGGTACATAAGGAATATTTTCTCCTTTCAAATCTCTAGATCCACTGACAAAGGCATTCACATTCATGACTACAAGCCTTTACAAGACTATTTTTATTGTGATAACCAATTAAAAGTTTTTGGATGCAAATGGACCTTTTAATTGATAGATTTGATTGTCATCAACAGCATAACAACAAACTGCAGTATGTTGCAGTTTACCATAATACTACCGCTTATCATTTTAACATAGTTTCAAATTCTTGAATTAGTATAATATCAATCTTGAATATGGAGAAAACATTGATGCCATTTTTTCTCCATTTCCTATTATGATGAGCATTTTGTTTTTTTAATAGGTTTTATATCTTGCAAAAACATTGATAACTCGTGCTATTCATTATGAGCTTAGTAAGTACAACCTTTCCTGAACTTGTGTTTTTTGGAGTTTGCTGAGGAAGTAAAGTGTTCTTCTTGGGTATTCAAGAACTATAATTATTAATCATATCAGAACATTGTCCTACTCAGAGTGTAAGTTTCCAACATTGCTCATTGACACATTGGTGATAACTGTTATTAAGATGTTATCAGTGATAACAAGTTTCATAAAAATACCAGACTATGTTGAGTGAACTAGAACTAGAAGAAATAGAACAGAATTTCCCATCACTGATAGAAAGTGCAACCATACCCCATTGGTTCCAAGATCCTCCCCATGAGTTCGTCGTAGAGTTCCACTCGGCTCCGGAAGGCCCATCTGAATTGTTATCCGGGTTCTCAACTTCCATTGGAGCTTCGCCCTCTTCTTCGACCCTGAGAGAAGGCGGCGGCGGCGCTGCCACGATCGCCGCCGCTTCCTTCATAGCAATCCATTGTTGTGCTAATGCAGCCCAGTCAACATGACTAGTATCTACATTTTGATACGCAGTGGGATTCAGAGCCCACTGCGTGGGATACGCAGTATTTGCGGCATCCCTGCCGGAGTACATGATCCCTCAATTACGTCAAATTACACATTAACTAGCAATTTTTATTGGTTCTCATAGCACTAGGAACACTAAACACATTGTACAAAACGGTTAGGTTTATTCACTAAACTAATTAAAGCTAAAATCACTACAAAAGTTCATCTCAGATTCATCAATCATCCGTCCTAGCCTAGCACATTTTAATAGACTAACATTTTTTTTTTTCTAGGTTATTGTCATCATCGCTTGTTTATGGTCTATGTTATGTCCTAATATTTCTTGGCAACACTGAAAATAAAAATGCTTTGTTTATTTTTTTTTTTTATTTAATATTTATTATGGTTCTAAAATTAAATTAAATTAAGACTGCCGATAAATTAACAAATTCGATTTTGAATAAGACTAGGAAATCTGTAATTTTATTCTCAGCTACCTTCAGCCTGTCATCTAGTGAATAAAATAAAAACCATTTTTTTTCTGTCAGTCAATAGATGGCGTTATTGTAAAAGATACGCATTTCGTTTTACTACTCGGCAAAAGATGGCGCTATACTAAAATAGAATGTAATGTTTAAAAACAATCATAAAATAAAATGATTGTTTATGTTATTGATTTTAAATCGTTGTAAAAGTTATCTTGACGTGGGAGCGTATACCCATAAATACGATTTTGTCTCAACATGGTTGTTATATAGACGACCACATTCCTACTCTTTAGTCACATCTTCATAATTATTATTATTATCTATTCTCCAGCCTGAAGTTATTACTTATTAGTGATCAAACTATGATGCCGGTTTCAGAACTATGCACAGTCATCAAAATACACTACCATGTTAAACATAATTATTATTTATTGTATAATTTTAATTTCTTGCAAAATAAATATAATGAGTGTGCCTAATGTGCGATTATTATTAGCAACACCTTGGTTCGTTAAATCTAGATCAGTTTTGTAATCGTAGTCTACTTACAACATATTTGATAACGGCTCGTAGTTGTTGTGTAGGTACATCGTTAACAAGGTATGATTAATCGCATAGAAGAGGGATTGATTCAAAAATAATTGTGTAGACATATTTAAAAATTAATTTATTATTCGTCATTATTATTTATACATTTACAAACATTTGCAACCATCCATCATATGTGCATCGAACACAAACACAATTTGTCCACAAACTTACATTTTATAATATTAAATTTAGACAGTGAACTCTCCATCACACTTGGCGTGCGACTACGCGTGTCACACAACACTTCACTACTGGTACTTCAATCACTTACATAACGCAAGTCTTTTAATTTGCACTAAATTAACTTAACGCTAATAAAGGTTCTTCCGCATCATGTTTTTGACTGACGAATTTTGAGTTCGTTTTTTTCCATTGCTCTTTTTTGTTTAACATTTTTTGCTTCGTCGCTTCCAATTTTGATTTGGCTTTTGATAGCTTTGGTGCGCTTGTAGTTTTGTCGATGCGCTCTAACGTCTCAATTATGTTCTTAGGTTTGGTTAGCACTCTTCTCGTCTCCTCGCTAATTTCGTCCATCGTTGAGTTTTTGTTGGCGTAGACCACGACGTAGTGCGAGTAGGCGGAATTGGAAGGAGCGTTGATGTCGGCGAAATCTCTAAAGTTGGCGAATTGGTCCTGGTTGTAATTCGGCCTGGGGTTAGCGATATAGCCGAGCTCGTACGAGGGTCTGCCGTGACCGTTGTTGTAGTAGGAATTGTATCCATCGCCGAATTCATCTTCATCGTTTTGAGCAAAGAATGTTCCGCCTCTGATGATTCCAAAGTTTCCTGAGCCGAGCAAACTGGAGCTCGCTTCGACGAGCGGAGCTGCGGTGGGAGTGCTCAGTTTACCGAAGGTTTCTACATTTCTGTTATAGCCTCCGAAGAGAGGATAGTTCAGGAGAGACTTGTAAGAATTTGGTCTTTGACTGTAGGCTCCTTCTTGGTTATTGAAGCCGAGTCTAAAGTTGTTTTGTTGGCGTGGTTCGAAGAGGTTAGCAAACGTTGGGAAGAAGGTCTGTGAGCCTCCGACAAGCTCTATGGAGTGGTCAGTGTGGTCGTCTGTGGCTGCTGCCTCGGGTTCCTCGTAGTGTTGCGCGAGACCAGGAGGCGGCGCCACGGCCTCTGATATAATTTCTGATGATTCAGCATTGAGATCTTGTGTATCATCTGAAACAAACAAAAATATTTGCATGGGAATGTGTATCGAAGATATCTCTTAGCGTAAATTCTCTATTTATTAAGATTTTTTTATCGCGTAAAAATCGTTATGAATCTTTTCCATTTGGGTTTATGTATCATTAGGGCCCAAATAAAGCGAATAATATATAATATTCTTTACACGACTTTCTCGATTTTATGAACTCATATTACAAATGAACTACAATTACTTTGGACCTTGATCCATCAGTCTCGATTTAAATAAGTAACGATACCCGAATACGTATCTGTATGACCAATAGATATTTCTTCATCCGACATTCGGTATCTAAGTAGCATAAGACATATGGCAATTTTGTGGGCGTGTTAAAAGTGATCGTCGTATAGTTGCATGTTCTAGTGATAATATACCTACCTACGTTAATAGCGTCTGTGACGTTTTAATAAAGAAATCTGCTGCCTTATACAGCAGACTTACATGGTTCCTGTTTGAATAAATTTAATTAATGAATAATATAATGCAATTGATTCTATGAAGCTTTGTGTGAAGCCGGATTTATTTAGAGTACGTATTTAGAAGGTATAGCTACTATATTATTTTTTTGTTCTTATCTTTATGTTCCACTGCCGAAATAATTTCCTGCGTAATATTTCAACATCTGTCTAGCTTTTTCACAACAATGTTGGGATAAGCTTTCAGTCCAGGTGTGAGAATATCAGTATTGTTTCAGAGCAACTGACAACTGACGGAGGTCAACCTCTAGTATATCACTACCTACTCGTTGTCTGAGTTTCGAGTTTCTTGATACTCGTAATTATTTATGACTACGGAGACTGATGTTTTAACGTGGTCTCCAACTCTCCGAGGCACGACTCCGTGTCGTCTCTCGATGTTGATGAATTGTAGATAAAGAATTACTTACATAATTTGCCTAAAATACTCCAACTCCTGTGACTCAGGCCTCCTCTCTGTGAGAGGGAGTGGGTTTATAGTCCACCACGCTGGCCCAGTGCGAGTTGGTGGAAGTCACATGTCTTTTTTGGTTCTGGGACCTGAATTTTTGGTACTGGTACCTTCTGTTTTTCTTCTGCTACCACTAGGCGACCTCTATTCTTAAATGGTAAAGAATTATGAATGAATTATCCATATACGGACTCACTGGATCACTCGATCCGCTCTGCTCAAAGTTGTTACTTGCTAGAAACTTTATCGGTCGAGTCATACATAGTAATATCTAAATCTCATATAGGTCTTATGGATAACAAAGATTGAAAAGGTTAGAAACTGTTAAATCTAAACGTTTCAGAACAGTTTATACTATTAAGTCATTTACAAGCTATGCTTACTTGTACTATAACATTATCATTAACAGGATTTATAGTTCGAACTTCATGTTAACTTATTGACTATTCATGAGAGAAATTCACAATCGGTTCAGCATTGTGACACATTGTTAGACAATATGCAGGTAAAAGCGTTTTGTCGTTGCGACACGCGACTAATACTTGATATGCAATTTGTAATGTCACATGTTAGTCGTACTGAATTAGTCGATTGATTACGAAAATTGATATAAAAATATATTGAATTGCGTCTGCCTTTCATCAGGGGTGTTAAAGCTATCAGTGAACATTGCGAAAAATAAAAGGCGCTATTCATCTTGTATACCTCTCTTTCTGAAGATAATGAGAGATGCGCCCAAAACACAGAGCCGGCAACAAAGCCATAGGGTCCCCCATGGGATAGGACGGCCTATAGAGTAAAATTATGTGAGTCTAACAATGTAGATCAACATCTGGAGAGGCTTTTTGAAGAGTCGTAGCAGATTTGAGTTGATAATTCCTGACAGCCATCGTAAAACCCGACCCCTTTTGAGGAGACAACCTAATGCACTCGGTTTTGTAGGAAACTTTACGGTAAATAGGAACTATTGCCCAAATACTCAAACACCAGTTATTCTCAATAAAGATGGTCCTGTTAAATTTCAAATTCGTTTTTGTGATTGCCTGGACAAAGTAACAAAGCTAGTTTATATCAGATGACTACAGACTCACATACTATTAAAAAAATAAGGCTTCAGTAAACGGAGTGTATGTTAAATAAAATAAAGAAAGCTTATGATGACCGTCTAAATTTCATTTTTCAAATGTAAACAAAGATGGACATTGCAACGTATAGTGACGGAACAAAAAGATCGTGCGTAAAATCAATCCAGCAATGTATGGAAATATATTCGCGTGGAGTGTCGGGTGTTGCAATAATTTGCTATAATGGCACTTCTAGTTACGTGCCATTACGTGTCGCATGTGGTCAGTGGTCGGGTAGTCGATCTCGTTTGTGTAATATTGGATAAGTTACTCTCTCTCTTTCTTTCTACTGCTATAATATTAGTGAGTACATTGTGATGGGATCTGCCTTTCTTTCTTGTTCCTGTGCTTCAGTCTGTCTTTGACTTCTTTGTCGAAAACCTTGTAGTTATATCGTCATTTATTAACAATAGATGTCTATCTAGATCTAAATCTTCTACATAACATCTTGCAGCATTCGATTTTCTTCGTCTTAATTTTAATTTGTAAAGTTAAATTACTAGCTCGTTTTGACTGTCAGAGGAGTCTATGATAGCAAAAATCCATCTTATATCGTATTTTTACCGTTGTTATATCCTTTAATTTGGTCATCTATAGAGGCTTTTAGTTTGGGGTGATCCTATCAAAATAGACACAGTAGTTTTGTTTCCAGGTTAGCGAAGAAGATAATTAAAAACACAGGTAATTAATTATTAGATAGGCAGCTCAATTACTGCTTCATCTGTACGATTATTTCCATAAATGGCACTCATCGAAGCTATATATGGCGCTATAATGCAGCCTGACAAGTAATTATCTCATTGTCTACACGATTCTTATCTTCTATAAGTATAGTTTGTTCTTATAGATTTTTGTAACGGAAATTAGTTTATTTGCTTCTTTATCTCTTTTATTTAATGTTTTCTTAGTGTCCACTTCATGATCTAAGTATTATTCTTTTGCATGTTTTACATGAATAAATAACTCAAAACTTACACGTGTTATATAATCATTACGAATATTTTCATCAAGTATGTGTCGCATTAATTTATCGTTAACGTCTTATTATGTATTATTACATGTCTAATAGTCTATAAAGTATTTTCCTGTACATCATCGCCAAGTCTGTATTGGTTTACATTATAAAATCATCAGCTCAACTGCCGACTTACTCATTTCTGCGCTTTACAGATAGGTACGTCTATTTACGTACAAGTCTTCGTCATCTACTATCTATTACATCTTGTATATTTCATATTGTCTCCTATTTTCCTAAATTCATGTTTCTTTATTCGTATTGGCGTATGTTTATGTCTTGTTGTCTTTGTTCTTGTCTTCATACATTCATGTATGAGCATGTCGCAATAATTCGCCATCAGCATCTAGTTACTTAAGATTACATGTCTGGCTGTCCATGTTGTGGTTTCCTGTAAAGCTTAGATCATACGAGTGTGGAACACAACCACCTTGTATGCAACTATGTGTGGTCTGATATGCAATTCTATCATTTGCTTTATTATTATTAGGAATCCTATTAAATGCTTGGTAAAAGGCCAGTTATATTTCCGTGGTAACATTTTGAGTAAGAATTTTAAGTATGCTTAGAAGTGCGTGTTCAGTTGCGGTTGTTTCAAACTCTGAGCAATAAGTCCTTGCTCTGATATTGGTTTCTAATTGAAGTATTTTTGTTACCTACATCATAATGTAAACAAAATCCTGAGTAAATGTTTGAAGTAATTTAAGAGCGGTTGTTTTAGCATTCATTTGCGTGTTTGTATTTTTCTTATTTGCATTATCAACTACCTTATTTAGATGTTGCACTTCATGATGCAGACCCTCAACTTTTGCTTGGATGAGAAACATACTAATAATATTGATTCATTATGTAGGAACCCGAGGCATGCACCGCTGACTTTTCGAAGTCATGTGCGTATTAGAAATTAATTATCACTTGCTTTAACGGTGAAGGAAAACATCGTGAGGAAACCGGCATGTCCTAGAACCAAAAATTCGAAGACATGTGACGTCCACCAACCCGCACTGGGCCCGCGTGGTGGACTACGGCCCACTCCCTCTCACAGAGAGGAGGCCTGTGTCCCAGCAGTGGGAACATTATAGGCCGATTATGCTATGTAGGAAACCTGACATTACATTGAAACTTTGAATGGAATTATTTACACTCCTTACCATTTTACAATTTCCCAACTATTTTGGGGCTAGCTTCTAGTCTATGAAAAACTGACTGACTATATTTTACATGGAATTTCGTCCTTCACAATTCAATTCCTGGGCAATACTTCAGTCCTAAGGTTAGATCATTTGCCAGACTTCTAACTACCCGTAAGTATAGAAAACAGCTGTTGCCCGCAACTACGTCTGCGTGGAAATGGATGAAAAGTAGCCTTCGTGCTTCTCCAGGTCCTAGGCTATCTCTTTGTCAAATTTCATCCAAATCCGTCAAGACGTTTCAGCGTAAAGGAGTAACAAACACCAACACAAACTTACACACAAAATACCACGCTTATATTTATTAGTGTCATATCCATAGATCAATGTACCCATCTATAGCTCCTAGAAACCAGCAGTAAGTGAAAACGAAGCTATTACATCACATGCGGGTACCTTCGTCCACCAGTTTGTGGTTTGCGGTCTCGGGTTCGTGTTTCCTACTAAAAATAATTTCTAGTTCCAATTGGAATGAAATCGAATGGAACTGAAGATTGTGTTGCGACCCCAGATTAATTGAGGGCAAGTAATCAGGATGGATTTGCGATGTGTTCATGCGAGACAGATATTCCCTTGTGATGCGTGAGCACGTGAAAAAAACGAAAATAAAGCAATTACTTATTACTAATAAGGGACAAGTCTTGGAATGTTTCACTACATATTATGATACTATAAAAAGTTCTAAAAGAAATGTTAGGAATTAGGATTACCTATTTCGAAACCTTCTTTCAATGTCTCTCAATCGACTACTGAGGGCTTAACCAATAAATGAAAAAAAAAACCTACATTTATTTATGAACTCGTTTACAGCATCTATGTTTTTAATTGCAATAGCAGTTTATAGATGATTTTATCATATTCGTGCTTTGATTGCGTACTGATGCAAATGAAACACACGCAAATAACTAATAAACTGTACATCTTCAATTAAAAAAAAAACACTTAAACGATTGATTGAAACCTATTTACATCACACACGTGTTTGCAACACAAAATTTTACATATTACGTGTTTAAAAATATAATCTTCATTCATGCCAGTAACCTCTAACCCGACCTACTAACATAGGTGTTCTAAAAACTAATGATTTTCAAAGGAAAATAACATTGTATTTTGCAAGCGTGTCACGGGTCACAGAGAAAGTGACAGTTGACACAGGGGTGCATTGAAACAGTTTGACAGGACTAATTGAAGTAAATAATGGCGGTGGCGAAATAAAACGTGTTGGGTTTGGATGTTAAGAATTGCTTGAGCTTGGATTATACCAAGAATGTATAAGAACAGTGGAAGTATGTTTCATAACATTTATTGAAATCTTCTCTCATGTTTTGGTAGAAAGTCAGTCAGAGAAACTGTTGTAGCAAACAGTTAGGAATAAAGGGTGCTCCAGAAGAGCTGATTGTAATGCACGTGATATTGTATGTACCTACTTATTTAAACATAATCATAAATTAAAATATGGCCCGCTAAATAATCTTTGCAATTAGAAATCGAGTATTTTGGGATTATCATGAAGCTCGGCTGCAGGATTGGTGATAATGATTTCTTACAATTATGCGCGATTACTCGCTTTTCAGCATTTGAATTTTTAATTTGCGCATTGCTTGTAGACTTTACGCGTATGAAATTGTGCAAAATTCGCCCTTTTTGTACCGTGGTATAAGAATGAGGAGATTACATAACAAAATGTTTTATTGACCATTAATTTTATTGTGAAATAGTTATAAAAGTATAATCATAAAAAAATAAATTTAATAGTTCCGCACTACAAATGGAGAGAAAGGGAAGTAGGTAGAGTGTAGGCGTTATCTTTTGAATAAGATTTCCTAATTCGAGAAATGGTGCTACTTCTTTTATGCACTGCACTAAACCAATTTTAATCACACTGTACCTGTTTCTTACAAATATCATTGAAAAAGGAAAGAAAAGATTAGGGTACGATTTGTCTTAGATGTTTGTATCATTTACGGGATCAATTTTCCGACCTATGATTGGATTAAACTGGACTGATTTGACTAAATATATCTTCTATTCTTTTCTTATATTTTTTGTTAGACGTATTGACACTGAACTTGTTTAGTTTGTATAGGTACTCGTACAACAGAATCGCCACCAATGATAAAAACCTTTGTCACTGAGGGCTGTCTGTTGTAAGCGCGGGTTTGGTTCGTAGGTCAGTCTTGTTTTGTTGATCTTGTTTATCATCATTATCATCATGTCAGCCAAAATATGTCTACTTCATCTTATCCTGCTCCCCTGCTTAAAAATATTTACAAGTCTGATCTAGCATTTTTTTTGGAACTCTCCTGAAACCTTTTAAATGTTCAAATTATGTAAGTTTTAACCTTTCAAGTCCTGATGACCTTCCAGCGAGTCAGGAACCATTGTTTATCTATTATGTCTCATTCAAAAAAGTAACCGATCTCAAAAAAAAGGAAGTTCTTAATTTAACGTATGTTTCTGCCATAAATCTTTTTTTTTAGAAAATACTGATTCAATAATTGCAAAACTAGTTCAAATCTAATCCAAGTAAGTAGGTCCCTACTATACCAACATAAGTATTTATTTTTAAACAATATAACCAAAAAAATACGTTTTTTAGAGAAAGCCAGAACTTGACCAAAATCGTTGAAATTGACCGCATTATCTAGTAACCTTACTCGTTATAATGATATGTATCTTTATTGCTTGTGACATAAGAATAAATATACATAACTACACGCTTGTGGACTTGAATTTTTTTTTTTTTTATGATGGACCATTATGTTATGATGATGACAGTTAGTGCATTATGATGATGTGATAACTGTGACGGGTCAGCAAGGTTACCACGCAAATATTTGTGTTTCATAATATTGTGTTAAGATGATTGTATCCACACCATTCGTTTGCGAATTAATTATTTAGATGATTCGATAGAGCGGGACTCGTTCGAACATCCTCACCGAAGAAACTTCGTGATCAAGCTTTGTAGGTAATGCTCGGTTTAACGCAGTGGTTCCCAACTGGCGGTCCGTGGACCATCGGTGGTCGGCGAGAACTAAACCAGTGGTCCGCGAAAACTAAATTAAGTTTAACAAGAATAAAAAAAAGGTTGGAAAGCTTTGGTTTAACGTTCACCGCTTAAAAGCTCGTAGCGAAAGCTCATTCGCAGTGGAGACGTTCCTTTAGGTTTACGAACTCGCTTCTTTGCTCTAGGTATGAACTGGATTGTCAGGTAACTGGAATAGGATTGGGTACATTCCAGTATATTCCAGTGACGGTTCACATTATTCCAGTGGCATTCCAACACTGATTTCAATCACTGCCACTGGAATAATGTGAACCGTCACTGGAATGCACTGGGATGTACTGATTCCAGTTAACTGAGATTCCAGTGCATTCCAGTGGCATTCCAGTGCCGCTGGAGCACACGTTTTTAAATATAAAAACTTATATGCAATCAGTATCCCAACTCTATTAACAAATTATATTATTAATGAACATACCTATTCTACTTTAAACTCTTCTATTGGACTATTTGCGTACCATTAAACCTATTGACCCCCATTCTTCAACCTTCACGTTTGATTAACACCAGTCTCTCAATGAGATTGACGCCTCAAATCAATCATAACAATTACTGTCAAAGCAACAATTACATGATGTATTCAAACGATTTATATAGACAGACCATTTATTTGATACTATAGTTGTTACTCTTGATTTCATCTGTATAAAATTTTGCTCTGAAATTCAACAGTTAATCTCTATTTTATTACTTTAGAATCCTTAATATTTCTGCAATAAAAAGTAGTCTAGACCATTCCTTGTAAAGTCCTTTACCTGCTTGTAAAAGTCTCATCAAAATCGTTTCAGCCGTTTCAAAGTTTAGCTCGTACAAACAAACGGACATACAGACAAAAATATAAAAAAACAGGTGTTTGGTTTTTGATAACCATAATCACGAGGCAGTTATTTTGAACTCAGGGATAGACGCTTCAATTTAATCTTTTTATTTGCATAGATTTGATTGATCGCGTAAGTAACGAGCGCGGTAGCTGATAGGTTGCTATAAAAGTTTTGATTAAGCAGAGAAAGCAGTTTCAGAAGCATAAGTGCTATCAATCTGTTTATTTGGACATAATGGTGCTGATTCTGTTGAATATCGCACTAAACTAATTTTAATCACACTATATCTCTTTCTTACAAATATCATTGAAAAAGGACAGAAAATATTTAGAACTGTCATGTTAGTGTAGACTAACATGTTTAACATGTTTAACAGGTTTAACACACCATAAAACTTTCAAAGTATACTTAGGTATATTACTTAACACAGTTTTTCAAAATACGTTACCAACCGAAAGTGGAAAAAAAGACTTGCAGAATGCATAAACCTTCTCCTTTTTTTGAAGTCGCTTAAAAGTAAGCTCCTCGCAAGATGTGTTGGATAAATACGAGGTTAGTTTTCAATGACCAGCCAAAGGCATCTAGGGTAGGTACGCAAGGAATATTTCCCCCAAATATCAAATCTTTATGCTCGCCGATTGAGGCTGGGTGTTATCTGTCGGTCAGTCACACTGCTTATTGTTTTATAAGTATTGATAGAAGATACATTTATGACGATCCCAATCTTGCGTTACGTATCAAAGGTACGAAATTATTTAAAATTTTACATTTTTTTGTTTGACATTATTTGAATCTTAATTTTAAAAGGACGTTGGTAGTTTTGGGCTTGATATGGTACAGTAATAAAAGCTTAACCAAAAATAAAAAAATATTTTAATTGTTCTTTGCCTAATTTACCTTAGAGATTAAGAATTTGAATCAAAAATCGAAATAAATAAGAAATAAAATGATTATGCCGTTGACATTTTGAATAAACCAATAAAACAAAACGGGTGCATGCTGGCTGGCGTGTGCCTCCACAGAATATCAAGTCGACAGCAACTAAAACCTTTGAATTGAGAAGTCATTAGTCGGGCTGTACTTCATGGGATCATTCACACCATACTTAACCTCACTGTCACAAATACGAAGATTTCTCTTTAATCCAATTACGTACAAAAACAAATAAAAAATGAATTTAAATACTCTTGACATACTCGATCACACCAAACTAATTTCATATCTGTACCGACATACACAATCTGAAGCCCAGCGTTCTATGGACGTCCGCCGTGTCCTTTGGCTGCTAATTGAAAACTAACGCTGTAAAAATAAGTTTGAACAGCGAGTTAAAAGCTTTAGTGTTCATCTGTACCTACATTTCGACTAAAACAATCTTATTATAATTATGTACATATTATACATTTCATATCTCACGAGGTATTTTATGAATATTAGAAAGCTCATAGACTACTAGATGAACAGAAATTTTAAGAAATATAAAATACAAATAAGTATTAAAAAGTAAATAAAAGCAAAATCATTTTTTAGCGAGTACAAAATATAACCAAAACAATATGATTCACTATTTATTTACATACCGCATGAATATGGCATTGATACCATATAATTTAAATACTCAGATTGATGAAATCGCACACATGGAGTGCAGTGAACCAAGGCAGGGTCATTCGTACGCGGGTCATTCAATGATCATGATTTGATCTTACACGTCCGAATAATATAGAGACCGTAAAATAAACTATTACTTAACATATAATCAAGAACATTAATATTAGTTTGCAGTGCTAACGGTTTTTTTTTTGTTTTAAATTTGGGGCAAAGGTCGATAGTCGGCTTAGTCATATCATAAACCAAGGTGGGATCTCCCGTTGAAAAGATAGTGATCTATTGTGATTAATCACAATAAAAAAGCTCACAATAACGGAAAAAAAGGCGTAAAAAGTTAGATACGAGGAAAAAAAAGAACAATAATATTTAAATATTATTGTTCTTTTTTTTCCTCGTATCTAACTTTTTACGCCAAGTGTTAACAAATCTAGCACCTTTTTTTGAACACACTTGCAGTGTAATTATGGAAACATTTTAGTCAGTATAAGTTGAACGGAGTCAATTACATTACAAGGCTGGTACGAAAACCGGTAATATAATGAACACTTCTAAATTATGATAAATTGTATGTACCTACGCATTGTCATAATATATTATTAATAGGTGGTTACACATGGTAGCACAAAGAGCTAGAACAAGTACTTAATAATGTAAGTATAATAACATAATATAATGTGAAAGCTCCACTACAAAAGCTTGTCCATCTTGTTTCGTGAACCATTTCTGTAAATCAAGATTATAATTTTAATGTTACTAAACGATAATACCTATTTAAAAAGAATTCGAATTATTATTGAGCAATATTTAATTTTATCACACCATATTTGTGAGAGCACACGCAATTTTTGGTTCAGAATGAATTTATTACCTACTTCGTTAGTTATGAATTAAATAATTATGTAACATCTTAGTACACAGTAGCGACATTGTAATTCTACAATGTTGTGTATATAATACACATTGTCATAAAAGTGTGTTTTATTAAAAATGTTAATTATTTGCAATAGATTGCTTACTGTGATACACGCAATATTGTGCGTGTTCATAATAAAAAAAAAATACGTTGCCTTTATTAATGATTTCTTGTAGCTATAAATCTGAAACTTTTCTTGTATAATATTTTTTTGTTTTATAGTTTAATTGTACATTATAATATTTTATGTAATAAACTATAATAATAATAGAGAACGCTTTGAACTCGTCACCGTTGCATTTTGCATTATACTAGATGTGCCCGGCGGCACACACAAAAATAGTGTTTATTCGTGTTAGAAAAAAAAAACTCAAAAGTGGAAAAAAAAACGAAAAATAAAACAAAGAATTAATAGAAAGAAAAAAAAAATAGTTAAATTACATGCAATTAATTAGACACGACATGCATACAGTAACGCACAAAGAGTAATATAATTATATTTTTACATTTCCGCATTAATATTACCATAAATAATATATTATTGTAATAAATACCTAAAATGACCAGATTACAGGACTGTAATGTCATGGAATTTCTATTATTCTCGTGTGTAACGACTTCCCTTTGCAAATGTGATTACAATATCATGTTTTCCTGACAGCCTGAGGTAAGCAAATTACTGTGTACATTGAAATATCCGCCACTTATCTAATGGTCATCAGTGTTCAATATGCGTAACATTATTTGTGTTTTGCAATAAAATTTAGTTTTATGTATTTTATATTACAATTAATACCTAAGAAAATGAGAAATAAAATTAATGGACACAAAGGACTCATTTCACACCGTCATTTGTTTAGTCTATTATTTTTATATTACTCAGTCAATATAATAAATATTGTAATCAAAATATTTGTTTTTAAATATTTGTTTGTGTTATTAACATCGTCTGTCTGTTCAATGTGAATTATAATTTTCAATTTCCTTACTACAAAAGCAGTTGCTTTTGTAGTAAGGAAATTGACAATCTCACAAACAAAGAAAGCTTATCGAAATTCGAATGTTTACATTTAAAACGTGATAAATTATAATCTGTTAGTTGAATGTGAATTATAATTTTCAATCTTCTTACTACAAAATCAACTCAATCATGGAAATTCAAACAAAATCAAAGCTTCTCGATGTTTACATTTAAAACGTGATAAATTATACCAGTATACATCCACGCGTCAAAATGAGTACTCTCGAGTCATCAAAGCACTTGTGCAAGTGACTGCACGTTTCTCAACGCATCTGTACTCATCTGTACAAGCGTTATATGGAGCGTGACATCGATTTGGTGCACACGTGTGTACACCAGTTATGTGACAAATGACAACATATTATATATGCGCGGTGCGTGACTTACTTATGTTTACGTAAAGCGCGGATTTGTTCACGTCAGAAATAATCGTTTTCGTTTATACAAAATGTCGGTAAACAGTCGGTGGTATTATAGAAAACGTGATATCAGTCTAGACTACATAACAGTAATTAACCCCATATCGATGAGGTCAAGCAATTTGCGATTCTGATTACGAAAAAATTGGTTCAAAAACGTTTACAAAATAAGTCCATGACATTGAACTAAAACTTCCTTTTCTTCTTCTTAATATGCCCCAAGTGAAGATTAGGAAGTCAATTTTCCTTATTTAAGTAGATAATAAAACAATTATGTACTGCTTTGAAAGGTCTCAAAAAATATACTGTACCTAATGGTCAAGTTTAAAATTAGTTTACCCGAAATTTAAAATTTTAACTAATGTGGTTGTGACACGTTAGCTCAGTGGTTAAAGCGAGCCCACGGTACGGCACAGGTCGCGGGTTCAAGTCGACTATGTCAGTTGTTGTTTAATCTCTTATGTATTTAATAACACATAACAATATGTTAAATTTTTTTAAGCTGCAGTTCCAAGACACTATTTTCAGAATATACAGGGTGTATTTCTATTTATGTCTCTACTCTTATTCTTGTGTCCCATATGCAAATAACCTCAGGTATTTACCGTTTACGTAAACGTTACTGTTACTGTTCTAATGTTGAAATAGTGCACTAAGCACTAATGCAGGCGTGATACTTAGAATCTGTGTGTCGTTTTGTTATGTGCACGTTTTTTCTTAAAAACGTGCTTAATTAGTGACACTTTTCGCAGAGATTTCTGTCTCTATACGTAATTAGATTTCCCAAACAAATCATGCCATGGCAGTTCTTTTGTTCTCTGCAATTAAATACAAGTAAATACGCTGTGGGTATACAGTCATCGCGACATTTCAATGTCGTATAGTAACGTAAAGAAATACGGAACTCATTCATATTACTAGCAACTTAATGACGCATATTATTACGATCACTTAATAAGAGTTTATGTGTGACTATTAATCTTAATTCTTTCCTGTTTCATTTGTTATAATATTAATTTTAGGCAATAATTAAATGTCTACGGGTATAATTATTGTCTAAAAGTAACATGGGCAAGGCAAAAATATTTTTTCGGAAGCAAAAAAATGACAGACATTAATCATTATTGTCGAAAAAAATGATAGCAGTTGCGACTTGCGTGTACATATTATTATAAATCAATAACAAAATTATTCTATAGGTAAAACTGACCAATCA
The DNA here is from genome assembly GCA_948465475.1 of Thalpophila matura. NCBI lineage: Eukaryota > Metazoa > Arthropoda > Insecta > Lepidoptera > Noctuidae > Thalpophila > Thalpophila matura. The sequence goes on along the minus strand of OX419187.1, from coordinate 5,461,698 downwards.
CAATCCTGTATCCGCGTTGTCAAGAAAGGAACGTTGTTAAAAATTCTACGTTTATAACACAGATTTATAACGTTTGAGGAAAAGTTCAATAAATCAGTGTGACGTTAACGCTAATGAATTTTCCGCGTCAATAACTTCAAAAGACGCAAGCGAAAGTAATTGAAGTATATAAGCCGTAGGTATATGTATAATATACTTTAAAAGAAGTTTAAATAGTCGGATAAACAAGGTTTTTATCACATTATTACGTTACTAAAAAAAAAATCTCGAAGAGGCATAGTCTTGTTTCCATAAATAACTAAGATAAATAAAATTAATCAAGGGTCATTCACAATTGAACAATACAGTTAAGACAGAGAACTTGGAGATTAAATAGGGTTACTACAGATTAGACTAATTCCTACGTATCTCGTAGCTTTGAATTCTAGGTCGACTATACATTAAAGTCCGTCGTAGAAAATGAATAGGTAGCAGTTTTCCTTATGTTAAACAAAAATCTTGAGATCACAATGATAGGTATCTTAATATAAAAACCGGCCAAATTTCCGTAGCATGTTGGTATTAAGTAGCAAAATCTATTTTAGTTGTCCGACTGTAATAGTAACTCTGTATCCTACTAATATTATAAATGTGGAAGTTTGTGAGGATGGATGTATGTGTGGCTGTTTGTTACTCTTTCACGCAAAAACTACTGCACGGATTTTGATGAAACTTTGCAGTCATATAGCATCAGAATAACACATACTACTACTTTTTATCCCAAAAACGCGGGCGGAGCCGCGGGCGGAAGCTAGTTGTAAATATTTTCAGGAGATATTTCAAAAACTGATTAACGAATCTTGTTCTAATCAATTTTAATTGAAAGTTTTTAATTAAGTTCTGCAAGATTTAATTTCTCCAGATTTTTTTATGACGCGGTTAGAATATAGACGTAATTATTCGCCAGACTATACTTCGAAGGGCATTAGCCTAAGACCTAAGACGTAAGACCTACCACAAGGTGCCTTTTCTCAACATTCCAGTTCCGATATGATCGACCGTGAAGGTCATTCGGCTTAATAAAATCGGGTTCTTATCGGTTCAGGCTCGGATTCGCATACCAATAACTTTTCGCATACCAATAACTTTGTGGGTGTCGAGCCTTGTACCTGATGAAAGTGGTTTTTAACCGATTCCAAAAAAAGAAGGAGGTTCTCAATTGGATGATTTTTTATTTTTATTTCCTCTATTAAATAATAGAAAGAACAAAGATTTCAGGTTCAAAAGACATCAACGAGCAGCTCCATTATTAAAGTCAAAGTTAAAGCATTTATTTCAATTAGACCAATTACAGGTACTTTTGAATTATCAAGGAGTCTGTCAGTTAGTCATAATGATGAAGCTAGATGCCCGTTCCAAAGCGTAGATTCCTATGGAGAAGAATTATTAAATGTTCTATGTCAAGTTATTAATATTATTTGTCAGCAATTAAACAAAATGATACAAAAATTGTAGTCATATTTTTAGTTAACAAGCTACAATATAAAACATCAATATTTTTAATTATTTTCCTATCAACAGATGTCATGTCTACATAATATTTACACACCTAAACCAACCAATTTGCTTTTCTAGGTCGAACATGCGTTGATGAGTCAGTGACTCGTAGTCGGCGATTTTTCCGCGCCAATTCGCCATCGTTATGTAACGTAACGCTGCGGTAACGTTTACTATGTCATTACGTTACTATCTCAGTTTTGTTACTCGATTAGGGACGCGATGTTGCGTGCGGGCTTGCGGATATATTGTGTGATGGTGTTATTAAAGAGTGTTTTATTGCTATTTTAGTGCGTTATTTTTAGAATGGAATGCTTTTAGTGATTTTTTTAGGAGTCATTTAATTCAGCGATGAAGTTTTAACCAGGGTTGAGTAATTTAAAGCAAGTTCATCTAATGTATAATTATTATTGAATTTAGGTATATGATAATAATAAACGAAGTTATTCGTTTGAACTTGTTTTATTATAATCACAAAAACTTAACTTAATTATTTCTCTCTCATATTTTTTAAAATTGCAATACATGCCTCGAAGCTAAATAAAATTGCTCACTTTAATCGAACTAGGACTATTAAACGATATTTAGTAATAAACGATAGTTGTGATACAATCATCATCACATCCCGTGTTTCTGGCACAGCTCTAATTCACTCTAATTATAAGCTATTTTCTGAAATTGATACGTAAATATACGGTGTTAGTAATGCTAAGACGCCTAACAGACGTCTTTATTGCAGTCCATAATTTCGTACAGTAACACTGCATAGTATTCGTGCTTCGGAATCAGAAATGTCGGTAACGTTCAAAATGATCTTAATCTCATAACACGACTTGACGTTTTGCTTTTCGAAGCCTCTACATTTGTCTAATGCTTGTCGATGAATAATATTGATTTAATTACTACCAATATTATTCTTATTTCTTAGTTATTTTCCACGTCAATGATCGACCTCCTTTTTTTTTTCTACCCTTTTTCTCTCATTGATGAGGGTTAAACTTCTCCTTTATTACCTATAAAGGAGAAGTTTAACCCTCATCAATGAGAGAAAAAGGGTTGAAAAAAAAAAGGAGGTCGACACTCAAATTATGTTTTCCTCACTGAGTATCCATTTTATCCAGTTCACAATTGTGTATCAAAGCGGCGATATCGATCGCGGATCTATATTACCGAATTTGGAAGACGAGTTTTATTAATGAAAATGTCAAAATCGTATGTCAAGTTTGATCTTCAAGTTTATGTAGGCTGCCAGACTGGAACTCATAAAAATATTGTATTATTGTTAGCTAACGCGAAAGTTTGTGTGTATGTGTATATATGTTAATCCCTTACGCTGGAACGGCTGAATGGATTTGGATGAAATTTAACAAAGAGGTAGCCTGAAATCTGGAGAAGAACATAGGCTTTCCATCCATTTTCAGGCAGACGAAGTCGCGGGCATCAGCTAGTAAACAAATAATTATCACAACTGCAGACTGTCACAGATTTACACCTGTGCAAAAATGCAGCCAACGATGCATATAATATTGACCGCTCTGCACATTATCCCATCATTGGTATTAGAGAGGTACACGCTCAAGGATGCATTGCTAAGAACAAAATTTATTGTGTCGCACTATTGAACGTGACTGTTAAAATAATAGTCTTTATGTATTGCTTGGTAGCGCGTTTTGTTATTCGTGTATGGCTGCATGATTGCACGAGATGAAACTTTTGGAGGTGTCACGAGAAATGAACGTAAATATTATTAAGGATTTGTTTTATGCACTCTGTTTGAATAAATCAACGCCCTCAATGTTCCCACGCCTTCCTGATGTTTGATAAGGGCATTAGATGTTGTTCATGCTTTTTGATGCAATGTGAATTTAACAGAAATAACTTTTGCAATGTTACTCATTCTGTTAAAAGTATTTTTGTTTGCAAAATATAGATAATTTTTAAGGAATTGTTAACGAAATCACAACTAAATATATTTTGTCAAATCTATGTATACTAATATTATAAAGCTGCAGGGTTGTTTGTTTGAAGGCGCTAATCTTCGGAATTACCAGCGGATTCGAAAAAATATTTTATCTTTATCGATATGATAGTCTATCCATGAGAAATAGTATAAGCTATTTAACATCAGGCTATGACACTTAGGAGCCGAGCAACGGGGGTGAAACCGCGGGGCACATTAATTTGCTCTCCTTCCCATTGTTTCTAAACTGCACCCTAATTGCGTAACTCAATTGCTATCACCATGGCATTGTTTTTGACATTCATTACGCCGTATGTTTGTTAATCCGTGCTCCCGTAACTAGCTCAATGCCGTAATGGATGTTGTTGAACTGTCAATATGAAAGCCATGGCGAAAGAAATTGAGTTACACAATTAGGTCGCAGGAACTCGTGAAAGTAGATCAGTTGCATTATCAAAAAGACGACTACATCAGCTAGGATTAAATCATCACCAGTAATGCAGTCACGACTTCTTTCAAATATTTCGAAACCTTATGAAGATGATACAATATCTACATACAGTACACAAAGGTAGAAAGTACTTCAAAGATCCAAGCTTACTTCTCGATGATGTAAGATAAGTAATTGATCTAATTTGTCAAATCATTGAGTCGTGTTTCTTAAATGTCGACTAATGAATTTTTATGCAAGCAGTACATTACAAAGCATGTGTAAAGATATTATTGTTTTGTTAATGTTCCGTGGGCGTAAGGCTCCGTGTGAGTCGTGAGTTAAATATGTTTGCCACTTAGTTGAGAAAGAGTCTTAGTCTTAGTTGAAAAAGAAAGAGAGAGCAAGTGATAACTGTTATTTGGGTACCATGTTGTCATATATGTTTGAACTCTTATTAGTAAGTACTTCTTCTTGTGTAGGTATCGCTATTCGTAAGTAAAGAGAAACATAATTTATTTCGTCATCTTCCTCATTGACGTCAGATCTCGCTTCATTTTTAATTTTTATTCTGTTCAATATAATTTTCCCTTAAATCATTATCCTAAGTGAGTTTTCCTTAAACATGTTTAACTTGATTCCTGAAACCAGTGGTTGGATGCACCCACGGAATAGAAGATACACCATTACGCAAACATCCACAATATCCAATTGGATAATAATATATTTGGAGGACCAAGTTCCTTTTAGATTAAGTTTTGATTAAAATAATTGTGAGCGAATGAGTACTTGTTCTTAGAATCTAGACTATTATGAAATATTTGTTGAAGCAAATTAGGTAATTAACGGGATCATAGCAAGCATAAAGATATACGATAGTCATGGTCATAAGCTGATCCTAATCAGATCATTGAGTTAACTCTCTCTTCGTAGGTCGTTATATTCAATACATTGAGTAAATAGGTAAATGGTCATTCTTATACAATTAAGTACGACAAAACTATTTGTTTATTATTCAACCATGGTAAAAATGTATGATAAAAGGGGCAATGACCATTTAAGTACTTACGTGTTTTGAGCATAGTATCTTTTAGGAGTACCATAACGTGGTAAAATATGAAGCTGATATCATTTTATCTGCAGATAAATAAAAAAATCAAGCAATATTTGTTATAGATATTTTAAATACGAAGATCTTAATCTTATTAGGGACGCTCGTAATGAAATACAAACTTTGAAATATGATAAATCATTATGTAACTCTTATAAAATGTCATGTGCTTTATCTGTGTAAAATGAACTGTCAACATTAAGTAGTACCGCTTTTTAAATGAAATTCGGTTACTGATCTAGAACAAACCATGTAATAATAAATTGGATTTGATGAATATCTCAGACGCCGCATGTACACGGCGATCTCAAACTATCTCAAACGACTGTCAGTCGCGAGTGCGCTTGCACTCGCTGTAAAAAGACGCGTGTCTATGTGTGCATGCGGGGTGCATGCCTTTTCTCTCGTTGAATTGAGCCGGCTCTCTGTATCTACCTATTTTATGCCCTAACTCTAAACTTTTATTGACTGTACATTATTGATCTCTATTATCATCATCATCACCAGCTATAGAAGTCTACTGGACACCAGTGGCGTGCCTACAAGGCAAGCCCGAGGGTATTTCACGTAATTTTTCATGATTGTAAATGTTTTTTATTGTACTTACATTCATGAAAAAATTAGAGATATAGGTACCCTCGGGCTTGCCCTGTAGACACGCCACTGCTGGACACTGGCCTGTCCAATCATAAGTCTTTTAACTCGATCCAACTTAACAGTAACTTTACATTAATTAATTAAGTTTCAGTACCATCCAATCAGTAGACACATAAGTACTGCGGGTTGCAATTAATTAGTGTCAAAACATCATATTACATTTGCCAGATAATTTCCAATTATTATCGAAACTGGCTTCTTGCTTTTACGGCATCTTAAAATTGCATAAGCTCCAATAGAAAGGTACGTTTTATGGGATCCACTTTGCCCTTTGAAAGTTAAATTTTCATACAGCTACAAGATGGAAGACTATGGAATATTTATTGTGGAGGCGTGTCTAAACAAAATTGATGTCTAACTGTTGTTTGTTACATAAACAATTGTTGATTCAATGCTTTCGTGTTGCAATATGTGCATTATGTTGACGACTGCAGGTGTATGAATTAAAGCTGTTATTAGTTATTGCAATAAACGTGGCCTATTTTTGGCCGTGTAGCTCAAATTACGTTCTCCATAGCTAAGAATGCGGAGTTTCTCTATTGCTAAGAGTACGCAGATTTTCCCCGGAGATGTCGAAAGTAAGGTTAGAGATTATATCATGGAGTCAGTGGATTTGCGTAAACAAAAATTTTGTCATATCATTGTCATAAATCACGCTCAGTAGCTTTGTGAACAAATCGAGACAAATACAGAACAAGAGATGGATTTCGTGGCTAAGAACTTTATGATATGTATATTGAATAGATTTATATATTTATTTGTAAACACATTCATTTTAAGTAGCATAATGGTGTGAAAAAACATATTATCATTAGTAAACTAAACAGACAATAATAGTAAAATTTAAATCACAATAAAGATATGTCTAATTAAAACATTACTAAGGAAATTAGGTGTATTTCGAAAATTTTAACAACTCTGATGATCTTGGTCGCAAGGTCAGTGCATCGTTAGTCGTAACTGCCGCCTCGAGAGCATTTAAGAACTATATAATATGCAGTTTCTTATACAAATTATAATGGTTACGAACTTACAACACATAAGATTTAATTTTTTTTCACTTATTCTTTGTATTGTCAATTCGTCATGTAGGTAGAGGTAGAGACCGTTCCACATAAGAAGTTCCTTCGAAGCTATGTTGGCTGCCCTGAATCTCAATTTATTACAACGTTTTTAACGGTGTTGGAAGTTTTCTTTTAGCACCAATTCACTTTCATCACTTTTTAACGTCCTAAATATTATTATAAAATATAAATCTACAAAAAAACACAAAACGATGAGACCTAAATAGGAATGACAAGCAGGGGAGTCAACATAGCTTCTAGGGGAATTCTTACGTGAAACGGTCTATAGGAGTATTTTTCTGTCAGACCATAATTTACTTTATCTTTACAGTAATTGTTTTTATTCTGTTCAGTCCTATGTGTTTAGATAATAACGTATTATAGAGCATTGTTTTATTAGGTTTCATGTATTCACATTTCACAATATACTGAACACATTATTGGCGTTCTGCAAGGTCTCATTCTAGGACCGCTTACATAAGTTTATTTTTAATTGCTAGTAATATCTGATGACCAATACGAACTGTCTCACGTGGTGGATTACGACTCTCATAGAGAGGAGGCCTTAGTCTCAATAGTGGGAACATCATAGGGTGATTATGTATGTATGTATGTTATGTAATATCTCATGTTTATTAAATTATTGACCCTTACAAATCTTTGAAAACAAGTCTGAATGAAGTTATAATACCAGGACATCAGTCCTTAATAGCCGATTAATATGCGGAATTATCTGAGTCACTTTATGTATTATTAATAACCCAGTTTATGCTACGTTCACTGACCACAATCATAGTCGAGTACGTCCTGTTCAACGAGAAAGTGAGGTCAAAGTTATAAAAGAAAAAAAAAAAACCAGAACAGCTGTCTTTACCGATAAAATCAAAATATGACACATTGACAACTGTCAATTTGTTAAAATCGAGGCAATGAATGAAAGTGCGTCAGTAAGACACGATATAGAACTTGATTTTGCAGTAGCTTGTCTTGAACAGATCTAGGCCTTTGTTCTTGTGTTCTTAATTAGATTGGCTTCGTTTTAATTATGCTACTAAATTGTCGTTGGACGAATGATGTGCTTTTGTATAATTTTCGAACTAGTAAATAGCCTCCATTACGAGCTCAGTGACTTGCAATGGGCCAATTACTTTGCTCAGCAGTGGATGATGATGATGGTACTTAAGGGCTCTCCTAACGTCTCCTGTCTTTTGCTTCATCCATTGCAAGAGCGTAAAATGCAATTCTATGGTACTTAAATATCATGAAGGGTGCTGCTTGCATTTAAAAACTCGGGGGTATTACTGATATGACCTAATTACAGATACCTATTATTATTGTTTTATTATTGTTTAGAACGTATTAAATTAGCTTAGACTAAAGAAAACTTTATATTTGTAATTTAATTTTATATTTTTATGTAAATGTTTAAAAATATGCATTTTAATATGTCAGCAACCACGTGCTACATGAGACTTGGCCCTTATCACATAAATCATAGGAAAGTATCTGTAATATCTACTTTGCATATCTTACATAAGGAATCGAGAACCGTAAAGTCGAAGTGACGTGCATCGATTATGACATCGATTTTATGCGTTGATTGATCGATTAATGTCCGGATGTTTGGTGTCACTACTCAAGGCTTTTGCTGTTTGTAAACATTCGAGCATCGTATTACGACAGTTGGTGTTTAAGGGTCAAGAAACGTCTTCAAAAATGTATACCTTTGTAAGTATTCTTTTAAAAAGCCTGCTCTTTCATTGCTTCTCTTCTTGCTCATTTATCTTACGGCCAATTTCTACTACGTCTAGAAATGTTCCACTCAATTTATTTAACAGATAATTTAATAGGTACAAAAGTCTAATACATTTTTGAATCAATTGATTCAAAGATGAATGACTTTTGTACTTACTTCGTATCTAATTATATACGAAGGTCTAATTGAATATCTTTTCAATTATACCTTCGCAAGGGTTCAACATATACCTGCAATGCAACTTGTTTCAAAGATTAATAAGCCAGATATAAACACATTACAATAAGTACAAAACACAAACGCACGATAATGTGTTAGAGCAATTAAAATTATACGTTAATGAGTATTTCGTTAGAAAATTAGCATACGGCCTTAGTGCTGAGCTAATAAAGAACAACCTTCGCGTCATTTATCGTATGGTCAGCGACATAAATTGGTTACCACTTCTACTTTTACATAGCATCTAAATTGACACAAAACTATTTGATACACTGCTTTTCAGTATATTTTTTGAACGAGCGAGCGAAGTGAGTTGTCGACTGAACCAATCCGGCGTTTGTATGTATAAGTTGTTCGACGATAACTCGAGTATCGTTGATTGGAACGTCGTGCAATTTGTATGCAAATTAATGAGACTGATGAATCAACTAAAACTAAAAAAAACCGGCCAAGTGCGAGTCGTACTCGCGCATCGAGGGTTCCGTATCATTTTTGGACGTATAAAGTGAAAAAATCCGGACCGCATAACTAAGTTTGTTTGTGAAGGAATTTTGAAAAAACTGTACTAGTAAGGAACATCGTTTTATTTTTGGTGCCATATTTGGGTCAATTCCTATCAACTCTAATTATTTCAGATTTTTCGCCCCGCAAACTTCGGAGATAAGGGCCCCCCCCCTGGTGGTATTTTTTTGGACATTTTTCATTATATGTCAAAAACTGTGAGACATAAAATAAAATAAAAATATATTTTGAAATGTGCAGATCAAGCCCTTTCATATAATATGTCACTTGACCTAGTAACCCCACTTTTAGTCGATAGCATTAGTAGTTGCTGAAATAAGCAGGTGTGACAGACAGACAGACAGACGAAGTCGCACCATAAGGGTTCCTTTTTTACCATTTTGGTACGGAACCCTAAAAATATAAAAAATTAAAAGAAATAATTTAAAACAAAAGAATTATAAATGCTGCATCGCATCCTCACGTAAATAGTTGACACTCAGCACAATGTTGCGGCATGGCAACATTTAAATTATATTTTCAACATGCCACACCGTCAACGCTGATTGTCAGTGCCGACCGATTTGATCCCTTTGCGAGTTTCGGATCGTTAACAATTCTCACAGCTCGTCTTTGAAGCAAGTCACGGCCCAAGCTAGTTTCCAGGTACTCCAGCAACTCCAGCCCAGAGATGAGAGTAGTACCTACTCCAGATGGGGTCGGAGTTACGATTTATACAAGTTTCCGCCCGCGGCTTCCTCTGCGTTTTTCGGCATAAAAGGTAACGGCTATCTGTTATTCTGATATATAAGCTATATTACTATAAAGTTTCATCAAAATCCGTTCAGTAGTTTTTGCGAGAAAGAGTAACCATCCATCCCCCCCCCCGATTTTTTTTTTTTTATAATTTCGCTACAGGCTTTTATGGCGGCTCACAGAAGACATCTGCCTGTGAAGTTTCATACACATTGGTTATTACTTTTTTTTAACTGTAGATTTTATGAGGGTGTGACAGACGGACAGACAGACAGCCCGACAGACAGACAGACGAACAGACGGACATGACAAAACTATAAGGGTTCCTAGTTTTACTACAGAACCCTAAAAACTAAATCATGAACCGACTATTGTTGCTGACTGTACTAAACATTCCATAAATAATCCATAAGTTATTGTTGTATTAATTAACGGTAATAAAAACATTGGAAGGCTTAAGATATCGAATTGAAAGTGGACTTATACTTGATATAATTGTGAAGATACGATGACCGAGTTGTTGGTACTTTATTCGGCCAATGTTGGCCACACAGCGAACGGTGTCTACAAGCACCAGGCTTTAGTAAGTTATTATAAGTTTGATCAAACCTCATTCCAACCTCGCCGACGAGGCCCGTCGCGACATCCCCATCATGACCCGAGTCCGCCGCCGAGTATAACTCAGACCCCAAACCGACCCTTGCTCGAGCCAGCCCGCGCTGAGCCTGTAGATTTAAATTCAACCCAAAATAATGAACCGATCCAGCTAGTAGTCCCTCCTTCTAGTTGCCCTCCCCCCAGCGACGCCCTAAGCCGAGGCCCGTACCCCACTAGGGGGTGCCCTGAGCGTGTGGTCGCTTAGTTTGTAGTTTTTATTTAGTTTTAAGCCTGGCTGGAGGCATTTGTAAGTCCTCACCAGAAGTCCGCGTTAAGCAGTGACGGCTGTTAGAAGCCAACTGCGAGAGGCGGACATTTCAAGTCGAAAGCCAACTGCGGATTTAAAAAAAATGTGATCAAACCTTACATTAGATAATGTAGCTTCTTATCAGTGAAACAGTGAACGTAGGCTACAATCGAATGCTGTAGGCTACGTTTTATCAGTTTAAGTTATCACGCGAAGTCACGGGCAAAATTTAGTTTTTAGGGTTCCGTACCGAAATGGTAAAAAAAGAACCCTTATGGTGCGACTTCGTCTGTCTGTCTATCTGTCTGTCTGTCTGTCACGCTTGCTTATTTCAGCAACTACTAATGCTATCGACTTGAAATTTGGAACAGTTATAAAGATTATAGAAACTTTATTGAAAATGAAAAAAGTCCAAAAATATTTTTATTTTCTTTGCAAAAGGGGCCGGAGTGGGGGTCCGTAATTTTAAAGTGGGGTTACTAGGTTAAATGGCATATCATATGAAAGGGCTTGATTTGCACATTTCAAAATATATTTTTATTTTATTTTATGTCTCACAGTTTTCGACATATGATGAAAAATGTCTGAAAAAATGCCATTCCCCCCCCTTATCTCCGAAGTTTGCGGAGCGAAAAATCTGAAATAATTGGAGCTGATAGGAATTGACCCAAATATTGCACCAAAAATAAAACGATGTTCCTAACTAGTACAGTTTTTTCAAAATCATCAAAATTCCTTCACAAACAAACTTAGTTATGCGGTCCGGTTTTTTTCACTTTATCCGTCCAAAAATGATACGGAATAACGGAACCCTCGGTGCGCGAGTACGACTCGCACTTGGCCGGTTTTTTTAATAAAAAACTCTACCATCAACGTGGGATTTTCGGTTAGAGTATCTGTTATATTATGTACCAGAAGCAGTACAAATTGCGCAAGATCGACTTTGGGTAGCCGGTTTTTTAATTCGTGCATGTTTACACTAAGAAGCCCGCCAGCTGTCACAATATTATGGTGTCACGTAACACTTGGTGCTCAAGTACAAGTAGGTACCTCTATTGGTACCGGTATTTACGAACTATGTCTATGTACGGAACCTCTCACGGAAGTAGGTACAGGAAGGGAACGTCCCACGTTTTTCTAAACATTACTGAGATGCCGACTATTGTATGTTGAGTAGTTTTGCGTTTTTGGTGTGATACTAAACTTCTTTTTATAATTACGCACGTAGGTATAGTAGGTGAGTATGGTGCGGAGAGCATGATAAATAATCGGTCAGCCGGCCTAGCATGACCACGATAGAAGCGGGTTTTGTCTACAGAAGAATAGACAAAGTGACAGATTGTAGAAAGATTTCTACCGTTTTATGCATGCAATGAAGAGAAGAAAAGTTTCTATTCTTCACTAGAACATGGTAGATACCGCGACATAGGAACATTAAATATAATCAAGTCTAATACAGCGCAATAGCGTTTTATTATTTTATGGGCAAAATAGCGGGCTTTAGTGCTTTAGTATCGCTTCCTAACCCCATACTACTAAAGATGAAGCGATCATTACGCTAACCACACCAAGACGATCCGATAGGAAAATAACATAACATTAGAGCAAGACGTAACAATGTTGAAGGGTTAATATTAGCTTATTATCGTGATATAACGAAAGCGTATCTCTACCCAAGCTTAGTATTCGATATGGTGCTTGTAAAGTGTAGTTTTACAACCGATTTGTGTATTAAACAAACCTTTATACATAATTTGCGGTTCATTGCTAAATGTGGCATACGATAAACTTCCAAATCGGTACATTTACCATACAATACAATATTATTTTTAGTACGAACCCTGAAAGTATTAGCGAGTTCCGTCTCACTCAAATAATAATAATAAAGAAGATAAAGTAAGTGTTCAGGCCACACAATAATGGCCATTACAAAGTTACTGTGACCAAATTAGGTCTTACACGAATATGTCTTTACTCGTAAAATCTTTATATCCGGTCACGTAATGGTGAATTTCACCAAATTTCACAGTCCGTATATGAATCACGAAACGTGAAAAAGTATCGTTTGTATGAATACATTTTATAAAAAAATATCATTTTATTTGCAGTGACATGCAAATGTTTTTTGTTTTTTTACATACTATGTTTATCATGTAAGTCGGATGTTAAGCTAGATTCACACTAAAATTACGTTTATTGTAGGGATGCATCGATATTTTCTATGAAGGCGTGCACAATTGCACACTATTCTGAGCACGCATCCACGTCAGAAGTGTGCAAGCCATCATTGAATACACTAATAAGGGTTCCCTTGTGTCGTGGGTGCGTTTACAAACACATATTTCACATACACAAACAGCCAGACCATTGTGCAATGCGGGAATCGAACCCGCGACACATCGCGCAGCAGCCAATCTCTCAGCCACTGGCGACAACCGTGCGGTCGATTTAACTTGTTTGACAGATAATTTCATGCAAATCTGTCACAATTTTTCTAATGGATAGTGCCAATCTGGAGATCGTGTGACTGGCTCTTTGAAAAGAAAAAAGTAACGAATATCGATGAAATGTTGTAGATTTATATAAAACTGTCGAAACATTGTCACTCACATACCTGGTTATTATTGAAAGATCGAAGATTGTCGTTTGTTATTGTCATCACTATTTTGCCTCTCAGATCGTCATTTGTCATTATTGCGTGCAACACAAAGTATCTACAAATAGTTTGTAGTCCTGTACCTACGTACCTATAAAGCTTCCTCCTTACATTGTAAAGAATTGTCGCCTTTGGCATCGTAATTAGGGTTCCGTACCAAAATGGTAAATAAGGAACCCTTATGGTGCGACTTCGTCTGTCTGTCTGTGTGTACAGTTTTTTCAAAATCATCAAAATTCCTTCACAAACAAACTTAGTTATGCGGTCCGGATTTTTTCACTTTATACGTCCAAAAATGATACGGGACCCTCGGTGCGCGAGTACGACTCGCACTTGGCCGGTTTTTTTTTCTTTATTACGCTACCGTAATATCAATTAATACGTAAATTTAATGCATAAAACATTCGCCGCATTATTGTGCAATTCATAAGTAATACGCAATGAATGTTTAAACTTTTAAAACATAAAACTATAAGTAATGTAAAATATTGACCGTAAACTAATGAAAACGACATCATGTTTATCAATTTACATTTTAAAAATAAACATCAATTTAAAAATAACCAATAACATTAATTTTACTGGATCAGTGGGTGAGAATCAAGTATCGCTACCGATGACATTTCGAAAGATTATGTTAATTGATTCGATGATATAACGAACAATGTCTCGATGTGGGCCAATGAGGTTTTTGACGTCTCCATGTGTTCGTAACCAAATGACCGTCATCTTGGGAGGTCGGGAAACTTCGGAAATATTTGGAATGTTGTGTTGCCTAATAATGATGATTGATTATGGGAACTGTTGAACTGGTGAAAATGATTCTTTATATTATATGAATATACCGCAATTCTTTTTAGATCCCATAATTATCGAATAAATTATCTCGGTAAAAGATACCTCCATGAATTCAATTTAATATTCAAACAATAGATAATAAAATTAACACTACACTTTATTTGTCAATACGTGTAAAAATAATCAAATTAAAATTATCACCTACTTAGTCATTGTATGTTAAAAGGAGAAAGTACACAGATATCATGTCATTTTAATCAGAGCTTATAAAGATTACTTACAGTGTAATTGTCAGATCCGTATGATTAATCTAAGGCTGCAGATCTATAGGTACTAATATTATAAAGCGGTAAAGTTTGTGTATGTATGTAGGAGGCCTTCTCCGGAACTAGGTACTGATCTGATTGTACCTGTACGGGTCTCACGGACGAAACCGCGGGCAATAGTAGTGTGTATCATACCTATCGACTGCGAAACGACTATTCTATATTCAGCTGGCTTTGAGACAAAACGTGAACAAGTCTAACCCTACTAAATTTAAAACCATGCGATGCATCAGTGGCGAAGGCTCCATACAACTCGATTCCTACCAGTGACTCCGAATACTTCGTACCGCCTAATGAATGTCGTGTTAACTTTAAGTTTGCCTTAATTTCTATATATTTTTGTATCTTTCCAGGTTTGAATATGCTATTTTCCCACTGTTATCAGTTGATATTTTAGAGACAATTCCAACAAATAAGACATAACTAAAATCGGTCCAGCCGTTCTTGAGTTATACATAAATGGTGTAACTAACCCGATTTTGCTTTTTTATTTAGATTTTGAACACACAGTCTATAAAGCTGACCATCTGCCCGCATCCTTACAGGTCGCCAGTCGAGACATTTACATGTTGTGCCTTGAATACCATACCTCAGTTATATCACTCGTTACACAATGGAGCTTTCTCCTCTGTATCTCTGTAAGTAGGTACTTATTATATTGCTTACTGAGGATCCCCCAGCCTATTGTTAATCATGTCTTGTTTGTAAAGGTACGGTTTCAGTAAATCAACACGTATATTCTATAAGCTTCTGATTTATTGATTTTGTTGACTAGTTAGGGCAATATGTCTGTACATATTGCCCTAACTAGTCAACAAAATCAATAAATCAGTCAAGTCACTGTTGACTTGTAATTAATTATTGTTAATTATGACTTGCTTGTAAAGTTACGGTTTTAGTTCAATCAACAAGTTGAAACATGAATAGCTGCTGATGTATTGTTTTGTTGATTAATTAAGGCAATATACAGGTCTTGCCCTTAAAAAGTCAAAGAGCAGTAGCGTGCCAAGAGGGCAAGCCCGATGCATTTTTTTCGTTTTAGAGAACATTTAAATTAATTTTTCATTTTTTTTTTAATGTACGGTACGTGATTTTTTATGTACGTATTGCTTTAATAACGACTTAAAACTCACTTAAATTTATGAAAAAAATGCATAAAACTCTCTAAAGTTAAAAAAAAAATTGGGTTTGCCTCTAAGCATGCCACTGTAAAAAGTAAGGGCCTAACTCCCAATAATCTTGGTAATCATTTGTTACTTCCGGTCAGAGGTCGCCACGTAATGGTAGGTCATGTCAGCTTTCTATTGAAGTATCATTAGGTGCCTATTCATTTATTGTTTGTAGAATGTGCGTGTGCGCATTTCTGAAAAGAGGTTACTTAACAGTCATGAGGAGATGACAGTTTTTTTTCGTTTACAACCAGCCTATCTTGATTTGTATCTGATGGCACGGTTAGTGCTACGTTTAATTGGCTGCTGTGCTTAGTGTTGTAGGTTCGATTTCCATACGGAACTAGTATTTGTATATCATAATATAGTGAGTATAGACTAGAGCATTTTCTCGAGCATTTCTGTGTAACAAAACGGCGAGCACCTCGACGTCTGGTTCGTGAAGGGTGGTTCGGTTTCGGGTGGTCGGTTCGTGGTGGTGGTGGACATTAGAACATATGATAGAGCGGCGCGTTCTGTTACAAGTAAATGCTCTAGTCTATACTAACCCAGAGATATAGATAGATAGTTGCTCCGGGTTCTTGGTTTTTATGCGAGATTTGTGTTAATAAACGCACTCACGACACAGCAGTAATTCCTAGTGTGGTGCAGCGAGCGTTTAAAAAACATATCTGAAGAGACTCGTATGAGGTAGATTTGATTACATCATTGCCTTGTGGTTTTTGGTGCATTCCGGATACGTACCTGAAAAAAACAAATTTTTTCGTTAAAAAGTGTTACAGTTATACAAAAATATATACAGGTAGGTACCTATTGATAATGCGTATAGAGATCGATTGTCATTTCTCATTGTCAAATCGTCATGAAATAGGTATCATTAACAAACATTTTTGTTTTCCAATTAAGGGGCAATTTCACTAACCTATCAATAAAGGAATCTGTCAGTTAAGTTTAAATTTTTGACAGATTTTGTATAGAAAATCTGTCAAAAATTTTATCTTTAGCTTATCGAACAGATATTGATAGGTTGGTGAAAATGCCCCTTAATCTTCTTTTGTTTTCATTTAATCGGGTTTTCCCGGTTCGAATATGCGAGACGCATAATGAGCTCATGACCAAGAGAGTTTGCTAGTTTTAAGCTCGTATGAAGACTAGCTCACGAAATAATTTCGTGAAAGCTCCTGAGGATCCACTGTGTTGACAGTGGGGACTTGCTTGTTCCTTAAGCTGCTGGCACAGCGAATCCTCCAATCCATTATACATATAGCGTCGGCATCGCGCATGTGATACTCTTTCGTCGCAAGCGTTTCATAAGCAGACCACCATCGTCGTATAAAAAACCGGCCAAGTGCGAGTCGTACTCGCGCACCGAGGGTTCCGTATCATTTTTGGACGTATAAAGTGAAAAAAAACTGGACCGCAAAACTAAGTTGATGATTTTGAAAAAACTGTACTAGTTAGGAACATCGTTTTATTTTTGGTGCAATATTTGGGTTAATTCCTATCAACTCTAATTATTTCAGATTTTTTGCTCCACAAACTTCGGAGACAAGAGGAGGGAATGGTATTTTTTCAGACATTTTTCATCATATGTCGAAAACTGTCAGACATAAAATGAAATAAAAAATATATTTTGAAATGTGCTAATCAAGCCCTTTCATATGATATGTCACTTGACCTAGTAACCCCACTTCAAAATTTCGGACCCCCACTCCAGCCCCTTTTGCAATGAAAAAACAAAAATTGTTTTGACTTTTTTCATTTGCAATAAAGTTGGGCAAGCATTTTTTATAACTGTTCCCAATTTGAAGTCGATAGCATTAGTAGTTGCTGAAATAAGCAGCCGTGACAGACAGACGGACAGACAGACAGACGAAGTCGCACCTTAAGGGTTCCTTTTTTACCATTTTGGTACGGAACCCTAAAAAGGTGAGTAAAAACCGTAGATTACTAATACATAATAATCATAAACATATTTGATTGCAAACGGACGCACATATTTCTTTAACCCATTTATTTCTATTACAACCGTGTTAATTAAACACTGTTCACTGGCACTATTAACACATTCATCAACCGTATTGGAATAACTGTGATGTCTTTGTGCTGAGTCAGTCGGCATGCCGATCTCATTGAATAACTGTTCGATCTTTATTGCATTAACGGTGATAAATTGCTGTTATTTATGTAGATATAGATATAAGATGGATGGCGATTTGTAAAGTAAGTCATATTGATTTTGTATAATATTGTTGTATTGTTTTGTAGTTAAAAAAAAAAGTAAAAACCACCTCAATAATGTTAATTATGTGCGAAACAGTTTCGGCATTTAAGATAATGCTAAAATAAGCTACAGCTTATAAGAGCTATACTCAGAAAGAATTGGTCAGGTTTTGGCCCAGCTTTTGGCATGGTAATATGATAAAACATAGAATTTCATGTTTATGCTAGATGCATAATAATATGGTGCATACGACAGATTGTCATTTGTCTCATAGACGGAAAGATCCGACAGCGACCGACTGTAGTTGGCGAGAATCGGTCATCGACAAAAAAAAGGCCGACTTATGTTTGTTCTTGTTTTGACATAATTATCTCCAATAAACATCAGATCAAATCGTTAAGATTCAGTCATATTTGCTCCGATTTTTGTAGGATCCCTGTTTCTTCTCATAATAATTATTATTGTCGGACTTCTGCGATTTCTCTAAACAATAACAAAGCAACATAAATCATTGCTTAACTATTAAAATTGCCACTTAACAACTAACCCCGTTCCCCTCTACTGAACGTAATTAAGTATAATAAGTGCGTAATTATTGCGATGATTGCATTTAATAAATATAATTGCATCGTTTAGTCGCACGGGTTGCTTCAACTGTTGTCATATGACTTGTGGAGTTGACGTGACATATTATATAGCTTAGGAAAATATAGGAAACGCTATTTTATTGGTACTTTTGAATCGCATCTCTGTCTCGTTCTATCTCTAGGCTTCTCTAATATTTGTGTGAGAGATGTATAGCTACCAAAGTTCTCTGGTAGGTTCGGTATTATGTTTCAATGTGCGTCAAAATCCCCCGATTTCTGAAAGTCTATTCAATATACATCTCGTGTCGCCTAATATGATTGGTTGTTGATATTTTGCCCGACCAATCACAGATAAAATGAGGTTATATTTATATCGACGGTTCCTACTAATTTAGACGTTTATTGCCGGATGCCACGGTGCGGTAGCCTTGCGGATGTCGTACTGCGCACGTTTTTTTACAAACAGTTCACGCGTCGAGAGCGCGGTGCGATGCCGTGCCGGCGCCGGTACATTCATGTGCCGGTACTGCGCACGCACCACAACTTACAGGACGCAGGCGCGGACGCAGCCGACGATTTTGGGGGGGGGGGTCATACTGCAGCCGAAGACTTTACGGGGGGGGGGGGGGGGGGGGTGTCATATCGATTAATGCCGACGTGCTGTACCGTGAATTACCGTGTTTGGCCAATTCTTTTACGATTTTGGGGGGTCATGACTCCCATGACTCCCCCTGGGACCGCGCCTGACAGGACGGCGCGCACTCTCAACCCGTCAAATATGTACCTATGAAAAAAAAACAACCGTCCATGCACAGTAGCAGACAGGCTTTAAAATTGCAACAATACAAACAATTTGAAGATCCCGAGTTAAGAGCTTCTTCGGTAACGATAACTGCAGGTCTCTTAAACTACTCGTATATTATAATGTCAAGTTGCTTCAAGGCATTGGACGTAGTTAGTGTAATGTGTTCTCACTTTACTATGCCATAGATAATTACCTTCCTATATTGAAGAAGGTAACTTATTATAGAGTATTTTAATTAACGAAAGGCGTTCCTTATTAAAACCGGATTTAATGTTTTCGTGTAGGTGTCCAATCTAATCTAATTCGAAGCGCAGAAGCAATTTCTCAGGCACTGCGTCAATCTAGCTGTCAAAGGCAAGTCTTCGGAAAATTGGCGTTTAATTTAGCTAATCTAATGATTAATTCTAACTATCGCTTTGCGTCAACTGATCAGTTGCGCCATTGAATAATTTTGTAAATCTTCAAGGTGGTCCTTTAAGTGTATAATAATTAGTTGTTGGAATTTTATTCATAACTACCACATATCTTAATGTTATTAAATACTAGCTGTTCCCCGCGGTTTCGACCCCGTTGATCGGCGCCTAAGGGTCGTAGTGTGATGTTAAATAGCCTATACTATTTCTCATGAACCTGGAAATCATATACAAAAAAAATTTACAAATCCGACTTTGGTTTCAGAGATTAATTTTCAAACAAATAAGTTTATTTGTTTGAAAATTAATCTCTCTCTGTTGTAGCTGAAGAGTTCTTCAGCTACAACAGACGTCTACAAACGTTAAGGTATCCATTCCATTCTTCATGAAACCCTAAAAATAACTATAAACGACATTATTATAACCTAAACAACACCGCAAGTTTGACGAAAAACACGGTCCGTTTTCCGATAAAAAAACGGACGTCTACAAGCATTTGTTCTATTCTCCCATTTTTGGCACGAAACTCTAAAAATAACTCACAACGACATTCAAAAGAATCCTATCCATCTGTGAACAAAATATTTAGGTGTGCCTACATCTTGTTCATCGAGCAGCTGTCAGATAAAAATCGTTGGCTTAATTATATAAGAATGATTAGGTATTTGATTTGCGGCCTTGGCTAATTAAGTATGGATAACAGATTTTAATTAGACGTATAGTATAGACTTGTTTAGCAGGAACTATAATGTCAATTAATTATGGTAATTCACTTACATGCAAATTGGTTAAGTGAAACGCTCTGATTTCACCGCTCTTATATGGTATGGAGTTATGGGTTGTATGACTATTTTCCGCAGTCTATGGTTGCACATTTTTCGGAAAAATTACTTGATATAAAAAAAGCCCGTGTCTATAAACTAAAATGAGTTGGTGTGTTCGCTTTAAAATAGGTACTATTTACCTAACAGTACCCGAAAAAAATAAAATTTCAATGAAATGAAATAGATAAAAAAAATTAAAGAGCGAATAGATAGGACCAAGCTTTACTAATTTTGGAAGCTCTTCAGATCTGTTTTTTTTCTCTTTCAATATTTATATTACAACAGAGAAAACATTTTCGTGTAAACATGCATAAAAATACAAAAGGGTTTATCGAAGTATACTCATTAGTCATGAAGTCTTGTTATTTACAAACTATCATATGAGTATCAAACTACCCTATTATTACTATTTTTAAGAACCTTAACCTGCCTTTATGAGTAAGAAGTGGATCGGTTCACTCATTACATTCAAGGCTAAGAGGCCACGCCTCGCTTGAACTCTGATCGGTTTTCTTAAAGCCTTTTCTAAAGTTATACTATCCATTTTTTTTTAATTCATAGTTTGTGTACTTTGTTCTAATAAAAAAATAAATTAAAAATTAAATAAATTAAAAATTAAAAAAACCCGACTGCAAAAAAACAACTAAAAAGTTCAAAACAAGAGCACTTTTCAAGCAGTCTAATGCAGTTGGTGGCATAAAATCTAAGATTTAACACAAATTGCCACCAACTGCATCAGACTGCTTGAAAAGTGCTCTTGTTTTGAACTTTTTAGTTGTTTTTTTGCAGTCGGGTTTTTTTAATTTTTAATTTATTTAATTTATTTTTATTTTTCACTTTTTAGTTTTTAATGTATTTGTATATGTTTTCGTAATCTTCTTTTCGAGCCCTTCATTTTGATACCCCACATGATAGGTTTTGAGGAAAACAAACTTTTTGGAGACGCTAAAAATCGGTCATTTTTCACTGTTTTTTTGTTTGTATATCGTTAATACTTGAAATAAAAACTTAAATCAATAAGTAAGAATTAGCGAGAATGATTGCTTTGTTAAGCAACTTTAAATCGTTATATATCCTAAACTATTATTTAAAATGAAAAATGATAAAAGGAACCTAAAGATGATTTTAAAATACCTATTCAACGACATCCCACTTGACATAGTTAATCAACTTTTTTTTTTTCATTTTGACAATATGGCGTCTGGTTGTCGCTGTGGTGAATTTTGATTATTGTTATGTCTTTAGTGACACTCGCAAGGTCAAGACGAATCGATTGACGTAAGAATTATCAAAATCGGCCTACGCATTTGGTCTCTAGAACGCCACATAGAAACAAACATACATACATACATACATAGACTGATAAACACATTACCCTCCTTTGCGTCGCGCAGTCGGGTAAAAATAGCATTACATTTTTTTATAAAATACATCACATTGTAGCGCACCGTGTGATGCTTGAAGTAATTTGCTTGTGACCTGACTTCACACATTCCACGCTCGACTGGTACCAGGGTACAAGCAATGAGTAAGAAGTGAATCAAGTGAATCAGCTAACCCATCGACCTCAGTAAGTTTGATATTGTTGTGTCAAGGCGAGTCAAGGAGACGCATTGCTTGCACTGATTCTTCTTGCTTTTTTTGGACACACGGGCGATATGATCGGTTAACATAGTGTAGAAAAGTGATTTTATGCATTATTTTAGATACTTTGTATACAGACCTATAAAATCGAATGCGAGTTAAAAATCTTTTATACTGATGGCAGGTTTAGAGACCTATTGAAGGAGGAAACCTATTCAGTATTCGATACTAGTTCGATTAACTACGGGACCAACTTTGAAATCACAAAAAATATCCATATTTCTGGACAAAATATAAATAAATAGCTGATTATTTTTTTTCTGATTGGTCGATTTTTTTATGATACAAAATGTCACTCAGTAGGTAAATCAGATTATTAAATATTTTTCTTTGTAATAAAAACAAATCAGCCCAGGGTTCATTTATTAAGTCCTTGGTAAATATTTTAATATTCCAGAATAAAAGTTCACTGTATCCCTTTCCATGTCCTCAGCTACCTTTTAGCCAAACATCAAAATTGGTTCAGTAATTTAAGCGTAAAATTTACGCTTATTATCATAATATTTTAAGTGATAAATTCTTGTGTATATTACATAATTATATGTATATAGTTTCTCGGAAACGGCTTTAACGATTTGGATGTTTACTTTCCAAGTTTATAAAGATAGATACTCGTATACAATAATAATATATTATGAAGATACTACTAAACAATCCTCCTTACAAGGGTGTAACCGGAAACCTTTAGAATACCACTCTCCTTACTCATTTTACCTCTACCTTATTACCTTATCTTGTTTATAAATTATAATTAATGCGAATAATTATAATTAATCGTGGACAATACATCTCTGGTGTAGGCATATCGCAAGGATACGTTTCCTCCCACAGCGGGTACCTACGTAAATTGTTATCTTACGACGTCATCAACATTGTATGGGAATGTCAATCAAGCTAAGAACAATGGGAGATCATAATGAGGATTAATTCATATGAGTATGAAGTGTTAATACGTTGGATACCTTGAGGCTCGTCAAGTAATGTACGTATAAAGCAATAGCATTCTGGAAGATGTATGTCAAGTGCTTGTCCCATAAGCTGTCGGCACAGCGAATCCTTATTTTAAAGGGTCGGCAAGGCGCATGTGATGCACGCTTGCAGCACTGAGTGTGCTGCAAGCGTTTCATGGGCTGTAATAACTGCTTATCATCAGTCGGGCCTCACGTCTGTTCGTCATCGTAGCTGTATAAAAAAATCATAAGTTTTGACTGATTTCAGGATCTGTCCTGAAATCAGTCAAAACTTATGTTTTTTTTTACATGGATTAATCCATGTCAAAAAAATCATAAGTTTCAAATCAAAACACTAAATCACTATTCTGATAGTGATTTAGTGTTTTGATTTTTAATCCATAGATCCCGTAAAAATAATATCTGGATGAAAAGGTACTAAGCTGGACCCTCCTAAATAATTAACTGGATCTTCCACTGATATAATATATTATTAGAGAGTTTCTAAATAAAGGGTTGTGTAGAACATTTTTAGCATTTTATTCTGAAAATGATCCCTTAATTAACCTTGGTAAGAATTAGAACCCAAGTTTGGGATTATTCGATCGACAATCCAAAGGCCTTGTCGTTGAGCATTTATCGCTTTTTATAATTTAATTATAAATAAACTCAATTTTTGTTCTCTTTCGTTGCTAATGCAGCTAAACTAAACAATTAGTTAAACAAAAAAAGCTGAAAGTTCCATCCTAATCGATTAACTTAAACCTAGATTGCAAATAAAATCACAGGCGTACTTAAATTTGCCTAACAAAAACAGAAAATTATTTTCCCAACCAATTTTTTGTTCGACGCAAAGTAAGTCATACTTTGTAACCGTATTTACTATAGTACCTACACAATTTAAATACTATTGTTATCTTCGTGATGCTTTGAGAAATCACCAAGGCTGTTGCTTAGCAACCGTTGCTTTTTTTTCGAAACAGTAGGTCACAGTTTACAACAGAGCGTTATGGTTTGATGGTTTGACACGCGACCGATGCCCGTCCTGATAAGTTTGATGCCCAAATTAGATATAGTGCACCTCGATGTATATTGTTTGTACACATAACATCAAGGCCCTTTTTTCCGAGCGATATGCAGAAGTGAATGCTTTACCCACATTTGTAAGTCACGTCTAATACAGGGGAGCGTACCGTAACTGGGCAACAAGTCTAGAGTCCGGGCTGCTACTGAGAGTTTCCTAACTGGAAAACAATATAATAGTCCGTTAAATTGAAAATGGCCATATAACGTATCTTTTTCTACGTAAAAAGTCATGTTAAATGGCTGTTTTCAATTTATCAGACCGTTACAAATCCGAACCCTCTAGTTATCGCCCCATTAGCCTCCTCAAGGTTTTCGGGAAGATCTACGAGAGGCTAATTTACAAAAGACTCAAGGATTACGTAGAATCCAAGAGTCTCCTTCCTGACGAGCAGTTTGGGTTTCGACCCAGACACTCTTGTATTCATCAAGTCCACCGTATTGTTGAACATGTAAGCCACGGCTTCACATATGGAACGATGACGGGCATAGTATTTTTCGATGTGGCAAAAGCCTTCGACAAAGTCTGGCACAACGGCTTATTGTACAAGCTGTACGAACTCGGAGTGCCAGATCGTCTCGTGCACATCATCCGAGACTTTTTGTCGAATCGCACCTTCCGCTATCGCATCGAGGGAGGCGCTCTCTCCTCCCCTCATCCCATAAAAGCCGGAGTCCCTCAAGGCTCCGTGCTGTCCCCCCTCCTGTTCACGCTGTACACAAGCGACATTCCCAAAAAGGGAAAGGCCCAGTTGGCTTTATTTGCTGACGACACGGCCATCTATTACTCAGGCATCAGCCCCAATAGCATAGCTCGAAATCTACAGACCGCGGTCAACGCCCTAGGCGATTGGTTTCGGAAATGGAGAATCGAAGTAAACCCCGATAAGAGCCAGGCGGTTTTGTTTTCCAAACCGCGCACTCCTCCTGATAACCCCTCCCCGATCACCATGTTCGGCAAGCCGATCCCTTGGGATAGGCAAGCCAAATACCTGGGCATCATCCTCGATAGGAGATTGAACTTTATCGAGCACATAAGGACGGTCCGCTCTCGCGCCGCCTTCGCTCTCGGTCGCCTCCACTCCATCCTTAATGCACGTAGCAAGTTGGCACTTAAGTACAAAGTGCGCATTTACGTGACTTGCATACGCCCTATCATGACCTATGCTGGCGCTGTGTTCGCACACGTCAAGACATCTCGAATCCATAGGATGCAAATCATTCAAAACAGGTTCATGCGAAAGGCCACGGGAGCTCCCTGGTACGTTCGTAATGATCGCCTGCACTTAGACTTAAAACTGCCCACCATCCAGCAGTGCTTGAAACGCGCCTCCAAACGCTTCTTTGACTCTGCCCCGAACCACCCGAATCCTCTGGTGGTATCGGCCGCCCGATACACCCCCTCTCAGATTAGCAAAATTCGCCGCCCGAGGCATGCTTTAAATACTCCCGATGATGCTATCACCTTACTGCAAGAGAGCAGCAGGGAGACCAGCACTCTGCGTAGGTACAAATACAGACCGGCGCCATTCCGACCTCGCCGACGAGGCCCGTCGCGACGTCCCCATCACGACCCGAGTCCGCCGCCGCGTATGACTCAGTCCCCTAACCGACCCTTGCTCGAGCCAGCCCGCGCTGAGCCTGTAGATTTAAATATGTCCCTAAATCATATTAATCCGATCCAGCTAGTAGCCCCTCCCTCTAGTTGTCCTCCCCCCAGCGACGCCCTAAGCCGAGGTCCGTACCCCAGTAGGGGGTGCCCTTAGCGTGTGGTCGCTTAGTTTGTAGTTTTTATTTAGTTTTAAGCCTGGCTGGAGGCATTTGTAAGTCCTCACCAGATGTCCGGTTAAGCAGTGACGGCTGTTAGAAGCCAACTGCGAGAGGCCCTTCAAAAAAAAAAAAAAAAAAAAAAATTATCAGACCGTTATCTTGTCAGTAAACTTGGCCCTAATAGGTACTTTGCTTAACCCAAAGATGGAACCGAGGACCTAGTATTTATTTGATAAATTCAATATAATATAATATTTTTGAGCTAATATTGTTAATTTTGCTAGAGATAACAATAAGAGTAAATATAAAGCGGGAATTAGGTATAATTACGAAACTATTATAGTGTCGTGAAATTATAGCTTAACAACTATAGTCCTGACCGTAATTAGGGTTTAAAGTATTATATTGGCCAATCTACAAATTGTTATGTACACAGCTACACAATTTTATTTTTCTTTAGTTTTAGCCCTTCACTAAAATCATTATCACGGGTGGACCATGTTTCAAGCTGTCGTTAGGCTTTAGTTTTACGACACTAATTTCGTACTGTAATTCCCGCTGTACTATTTTAGCCTTACTCTAAGTCTGAACCTAAAGATGTCAACTAAACCTATTTCTTAAGACCATGTGAAAAGCTATAAATATCTTGCAAACGTTGTTCTATTATTACCTTGTGAACGATTGTTAAAGTTTAAACTTAATTTTGATTATAAAACAATAACAATGGACTCAAGTCTGGTAAAGTTCACATCTTTCAAGGTCCCAGAGTTTGCGAGATAATTGAACATAGTCTTGGGCGCGTCTGAAGTTGAAGATATGAATCAAAACATTTGGAAATAACTTTATTATGGAGCACCAAAATGTAAGTATATGGTTTGTAATTGCAAGCAATCGAGAGGAGACGTCAAAATTATAGTGTTTTCAACGTTTCAACTCGCATCTGATCTAATCGTTTGGGAACTTCATATGACATTAAGTTACATTATTTGATATGTCGAAATAGTAGTAGTACTAGAAGTACTCAGTAGAAAAGCTTTATGTTATCGTCTGGGGAAGTAGGTACTATCACACAAATTTTCACCGTTAAGTAGAATTACTGTTTTGGTATCAGGTATGGATGCCGGTGTAATTACAGGCCCATAAGACATTTCAACTTTGTCTCTAGTATGGACAACAAGCCGGAGATGGCTCTGGTATTGCAGATATCCATAGGTGGCGCTGATCACTTACCAGCAGGTGGACCGCTTGCTTGTTGACCACTCAATCACACAGAAAAAATACAGACCAATATTACCTTCCGATATACCATTCACTGTAAGTTTTATTACAATTTATACTCTTGGTACTTCATTTACATTGACATGGTGTTCGAAACTTATGAAAATTAGCCTTTACATTAGTTCAATTTTAAAATATTACGGCGACTGACTGACTGATAGACAACGCATAACCTACAACAGTAGACTGTGAACCTAGAGATTTGAAATTTAAAGGAAATATTCCTTGAGTACCCTAGAGGAGCACTAAAAAGGGATTTTATCAAAATCCATTCCTTTAAAATGGGTGGTAAAGTTTTTATGAAAAAAAAAAACGACACCGTGTTGTTTTCCGACTTGCATGCAGACGGAGTCGCGGGCATAGCTAGTATGAATATGCCATTTGCTTTCTAGCAGTACAATCATTTCTTTGCGTACAAACACATCAAACAAAGCCCGCGGCTCTATGCTGTAGTGTTTCGAACGCTTGCGATAGGTCGCGCACGCCGGCGCCGTTGAAAGTCGCTATGATCACGCGCAACTGGGAGGGACCGATTCTAAAGCAGTTTTAGTTACACAAAAAGAATACATCTTGTTTAATGCATTATTTTTTTTAACGGAATAGATACGAGATACGAAATTGAATGTTGCTTTAGAATAGTAAAAAATTGTGTTTCAAGATATACATTTTTAATATTCTCAAGGTAGGACATCTGCGGAAAGTAATATTGTATCTGTAGGGAATTTTTAAATAGGTAGGTAAGAGAACATAGGACGGACAAACATGACTTGGAACAGCAGTGGGTATGACAAAGCTGTCAATAATGATAATAATCAATTATGTATAGATATTGATTTTGTATACATACAAACATTTTCAATTTCAGGTATTTAATAAGGTACCTACTCGTAGTTTAAACAAGAATCTATACAGACAGTAGCCTAATTTTAACAATGAATTAACTTCAGAGGAATAGATTTTAACTTGATAGTTAATTGTGATTGTATGACCTCTAAAATAAATATTTAATAAAAACATATTTAGCTTTACTTATTTTAATTGAATAACCTTTTGACAAAAAAATTAAAATATCTTTGGTGGGAACGACTTGTAAGGTTCTTTTTACTATTATTTGAAAGGTATGTTCATGTAGATTTTAATAACTTATTTGACTAATTACATATTGTTTTAAATTCTTGTGTTATCATCAGAATATGTAGGCAATCATTCAATTTTAATTCAACAATAAATGGTGGAGTCAAACAATCATTTCGATATTAAATATCTTTAAGTACAATAAGCGCATACTAGAAATTACGACATCAACGTACACATTTAAAGGCTGGGTAATTACCCCATAGACTTAGATGCATTGTAATTATTGCCCATATACTTACTTACATCAAGATAAACAAACTGTATTTACGGTAGTGAAGGGTACTCTTATTCACTCGATATAAGGCATTATATCGTGGGAATATTTTAGAAATTACTCGATACATACCTCGTAAGGGATCGTCATTACATTTATGTTCCTTTCCTTCATACAGGATAACTAGCAAACTGTTATCTGTTAAATTTTCTTCTGGCCTTTTTTCTATCGGATGGCAAGAGACCCGAAAAAGCGATGTCGTTTCATGGTTGATATACCAAAAACCCAAACTCTGATTTCACTTTCGTTGTGAGAATCGCCAAACAGTGGAATGCGCTGTCTGAGTGGGTGTTCCCCGATAGTTACAATGGGCGTCTTCAAGTCGCGAGTGAATCGTTTTTTTCAAGGCAAGTGTGCCCTTCGACAAGGCGAAGTCACTTGCAAAAGGCGGTAGTCGACTTAGCGTAAGAGAGCCTTTACTTTTGCAATTTGTTTCATCACCACTGCTCTAAAAACGCTAAAAGGAAAACATCGTGAGGTAACCGCTATGTCCTATAGAACCAAAAATTCGAAGATGTGTGACGTCCACCAACCCACGCTGGGCCCGCGTGGTGGACAGCCCACTCTTTCACACAGAGACGAGGCCTTAGTCCCAGCAGTGGGAATATTATAGGCTGATTATGATCAGTAAGTAGTTAGTTAAGAGCTTTCTAATGGCCGTACCCAATAATTGATCTATCGGCTCTTTAAGGGTAAAGAGCCGATAGATCAATTATTGGGTACGGTATCTCTAGTAGGGACTAGAGATATATTTTTGACCTTACCCATAAAGAACTTATGTCCAAAATCTATCTCTAGTAAGGGAAAAAGCCGATATATCGGTTATTGGGAATGGCCATATATTGCCAACTGCTACTGCCGTCAGATCACATCACTCAATTGATATAATAACGTTTTTATTTCTTCTTCTCTTTTGAATGTACTGTATTATTTTTAGCAAACGGTAAAGTAATTGGCACTAAACAAGTGAACGTAAACGATGACGCGTGAACTTATCGTTCATTCAACATTATTTATCTCCTCATTGTACACACGGAAACCAGGTCCTTGAACTATTGTACGAATGTCTACAACTTACTGAATGTCAAGATGGCACTTGGAAGTGGACTCGTGTTTATTTAACACGACAGCTATGTTAACAGGATCCCTTAACATAAAGCAGTGGTTTTCAACCTTTTTATAATCAGGAACTACTAAGACTTTTTTGTTCGGTGCAGGGACCAAGGTTCAAAATAAAAATTAATTTATTACTGTATTAGCTGTGTATCGCGGTTTCATCCGCTGTTTAATTTAACTAAGGGTCGTACCGTGGATGTTAAAATATAACTATTTCTCATGAATTTCTCATGAATCAACCTGTATTTCCAGAGATTAACGCGTTCAAACAAACTCTTCAGCTTTATTATATCAATATAATAAAGCTGAAGAGTTTGTTTGAACGCGTATTGTTCCCCCGCGGTTTCACCCGCCGTTTGATTTAAAATAAATCGGATTATTTACCCGTCCCAGCTCTTACTTCGTTAGTTCGTTTTCGCTTAGCGTTCATTCTGTTTTTTTTTCTTTTTGGTCAGCTCCTAAGAGTTATAGCGTGATGCTACGTAGCCTAGACAAAAATATTATTTTTTAATATTACTCCTATTTTTAGAGATTAGCCCATTCAAACAAACAAACAACAACTCTTCAGCTGTATAATATTAGTATAGATAGACATAGACAAAGTAAATATTAATTTAATGATGGGTTTATAGCATTCTTTCGCGGACTGTAATTTTCTTTTTGCGGAACACTGGTGGTCCGTGGACCACCGGTTGGGAACCCCTGACATAAAACATTAAGCCCCTGTTACACAAGTACTTCAGCTTCCTCACGCTCATTACTAACACTCATTAGTTTGCGTACACAGTCATACATCAATTTTTGCATTTAACTTGTAAATAGTGAAAATCCGAAAACTGAACGACGCGACGTTTATGACTGAAAATAACAATTACATTATTCGAAAGCTTTCGCAATCAAAATAAGCATGCTCGTTTCTTAAAACAAGCTGTTAATGGTAATAGGTATCATTAGCTCGAAATTTAGAATTTTTCAGCCTTTCAATGAGCATGTGTAGCAGTAGTGATGACCTACGTAGTTTAGGCGAATGCTACCTACTAGAATATAGGTATAGCTCGTGCTAAGAAAAGAACATGCTTATTTTGAGACGAAAAAAAAATGAGCATGCTTGCAATTAGCTTCGTACTAATAAGTATGCTCATTATATACCATCAATGGAGGCTTTGGAATAATGTCACAAGTACTTAATATATTATTTTTACTCATAGACGACGGCGACGTGTTTTAGTCTCCAATTATTTGTAGTGTGTATTTTGTTCGACCCAAATTCTCATTGACTTTCGAGCACTACTAAGCAACGGTGTCATATATTCGATTAGCAAACGTACAGTTATTACAAAAATGAGTACAAAATACGTTGTTCGTGACAAACCGTGGTGTCAAATTGTTCCGGCATTTTTTCTGTCAAAATAATCGTAGGCCGTTGCGGAATGGCGCGTGCGTACAATTAGTCACGTCACTTTTTATCTACGAGTTTTTACGCTATCCATAACCTTGGACTAATTGCTCAGTGGCTTTCTAATTTGTCATATTTTTATCACTTGATGGAACGTGATCAGATAGATACTCAATGTAGTATTTGTCTTCCATTCGTAAAGTATGAAACTATTGTACGAAATTACTGAATGAACTGAAATATTGTTCGATTTCCAAATCAGAGTGCAACAAACCTTCTTTGTCAATACTTAGATTGACCTAGGCATTTAAAACAAGTCTAGTTGCTCTGACCGTAAGATTTAAGTGAGGAAAGCGGGTTGCTACATTGCCTGCAAGCGATGGGTCAGCAACCTATCACTTGTGCAATATTGCAATTTTTAAATACATGGTTGGTATTTCGATCAGTATCAATATATACGGCGCTGGTTTCATTCGAAGCCTGCTTGTTGTAATTATCGTGCATATTAATTTATAACTTTCACACGCTGCAATTTGTAGAATGCAATGATAGTGTGAAATTTTGTAATAACTGACATGATAGCCATAATATGATACCTACCTTTTTTCTATGGGGAAATCCTTATGGATAGCCTCCATCTGTGTAGAATGGAGGGTTGTGTCGGGCTCCTATCGTCGTTTCCGACTCGAAAACAATGTAACCGTTCCGTTCCATAAAATTAATGTACTAACTTAAATTTAAAGAGTAACCCCGGAGTTTCCTGCCCATTCTTCTCCATAGGAATTTACGCTTTGGAACGAACATCTAGTTTCATCTTGCTGATTAACTGACTGACTTCTTGAGAGGAATTCTTCTTCATAGGAATCTACGCTTTAGAATGGCCATACAGCTTCATCTTGCTGACTAACTCCTTGACAGTTCAAAAGTACCACCTACTTGTAAGTGGTCTAATTGAAATATGCTATGACTTTGACTTTACCAACTAAATCCTTACGATGTTCCTACTTTCTACCTTAGGTCGAAAGTGCGGGATTAGCTTGAGCATTTTCAGCTTCAGCCTTTATATTATCAAAGTCTGGGATTTCTGTATTACTATTTTATGCATCTATATTTACGACCAGTAATCCACGAAACAACTGGTACATCTTTTTGGAATAAAGCTTATAGAAATAATTTTAAAATTAAATTTGCTAGACGAATCATAAAGTTTATTTGTTGCGTGTATCAACTTAACCCCGATACAAAACGTCACAACAAACGGATGTCCCTCAGACGATCATCAACGGTTGGCTAATATTCCTTCACGCTGCTCTAGCTCTTCAATACAAATGCCACAAAAGAAAACATTGCATTGTCAAAAAATATAATCACATGTGTCATTATTACTTTATTTATATCAAAGGATCACTGGCAGACGCCAATAGAACGCTGGGCTTCAGATTGTGTATGTCGGTACAGATATGAAATTAGTTTGATGTGATCGAGTATTTCAAGAGTATTTAAATTAATTTTTTATTTGTTTTTGTACGTAATTGGATTAAAGAGAAATCTTCGTATTTGTGACAGACAGTAAGGTTAAGTATGGTGTGAATGATCCAATACAGCCCGAATAATGAGTTCTTAATTCAACGGTTTTAGTTGCTGTCGACATGATATTCTGTGGAGCCACGCGCCAGCCAGCATGTCCCCCTTTTTTGTTTTATTGGTTTTTTCAAAATGTCAACGGTATAATCATTTTATTTCTTATTTATTTCGATTTTTAATTCAATTCAATTCTTAATCTCTAAGATAAATTAGGCAAAGAACAATTAAAATATATTTTTATTTTTGGTTAAGCTTTTATTAAGGTATCAAGCCCAAAACTGCCAACGTCCTTTAATACGAACACATGTGACGTAGCTTGAAAGTAATAAAAGTTTGTAGCAATATTAAAGTTACCTAATAAAAACATTTTCTATTGTTTGTAAAAACAAAACAACCTTCATGCGTTATAAACTGTTTCTTTAAAACTCGAGGACAAATTAGTCAAGAACTGTGAAAATTGAATTAATTGCAACCAACACTAACTGTTTTGCACGCTAACTTCCACCAATTAGAAATTAAACAAGTAGAGTTTCTCACTGATTTGTTTTAGTAATGGAATCGTGTATCTTAAGTTCACTTTAATGGAATTTTAAGAGATGAGAGAAGTTAAGAGATTCAATGACTGTCTGACTCTTTTCAATTGGATAAAATACGTTATTAAAAATGAGAAAAGTATTATGAGGAGTTGTCTTGAACGGTAATCTTAGTTTGAAAGAATTGTTATACTTAGTGAAGCATTGGGGTAATTTATTATTTAATAGTGTAAAGCCTCAACATGTTTCGCTTTCAATAAAATCTCTACCGGTATACTACGTAAACAATTAGCGATTAGAAAGTAAAGAACATCGCATAGTGATATTGTAGTAAGAGTGAGTACGTCGTGCCCTTGACCGCAGTGAACAATGGCTGTGTTGAATATTCTGCCGCCTCACAGTCATAATTCACTGTGGGAACTTGGTCGTGGTGGCTGACTATTTGGGACACACAATCATGTATGAGTTCACACTTCACGTATATGCTAACAGGCGATGTGTGTGAAGCTCCTTTAACCGTTGGAATCTATGGAGTCATTAATTTTAATGCAAGGATGTCGATTTAATGCAACTCTATGAGAATCGGCTTTTGCTGTGGCTCAGTTTTGGAGAAGCGAATAAAGTCAAAGTCAAAGTCAAAGCATTTATTTCAATTAGACCAATTACAGGTACTTTTGAATTGTCAAGGAGTCTGTCAGTTAGTCATGATGATGAAGCTAGATGCCCGTTCCAAAGCGTAGATTCCTATGGAGAAGAACGGGCAAGAAACTCCATGGTTACTCTTTTAAATCAAATGATTACAATATCATGGTTACATTGCTTTTGTCGGAAATAACACAAATATGAGAGAACAATGTAAAAGTCTAGAATAATAGTAAACACAACTCCAAATATTGGCCATAGCAGTTCAGAGATGACCAGTCCCAACAGACGGCGCCCGTTCACGAACATGACGCATGAATCAGCGCCATTTAGCTCAACCATTTTAAAGGGAACCGAATGACCCAACGCATGCGCCACCATCAGCAAGACATTTTAGTGAGCATGACATACTCTCAACCACCAGGCGACATTCAATTAAAATCTTAAGTAGTAAATGGCTACACTGTACTCACATGTACAATATTGAAATAATGCTATGAAGTTATATAAACCAAGGATTAAAATACTGAATCCATAAAAATGCAAATGGCTAATAATATGAAATTAATAACATCACAAAATTATATTTGATCGTCAACGGCAACTGATTATCAAAGCTATAATAAATATCAGTACATAATTTATGAGCTTAGTGGTTGTGGAGCAGGACCAGCATTTTGCCAAGCATTTTTATCATTTAAATAGTCTTCTAATTTGTAATATGCTTGCTTACATAGTGTGCGTTTTATACAGGTTTTAAATTTCTTCTCATTTAGTTGAAGAATGTCTAAAGGTATTTTATTATAGAATTTTGTACAGTACCCCATAAAGGAAGTGTGTACCTTTGCCAATCTGAACCGTGTTTGAACCAATTTGTTCCTATCTCTAGTGTTATAATTATGCCTATCACATCTTTTAGTAAAAAGATGTTGATTTTTTCTAACATACATAATATTTGCATAAATGTACTGACAAGGCACCGTCATGATGTTAATTTCTTTAAACAATTCCCTTAGAGATTCACGACTACGGAGATTATAAATGGCTCTGATAGCTCTCTTTTGCAGAATGAATATAGAATCTATATCTGCAGCCCGTCCCCACAGTAGAACACCGTAAGACATTATACTATGAAAATTACTAAAATAGACCAGTCTCGCGGTATCCACGTCTGTTAATTGCCGGATTTTTCTAACAGCATATGCTGCTGAACTTAGCCGTCCTGCCAGAGATGTTATATGAGGGCCCCATTGTAGCTTTGAGTCAAGCGTGATTCCCAGGGAAACCGTTTCATCGACGAAGTCTAGTTTCTCCTTATTCAGTACAACATCACATTGACTACTTTTAACATTAGGCAAAGCGAATCTTATACACTTAGTTTTCTTCCCATTTAATACTAAATTATTTACAGTAAACCAATCGTGAACCTTTATAATAGCGTTATTTACGTCGTCAAGATTTTGAGCACGTCTATCTATCTTAAAAATCAATGAAGTGTCATCAGCAAATAACACCATTTCTGGTTGATTTTGCATGGTTGATTTGAATATATGCGATTGCAGGTCTAGATTTTATGGATTGATCGAGGCACAGTGGAAACGATCTGGGGGGATAACTCATAGGTATGTGGAAAACATCAAGAAGAAAATAGAACGATAACAAATTACATTTTTTTAACGATAGAAAAACCTTTTGAAATTACAAAGAAAAACTGCGTGAAGATATAGTATATAAATCGAAATATGAGTCAGGCTTTTTTATAAGTTTGTTGACTTTTCGAAATATAATTCGCGCGAAAGTTCAATACGTTACCTATGCCTAGATTTTGTATTATTTTTTTAAGTTTGTGTAAAAGTATGTTTCGGTTAACTCTACACATACCAGGAGAACAAAGCTTTAAGAAGTTTCAATAGATATAAAGATTATTATCGCATGAAATCGCATAAACCGATAAGGTGTTAGGTTCAGAGATCGCCAATCGTAGTAGTGTATTATTATTGACAAGTTCCTAGTACTTAACACGCAAACGATGGTAAACATCTCTCAGCTGACTCTTGACTCTTATCGTCAGGGGTGACAAACGGGTGGGAATGTATTATGGGAATGGACATAGGTACCTTTATTACACTCGATGCTAATTTCTAAGGCATAAATTATAAACAAAATAATCTTGAATAATGTAACATTAATGACAGTTACCTAATTGCTAATCTCATTTCTTTCATTCTATAAAAATGATTTAGCACCGACATAAGTACCATAACCGTTTTTGTTATAACGACTTGAACTCGATATCAATGAATTATAATCAAATAAATCTTATTGAATTAAATAACCGTTACATTACAATAATTTATAAAGCAAAGAATTGAGATTCCGTTTACTGATGCCTATATCTTAAATGTGTGTCAGATCGAAGTACCTACTTGATATCTTGTTGGTTCAATTTTGCTGTGAACACAGAAAAATTACGTCTATGGAGTTCTCATTTAATCGTGTTTTATAGAATCACCCCACACTATGTGCATTTTGTTTATGGTTAAGTAAACTTTTATGGCCGGTTCCATAACCTCTCAATATAAACTATCCACTAGATAAATTAAAAAATATGACTGAATTTGTATGAAATTATTTGGAAAATAAGTTAAACTAAACTTATCTAGAGCTGATAGTGACCGTAAGTACAATAAAATTGATTGTTTTAAAAACACCCTTTGCTAACATATTTTGTGGACTTTGCAAAATCAGATCTTCACTATCATCTCAGTACTAATTTCTAATCATGAATCATCTTGTCCAGTTTTTCAGGGAAAGTCAAAGCCAAAGTCAAACATTTATTTCAATAAAACTATTAACAGGCACTTTTAAATTGTCAAACAATACTTGTCTGTTTGTCTATAAGTTGAAGCTAGTTGCCCGTTCCAAAACGTAGATTCCTATGGAGAAGAACGGACAAGAGACTTCATGGTTTCTCATTTTCAACTACAATTTCTTTGATTACATTGATACTCTAATATGTGAGAACAACTTACATATTTAAAAAACTCATAAGATAAAAAAAAATCACAATCGAAAGGCTTTTTAGGGTTCCGTACCAAAATGGTAATAAAGGAACCCTTATGGTGCGACTTCGTCTGTCTGTCTGACTGTCTGTCTGTCTGACTGTCTGTCTGTCTGTCACACCTACTTATTTCAGCAACTACTAATGCTATCGACTTGAAATTTGGAACAGTTATAAAAAATGCTTGCCCAACCTTATTGCAAATGAAAAAAGTCAAACAATATTTTTATTTTTATTGCAAAAGGGGCCGGAGTGGGGGTCCGAAGTTTTAAAGTGGGGTTACTAGGTCAAGTGGCATATCATATGAAAGGGCTTGATCTGCACATTTCAAAATAAATTTTCATTTTATTTTATGTCTCACAATTTTCGACATATATGATGAAAAATGTCTGAAAAAATACCATTATCTCCGAAGTTTGCGGAGCGAAAAATCTGAAATAATTAGAGCTGATAGGAATTGACCCAAATATGGCACCAAAAATAAAACAATGTTCCTAACTACTACAGTTTTTTCAAAATCATCAAAATTCCTTCACAAACAAACTTACGGTCCTGTTTTTTTCACTTTATAGGTCCAAAAATGGTACGGAACCCTCGGTGCGCGAGTACGACTCGCACTTGGCTGGTTTTTGCCTTATTGTCGTAGTGATAGTAGGCAGGTACATTATTTCCTCCACTCGCTCAATGCTCTGTGGCTACTAACCAGATGTAATGACGTATAATATCGTCATCACTCGTCAACAATACTCGATAACAGTATCCCTGACATTTTGTTTGAATACTCCGTTGGTATAACTACCGCAAGTACCGGTAACTATTTTACTATGAACGCTTGTGGTAAATAGATGCCTAAGTGCTGGTAAAACCCGCATAGTAATTTTTTTTAGTACTTTTTGTTAAGGTTAACTATCAATAGGAAATGGATAGTTCGTTCATTTATATGTAATTACTAGAGTTTTGCCCGCGACTCCGTCCGCGTGGACTACAATGAAATGATCAATTTAAATAACCTCCGCAGTGTAGGGTGGCTAGTACTACCAAGAGGTCAAGCTGTATCTCTGGTTTATCCCACCGGAATCAGATGAAACGTAGCTTAGATTTTAAGTTGGACCCCAAGCTATCGAATTGTGAAACCGAATCAAAATCCGTTCAGTACTTTATGCGTGATGCGCGCACAAACAGATAAACAGACAAAAATTTAAAAAAACATCTTTTTGGGTATAGTTACGTCCCAGTACCCTATCCCAATTGTTTTTTCTGGAATATCTTCAATGTACGGCTTTTTTACAATTTTATAGATGATAGTCGAATAATCACTTTTAATATGATAGTTGAATAATTGAATTGAATTTATATTTTGCACTAGCTGTTCCCCGCGGTTTCACCCCCGTTGCTCAGCTCCTAAGGGCTGTATCGTGATATTAAATAACCTATATTTAAGTACTATTTCCTCATGGTTATTTGGCAATATTAGGAAATTATTAAAAATATTATATTTTAGTTAGTTATATTTATCAGAGCCCTCCTTTGTTTACCTATATCGTGGATAGGTACTTAAATTTTGAATAGTTTAAACTCAAATTTGAATATCTTATTGAGAATGGCGCTGAAAAACAGATATTTATTTAGTTCAGACACAGATGTCGTACTCTGTTTAGAAATAAGCTTCATTAAATAAAATATTTGATAACCCCTTATTGTGATATCTTAAAAAATATTTAAAATTATATTTTTTTTTTAATTTATAAATTATTCTATTAAAAAAAACAACCCTGTACAGAGTATACAGTAGTAACACCTTACTTTTTCCTGTAATTCCGACGAACGCAGCAGCAAGAAACAGCAACCGTTTTACTTTCGTTTTTAATTACCTTTGAAGCTTATTGGATAAATAGTATTACGACGTCATAAACGTACGTCTTTGTACTATAACTCGCTTTTTATATCCGTACACTTTAAGTTGTCAAAAAAAATTGTGTATTTTTCTCTCTTTAGAATTAACCTTAGATTGTTATTATTGCGCTTCCTAATCCCTTTGCTATTTAGAGCATTAGAGCAGAAAGAAAAAAAAAAATACTGTAATTATCTAATATTTTGATAGGTGCACGGAAAAATCGAGTATTAACGAATCTAATTTTAAAAACGTGTCAATTTGAATGAAAAAGTACCTATCAATAAAGTAAATAGCTGCAGCAAAATAACTTACTTATTACGCATTCCAAAAGCGAACAAATCTTGAGCATAATAACATCAATTTGGATCCAAAGATACGTCATCTTGCGTGTTTGAAATATTATTACTTGAATCTGAATGTATTTTAGTGCACCACGAAGTTGGGAGCTCAGTGGTTTTAGGCTTAGCTGTACATAGAAAAAACAGAAGGTCCAATCTCAATAGTAAAAAAATATTAGGAATTCAGTTAAAGTAATCTATTTACGCAGTGGAAGGTGGTCGATTGGGATTTGGGAGGTATTTAAAAGGATTTTAACAAAATTCCTTTAAAAGGGAAACTGGTCGATTGGGTGGTAATTATGAACTTGACTTTATAACACTTTGAAATCAGGTATCTAAACGCCAAAATATTTAGATGCAGCCATAATCGTCTTCATCATAAATAGTATGTAGTAGACTACTTCCAGTCTAGGATGGTACTAGTTACCTACATTAATAATACTTGGTAAGAGAGTTTTGGGTTTGATTGCAAATTCTCCGGATCTCTACAAATTGGAAAATGTGATGTGGCTTAAAAGTCGCTCGGCAACTCATTATGAATGAGTTGTTTCGGGTGGAGCTTCTGTCTTTACTTATCTATAGTGTGATTTGTCGAACAGTTAAACATTCGATGCCGACAATATTTTATGCAATATTTCTTAGTCAAACAGTGAGTCAGAATAGTTTGTGTTAAGAACGTTGACACTGCGAAGTTTATTGCACTTCGTAATTATGTGTTACATGCTATTAGGGTTTGATTGATGCTAACAACTGATACATGCTTTTTTATCCTTTGACGAGGAAAATAAATATTTAATTATATGCAGGTAGGCAGCTAATGAACGTGTAAGAACAAAGAACGCTTGTTATTGCGACTACTTTTTACTTTGTTGGCTTGGGCAAAGTCTTTTTGAATCGCAGTGAGTTCAAAGTTATATTACGAAAGAATGCACTGGCTTACCTAGTTGTCTCGTTACCTATTGTCACCATGGCAGCGCTGGTGTCGTTGTCGTATAAGAAGACTATCTTACTTAGTTACAGCATTTTGTGTTTTCTCAAATCTATGCCTAGGTACTTTAACGTTTTGGCATAGGGAAATGTATTTTTATGAATGAATAAACTTGATAAATGATCAAGACAGGCTGCAATCTGTTTACAATAAACACTAGGAATAATGTGTGCGATATAATTCTTTATCGTAAAATATTACTAGGTATATTTTTTATAAAACATTTCTGTTTATTCGTGACAGAAGTATTCTAACAATTTGCCATTACTAAGTAACATCTATTGGGTTTTGACAGGGATCCATTAGTTGAATGCTACTAGCGGTAGCACAGAAGCTGCAACCATTAGAATTACGTGAGCTATCAATCAATATGTTTACTATGAAGAAAAACTGGTACTTCTGTAGGGTTGTCAGGTTAATAAAATGATGGACGGAGCGGATAGATTTTTAATATTAAAAAAATAATAATTATGTGGTTCTTTTTAAAACCCTGCTTTTGTCACATAAGATAACAGGTTTACAGAGTTGCAAGTTATGTGTCCAAAAAAAAAAACATATAGATTATTGACATTAATTTAGATCGCTTAATCGTATCCCTACATTCAACTGAGAATAGTTGCAACAAGCTAAAGAAGAATACAATAATAAAAATATATATATAAAAAAAATAACTTAAATACCGCAACTTCGTCTGCGTGACCCACAGACTCTGTGCATTTTTTAGGGATATACACTAGACTATTTATAGCACACGAGGATAATGGCTTCCTATTACTGAAAGAATTTTCAGAATCGATACCTCATACAAACAAACAAACTTTACCTTTTTATAATGTTAGTATAGAAGAAATAAAGAAACATAATCAAGAAAAACAGGAAAACTCAAACGAAGGTGTGAAAATCAAAACAAGTCTTGTTAAACCTGTTTGCGTGCCAACCTTAGAACAAAACTCTCCTGTATGAGAACAAGTTCTGATTCTATAGACATGTGGAATGAAATTCCGCTTCCTCATAAAACCTGGTAAGTACTTAGTTAACTGAGTACAGCTTTTCCTAGAAGCTGTTAGCCTTAAGCTTGAGTAAAATCGTTTGTAAGTGTCAAGTTATTTATTAGAAATATAAGAAGTTCTCGTGCTAGTGGTAGACAATTTATAAACTACTAGCCATCCGTGACTTTATCTACGTGTATTTTGTATTTATTTTCTTACTAGCTTTTGCTGCAAATTCTTTTGCGTGAACATGGATCAAAAGTATCTCTTTGGCTTTCGTCCAAATAAAAAAAAACCGCATTTATAATAATAGTGTAATTATTTAAATTCAGGATGAAAAGTAGCTATTTTTATATGATGATGGTTGGAAATAGGCGTGCAGATCTCCAGCTGGTTTATTCGTGACGAGGTAACAAACAACAGACTTATATTTTCGTATTTCAAATATAAGTGTGACTGTGTGGATGCTCCTTATAGATAGGCGATGCTGTTTTTAGTAATCTGTTATTACATAACCCTTAAACCGGTTAAAAATTTTATCCATAATCATCTCCTAGACTTCCTAAACTTTGAGTCGAAAATGTACCGATATTTTTTTACTTCTGACATAATTTTAAAAAAAGTATGCCAGATAAATTTAATTCAAATGTTGAAAGCTTTTCGATTGTTCGTATGATGACAATATATATAAACAGGTCACAATCACAATGTTGCAAAACTGATTCATATCGATTAATTCTAAGATCCTATCAACGAGTCGGAACTACTGGTAAATACATTGTACTCTAGAGATGTAAAGAAATCGTTACGACGATCAGTGAATCGCTAATTCCGTTATTCTCACGTCTGCGGCTGTTAGATAACTCACCATGCGCTTACGCACTCTCGCTAAATTTTAAGTGTTTCTGTGTAAACATGAACTGTGTGCGTAATGTCGTTGGTGTGTCACTTATTTGGGGGATCACTTGTACGAGTTTTTTGCTACAAAGTTGATATTAGAAAACTTACGATAAAACAAATATTAGCTAAAACTCAATAGTTTTAGCTAAGTTTTGTTTATGAAGGTTTGAAAAATCTGTCACTATGAAAAGACTTATAATATATATAATAGCAGGCCAATTCTTTCAGCTTGAAAAATATTTTATCGAAGTAAGAACGAATTGACGTTGTTATTAACTAAATAAACCGTTCTCGATTGAAATTGACAACCGTGAATTTTACATTAGGTTTTTCTTCAGAATACGGATTTTACCTATATTTATAATTCTGTAAAATAAATTGTGGACATGGAAACAACTTTATCTGAAGGTCTGACTAGCTAAGTTATAAAATAACCGCGTACCAGATTAGTTTGAAACGAGATCATATCTGAATGAAAAATCGCTTCGTATACATAGCTTATTATCCAATCTGCGAATGCAAACTCCACAGTAATTTAATCCAAGCAAGCAAATTGGTCTAATGAAGACTAATCATATCAATCTACTTATAATGAAGTAGATACTCGCAACAAAGTTAGAGGTAAACTAGTGAATGTAATGTAATTTAACAAAATGGAGTAATGTTCGTTATTTAAACGTATGTATAACATCGCATGTGTATTTATATTAATTTGAACGTCTTCACTGTAAAGGAATACACTAAATTTATGGGCTGTAACGAAAACTGATGAATTGAATAAAGCTTCACATAGGTAACTGACATTTTGTGAGCTTATTCGCTATTATGAACCAAAGGTAAACAAAAGGATTTATAGCCAGAAGTCAATATTATGAATGAAGAAGCAACAT
The DNA here is from genome assembly GCA_948465475.1 of Thalpophila matura. Classification (NCBI taxonomy): domain Eukaryota; kingdom Metazoa; phylum Arthropoda; class Insecta; order Lepidoptera; family Noctuidae; genus Thalpophila; species Thalpophila matura. Next base: position 5,418,535 of record OX419187.1, on the reverse strand, counting down.
AGGTATTATCCCGTCTTTTGACGTTAAACGTTCTAACTGCAGTTATGTTTTGTATATGACTAAAGAAGACAGTTGTAAAATGAGTTACAAAGTTATAAAAAGATGCGTAATGTATGTCATTGTCATTTTGTAATAAAAGTTATGTAAAAACCTATTGATTTATAAGTTGCGTGTTGTTAAGAGATTATTCATGTTCTTGGAAATGTAATGGCACCCAAATTGCTCGGAGTAATTATAAAGGTCGTTGTATTGATTTACGATAGCTTTCCATTATATTGGTTGAATTATTTCAATGATGCCCCATTTCTCTGTAGTGACTGTCGAAATGGTTGACATTTAATGTATCAATTGGGAAAATTGTTTTTAGGGAACATAATAAAAAACGATTTTAGAACATGAATCAATTATGTTTCATTTTCATTGGTTCTCCTTAAAAATAATATTTACTCGGATGTTCAACATACATAGATTATTGTATTGCAAACATGCGTTAAATAACGAACACACCTGCTTTCACATTTACTTAAAGTAGATAAGCATTAGTTAAGATGGTTTCTTCTGTCTAGAACTACTTCTGATGCTATCAAAGTACACTAAGCTAAGTAGCTTATTTCAATATAAGATCCATTTACCTAAAGTTTGTTTAGATCTCTTAAGCTGAAATCTTTAAAGCGTACTTAGACAATGCAACCTTTGAGTTCATCTAGAGTGCACGCTTAGCAAAGTTGTCGATTTTGTGAACTTACAGAAAGACTCAAAGATTGCATTATAATTAGAGACTACTACATAAGTCTGGAGCCAAGTCTAAGTAGGTGTATACCTCTCTATAGATCTCACCTTATAGTATTTAACTAAATAAAGATTCTGTAAAAAATACCTGGTTTCTGTTATTTGTCCAAATATTCCCAGAATATTAGCAGTAAAAGTTCATGTAATTAAAAATCAGTAAATAAATCAATAGCGCTGCCGAATGCAGTTCATTAATTTAACGTTTCCTCTTACCAACTTTCTACCCGTCGTCGTGTCGGAGTTACAAAAGGATCATAATTTAGTACCAACTGCAACGCTTTGTTAAGGCATTAATTGGTTGGTAAGACACTGTATTAATTGGTTATTGGCAGTTGGAGTTTAATTTTTGGTAGACTGATTATCCAATATAAATCGGTAATAAAAGAAGAAGGATCAATCTTTCAATCAATCAAATGCCACAGTTTGTAGATCTTTTTAATTAGACTACCGTAGAAAGAAAACGCAAAAAAAATCTCGTTGAAGATACGTTTTTCTGCGCCGCGAATCAAATCGCATCCACAAAACAAAAACATTGTTGAAGAGATGTTATTTCGAGTTATATTAGTAACTCAATTCTTGATAGGGACTCTCGTTGTGCATAACGAAATCCGAAATAATTATGCAATGTTGACTTTATTACATTTAGGCGCTACGCAGACGTAGCAACTTGAGTTAAAGCAACTGTCAACTTTTTACAAGTTTTCAATACCAAAACAAAACGGTTGTTGATAATCGAAACTCGCAACTAATTGCTCTGTCTGCACATTTTCTTGAAATTATAATGAAAATCGTCATAAAGATAGTTCAGTCTCTTTCTGTATAACGATTATGTGAACTTGTATTGTTGCCTGCTTTTTTCTATTCTTTTTTTGTTTCTGTAATTGTTTGATTTCTATTTTGCGTGCTCTGTCATTTACAACTGGTAAATTGTGGAAACGTTGTTGATTGTACATTTTACCATATACCTAAGTGATATTGTTCCTGTAATAGTACCTAATGTACGATTGTTTGTTTCCCAAATAAATAAAATAAAAATAAAAGAGCTTATTGCAGATTGTCAATATTGCCGTAACTTGGAGATCAAAATTGCAATGTTTGCACAGCGTCTTAATCGGTTTATCACAATCACAAACGAAAATTGTACCAACAAAAGTGCAAGTCTTATTACCTCTTCAGATAAAACGTGACAAAATTGCGCCAGGAATTTTAATTAGGCAAGTTTTGTGTTGTAACAACATTGTCACGATGCACCAACCACTAAACCGCAAAGCGGCATGCTCCTGCGCAGCTTATTAAATAGTCAATTCAGCTACTTGGTCTATTAACATTATTATTATGTAATAAGTATTTATATAAATAACAAAGCAGTTCAGATTGTTTTGCTAAAGAGTTTGTACCGTTTCGCAAAACGATTCAAACTTTTTTTGAAGTTGATTAATAATCAAACACAAGGCAAGATTGAATTTAGTTACAAACTTCAACTCTCCGTTTATTCTGCCTAGGTGTATATCCAATTATTCTCTCGTTTCTATTTTTAGAGGTTTAGGCTGTGCATTGTATGCACATTACTTAGTCAAGGAACTGTTTTAATTTGTATGGAATTTTCGTGAAGAAGACATGCTTATTGCTTATCAAGCGGGAAATGTAATTTAAATTTTCAAGTCGTGGACGGCAAAAAGGGTCTTAGCTAATCAAGGTGGAAAATAGATAATAGTTTTATTCTCCAAAGACAATTACATATTTTTACACACTTTTTTATATTCATTAGTCACGGATTATTCAATCTTGAATATTTATTAGATGTCTTGAGAATATTTCAAATAATAAATGTTTTCGATACAACATTGTTTACATTCTTGGATTAATAAAAAATGTAGAACATACTTGGTGTATATTAACATAAATATCGCCTTCTCACTTGGATGCATTATTGTATTAATTATGTTAATCGGTTTCTCGTAACATTAGTTGCATGAATCGCGTATTTATGAATTACAGATGTATGAGATACAATAACAGAACAGTCGTGAGTCGTGACATAGAATAATAGCGAATAAAATCTATAAAATAATTACAACATAAAGTAGATCAAGTTCAAAAAGTATGATAAATAGTTACACGATAGTTTTATAGTAAAGCTGGATTCACATTTACGAAACTAGTGTCGTAAAACTATAGCCTAACAACATCTTGAAACATTGTCCACCCGTGATAATAATTTTAGTGGTGCACTAAAACTAAAGAAAAATTGTGTAGTTGTGAACATACCTAACGAATTGTTCAGTTTGTAGATTGGTCAATATAATACTTTAACTCCAATTATGGTCATGTAAGGTTCAGGCCTTTAGTTGTTGAGCTATAGTTTCACGACACTAATTTCGTAATTACGGCTTAATAAAAAATCTAGAGTAGGGAATAACAGTTTACTAATGAAGTATATAGAGAAAGTCATTGGCAAACTGAGAATTGCATACCTACTAGGTATTTTTTATGCTGTGGTTCTGCACATAACCCTTTTTTCTTCACATACGTCATTTACTTGTTTTTTCGGAACAAAGACGTGACGAATACAGATCTAGAATTATTTGAGTATCAAAAAAAGTGATATCTACTATTTCGTAATGTTTGTGGTTATGTTATTTATATGATTTGTAACTCATAATGAGTGTCACGTTCCGAAAACCATGGAAGCAAAAACTTTCCTTAGATCATTTTTGTTAATAATTGTGTCACGAAAATCTTTAAAAAAAAGGTCGTTTTGGTTGCATGGTAATAATACTGTTACATTCTGCACTTTTATCTAGAAACTCTGTTTATCTGTCGAAACCGCTAAACCTATTTTGAAGGATTTTGAAAGACATTTTGAACCATGGGGAGGGACATAGCCATGTTAAGCATATCAAAGTCATCTGGTGTACTACCTATATTTATACATAATAACAACAAGGATATTTATGATATTTTTATCTAGGTACCTTAAGTAGTTCCCTTATAATGCGAGTGAAACAGCAGAGAACAGCTAGTTTTTTTTTTTTATCTTATTTTATCTAGGGTCACATAAAAGACCATGTCAGCCCCATCGTAACCTAGAACAGCTAGTTTGGTATAATATTAATCTCATAGTTTCAGCATCGCGGATATCTTTAACGCCGCGAACGTTCACGCACGGTGGCGTTCGCGTCGTTCACACGCTGGAGGAACGCGCACGCCCAATGTGGGGGAGGCCTAAGACCGCAGGGTCGAATCCACCGCGAAGTGTTTATTTATAATGTCGTAATATAATTTAATATAACCGCTGTTATTCAAATATAAACTTTATTCAAACAAAATATGGTTTTGTTTGGCTTTTAAATAATTGAAATTAGTGGATATCTTAAGGATTACTCCACGTTATTGCAGTCGGGTGCTGTTTTCGCGCATAATGCATGAATTTTATGCTAAATGTTCCAATTATACGGCTGTTTAAGACTGGGGCACCCTTTTAATGTAACTTAATCTTTTTTTGGGTGTCAACCTCGATTATTTTCGTTTCTTTTTATGTAAGAAAATGACGCTAAATATAGAAGACCGAGTCTTAAAAGTTCAAGACACTTCGATAAATATCCGTACATTTTCGTTTCTAACAGTTTACTTACACTTTTGTGTCAGTGTAAAATATTACGTGGACAGTGAGATCTGCTGTGTATCTAATCTTCTAGACTTATAAAACAGTACCGTGACTGACTGATAGATAACACAGTTCTAACGATTTCTATAAACATAACGTGGGTGAGGAGGTAGATACTAAGAAAAGCTTTTTAAAATTCGTCATCGGTTGAGAATCCCATCGGGCACACGAGTAGTATTTAATAAAAAAAACAGGTTTTAAAAAAACCGACTTCCAAAAACTACACTAAAAACTATGAAATAAAAAGTTTAAACTTCCATAATTAAAAATCTAAATGTATATTGAAGCCGGCGGGGCCTCTTCAGGTTTTTGCCTCTCAGTCTTTAAACAGGAAGGGTGTGCGCAGTGTGTGCACGTGGAAATTAAGATTTCCTTTTATTCCTTGTTAATCTGCAATTTTGCTTATTTTCATGCTAGGCCCCGCCGACTTCAATATACATTTAGATTTTTAATTATGGAAGTTTAAACTTTTTATTTCATAGTTTTTAGTGTAGTTTTTGGAAGTCGGTTTTTTTAAAACCTGTTTTTTATTTTTAACTTTTTAGTGTAGTGTAACATGTCATGTTTTTTTGATAATAATACCTTACGTATATAAAAGTACCATAAAATCATGCATAGAGCGACAAAGTATATAGACAAAGTACATACCAAATGTGTGTCAAAGGCAGTATATTAATACTGCCTTTGACACACATTTGGTATGTACTTTTACCGAGATCGATTACTGCATAGAGCGACAAAGTATATAGACAAAGTACATACCAAATGTGTGTCAAAGGCAGTATATTAATACTGCCTTTGACACACATTTGGTATGTACTTTTACCGAGATCGATTACTTCCACTAATTTAAAAACAGTGATTTTTCAGTTTGTAATGGCAATAGGCTCGCTCCCTAGCGTTCTATCAAATGCGACTTAAGCATAAAAAAATTGTGTGTACTATACACCTCTGTCTAACCTTGCGGGAAATATCGGCGTGATGGTATGTATAATATCGAGATCGATTGCGTTCAGGAATTCATGTACCTACACAATATCACTTTTTCATCATCGTCATGATGTCATCGAGATACACCAAAAATACCGTTTATTACACCTGGTTAAAAATCTACTCAACCAAAGTTAATAAAATTTATATGGGACCACCGCGCGAGCTTCTTCTACCATATGAAAAAAGAATCACGTAAATCGGCTCATAAGCCACGGAGTAATCGGTGTACATACATTAAAAAAAAAAAAAAAAAAAAAAAAAAAACCAACCGAATGCAGAACCTCCTCCTTTTTGGAAGTCGGTTAAAAAACAGAAGTCGCACAATTTTATGAAACGACTAATATATAAATGTATTTTTATCAATGGGATTTGTTTTTTAGTTGTCGATATTATGTTTTAAATATTACTGAATATGACACTGTATGTTTTTTTTTATGTACAAATATGTAAACACACATTTAACTTTTATCTGCCGCTGTAAAAACGCACAGTGTGTAGTATTACAAAATAAGAATGGAAGACAAGGGTCGTCACTCACCTATCACCTTGTCATCAACATCAACTCGCCTTGAACGCCTGGGTGCACCGTCAAGGTGTTGTCGGCTGGTTAATCTCTGTTGACTTCGCGGTTTTAATGTGTCACTTAAAAAAAACTGGATTTTTATAAACGTGTAAGTATTTTTCAAAAGGTAGTAAGTAAAAATGGTAGCTTTTGTAATACTACAGTGCATAGATCTTACATGTCCGTTCCCAATATCCGATCCGAAACGATGTTAATAATTTGAATTTTTTTTAGAAATCATCAAAATTGCCTCACACACAAACTTAGTTTTGCGGTCCGGTATTTTTTACTTTTATACCTTCCAAAACGGTTCGGAACTCTCGGTGCGCGAGGAGTACCTACGACTCGCACTTGGCCAGTTTTTATTTTCTTAGTTTTCACTTTCACATCTTGTTTAGGTACTTAGAAGCTAGCCGAAATAATCCAGACCGAAAAGGAAATTAATAACTAAATTAAGTCAGTTCTAAGTACCTAATAAACTTCTAAATAATAAAATTATTATAGAAAAGGTAATTGAAATTATTTAGAAGTTTATTAAGTAAGGTAATAAAACTATTTTATGATTTAATAGCTGCAGATTACTCGATTTGTTATACAATTTTATGTTCAAATATTGTGTAATATGCAATCTGTTGCACATAAGTCAGTAATGTAAGATACTTGATGTGAGAATAGATAAAAAGTTTAGTTAAGATTGCATTACTGCAAAGATGTAATACTTAGTTGAAGTGCTTTTTTTTATTTATTTGAGCTTAGCTATGATAATAAATTAACGGTGGCTATAAACTGTAACATTTTAATGATGCTGATAACAATGTTATTATTTCTGGACGCGGCAGCCAAAAAGCACTTACCTATGTCGTTTGACAAAAAAATTACTTAAGTTCTTATGGCTCTAGATTTTTTTTTATTAAATAATAGCCATCTCGCCGATGATGCGGTCTACGATGGAGCACGCTTGCCTAGAAGTAACCGATTCAGTCTCGACTTGAAGATACACCTTGAACACCCACTCCGGTCCTAGATTTAGTACTCGTATTTTAAAATCACTCAGCATTATTTTTTCTTTCACAGGCAAATCTATCTACTACTTCCTGCGGAAACAATTAGATACTATATTATACTAGACATCCGAAATTCATATGAAAATTCCATCCGCCACATTAAATTATTCACGCACACATCCAAACCAATAAAAACAAAACTACCTATTTTCTCAATAAAACAAATACAATATCAAAAGGGCACATTTATTAAAATAACTGTGTAACAAACAACTAAATCGTGACGCCAAGCCATAAAAACTTCACATATAACAAATAGAGCCTTACTTATCTAGCAACTGTTTTAATTGCAATGCGGGCAATTAAAACAATAACACTAAACAGGTAGGTACAAAAGGTCCATTCTGTTGGGAGCGGCTACCAGTCTAACTAGATACAGTTGAATATCAATACATTTAAAAACTATAGGTACCCTTCTTTTGGGCTTCAACGCAGTCGGGTAAAAAAGGAATAAGGCCGGGTTTTTCAAAATTTCCACGTGATACTAAGGTCCAGGTGGACGGGGGTCACGGGCAAAAGCTAGATTTATATAAAGTCATTGTCATACGACCTCCTAAATTACTGACAATACAAAATACCGCTAAAATATTTTTTAAATTGGTATGTTGATTTGAGTAGATAGGTACTTAAATTATACTTACCGTTATATTCACACACAATTTATTTTTTTGCATTCATGTCTGTGAGTATAACTTCTTATAGTTCATTGTGCTATATGGTCTTTCTGTAGATACTGCTTTATTGTGCGATGAAACGGATAATTTAATTAAAGAATAATTCCAAACAAGGGCATACTGAATGCCATGCGACTTGCTTTAAAGATGGCAATTGTGCACTGATTAAAATTCAATTGATGTATTGATGTTGTAACTTTACTCACTAATTGTAGCTTTATCAATTTATGTATTGTTTATAGTGCTGTCCCCTTTATAATGCGATAAAAATTATGCTGTGAAAATTGAAATAAACATTAGCACCCTTACCACAAAAAAGATAGACACGCGTTAAACGCGAATGCTACCAAAAATAATACGCACTTGTTTTAGACAAGTTAGTGCTAAAACAAGTGCGTATTATTTTTGGTAGCATTAGCGTTTAACGCGTGTCTATCTTTTTTCTGGTATGGCCCTAGGTATCTATTGATTAGTTATTGTAAAGCTTTTCGAGTCCCATAAATTACGTTTGCATGCATTGGAGGTAGATCTGCGGTATCCACTCGCAACGATTCGGTAATTTAACTAAGCAGGAAGGTACATTTTGATATACCTACAATGTTATGGTATGTTATTCGGCAAAAAATATTATGATACCTATCACGATTAATCACGAGCACATTTGAATAAATCCGTTACATTAATATTTAATGAAACGTTAATGGAATTTAATCTTGATTGATTTCGACTGTTAATGTTTATTTAGGGCACGTAATTGTTCAAATAAAAAACGAATTTAATGTTAGAAAAAGCGTAAACTCGGAAGTGAACAAACAAAAAGTCACACCGTGCGAGAAGTAGGAAGAATAGTTACGAGATTGTGTGAAAAGGCAATTACAAAAATTATGTAAGTCAATGAAGGAGATAGTTGCGCGCCTTGAGTCGAGATACGATCGATTGATACTTAGACAACAGACTGCATACAAAAGCTCAGCCAGAATAAGTATAACTTCATGGTATACCTAGCCTTAGTCATCCATTTTAATTACACTTGTTTACAATGGAATGTGTCCCAGTTACGCTAAAATTTTTGTCAACCTCACTTCCTAGTTTTTTCTTAGCATTTACCAAATTACGTGTCAAGTCTATCTACAGATTTTTTTAAAAGATAATTATTTGAAATAGTCTCATTGACAGCTTCAACCAAGCGAGAGTGATTAATGATGCCCGACAAATAAGGTCAATGTCGACCGTTTTTGCTGAAAATATTTTTTGAACGATTTTATTTAAATCAGCAGATGCAATTTGTATTGCAGAATAGAAAGATTTCTTAACACATAAACGTTAAGTATTCTATCGGTATAATCTGCGAGTGATGTGCAAACTCACTAAGTAGCTGCGATTCCGCGCTCGATTTCCCGGAATGGTGTTTTGAATCGTGTAATCAAGCGGTGTATCTCGATTCAGTCGATGTGCGATTACGTAACGAGGCGCGTCGTCGTCCAACATGCTCCAAGTTTCACTTTCGTGTGAGTTACAGTTTCGCCGTACGAGTATGTATCGTCCATGCACGCTCCGAATCGCACGCTCATCGGAATCGATTCGATTTGGGAACCGGTAGTCGATTGCACATTTTCCGAAGGACGGAGATTTTTTGCTAACAATACTCGTTCGTAGTGAAATAGTTTACGAAACATACGCGATTATTTATGTAAATTATATGCGAAACGTGTAATTTGTGACGTTTAGAGAACAACGACCGTTTAATAAGCTGTAACTTATTAACTGCATTCGCACGTGCATAGGTGTAATAGAATTTTATAAAAAAAAATTTATAATATTAATAATATAAATTATAATTATGTATCTTATAATAATGTAGGTATAAATCGTGGGAATGTTATTTGATACATATTGCTTACCAGGAATTTTATATTAAATTTGTCTCTATTTTACAAGTGCATTTTAATTTCAATTTAATAGTTTCAGCAGCACATGTAAAACATAGACACGTACACATTGACCACGCAAAACACATGTTACTAGTATAATTTCAATTTTGTTCTTGACCCACATCGATATCGCAAATGTCAAATGTTTGATCCATTATTCGGGCCAGCAGAGAATTGGTGAAAGCATTTATCACGTTACGGGTGATTGACACGAGCGGAGTTAAATGCCATTTGTCCAAGGTTGGCGCCTATTGTGCGGCATGTTGGTTACGCCCGCTTTAGTGCGCTTACCCTGTTAGCAATACCTATAGTCACCTACTACATATATGTATGTGTATGGAATCAACCTCAGATCATAGAAACAAGGGAGATGTACCAAGGCGCTATCGAGCTTGATGCCTGAACTTGAGCAAATTGCTCATATTAAAAACGTACGCGCTGGCGATGAACCGAACACGATCGATGGTATAAATACAGTGTTTTAGTTTAGTGCTAGTGTTGAGTGACGATTAACAGTGTTAGATTGCGGGTGTGCGGAATGTTTAATGCGTGGGAGATCTTTTTATTCACAAGGGGCGCTTAATTATGCGCGTAATTGTGTCGAAAAATGTACTAAAAGTGGCATCAGTTGTTCCGGTACTAATTTGCTATGATGGCATATCTCCTTGTTTCTATGATCTGAGGAATCAACTAATCATGTAAAGTTTCATATTATGAGTATTCAGTAGGTACGGTACCTACGATCTTAGGTCACAGAAATAAGGAGATATGTTATCATAGCAAATTAGTACGGCAACCGCTGTCACCACAACTACAAACTCTTCTTTATAAATAAGTATAGAGATCACAGAGATACCTACACATTAAAATGATGCACACCCTCAATTTAATACTGTTATCTTCACGTCACGTCACTCACACTAAACTAAAACACTGTAAGTATATAAATCATCGATCGCATTCGGTTCGTCGGCAACATGACCACATTGATCATGTCTAACCGTCAAGCTCAAGTCTTGGCACATCTCCCTTGTTTCTATGATCTGAGAGTACGATGATAGGTCAGAAGGCTGCTTAAAGTCCATTTGGTAGGTATTTTGTGCTATAACTACAACGGATCATGTGGAATTTTGTTCTATGTGGAAACTGTTTTGGATGATGTTTTGCTATTTTGTACTATCTTCTTATTATACTGTATCTGTTTGTTTCCCAAATAAAATAAAAAATAGAATAAAATCATTAATGGTACACAGGCGACACAAGCACTTGTTTTTCTCTGCATGTCCGGTAGGTACCTACCTATTTAAATAGATAGGTAATCGACTTATTTTGAGCCAATTTTTTCGGGATGGAATTCAATCGTGCCCTTGCTATGGCGTTGATTGTCGTCACTAATTTTTCAGAATTTGAATAAGTCTCAGCTCATAACTTGAACAGATTCAGTGAGCAGAAAAAGATTGTTTAGCATCGTACAGTTCACACGTTTTTGTAGCTATCAATTGCTTGATTTAAATAGAGCGTCTATTTGTATAGATGTGCAAAGCTAGATGAAGCTACGGATGAATAGGAATGCACTTTTTGGTCAGTACCAAAAAGTGCATAACCAATTTCTGATTCATCTTTGCATCATTGCAGAATAAATGCCATTATAAAATATAAAGGTGTTGCACATAAAATTACTTTGTATTTAATCACAGCTTCATGTAATGTTATTAAAGAGATTGTATGAATATCTAGCCGGTGAATGGACTCAGTATTCACTTTTATTAATTAAATAAACAAAACCTCAAATACCCATCCACACAGTGAAATGCACATTCATTTGTTTTATAACATAAATTGCAATAGTAGACTAAGGGCGGGTTGCTTCAAACCATCTGTATCCGTAAGTCAGTACGTAATCGTTAAGTCAGTATGAAATTGTCGTACAATATCGTATCTGTAACCGTCAAATAAGGCGGCTTGTACGACAATTTCATACTGACTTAACGATTACGTACTGACTTACGAATACAGATGGTTTAAAGCAACCCGCCCTTAATGTAATTAGAAATAGACTAGGTACCTACCAGTGGCGAAGGGACAGTTTTTGTAAAATGTAAGCCAGAGCTACAATTGCTTACCTAACCACGAAAAGCTAATTAATAAAAGTAGGCAATACTGCCTGTGCTATTTTTCAAAGGGAAGCCGGTAGGAATCGTATTGTAGGGACCCTTCGCCACTGGTACCTACCTAACGGACACATCACATTGATTTATATCACAAAAGTCGTATCAAAAAGTTAATTGATTACAATTTTCCAATTCACCAAATATTAAATTGATTATATTAATATTTTCAGCTTTCTATCGCCAATTTCATGTTCAAATGACATTTCATCATTACGTATGAAGTAATTCGTTCTTATATCACTAAGCTTGTCAAATTGAGTTGTGATCATGTACGGGGCCCAGTTGTAAGGATTACTGTTCGGCGATAACATCTAATTGAGATTAAATGTCAGTGAGCTCGACCGGTCAGAAAGAGTGAATGTTATTGATATTGATGATTTGGGGTCGGTAGATATATAGATTATGCATGTGTCTTTAAACTTTTAAGTCGGTTTAATATTAACAGATATTATATGCATGTATGCTGTGCGCTTTGGCATAATGTAGGTACATAATTATAGGCAATCTTATCCTTATTGCTTAATGTCGTAAATTATTAGAAACACTTTTTTTTTTTTTTTTAACTTGGAACTTTTACCGAGGGTGCTCAATTAAGTATAGTTAACCAATAAAATGCTTGACAAAATCTTAATGAAAAAAATTAGAGTTGATGACAAATTAATACATTATTGTCAGCAGAAACGTAGTTAAAATACAAAAAAAAAATGAACCATGTAAATTATTTACCGAGAATGAACGTTAACTAACAATGTTTCCATAAGAACAGGAAAATGACAACCGTTCACAAAAAAAAAGCACCTCTTGCGGCATTACGAAGAGATGCTTTTTTAATTTTGCTGATGCCTTTTTTTAAAACTGACTAATTTAAGACCTATTCCTTGTATTTAAAGCTTCATTTTAAGATCTTTGGATTATGTGTATTGATTCATACTCTAAGATTATTATATGGTTTTACCATACTTAAATATAATAATAAAAACAAAAATAACAAGAGGAAAAAACTTTCAATCGGTCTTCCAATGATCGCTTCAAAGAAGTTATCATTACAACACTGTAGGTACTGGTCAACGGATTGGTAATCAAGTGAAGTTCTCATTATCACAGGCCGGTGTGCTCCGAGGAATAGTTTGAGGTGCGGTTCGAATTGGTGCGGTCCGGTTGGGTGTGCTATCTGGAATACCTCTTTGTCACGAGTCGCGACTCCCGACTTATAATCGTATTTTTTTTACGTAGATTTAGGAAATAACAGGTTCTTAGTCAGACCGATGGACTTAGACATTTGAAAGGACACGGCGGACGCCCATAGAACGCTGGGCTTCAGATTGTGTATGTCGGTACAGATATGAAATTAGTTTGGTGTGATCGAGTATTTCAAGAGTATTTAAATTCATTTTTTATTTGTTTTTGTACGTAATTGGATTACAGAGAAATCTTCGTATTTGTGACAGTGAGGTTAAGTATGGTGTGAATGATCCAATGAAGTACAGCCCGACTAATGAGTTCTCAATTCAAAGGTTTTAGTTGCTGTCGACATGATATTCTATGGAGGCACGCGCCAGCCAGCATGCACCCGTTTTTGTTTTATTTTATTGGTTTTTTCAAAATGTCAACGGCATAATCATTTTATTTCTTATTTATTTCGATTTTTAGTTCCAATTCTTAATCTCTAAGATAAATTAGGCAAAGAACAATTAAAATATATTTTTATTTTTGGTTATGCTTTTATTACTGTACCATATCAAGCCCAAAACTACCAACGTCCTTTGGAGGAAATATTTACTGAGTACCCTACAGCTAGTCTATTCTTTAATAACCCGCCGCGTGATATCACTGCGAGAATTGTCAATTTGTTTGCGAACGCTCGAGGAATAATCTCACCGTGACATTCTCACTTCGGTTATCGGCAACGCGTGCGCGTGTCACGGCTTCCTTCAATTTGTTTAGCAATGCTCGAGGGAGAATATCACCGTGAGCTCACCAGATTCAGACGTCATCACTGAGGGAGTATTCTCACGCATGATACCTATAGGTATGTACGTATATATTTATCGATTATGATTGTACCTTTGTCAATCCCTAAGCTACAAGCGCAAAGACATGACAGTAGATCTCGCGATGACTTCATGCGGCATGTCGTTACAGAATAGACTAGCAGGTGCACAAAGGAGGGATTTTTTGAAATTCCGTCCCTAAAGGAGTGAAAATGGGTGGTGATAGAGAATGTGTTGTCAACAAGCTATCCCGCACTGGGGTGTGCTAACTCGTCACTCCTCGTCACAGTAAACAATCTGTATAAAAGGTCACGCCATTTGAAATCTGTCATGGTTAAGTGTGCTTTGAGATTCTAATACCACATAATCGAAACACAAACTCAGTCCGTTTCGGTTATTAAATGCTGAACTATAAATAGGCTACTTATTTGAAGAAAATAAACAAAATAAAATCATACTTTTTATGTATTATATAAGCAAGAGTCGCGAGGTAAAGCCGGTTTTGTACAAAACTAAACAAGTAGGTCGAACTAAATTCGTGTTCATACACATTAATATTGAAATCTACTATTTATACTCTCTGGGTCAACGAACGAGACGTTATATTGATTCGATTAAACCATAAACATTTTTTTTATAATCGATTAAACCACATATTTATATTATTGATTAATTATTTTCTCATTTTAAGAGGTTTTGATAGAAAAAGTGGAATAATAATAAAAAATAAGTCAATAATGATCATCAGTATTTTTGGATATGCACTTAAAAGCTGATTAGGATTTATAGATGTTGTTATTAATATAGTCAATGTTATAAATACGATTAGTATTCAGGTTATGACTGATAATTAATTTTTGATAGTTTTGACTGTAACTACAACCGTGTTGACCTCAAAATTAACTTTTATATACAGAATGTTATTTGAAATGTCTTTTATTAATAAATCACGATTTTCAGATATTTCATTTAGGTAATATTCTTGAATATAGCTGAATCAACTATAGCATAAGTACCTACTTATATTCTTTATTCTTCTTTATTCTTTATTGTACACATAATAATATTTATACATAGTTTTATATTGATATGGTATGTACAAAGGCGAGCTTAACTCAAAAATTGAGTTTTCTACCAGCAAACCTTTGAGCGATAGAGAGAGGTTAACACACACAACTTTACTATGAGGGTAACAATAGTGTACAATTTTATTTAAACTTAATACCTACTTACATAGAAAATAAATAAATATACTTATATATTACTATGATATATACCTTACTAAACCTACATATACACATTATATGATTTTTTTGTGTTGTTAATGAAAAACTAAATAAAAATATTTAGATTTTAACCTACAAACCTTAATACCTGTTTGTCAGAAATCATTTAAGGTCAATTAGTAGGTACATTATTTAAAGAATGTCATGCTTTAAACCAACTCATGAAAATATTCAACCTTTGGTTGAGTACCTACTTACAAAAATAACGTAAGTATTATTATTAATAACTAACATTGGCCACGGTAAAGCATTGACGCATACACCAATAAAAAGCACGATCATCTTTCATGTATCACTACCAAAGGTTTATAACCCCTGCG
Source organism: Thalpophila matura (assembly GCA_948465475.1). NCBI lineage: Eukaryota > Metazoa > Arthropoda > Insecta > Lepidoptera > Noctuidae > Thalpophila > Thalpophila matura. The sequence goes on along the minus strand of OX419187.1, from coordinate 5,403,087 downwards.
GTTTCGCTGTTTATTTTGTATTCCCTCTGATTCTACAAAATCTACCGAAAGTAACAATATTACCAAAAGTAACAATACTATAATATGAAAAGGCTATTGATACCTAAACTTTGCTCTTGGACTTTTGCAGATAAAAAGTAGTTTTTTCTATTGGGTGTTCTGTCAATATTTTAATAGAGTCAGAGTTTTAAATGGCTCGTTTAAATGTTTCACTAAAGTTGCAAGTAATTTCTAAATATACCTATGTAACCTGGAATCACTCGTTGTCATTTGCAAAAAAATAAGCTGAAATTTTATTTCCTGACGTGAAATGAGATAGGAATTATTATAGGTAATCCACGAAAAACGTAGCGACTCTAGAGCTCGAAATTTAAACAAAGCAAGATGCATTTATCATCAATAAGTTAACTCATCCTATATATTTTGTTTATTTGTATTCAATGACCATATCACATTACATTTCATATATAAGAAAAAATACAGAAGCTCTACAGTCTACCGGATCAAATTACAGGCTTTATGATTTGTACACAAATATGGAAACCAGACCTAAAGTTATGCAGATTAACCAGTCCAGCCTCCGTAAAAATACAACACTTTTGTTTTCGAAAGAACATCATGATAGGTAACCAATCGATTTTTTAATAAAAAAACCCACTTTGCCTGATGCAAGGAAATTATAAGACAACCAATAAAGATATTTAAGGAAGATAATTCAGACTTAAACAGTCTTGATCAAGCTTCTATATAATTTACTTAAGTATTAAAAAAAACCATTAAGTATTATAATTATCCGGAATTTGGATTTGCTATTTGATTTGGTTTGCATTATTAGGTATAACATCGGAATTATGGATGAATAGGGACGACTCAACGCATCTTGCGATTGCATTTAACGTTATTGCTTCAATCTGCTTCATAAATAGTCCCTAGCTTTGGTAAATTGAAACGGAAATGACAAAGCACAAGTCAAAGCTGTGTCGCTGAGCAATGATAAGTTTAAACCATTACTCAAGATCCGTGACTAGCATTTTGCCCATAATCTAGCATTGACAATCGCTTGAATAACCGACAATAACAATTACTGTAGGCGAATTCGAGTTCAATGTATACCTACATACCTCCATGTGCAAGTAATTGCAATAACGATATTGTAATAAACTACGACTTGCATTAGACACGCGTTGCGAAGTATTGCAAAGGTTTGTTTCATTCATGATTTCTTATTGTTGTTTTTACATTTGAATTCGAGTAATAAAACATGAATGAAAATAAGAGTTGTTTTTTTATCACAAATTTTAATAATAAAAAGTATTTTATTATTAAAATTTGTGTTAAAACAGCTGATGACGTGGCGGATTAACCGTAAGGCAGGTTTACGTATGTGCCAAAAGGCGCCAGGGATCAGGGGATCGCACAACGAAGCATAGGGGCGCGAAAAAATGCGCTTTCTTTGATGTAGTGCGAGTCGCAAGTCAGACTTATAAGACGTAGTACCTACTCTCCTTTAAAGAAATTTCAAAGAGCTGACAAGCCGACAACCTAAATCGCTGTCAGGGCGCTGTCACATTCAATCCGTCCTTAGATGAAGTAAACGTTAATCATATAGCAACAAAAACAAAGGCAATAGCAAGTGTTGAATTTTATGAATAAGTATGTACTACTATTATAAACTAAACAGACACGTTTCGACATGACCAGTTCTAAACTAGTTCAATTCGGGTATGTATTGCTAATTTGCCAGTACAAGCTAACAAAGAAGTTCTTTGCAACTCAACTGGGCAAGCGAAACGTTATCAAGGTCGCTTGTGGCAGCGAATGCAGTGTCAATATCGAGAGCTTTTACTAATATTTGCGGTTATGAATATTCATTGTCTGAGATATTTTTTGAATTATTGACACAAATTCAGAAAGCGTACCTTGAGTTTGAATTTATCTAAATTGGTCAAATTTCTTAATCCAAATTTTAAACAACTTGACTGCCTTCACTCATAGCCTATAAGCTATTGTAGTGTCTGAGCTTTTATATGAAATAGCAAAGGCTATCAGGCACGCCATAAATAACAAGTTAAACATACAACCTCCAAGTACACGTGTTAATCTTTTGACGGCATTGACTCCCATAAATAGTAAGAAAACATCAACGCCTTAAACGAACCATAGAAGAATGCCTTAAGTAAACGTAGAGTTCTCGCTCTATAGAACGAATTGGTAATGTCACTCAATTGCACAGCCGTAAGTACGGTCACTTGCAAAAGTAATATGGCATTTCAAATGCATATCACGACAACAATAAATAATGGCGGTCTATATTTGGCAATCATTTCATTGAAGAAACTCCTTTTTGATGACATGACCCATACATTTACTTCTTTATATTTTGCAGACTGAAGGCAATACCAAGTTGTTATTACCGAAGGTCGCACAAGAATTGTTCTTGCCAATGACGATTTAGGACAATTGAATGGCATCGACATAATTGCCCATTTTCGATTACGTTTCAAATATTACAATAATGAGGATTTGCCAAATCATAGTGATTGTTAGGATGTTGTTGCATTGTGTCCCTACAGTCACGAATTTAAGACGCGCCGCGGCAAAATTGTTGGTGCTATACCCAGGCGTGTTGAAACGAAGTGATATTACAAATATTAGCTACAATAGTTACAGCCTACAATGTACAATACAATAACAGATAATGAAATCACTTATGCTTAGTATTCAAAGAAATTTCAAGAGCTTTCCTCTTTTGTAATTTCAACGGCAACTTTGAAAGCATTTCGCAAAAACTTGACCACAAATTGTGTGTAGGTAAAAAATTACACATGAAATGACTTACTTGTTCTATTTGCGCTTAAAATATTTCAAAATTATTCTAGAAAGGTGTTGTAAAATTATGTTGTAAGTAATGGTCAAGTAGTTGCTCCTACTGTAAGCAATAAAGTGAATTACAACAAGAAACAGAAACGTCATAATTGTGTTCGTTTATAAAAAGATAGGAAGCTCCGTACACGTCAAACATTCGCCAGACTACTAAAATGAAATATCCATTCCGTTGTCATAATTTTGTAATGCTTTTCATTATTGTTTCCTCTATTAAATACAATTGCTTACCTATGTACAATTAAAACTTCCGATCATATATCAAGCTGGAGGCTAGTTTCTATCTGAAACATTACATTGTTACTGGCATTTAGAGTCTAAAGCAATTTTGCAACAACGTCTGTTGCTTCAGCTATCATAATCGTGTATATGCATTTAATCGGATGCATCTCATCTATTGTGTCGGATAAGTGTCAGTTACTGTGTTCTAGATCTGAGAATAATGGATTGGGTAACAAGGTGACAGTGTTTTGTTCATTTTTTTTTGTTTAAGCTAGTTGATTTTGGTAATACATATGATATTTTTATTGTTCCGTATCACTGCGCAAGAGAGTATGTTTAATAAGTTTTCGTTACAAAAATCTTGATTATCGGCTGTTTCTGATACATGCAAGATCTTTTTATCGTTAGGTAGCTTACAAACTTATGCTACTACTGTAACTTTGGAAAACGATTTTTATGTTTTCCTCCTAGACATCAATCAAATCGACAGTTTTAGCCGTTCATTGAACCCAGTTTTTTCAATAATATCATTATGGAATTAAGAAAGTTTTCCCAAGTTAAGCAAATCAAAAATAAAATATGGTTTGATACACAAAATTACGTTTTCGCTAGACATTTCGCTTATGGCTCTAAATTCACAAAGACTGCGGCACAATTACATTGCAGCATGATGCAACTGTTGCTTCGACAGCGTTCCTGTTTGTTTTGACATGATTCCACCTCCGTGACCTTTGAACATGTCGGCAAGATAGAGAGGTGCCCCATTTAGATTTGACTGAAGTAAATTCACTGTTACCTACATTGTTTTTTGGATTGTCATTGATCTCTTTTATGGCAAAGGTCTTTGTGGTAATTCTTGAGGAATCCTATCTCCAGCAACATACGATTTTCAGTTTATACATAAATGATATGAATTTGCAAAGGAATCAATTTCACGCTTGTTTTTGGACTAGACACTGTACTATTGTTGACTCTATTTCGAAATCATAAACCTGTATACGCTTATTCACAGTTTTTCTTCTTCCTGTCCTTTTCGGCGTATTACGTTTGCGTCTTCCATTCTTTCCCACCAGTCGTCATTCGGTCCTTCTTCATTTATATCTTCTTTTACACAATCCATCTATATTTTCTTTCCTTTACCTGTCCGTCTCCATCCAACAACATACTTTCTCGTAGTTGACAATTTAGATTTTCGAAAATCCTAAACGTAGCATACTCATGATTCATGAATATGAATGTGACATACGCGTGCATCCACCTCTAGATGTTGAAATATTCGACGATCACTCGGAAGACATCTAGCATTCCTTTCGAAAGCCAATAAATATTCTTGATGAAGAAATTCTCGGAAAGCACTTGGATAGATGCGCGAATTGGCCAATCGCTCCACTTCCAGATGGATACGCGCGAAAATTGATGGTATGCTTATCTTCTGTTACGTCAAAAGCGTAAGGACCATTACACTGTGAATCTTAGTTTAACTACCTTATAATTGAACGGAATGCTAATTATACCTAGTTGTTATGCTATTGTAATTATTTGTTACAAAATCCATTCACTTGGTCCACTGGATTAGGCTGTACGTTGTCAGTCAGTCACGTACTGTTTCATAGGTATAGATGACGTAATTTTCATTAAGAAAGAAAATTTCACTTTTCCTTGAAAATAGACAGTGGTCAATAAAAACATTTGAACAGTGGCACTTTCGACTTACTTTCACTTTACCTTGGGCCGTGTTGTGTGGAAGCATTGACCTGCGTCTGCGCCGACGGCAATATTGATTGATTGCAAGGGTTTCTATGGGGTACACAATACTTATCGCGATAGTTGGAAATATGATATCGTGTTGTTGTAGTCTTTACTTTTTAAATCTTTGATTATTCTGTATTTAAATAGCATAACGTAAAGTTGCTGATAAACCTGAGCATTCAATGAGAACAATGAGCATTCGCCGTTTTTAAATGTTGAATTAAACAACGAATAGAGAAAAAACCTTTAACTATTTATAAAATAAAAAGTCAAAGAGCCAAACGCCAGTAGGTACTATAATTATTATTGTCGATTATTCTAGCGAAGGTAGAAATTTTCTTTTTATTTCATTCAAACCAAAGCCAGCATGAGCAGCATACAGAATAAGCAAGCTGAAGTGGCAGTGGGCCGGCAATATCAGTCGTAGAACCGATGACCGTTGGAGTAGACGTGTTCTAGAGTGGAGACCGCGAATCGGCAAACGAAGAGTAGGACGCCCTCAGGCTAGGTGGAGCGATGATCTTCGCAGGGTGGCTGGTGGCAGCTGGATGAGAGTAGCCGAGGATCGAGTTAAATGGCATGCAATTGGAGAGGCCTATGTCCAGCAGTGGACTGCTATAGGCTGATGATGATGATGATGATGAATGTGCAATGCAATGCATGTGCTTGTAATATACCTAATATAACATCGGCTAGAATGCTCATTAGAAGTGAATGCTCAATTTTATCATCACTTTAATTACCTAGGTGTTTTATTCAATACTTACTACTAGAACCAAATGTAAACTTTTATTATGCAAGTTTATTTAATACTAAAGTTAAAGAAAAAGTGCAATTGTAAGACTTTTAAAGATTGGACCAATTCATTGTGAAATAATACTTCGAAACTGGATATCATAATTGCAGTTATATACTTTTATATTTTTTACAGAACTTGCCAAATAGAAATTGGTGGTACTTTTTTTATTGCGGTTCTATCGACTTGACGATTTTTAGAGTACCTCAACTTCAAAAAAAAAAAAGGCACCATTATAGCATCATTTCCTTGTCCGTCTGTGTGTCTATCTGTCTTCCTTTTTCTCAGGAATGCGTGGAGGTATCAAATTTAAATTAATATAACTACTAAGATCTATACTTCTTTGGACCTGTAAACAAAAATGAAACATACAAGACTGCATTATTGAAACGTACATCCTACAAAAAGTCGGTCCAAAAAAAAATCGTAGAATCCCGGCCGACCCTACCTACTGCATGTCGGTTGAAAATGGAACATTCGAAACTGTATGCGCTGACATAATACCGACAGTCGGCCGCGTGCACTTACTAGTCACAAAAGTGACAGACGTGACGTGTGCGTTGAGTCGGTCACAAAATCCGTTGTAACAGTCGGCGCAAAATTCGATCCGATTGTCGGACCTACAAAAAGTGTTACGTGGTTCTAGATAAAGGTCAAAAATATTCGAGCAACAAGATCAAAGCAACAAGAGCAAAAGCCTCGTAAAAAACAATTTATTTTAAAGCACCGAGCTTGTCTAACAACCGCGTACGAGCAAAATGCGGGCTCTTGATGTCATTTTACAACTTCATGTTTCTAAATCCTACCAGTTTTATGTTCTTTTCGAGATTAAAGTATTGCGCCTAGCTTGCTTACGCCACTCTCCATTTGTGCCGGCTTTGTCCTGCCCGTGATGAAATGTTAATCGTGAAATTCATAATTTAATATCGAATAGCCGAAATTTAGATAGATAACGAAGCTAGACAAACGTAATTTACATACAGTCACCGACAATAGTCGTTTAGCATTTATGTTTTTTAAAATTATAATTGAACCCAAAAATCCATATCCTTACTTCCCTGCTATCTTTTATAAATAGTATAAAACAAAGTTGTTTATCGTGTCTCTCTGTTTGTGAGCTTAGTTCTTCTACACTAAACCATAGATTTTAATATGGTTTACACCACTATTTATAAAATTTATTCCGGAAAGTTTATGTGTACAATACGGCAATACTGCAGCAGATCGCCATGATTTTTCGCATAGAGTTAGAGATGGTTTAAAGGCCAGAGAGTGACATAGACTTTTTTATTTCTTGTGAGATAATTTCGGATCTCTATTCGGGCGAAGCCGCGGGCAAATGTTAGTATTAAATAAAATTGGAACAGATGTAACATTAAAATAATACAAACTTTGACTACCTATTATGTGAAATCCTGAAAAGCAGCTTATGGAATAATTTTGTGAAAATTTTGATATTTTAATCAACTTATGTCGTTGACAGTACCTACCCGTTAGCAACGCTTGTAAACAAACGTCGTCATTTTGAAAATGTTTGATATTTCGGTATTGAGGTTAAAAACTTATTTTTGCAATAAAATGGTAACAAAATTGTATATCTAACACAATAGATATTATTAACACTAAAACATTTACAATGTAGGTATATCGATGTAGTAATTTATCTATCGATTTTTGCGCAAAATAAACTATGAGTATATTATTTAATCGATATTAAGCGATTACTTTTATTGGGAAGTATCGATTATGATCGTTACACAATAATTATAACATTACTAAGTGACATAATAATAATGCAACGTATGATATTTCATTTTGTCCAATCGAATATGAGTCATAATCTGTGATTGCACCGTTTCGAAGATAATATGAATTTACGACAAAAAAAGTATTAGTAATAAATATTGCAGTGGTGTTGTTAAGTAATTAATTAAAAACATTTTTGATGTTTATCGATAAGGCATGGATCGTGACAAACGTGCTTCGTCGTACAGCCACTCTTATCGATGTTTCCTTTGCATCATAAACAAAGCACCTGCTAAAGTGTGGGAAAATAATAGAATCGATTAAATGTTCGCTTTTTTATGATTGGCGAAGGGCGAAAATATAATGTGGTTCCTCCATTATTCAAGTCAGCATACTTAAATGTCAACATACAAAAATCTCTGCTCAAGGCAATGTCAACAACAATTGAATGCATTTAAATTGAAATTAATCTTTATTTATACGATAGTAATTTATGAATATGACAGGGGTGAATATAAGTTATAACATCCTACCTGCTTTAATGAAGACGAAAGACATCGAAGAGTGCCTTCGGGCATATTTTTTTGGAATGCAAAGGGCATTGGCTACCACCTAAAACCAGTTAGTATAATCCTAAAATAAAACAATGTGCATTTAAATTTCTGGTCAAATGCGAAATTTGGAATTTCTGAGGGTCATCCAATAAATACGTATTAAATTGTGGCGCCGCACGGCTGACCACATTTTTCCTCCGATGCAGAGCACATGGTCAAGCGAATGTATTTAAAAGTTGGCATAAAGCCTTAAATGTCGAAACACATTGTCAATATTGGAGTGTCAGGACCGACGAGCTCGGGGTATTGAACTGAGGAAGGATTCTCGCCAACGCTCAGGTAAGGAATAACTTCGAAATCTGAAGTACCTACCAATAAATGATTTGAACAACACCTTTTCAAGAGATTCGATGAGATTAAGCTAATAACATTAGACATAAAACCACCTGTTGATACGAACCAGACTGACAATTCGACGACAATTTCTGCACTGGTTGCCAACAAAAACAGAAAGAACTGAGTGTGGACAATGTAAGTCATGCGAACGTTCGTAGCCTAGTTACGGCCGTTACGACACTATAGAAATGGTAATGAGTGAAGATATTAACTAAATTAACAAAAACAAGCGAAGTTGACCCGTGAAGTATCTCACGTGGATTGCACAAGAAAGCAATGTTCCTCGGAAGTGAATGGTTCCGTCGGCAACAGTTAAACTAACAATGGTACCGAAAATTTTTCCAGCTTAAACATTAAGCGTTGAAGAGCCTTGCGAAGTTTCTATTGTTGCTCGTCCTACACTGGAGGTTGAAGCAATTAAGCAATATTAGGAATGAAGAAGGGAAACCTTGGTAGATATTCATCCAAACAATTTACTAGCATTTGTGTTTGTTGTTGATTTTAGACGCCTTGGACAATTATGTAGTGATGCTACTGAAGAATAATAGCGTAATCATTTCCATCCCATTTTGGAATCAAACATCGTGAATCGGTTATTGTGTTAAGGTCTCTAAAGCTCTATTAAATTTAATAATACGAACATTATTCTACTATGAGACAATAACACTGAACAAAAGGCTAGCAAAAACTCCGTTATTATAAACAATGCAATCTAAACCATTATTTCCGGAGAATTGGGACATACAAACACAGGACCAACGGAAAATGAGACTTGTGTATAGAAGTTTGCAGTTGTTTTGGTTTGCAGATTTACATCGTCGATTTTCACGGTGTTATCAAATATAAAATTGTTCGTCGTCGTTAACTGGGTCATGTCGTTGATATTCTTAGCAATGATGATGGATTGTTGATTTGTTACTACGAATTAACCAATTATGAAGTTATGCACCTAAATTCGAGCGATTATTTCGTGCACGCACAAATTACTACTATTGCTTAGCGTATAAATGAATAATTTGCTTTAAATTGCTTTGGTTGCATCTGATATTAAATCCGAACCTTTTCATATTGATTAGTGAAAATTGGAAACCCAAAAGGGTTCTTTTATTGGCCGTATAAAATGCATGAACAAAAATTATTATAATCGGTTCATTAGGCTGTTTTATAACTTTGTAGGTACCTAAAAGTAACAAGGTATTTTACAAATTGAAGTTTCTCTTATTTCGTGCTGATTTGCTCATTCTTTGTTTCAGTTTTGTAGTAATAACTTGGTTTCAGTTTTGTTTTCGTAATCATTACTTGTATAGCAAAAAAAAATCAATCATGAAAATACCTATTATTCGTTTTATTATTTATTTCTTGATATTCAATTTAAATAATCTGTATTTGTTTTCCGTCTAATTTAGCGATTAGTAGCGCGAAGTCTCGACACTTTCAGTAGGTCATTGTCACTCAAAGCGTGCAAACAACTTTATCTGCTGTGAAATTAGCTGTAAAAGTTCTTTATCTATTTTGCAATTTAGTTTTCGACAAGCTCTCGTACCGGCTTGCGTAATTTTTTTTTCATTTGCAACGGAATTGTTTGTAATGTTTTCTTTATTTTTGGTATTGTGCGAATTAACTTTGTTATTATTTCGTTTCATGAATGGTGCACGTTTTCTTTGAATTGTTTAGACTAATTTTGTAGATCAATTTGTATAAAGAATGCTTTACTATTTTGTAATTTACTGAGCGTTTATGTAGCTTCAGTGTTTGTTGAGATATAAGACACCCTAAGTAATTATAATTAATAAAAATATTAATAAGAAAAACTAACCAATATTTAGAGTAGCCTTCCTGTGGTCTCCCGCAGGCACAGCTGTTACAGCAGAAATCAGTAGAAACGAGACGAAAATACACGCACTGACACCCATATTAACAGTTTTGCACGATATTCTCTTTGGAAAAAATTAGAAAATAATATTTCAATTAATTCACGATACAGACGCAACTATTTCCCGCGTGTGTTCGGTAACATTTGCGCCGAGGTTGACGTGTTTCCCTCTCCGTGCACTGTGGACGACTAACGACTAAACCTCGGTGCGGTACTTTCTATCTGCTTTATGCGCAAGAGCAATGTCTGGTGCACCCGCATCGCTGACGCACCACAACAGAGTTAAGGGAAGAAGGTTTGTTTATCAAGCCTCGCGCTAAGAAGCTCCCAGACAACCAAGCCAAAATGTTGGCGTAGCATGTCCATTGTCCAATCTATCTTCGTTATGTTCAGTAGCATAAATATACAAAGTGGCTTCTGTCAAATTCTGTTAATGGGACTACAGAATCAAAAGAAAAAGTCCTACCACGTGTGATCGTGACCTCTCGGGGGCTCCCTAGAATGATAGGATCCTGGTATTTTGCCAACCAAGCCACCTTTTGAAGCCTTACAATCTATAGCCACTATAAAGTTGGATTTCTGTTAACGCATCATGCGGAGTGGTTTTTCTCTGCGTTTTTCTTTCGAGCACGCACGGACATTGTCGTTTCGTATTATCGGATTGCGTTTTTCTTTTTCTAGTGATAGCATTGTGAACGTAATAATATTATAGCAATTATTATAGATTTTTGATACCCAGTTATGTATTGTATTATATTATGTAGGTAGTTGTTTTCTTGGGTTCACGGTAGTTACGCCTGAGTTCATTGAGTCACAATAGGTACGTTTTATTTTTATGATTCTTAAGATTTTTGTCGAAGGCATTTTATTACATTTTATAAATTAAATAGGTGTCGTAAAGGACTGACAAAAATGCAAGGATTATAAACATACATGCCAAGTCCGAAAAAAAATATGTTTAGTATTTTTTCGTTGCGATATAAAACAATAAACGTGATTTACATACCACCTAATTCATTTCAAATTATTGTTTTAAATCTTGATTGTTGACACTTCAATAATTTATTTTTTAAAAAGCCCAAAGTGCAATGTTCTCAGAATGACAAGCAAATATTTTTACATTATTTTCTACAATAACATTACCATCGTATATTTGTCGCCTTAAAATTTATTACACACCAATATCAATTTAAGCCAAAATTTGGGTTGTCGTAAAGATAATCACAGAATAACGACATTTACGATCTGTTAAGAATTCAAAAGTTTGTTCCTTTTTTTCAAGGTCACCGAGGTCAAGGTTGATGCGTCAGGGACATTGAAAGCTTATGGGTTTGCATTTTAAAGGGGCAAATACCAAGTGTGTTCTTGACCTTATATGGATTATTATTGACACCGACTTGTCTTATGTGAGTGTGTCATGCGGTTTAGTAATTATTGTCAAGTTTTGGCAGAGGTCGCGGGATCGAATCTCATTCGTATCAATTTGTTTTAAAATCTTTTGCAAAGATATATTTAACTATTTAATCAAGTAGGTACCTACCTAAAAGTTTACCTAAGTGTTGTTTGGATCACTTAATTTAGGTTGAAAGTGACATTTCTGATTGAAGCTCTATTATAAATGTATATTTTTTGTGAATTTAAAACATGTCAAAGCCATGCTTCTCTTATGATGATGATGAAGCTCTATTATTTTAATAGGTAAAGACTGTTGATGGGTTCTTAAAATAATAATAATTATTATTTTACGGGTAATAACAATACCTACACGGCTCACATTGGATATGGGCTTATAGGTAAGTCCCGGATTCATGTCTGTGAGTCAATTATTGGTTGGAATTGGAACTAGCTGAGCAAATAGTTTACAATTGTTGCTGAAAGACTCGAGCATTCAATTGTACATAATGAGCATTCTAGCGAATGCTACATTACGTACAAGTAAATAATAAAAACACGAAATAAACATTTGATCAAACACAAGCGTTCTAGCGAGCATTCTAGCGCATCAACAATTTGCTTCGAACTTTCGACCTTCAAATCTGACCTATTCTTTACACAGAATAGATTTTTTGACGAGCATTTACTTGATGGTTCGCTAAAATGATCGAAGAAATGTTCATACCGATTTCCGGCTTTATTCGTTGATCAGTTTGACAAAATTTAAAAACGGCGAATGCTCATGTTCTGTTACAAAGTTACAAGCGAATGCCTAGGTTTATCGGCATCTTAAGCTACACTACGTTATAGGCCGACCGTTTAACTCGCGTATCGCCTGCGGTAAGAAGGGAGCGGGGGCGGGTAACGCTACACACGGAGTTAATAAGCTCTCTGCTCCGCACACCCCTTTCACCCATCCGCTAACATCTCCCCTCGCTCCCTTCTACCCCTGCAGGCGATACGCGAGTTAAACGGTCGGCCTATAGCAGCTGCGATGGCCTTACATAAATAATACCAAAATACCAAAACTAATTCATAAATACGAAAATAGCTGTCTGTTTGTTACGTTATCACACTTATCACGAATAAACAGCTGAACGGATTTTGGTCAGATTTGGTATAAATATAGCTTGTGTCCTAGGGAAGGACGCAGGATACTTTTTATCCGGTCAAGTAGATTGGTAGAGTAGTTCTCTTAGGATGCGAGTGTAACGGCTGGCAACAGCTAGTATAACTATAATAATATGTATAAGTCCAATTACAAAACCTAGGCACAAATTAATTCACAAATTAGTTCACTAATTAAATTGCCTGGGTGAGGGTTGTCTTGCGTCTAGAATTTTTCGTACGTGTCTGATTTAATTCTTTGTCCGGATTGCTGGGGAAATCTCGGTGTGAAATTCGAAAAATTCCTGTAGAAATTATCAATTAATATCTAATGTTGTATGCAAGAAATCGACATGCGTAAATAGATATTTTAAAGAAAATTTACCGGATTTTTCTGCAAATGTCCGGAATTCGGTTCTTGACAACATTGAAAATATGCTACAGATTGTGGTCATCCTATCAGTTCATAGCGTAAATAAACTTATTTCACTTGATTTTTAACTAAAATATGTATATTTTTTGCAAATTACACGAAAATAAAATGCAATATTTTTTGTTATTGTAGCTGTCACAAGAACGGCCTGTCGCACTCTGTTGACGTCACACGCTCGTAAGCCAGTGTTGCCAACTTATTTTTAGGGTAAAAAATTCTTTAGGGTAAATTTGAGGGTAAAATTTTAGGGAGCGCCTCCGCAGCCGGCGCCGACTAGGCTCCCAAAAATAATGCCGTTAGGAACCGGAGTAGCCTTGAAGTAGCAGTGATACCAGACGAAAATAATTGCAAACTACCGTAGCAGCAGATTAATGTTGCCGTGTTTTAAGTTGAATTAAATACCTTAGACTGACTTTTAAATAACAGTGTTAATGTAAAACAAAATACAACTTTTTTGGACTTACAAGGGGGATGGAGGTGGTCGACGGAGCCCCGGTACGCGGAGCTCCTATTTCTATCTGCAAGGTTAAAAGTAACATAACACGAAGGGGTTGACGGGGGCTTCGTTCGCTCGCTCACTGAAGCCCCCGTCAACCCCTTCGAACCTAACCTGTCCGTGTCGGGGTGTCCAAGTTCCCGAGCTCGCTTTGCTCGCTCTTGGACCCTAATTAGGTATGTTACTCAAATGAAACATGAAATGTTTTTTTTAATTATGACAAATTGCCAACTCCCTTTCCCGCTTTTTTTTTCAAAAGTCAGCGCCGGCTGCCAATTTAGCAACCAGTGCCGGCTGCAAATTCAGGTCACGGCGGCGGTCGCGGAGTCACTTCCAAAATTTTAAGGTTAGATTTCGTATTGTTGTTATGATTACTATAGTTTATGGGCTTTTTGGTAAGCAATACATGTAGGTACCTAAGTATTTGAATTGAATTTGAGTTAAACAAATTCAGCATATTTTTATTGTGAAACATGACCATTGATTAAGAAAGAACTTGTTTTATTGTATATCTAAAACCAAAACTTTAGCCAGGTATTTTTGTATAAATAGTTATGATTTTAGAGTAAAATTAATCAGGCATTGGGGTAAAATGAAAATCTAGCTTGGCAACACTGGAGTAAGCACGGCTTTGACAGATTGTAGTTTGCGTTTTATGGTTTCTGGGTGCTTTATTTGATCTTAGAGCTATTTCTGAAGCTGTTTTCATAGAAATCTTCTATCTAGTGGCATAAATATTCATATCGAATCTCAAAATGGAGTCAAATTTTGTGCAAGCTGATACAACCTACCTAAGATAGACGCATTTATGGTTGCACTTTTCTTTAAGAATACCTAACGCTGATTATTATGCTGCGGAACTTAAAAATGTAAAAACAGCAGTGTAAGTACCTACCTGCCACATATTTATTTACAAATCTTTTGTATAATCATTCAGAAGTTTTGTGAAATCTCATTTTAGGTTATGTTGATAAAAACTTAGAAACATTACCTATAAATTCTTTTGTGTCATGAATCATGATGGACTGCTTTAAGACGTATTTGTACATTGTGGAACTACACACCATTTATATACGCCATTATAGCCAATAAAAATGATTTATTGATGAAATTAATTTCAGCTGCACCGTCTGTCTTGTTGACAAAGCTCGTTTACTAGCGTGTTACGTCACTTCCGCAGAAACAGCGTTTTTGGAGCGGTTTTGGAAATTTATACTTTATCACTGATTTTTATTGATAAATACAGTAGATCTACCTGAAATATCAATGTAGTGTGCTTATAATTTAATGAAGATTAATATAAACGATTTCCCAAAATCAGTCAAATACCGGATTTTCCCCGGATTTTTTTTAGAGCTCCGCAGCCAAATAGCCAAACGTAACCCTTATCATTTCATCTTGTCCGTCTGTATATCTGTATGTCTGTATATCACAGCCATTTTATTCGGAGACTATTGGCACTTTATAGATGAAACTTCGCAGCTAGGTCTTCTGTACCCCGATCATGAGTTTTTTAGACGTATAGTTTCGTAAATGTAAGCATAATTTGAATCTAATACAACAGTCCTAGAAAATTTTGATAAAATTTTATACAATTTGCACATTTAAAAAAAAAAACCGGCCAAGTGCGAGTCGTACTCGCGCACCGAGGGTTCCGTATCATTTTTGGACGTATAAAGTGAAAAAATCCGGACCGCATAACTAAGTTTGTTTGTGAAGGAATTTTGAGGATTTTAAAAAAACTGTACTAGTTAGGAACATCATTTTATTTTTGGTGCCATATTTGGGTTAATTCCTATCAACTCTAATTATTTCAGATTTTTCGCCCCGCAAACTTCGGAGATAAGGGGGGGGGAATGGTATTTTTTTGGACATTTTTCATCATATGTCGAAAACTGCGAGACATAAAATAAAATAAAAATATATATTGAAATGTGCAGATCAAGCCCTTTCATATGATATGTCACTTGACCTAGTAACCCCACTTCAAAATTTCGGACCCCTACTCCGGCCCCTTTTGCAATGAAAATAAAAATATTTTTGGATTATTTTCATTTGCAATAAAGTTGAACAAGCATTTTTTATAACTGTTCCAAATTTCAAGTCGATAGCATAAGTAGTTGCTGAAATAAGCAGGTGTGACAGACAGACAGACGAAGTCGCACCATAAGGGTTCCTTTTTTACCATTTTGGTACGGAACCCTAAAAATACAGAGAAATTTATTAAGTATTTAATTTATATAAATATTGTGTAGCAACCGTATATTTTCAATTCAAAATATGCTTACATTAACGAAACTATGCGTCAAAAAACTCATGATCGGGGTACTGTAAAGGAGTGTAGTAAAATTATGAAAAAAAAAAAAATATATTTAGGGGGGCACTCCATACATGAAACTGAGGGATGATAGAACAATTTTCGCGCACCTTTTCAGCACCATGAAGGTTTCTAAGTGAGATATTTAGGTGAACATTTGCTGAGCTACCTATGCGTTTCTTAAGTCGGAAAGTGTCTTTATATTTTTTTACCCCATAGTCAAAAAGTTCCTAGGAGGCCTTTGGCTTTTCAACTATAAGGGGTTGATAATTCTGAAAAAACTTAAGGGGAAGAATTAAAAAAATTGTGATATTCGATTTTGAGTTAACTAACTGCAGAAATAACTTTGTAAGCATTTCATAATAATATTGTGAAATAAGTATCTACATACCTACTTATATTTAATTCTATGGTCGGAAACTGTTAGACCTACTCTTTGTTACAGAACCCCACAGTGTGCATGGTCCGACACGCACTTAACCGGTTTTTTTTATCTGGCAACCTTAGCTAGATGCACAATAAATCATAACTTCAACAACCTTGTTAGTATAAATTATAATAACACTTGTTATAATCTACTGTCGCGTTACAAACAGAGCGTTTCAAGTATTTATGAAAAAAATATAACTATTAACCTAGTTTTCATGGATAAGTGACCGATGAATAATAATCGTGGTAGGTAGGTATTAAGAAATAGCGTATCGTGGATTGCAGTGTGAGTGTACCTTTAGTTTAATTGGTGGTGTCGAAAATTTTTGGATGTAAGGTTCGTTTAATTCGGGGTTATGTTTGAATTGAGATCTATCTTTAGAGCATTAATAATACAGCTTACCATGATAATATAAGAAAAACCGGGCAAGCGCGAGTCCAACTCACTCACCGAGGGTTCCGTGCCGTCTTTGGATGTATAAAAGTTAAAAAAACTGGACTGCATAACTTTGTTTGTTTGTGAATGAATTTTGATGATTTTTAAAAAGCTGTGCAAGTTAGGAACATCGGTTTATTTTTTGTGTAATGTTTAGGTAAACTTTTATCAACTCTAATTATTTATGTTTTCTGCTTTGCAAACTTCGGAGTTATTAAGAGCAGATGGTATTTTTTTAGACTATTTTCATAATAATTATGTCAAAAACTATATTTAGGGCATAAAATAAAATGCAAATATATTTTGAAATGTGCAGATTAAGCCTTTTCATATGATACGCCGCTTGACCCAATAACATCATCACTTAAAATTTTCGAATCCGCACTTCGACACCTTTTGCAATGAAAATAAAAATATTTTTTAACTACTTTTTTTTGCAATAAAAGTGGGCAAACATAACTGTTCCAAATTTCAAGTCGAAAGCATTAGTAGTTCCTCAAACAAGCAGCTGCGACAGACAGACATACAAAGTCGCACCATAAGGTTCCTTTTTTACCACTTTGGTCCTACGGGGTACGGAACCCTATACTAACAATGTGAAACGTTGGCACAATATTAAAAGTTACCTATGATATTGTGCCAACGTTTCTCATAGATAACCAATGGTCGGAGTAGGTAGATGGATTTTACGTACTTGCACCATAAATAGAAATCATAACATGGATAAGCCTTTTTTCCGGGATTTCATTTTGGTACTTACGGGATTGAATCAAATATTGTGAATGTAAAGATTTTTAAACTAAAACATTTGAAATTTATAGAATGCGATAGTTAAAGGTTTTTTTTTTCTTATTTGTAGTTTTTAAACTTTCGCGAATTGTACACATGTTTTTTTTTATTATATCGGGACTTTTCGCGCACAAACGTAATCAAAATATCAGTATTTTGACTAACCTCGACGTTTCGATTAACTTGCATTGACCGTGGTCACGAAAAGACTGACTTTTTCTTATTTATTAAATAATAAAGTGAATCTTACTTTTGTGCGTCCATTCTTCATCCTACACATAACAATATTTGAAATTCTTAAAAAATCTTAATCCCGGAAATCCCGGAATCCCGGAGGCATATCCATATTAATATATACGTGCCAGTTTATTGACCCCAAATCAATCTGCCTACTCCGATCATTGTAGATAACACTATCAAAGTATTTTTTTACGAAATGTTTTAAATGCTTTCAGGATCTAAACGTCTCTAACGTCAATACAATTTTGTGATACAAATATAGATATTGAGTATTATGGCAATAGATTTTACATGAAGCTAATATAACCTAGATAATTTATAATCGTTAGTTTTTATAAGCGTTGCATTATACCTAAATATATTGTTAGTGAATTGCCTTTTGTAAGCTAAACGGTTTAGTATTTATTTTTTAAATAAATTAATTTAATATTATTTAACACATAAAAAATATTATTTTCAACATCCATTACGCTAGTTGTTACGTACCTTACTATTAATATTAGAAACAAGCGTAATGGATGTCGTAAATAGTATTTTTATGTGTCAAATAATTTATTTAAACAAATTTTATTTATTTATAAAAATAAAAAAAATACACAGATCAATTTTTTTTTCGTTTGTATGGCATCTTTACCACCTATAGATGTGCCTCTTAAAATATTTCGACTATGAAGGGTAGGACCCTACATGTATTAGGTATCGAATATGATTGTACCTTTGTCAATTCCTAAGCTACAAGCGCGATGACATGACAGCAGTTCTCGCGATGAATTCACGCGGCGCGGCGTGTCGTTACAGGGGGTCTACTCTCTAAGCACGAAATCCGTAGTTTCGACCTTAGTTACGGGCGTTTCTTACTCCGTATCACCTACGGACTTAAGATTAGTTCGGGTCCCGAACTAAGAATGAATGATAGCACGATTTGACAGTTGTCCCTACTCCCGATGTGGTTTTATCCGTCCGAAAAATTGAATTTGACACTTGTTTTGACGGAATCTTATGTCTACTGTATTTTCGGACGGGCCCGTATCTTCGTTGACGGACGTACAGAGTAGACCCCCAGACTAGCTGATAATGGGTAGATGAGAGCGACTGCGGACCGAGCTCAGTGGTGAGCAATTAGAGAGACCTATTCAACACGCTTGTTACACGGTCTATATAGAGTGCCGATTAGGTTGTCACTAGAGATGTTACGGAGTTTAGACTCCAACTCCGATAAGTCGGAACTTCCGATTGATAGGTATTAGGTACACGTACACCTCCGGTTCCGACTTCGGCTCCGAAACCTTTATCATTACAAATTAAATTAAACTGATTAGGTAAGTACTCGTATGTATAAAAAAATCGGACAAGTGCTAGTATGCCTCGCGCC
The DNA here is from genome assembly GCA_948465475.1 of Thalpophila matura. NCBI lineage: Eukaryota > Metazoa > Arthropoda > Insecta > Lepidoptera > Noctuidae > Thalpophila > Thalpophila matura. The sequence goes on along the minus strand of OX419187.1, from coordinate 5,383,815 downwards.
CTAAGGATTTCGAAATATGATCATAGATGGCGCTACTGCATACTTCCAATGGCGCCATCTATGAGCAGATGGCGGACAACAAAGTGATCCTATAAGGGTTCCGTTTTTCCTTTTGAGGTACGGAACCCTTTTCACCTAATAAGTCATTTTACCTAATAAGTCTAAATTTGGTTGTGAGTTTGTGACACTCCGCGGCACAAATTGGTACGGCCCCCTGGCATTGTTCTTTGCTGTATCATATGAACAAACGGAATTTAAGAGTGTTCCTTGTCTGACTACTTACTACATAATACTAATGAAGCCTCATCTAAGGAATGACCGCGTCAAGTAAAGCTTATACTTCAGACCCATAATGGCTGCTATATTATAGCCCTTTACGTTATAAACAACGAGTAAATGATAGCCCAGTAATGTATATAATGCGTGTACATTAAATGTTTAGCCACCGGCTTGCAACACGCGTAGGAAGCCGACCACCGAACCGTAACCACGTGCGGTCTACGAAGGTCGGTGCTGGAGTATTTAATATAATTTTGTTAGATAGACAATAGAGATGGTGAACCGATTATGTTTAAATGAATTCCATAATGTATATTGTAAAGATGTCAAAGCCAAGCATATATAAGAGAAATCAAAAATTAACTGACGCGTACGGGACTTGAACCCGTGACCTCTACCGCACCGTGGCGTCGCTCTTCCAACTGACCGACCGCGTTTTACCCGCGTCAGTCACAATTTGGAATCTCTTTGAATACGCCTCTTATGAGAGTTGGTGACATCTATCGGAGACTAATAATAATAATGTTTAGCATTCAAAATAAGTAGATAATATTAGGCCATGAAAGACTTTTATTGTAAAGAAAGGAACAATGAGTACATATCAACTTATTCTCATCTATCGTACTTAAACAAATAAATTAAACTAATTCACTCGGTACTTCGGTAGCGTGCCGGCAATCTAATATCTCTGCCCTTCTATAAATGTTTATTTTTAAAGATTGAATAAACTAAACAGTCCATTAGAATCTGAACTGGAGACTTCCTAAAGAAGATATCCAGATCTTTGAGGATACGTATTATGTCCGAGTACTTAGGTATTTGTACAAGAAAACTTACCAAAAATGTGTTTAGACTTACGTATCAAAAAATATTGGCTCCGGTAAATTACACGGCAACACTTTATACCTACTACCTACCGAGTGCCAGAAACGAACTGCCGATCCAGTCCACCATAAAATAATGTAGGTAGAAGGTATATACCAACCCACTATAAATATAATTTTGTTTGACACTTAAGGCGACGGTAAATGGTAACGTTCGTAAATCTCAAGTTTTAAATCTCTTATTTCGCCGTCAAATAATGCAGGTTAGTTGTGCAATTTTTTTATGTTAAACTAGAACATATATACATCAATCGTACCTGTGAATATTTAACTATTGTAGTAAAATACTTAATGAAATAAATTCATGAATTCCTGTCTACCCAAAACATAAAAACGTAATTACTTTCAAATCGCTTAAGATATTTTCATGATTTGTTTTGTGTGAAAAGACTATATTACTACCTATAATATTGCCTGTTACTTTTTTTTATTTTATATTTTAGATACTAAAAAGTAATAATACGTCTAATTCTGCATAGCGCGCTCCTTGATAGGCGAGTCGTATTGCTCGGTGGACGTATGTCGCGTTGCTTGAGCTCAGCGCAGAACACTCAAGCTATACGGCCCAAATCACTCAAGGCCGTTGGCAGTTATCAGCGCCTTAAAATATAGGTAATACTTTAATCTGTGGTAATACTTACGTCATACCAAGTTTGCTTTCTTCTGGAATTTGATGTGCAATTAGTACCTATTTTTGTTATGAAACTAGTAGGTATATTTTGTTAATAAAAGCAGGGATATTACCTAGCTGTTATTGTTGAAACCCTTGGCATTTAGGTAAGTAGGTACATACTAAGAACTATTTAAACAAATTATTAGAAATGACAGAAATATTCAAAGAATTAAGGCAGCAAGGCGCCGGTGGAACGATTTATTTGAAAGTCAAAACGGCGATGTTAGCGCCATCTACCTTGATAAACATACACTGCAAACTTGTTGCATTCGCCCTTCATAGAATTTATTGTCGAGTTTACGTAATTTTTTTCTCTTATCTATTTTAAAAATATTAGCATTATTAGTATTCATAAAATATATATTAATTCGTTAATTATTTTAGATTATATTAATTTATCAAAGTTATATATAGCGACACCTCTTGATGGGTAGCAGTACTAGTAAGAATTGGTGCAGTCTATGTAGTACATATAGAAACTAAAGATGTCACTGTTTTATTTCTTTTGTGCTGCCATCTCGTAGTGAGTAGCAAAACTTTTTGAATTGTGTAAGGTTTAGTTTTTCATAGTTTCCGTAGAGGGCACTAAAGTCGCATAAATATTCTGAAAACCCTCTAATATGGCTAATAATATTTTCTAATTGTAAATAAAAAGTATCGAAATAGTATTTATAATTAAGCAATCGGCAAAAAAATTGTTTAGTCTTATCGGAGCTTATTTTATGCATCAATTTTAATTTTGAATAATTACTGGTACCTAAGTTGTAATTAGCATCAATTTAGTATAATTTAGTAAACGAGTAAGGACATTGCTTATTTATTTGGTTAAGATATCTATGTAGTTTATCATTTTTATGGCACTTAATCATGCCTGCCTACCTCTATATTTTGTTGCCTTTACCTAGCAACGAAAAATTATGCAATAATTATAATGATCACAATTTATGGGTTTAAAATATTTAACGGGTGACCCCATCAAATATTTTTGACATGACTATCGTTTTCCCAAACAAAATAATTATAAAAAAAAATTTGAAAGCTATTAAACATTAGGTAGGTACCTATTCAATAAAATATTTAGGTAAATTATACACAAAACATAAAATCTTCATCAAAATGCTAAAATCAAGCACCAGCAATTTAGTAAGTAGGTACAGTCAACATCAAAATAAACGATGTAGGTATTAACTACAGTTTCAAAAGTTGTATAGAAATAAAAACTTGCTTTTAGGTACTTACTAGTATTTATGCAATCAATGAAAACATAATGAAAAAAGTCTTACATTGTTTTAATATTCAGAAAAGTTATTAGGTTATTTGTGGTATTTAATCTAAAAAAAAAACAAGGGAAAATTTTCTTCTAGGCAAGCATTTTCCATCATAGACCGCGTCATCGCTTGTCATCAGGCGAGAAGATGGCGCTGGCGGTCAAACGCAAGCCTATTCTTATATAGACAAAAAAAAATATAAAACCTTTGCTGTTGATGGTACACTACCAACCTTCTTACCATATAAAGGCATCAAATATTTATGTCTCGTAGATTCTTGAAAACATTTAGGTAAATACCTGAGTGATTAGCGACAATTTATGAGCTTTATAACTTACATAATTTACATGTACAAGTTAGGCTAGTAAAGGTTATTTCTGATATATTATCCATTAACGTCTAGTTACCACCTTCTGTTTTATTATCACCATTTCCTATCGGATGTGAGTTAGATAGAATTTCCTGCGAGTTCGTTTTTCTTTGAGGTATTTTTTCCGGCATTGATTTTATTGTGCGTATTAGTAGGAGTATTTATTAAGGTGCAATGAAAGCCTCCTTGATCAGGGTTACCAGATAAAAAAATAAAATCCGGATAAAAACTCGATCACTTCTAGAAAAATCTGGTAATTTTCTTTAAAATTTCTAAATTCGTGGCATGTCAATTTTTTGCATGAAGCGATGCATTTTGTATGAAAGTTCTGGACATCCGAGAATTATCCCCGCATTTCGGAAAGCTGGACATGTCCGAAAGATTGCGGATCTAGATGACAAGGACACCCCTATCCACGAGTGACGGTCGGTACTAAGCGTTCGAACGGCGCGACATGTCATGTTAAAACTATAATTGATTCTGTGTGTAAAGGAATGGTGCTATTTGTTCTAGATAACTTCATCTCTCTCAAACTTCAGAACAGTTTTGGCAACAATACGCTATAAATCGGTTTGCCAAGAGTGCCAGACGATGTTACGGTATATTATGTTCTGATAATTCTAGGACTTTGATGATGAACGCCTTCATGATTATTATACTTTTTCATAAATCATACTTCTAGTATTTTTAATAGGTAGGTAAGAAAGCATCGTCGTAGATTTTGGTATTATCACCATCTGCACTATCCACTGACAGCGTATAGTGGTTCTATCTATTTTATCTCTGATGTCTTTCTGTGTGGTTTTCATTCCAACGGGAGGTGTGTAAGGTGAGAGTTGATGAAGTAAACACAAGCTTACGTGATTGAATCCATTTATTTCATTTTATTATTTAAATCATGTACTTATATTTCACATGTAGTAACAAAATTTGCATTGGAAAATTATGCAACTCGTATATAAAACATAGGTAATATTCACATGGTATTCAGTTCATTAATTCACTAACATCTAACGGCACATTTCTACAAACTTATGTATAATTTACTTATTACATAAATAAGCAACTTACTATAAGGCTAAAAGTCTTTCTTGGCTAAAACGGCATGTTTTGCCTGCTAATAATACTCGAGATACATTATTAAGAGAGATATTAAGTAAAATTTTGTTAATGCACAGCATAGAAATCAGATTCCATCGTTTAGCAACAGAAACAAAGAGATTAGTATAAATTAAATAAATACTGACAGTTAAAATCCAATAAATTAAGATAAACTTATAATAAAGTTTCGTCGTAACGAGAAACAGAAAAATGTAACAGTTAAGTACAAAGGAACTGAACAGAAAGGCTTAACAACTAAAACTTTCAATAAATTAATGATTAATATCTACAGAATACTAAATATCACAGAGAAAGTACCCAATACTTAATCAACAAAACATTGTTTCGTCAAGCACTTCGAATACAACCAACATCTGTCGAGTTAGAGAGCGTGCGCTTACAGACCTACCAATAAATAAGTACAACAGGGACTATACCGATTGTAAATTAAATAAATAATTAGTCGAAGCGAAGATTAACTTACGTCACAATACTGAACAAACATATATTCTATCTTTCCGTGTTCTTATATCTTTTATCTTTCTTTTCTTTTAGTTTGGCCTCGTAGGCGGCGCATCTGCTATTGCTGGTGATGACTTTCTTGCCCCGCGGACACCTGAACTCTGAGTACCAGTTGTTGAGAAGGTTGCCGTACGCTCTGAACGCTATGTAGTCATTCTTGAGGCACTGTGGCGCGTCAACCTTCATTTCTAATACTTGCAGGTTTTTGCTTCTGCTAACCTGAGGCACTGGTATATTTACAGTTACCATATTTTCTCTTATTTCAGCTATGGTACTGTATAATCTTTGAAGAGTTTTCCCTATTAACTCGTGGCGAGTTTTGTTATAGCTGCAGAAGGGGTCGTCGGCGAATTCGACTTCAACTTTGATGAGCAGTTTGAAGATCTCCTGGTATTCCACGAGGGACTTGTACAGCTTCGGCATCAAATACGCAAACTGTAACAAAAAGAAACACGTATTTAATAAATTGATCTATTATCATCAGCTATCTTCACAGTTAATGATGCATTCAATATTAATGGCGTAGCTAATTGGAATTTACAAATGATACCAATGAATGAAATCCCAGATGTAATGGTCATTGATAAGTGAGCTCATTGTTTGTTGTTACGATTATACCCAAACGTAATAGTGCTTACGTCAGAGATTATCGACGTAATGAAGGTTGATTTTTTTTTTATCGAAGTGTAATTGGGTTTATCTATTCTATTAGAACAGTTAAATTAAAAATACCACTATCATTCGAAAAAATAAAATTATAAGTGGCATCAGTATTGTGCCTTGGGGAACTACTTTAAAGTTTTCAGTCCCAAATACTATTGTGGAAATAATTTTGATGATATCTTAATCCAAATACATGTTTGGGGTTAATAGAAAACATATTCATAAGGTAATTTATACATAAAACTTTTACAGCTGTCCGAATGTCTATTAAAAGGGTCATAGTGCGAAGAAGCTTATGTGTGAATTAAGCGCGTCATATCGAGGATAGTTTACGTCGCGGCAAATTCGTGTCGAGGCTGCAGAGTCGTGGGCATTTGTGATCGGTATGACTATTCAAATGACGGTATTAACACTACAATCGAATTCAAAATATATTTATACTTCTATAGTATTTAAACGAAATTTTACTTAACAATTCGCTTTAATGGCACTTTCTAGATGATTATTATACGCGGCACGACTCTGTCTCCGTGTTTATAACTTTGCGCCCGCGTCGGATCGCCATTTTCTTTATTAGAAGACAATACTAAGCGTAAAATACGGTCGGGCCGTTAGCGATTTGAAATTCAAAGTGCGTTATTATCTTTTAAGGATTATTTTCAATTAATAACCGTGTACCACCTTTAATGGTGCTTATGCTTTTAAATGGACGGATTAGTTTAAAGGAATGACACGGACATAAGTTTACAGTAATTTTATATTGTTTAATCCTAAACTTTACTGCGGATACATCCAAATTAGATTTTTACGATCTCATATTGTCAATATTGTATTCTTATAAGATTGTGGCTGAAAACAATGGCGTTCCTGAGCATTGCATCAAACGTTTATTTTGAGATGCAATAAATCATTTGTAATTGTATGTTGCTTTAAATAATTACGTAAAGAGTTGTAATAACTTTGTAACTGTAGTTGAATGACATAATCGAGTGTTGGCATTAGATACAATAGGTATGACATTCAGTTTTATTGGTAAAGGTTGGAATTCTAGATTATTATGATTATGTTAACATTCTTGGAGATCATAGTTTAGATTTGTACTAAGTATATTTCAAGATAATAGCAGCGATTTGATCCCTAACTTTATTCTCATCGACGTTAAATAGGATTAAGTTAACTGCTTTGTTAAGTAGGCTTGTTAGTTACTTGGAGTTAACTTGAAGGAGCTTTCGTCAAGCAGTTCAGTGCCACATACCATTACAAGTGGGCGTTGTTGAGAGACGTTGTTGATTATCGATGACCAGATTTTATCAACCGAATATATCAATATTTCTAGTCTACCTACATATTTCTTTGCTTATTTCGTAAGAATTACTGTTTAGATTAGGTCTCATTTTAATATTATTATTTTGCCAAGTTCGTAAGGGTAAGAAAACTTACAAAACTAAGTCAAATGTGACTTTTTCCTAGAGTTTGTGACATTAAGTCAAAAGATGAACAGAAACAAAGTTCTTTTGTTGAATACGTCTTGGAGACGCATACAATTTTTTAAGCCAAATATCCAATCATTTTCTAGTCAAAATTCACAAAATACATGCTCCAAATATAAATAAAAATGTTGATAAGTATGTTCTTTAAAGACAATGATGCGTTTACTTCGCTCTGTAAAGACATACATAATACCTATTCTTATGTATAAGAGTACCAGACAAGCCGGTTCACCTCGGTACTTGTAATGGATCGTTTATTATTGTCCTTTAAAAATGCGACATATTTCTCTATTCGTATTTATTGCTGTGATGAGGTAATGTTTTAATCTTCATCGTCATCTATCAGTTTTATTTCAACCACTGATAGATATAGGCCACCCTTGTGAGTTTCTATGTCAAACGGTGAATTTAATAATAGGTCTTTACCTATGAAATTGCCGTTTTGTATGAAAAAATTTAAACGATTTTTTTTCATGTATTTTTTATTTGTATTAATCGAAGTAATAACCCATGCAATCAATGCATCTTTGCCAATGCAGTGGCAGTTTATTGATGCCCTTCTTAAAGAAATCAGCTGGACGGGAGGCAACAAAAGCTTCAAAGGCATTTTGTACTGCCTCTCGTGTATTGAATTTTTTTCGAATTTTTTTCCGCTAATAGTTATCCAAATTCTGGAAAAAGTAGTAGTCTGTAGGCGCAAGGTCTGGTGAGTAGGGCGGATAACGGAGAGCTTCCAACCCCAGTTCATGCAACTTGGAGACCGTCTGCTGTGCAGTATGAGGTCGCGCGTTGTCGTGCAGGAGCAGCGGAGACGAGCGATTGACCAATGCTGGTTGGAGATGTGCCAGCTTCTTCATCATTGTGTTCAGTTCTTCACAGTACACATCTGCAGTAATGCTCACCCCGTTTGGTAAGAAGCTGTGATGAATCACACCGGCGCTAGGCCACCAAACAGTGACCATCACTTTTCTAGGGGTAAGTTTTCGTTTAGGGCATTGTTTAGGTGCTGAACCAGGATCCAACCAATTTGCTGAGCGCTTGCGGTTATCAAACAGAATCCATTTCTCATCGCAGGTAACAATGCGGTTCAAAATTCCTTCATTTGTGTGTCTGTTGAGCAGTGCAAGGCACGTCTCGACGCGTACTTCGCGCTGGCGATCATTGAGTTCGTGGGGCACCCATTTGTCAAGCTTTTTTACCTTGCCAATTTGACGCAAATGGACCAATATTGTTTTGACGCTAACGTCGAAAGCTGCTGCTAATTCAGCCGTAGATTGTGTATCATTAGCTTCCACAATCACATTTAATTCGTCATTGTCGACCAAAGTGTTCGGACGACCGCGAGGTTCATTTTTCAGGTCGAAATTTCCAGAACGGAAGCGAGCAAACCAATAACAGGTGGTGCGTTGGTTTGTAGTGTTAGCTCCGTAAGCGTCGTTGATGTTGCGTGCCGCTTATGCCGCGTTGCTGCCACGACGGTACTCGTATTCCATAATTACTCGAATTTTTTACGTATCCATGATGACAAAAAATATTGAAATGCGAAGAAAATGTAACACTAATCAATAAACAAATGACTACTTTTGGAAAAAAAAATCCATGTTTTTAAAATAAAATTAATTTGAAATTAGAATTCTTAGCCAAACAAAAATTATTTTGATTTGAAATGGCCAGTGCTGCAGAACGGCAATTTCATAGGTAAAGACCTAATATTAGTTTCTTTATTATTTTCATGAGAAACTTAGGTAAATGTTTATGATTAATTACGTTTTGGTGTTAGGTATACCATTCTCTAAGAGCTTGTGGTTTCTTTTGTGGTCATGATCAATTTGTCATGATTTTTCAGGGTATTTGCTTAATGAAACGTTCTTACTGATTCATTTTATATTAATATACATGTAGTTAATCTTGTTTCGCTATTGTTACATTTTTTACTTTTTTTTTCCAGTCTTTGGTCTAATAAATTATTTCTGAATGTATGTATATGTAATATCGTTTCCAAGTATTAACTCACAACATGAAATAACATGAACAAAATTATCTGTTTCTGTATATTCCAGGAATGTTACTTAACTACACACAGGTATTCATTAACATAAAATACGTATAAGTCACACTGAAAATTACATAAAACTGATATTGTGACTAACATTAACATTCAATTCTTCCTGCTTCCACTTAGCGGGTAATGAATGAACTCATCTCATCGCTCATTGTTCCACGAACATGAACCTGAGACGTTTGGCTTTTGTTTGTGTCGATTCGTATGTCACCAGCTTCCTCTACTAACGTACTCATCTGAATGAATGAGTGATTCACTTCACCAGCTGTCTAGTCGCCAATATTTTAAACCACATATTGTTTTAATTTAGATAGACTGTACTTTTGTGTCTGGCTCTTAAAATATAGACAGGAAATATCGAATTGAAATTTTATTCGCATTGCGTTCTCTCAGGATTTAAATGGCGTCCTAAGGGGCTAAGAAACCACAAGACACTAGTCTTCATGTACACACTTTATTTAATCCCGCGAGTATTTAGAAGGCAATAAACAATCGATTCTAAAATTAATCGTTAATATTTTACGGTTCATAAAAGCATTAAGTACACGCCCGTTGCGTTTTCCCAACTATTGTGAAGGCGCGACGCCGAAGAAATTGTCGGAGCGAACGATAATAAAAGCGTCGGACTGTGTGAGCAAATATGGTCGTGTATTAAAAGCCTGAAAACCCGACAATAAGCCGTACATTTGCCTTAAAGAGGCGAGCTTAACCTCCGAGACGTGTCGCAGACAAACGCGCCACTCCGGAATCGTAAGTTCACATTCGTCTCACTTGGACAAATAATGTGTTTTTAACATTTCGTGTTGTTTTGTTAAATCGTAAATACTGTACAAACACTAGCACCGAGCGACCGCTAAAGTCCCGGCCCCTTGTCACTGTGAAAGCGCACCGTGTTTCAACTTGTGGAATTTCTGCCCTTTATTCAAACACTGAAAATACCGTCGGCCGCTGTCGCGCCATGACTCGCACATTTGTGTGAAAACATATCCACTACAAATTAAAAGTATCCTTCGGAATAATTCACAGCGCTCTTCACTCAAAAGGTTTAACTGGGAAACTTGGAGGGTCCGATAAATTAAACCAACATGAATGGTGTGTCCACATTATTCTTTCTCCGGGCCCTCTATTTTAACGTCTCATTTGAGCAGTATTTAATTTTTAAATTGTTCGTATGTCAACTAAAGCCGGAGCGTAGAGATCACTTGAATTCTAACGCTTTCCTTTGCCCAATGTCAAATATTTAAATTTCTTAAGTGGCCGTACATTGACTGGCTGGCGAGACATAGGTAAGAAATATTTAATATTCATCGGTTGGTGCACTGGCCGTCTGCGGGCCGCTATGTTAGGGAATTATTTGGCCTGCGAGTCGCGGCCACGAACGTCGTCGAGTGTGTAAGGACATGTGACGCTCCGAATGCACACACACTTATTGTCTCGCGTCGCATTAACTTTTGTGTACTAATTAGTGGGTGACCAATATGAATACATAACAGAAAGTCTCGAACTCCAGATGTGTGTTCGGTAAATAATAAAGAGAGGCTTATAGAAGGCTCGTTAAATATTGCTTGTGTGTTTTATATTTTTACGAACCGAAACCGGTACGGGCAACCGATGAACTGAATACAATTTTTATCATAATTATAAGGTGTTGTGCTAAGATACCTACGTATAGGATGCGTGTTAAGGCATGGTTTTAGGATCGCGTGTGCGGAGCGAAATCATGCGGTGTCAATCTATGCAAATTTCCTTGAAACATTTAACTGGCTCCTTAGTTTGCTCTGCTCCCACAAAACGCTAACCATAAGCCTCTGATTTATATATCGCCACTATTAAATGAGCCCCTAGCTTCAGACCGATACGATTAACAATGCGAGGGAACCGATGATTGGAGACCAAGTTCTATTGGTAATTGATTGTGGGCGGCATCATCTTTTTTCGAACGTATTATCGAGATTAGAGGGTGATAATTTTATTTGGAGCGGGTTTCGTGATGTTTTCATTTCTAGTTAATAAAATGAAATAAATAAATATGAGTGAGGACACTCTTTGGATTAACGATGACTTTCAATTAAAAAGTAAATTACTATAGCAAAAAATATATTATTAAAGAGTTGGATTAAGCAATTTAGACCTAATAGCTTGGTAATGAAGTTCTCTAAAACACTTACAGCAGTACCGATTTGCAAACGAGAGCGGCATTCGAAATTAAGGGCTTGCTCTTCTAGTTATTGCCCTTAAGTACAATGTGAAGTAAATAAACGCGGTACAAAGGCCGACCACATGTAATTTGGATCGTCGGAACCTCATTTAAGTTGCAACGGTGAAGCCTCGAGCACGGCTAATGTACCCGATCCTTTGTCTCAAATAAAGCAAAAATAAATCAAAAATAACGTAAAAACATTGAACGGACAAAAAGAGTGATGGGACGGACCACCACACCCTCGACGCGAGTGATCGCCCGTAATAATTACATTGTCAGTTGCACAAAAATTACTTCAAACGAGTAATATTGCGATTAATTGTATCATCTTGCATCACACTATAACGATACGATAAGGTTCCTAATTTAGAATATTGATTTAGTCCACCCGAACTTGCTGAAACTTGTCGATAGATCAATGAGGTCATTTATTAAATGGAAGCGGAAACAATCCTATCTAAGGAATTCGATACTCGAGATTTCTTACATCATAGATAGAATTCGAATTATGTTATTATCAGGATACTTTAAACCTATCTATTAATATAATGATAGACCGCTTTTTAAACATGTTTTACTGTCAAGGCAAAAACTTAAGGTGCAAAAAGTTACTCACTTTGCGTTCGGAGAGGGTTGCGCCGCGCTTTTTGTAGTTGAAGAAGTGTATGTCCACGAAGTTGATGGTGGGCAGCCAGTCGGGCATGCCGTCTCGGTACTCCCGCGTCTCGTTTAGAATTCTTCGCTCCTCATTGAAGAACCTCCTCGTGTTCTTCAACTTTTTGATAATCTTTCTCGTGGCGTTTTTAAAACGGTCTGCATGGGCGTTTTTCTGTAGTCTCATCAATCCTTGCATGTCTTTGGTCTGTGGCGGTATGGTTTGTTTCCTGTGCTGTCGCCGCCTGTGCTCCACCGCGCGGGTGTCGGGCCTCATCCTCGTGTCTTTGGTTAGTGCTAGCGCCTCCTGCTGCCGCCTCTCATGCCTGATCTTGTGTTCTAGCGTCCGCGCCTCGGATGGCATCACAACCATTGCTATTATTACTAGTACTGAAGTAGCTACCAAAAGCTTTTTGGGAAAACCTGTAACAAAAACGTTGATTGTTAACCTTCATTTCTTTATTACTACAACGGTTTTTAAATTTTAATGTGTAATCATTATTGTAGTAATATCGTTACTATCTATACGATTGTGATTGATAAAGGGATATAAAATCGTTTCAATCAGACACTGTTTGTGTGACTTGCTCACGTTTCAAGTCTCGTTTGGATTTGGTAAGAAGATTCGTTGCATAATTTAGTAAAAAAAATATTGTACACGTTTAGGACTTCAGAGCGGTGTTTCCGTGGGATCACATAAAAAATAATAAGGCGCGTGATTATGGTAACGTAGCTACGTACACGTCTGTACGATCTTCATCTCCGAGCACTTTCACACCGACCATTAGCCCGGGGTGGCATGCGTGAGGCGGACGTGATTTTTGTAATCAATTTTGGCTTGTGGGAAATTATTGGATATATTTTTTGGTTCCCATATTTAGGACAAAAAGAATTGAAGGGGTCATTATTTTTAAAGTTTGTGAAACCTTTGATGGAGAAATATATTTTTATTATTTTTCCAGCTATGACTAAGTAGGTACTAGCACAGCAGTGGCGAAGGGTCCCTACAATACGATTCCTACTGGCTTCCCTTTGAAAAATAGCACAGGCAGTATTGCCTATTTTTATTAATTAGCTTTTCTTGGCCAGGTAAGTATTTGTAGCCCCGGCTTACCTCTTACAAAAACTGACCCTTCGCCACTGTAGCACAGTAATCTAATGATTGATGGAAATGACTTTTTACGGTAAGCGGTGACATATTTTGACGTCATGCGCGTCAGCGGAAAGCGTCACGTCTATTGTTAATGTTATTGCACAAATATTCATATGTTTCGCCTTGTTCGATTTAACGTTTGACAGTTATTGAAGGTTTTGATGTTTCGCGCCGACGCCATAAAATATATTTTATGTCCCAGGCAATTCTGTTGAGGCGATGTTTTCAGACTTTTAAAAGGAAGCACCGGCTTTGAAAGCTCAGCTTTGTTCACTTGGAGTGCTAAAACATAGAAAGTACTTGTTGCAGTTTTTATTAGTTGCCTGTACCTCCGCAAAGAAAATATACCGACGTTAAGTAGACACGAAAAATTCCGATTCCGTTTTGTATTTCGAATTTATTCGTTTATATTTTTAAAATTTAAACTTTGATCTTAAATCACGGTTCATTTGTTTAAATTTTGTCTTGTTGTTGCCATCAGAAACCCGTAACCACAATGCCAATATTTATACTGCGGTCAAAGATAGTTATTATATTTTGTCCCGTGTGGTTTTTCAGAATAGCAAATCAAACGTGTTACTTGTATTATCACATCGTCTGAACATTACAGTAAGTTTACATTTTTGTATTACGTCACACGAGGATAAACCGAGGTTTATGGTCAGTGAATCATTAGGTCAATTCGTGTCGTTGACAATTAAATGTATGTTAAGTAAATACGGCGTAACGCGACCATACGTTAAAAATCTGCGAATGAATAAGTTGACACACTGTGTTGTGACGGCTATTCTGTGTTACAACTATTTTAGTCTGTGACAATTGTGAATAGTCTACATTGGCGAGATCATCAAACAATGCTAACGTATATAATTGTTACCGCGAAAATCGGGTACAGACTGTGACTTTTCCATCATGGGGCTTCCCCGATCGTTTGTGATCAAGGTAATCATTTGTTTCCGAATAAAAATGTGTAACATGTAATTGTATAAATAATTAAATACTTTTTGCTATTTTTTCTACAGGGTTTTTTATTGAGACCTAGTAATCGGTTACATATTTTTAATGATACAGGCGAAGCATGATTTATTATATTCTGAACAAAACAAAGTTTCAAACTTAACCACGTCATAACATAGGTCGCTGCGATTGGATTCTCTCACGATTTTAAAATTGGAATCCCACAATGCCGTCATTATTGTCCATAAAATCTTATATCATTAAGTTAATTTTAACACGACACAACTTGAGATAAATTAAACAATTATCTTTATCAAAAACAAAGTCAACTGAGCGATCAATGTTGGGAATACAGAAAGCAAAGCTTGTCTGTATCGGATGACATCGCGGGCGTGTTTCAGCGAAAAATCCCTTTGATCGATTGCCGACGGCCCAATGTTGAACATTCTCACACGATTCGAGCACCGCACTGGATTTTCGATACATTGTTCACTTCCAAAAATGATCAGTGAATTTGCTTTGACATAGATTTTTGTATAACAATTAAGTCGCATTTCACCTTGTGTGAATTTTATTGAGCTTCAGTACTTGTGCTTCTTTCTAAGGAAGTTACGTATGATAATGTAGCGATTTAAGTATAGTTTAAAAATTAATTTATGATGCATATGATAAATATGATTACGCATTAATTTAAATAAAATATTTTATTAGAAATTTTACATTTACGTTATGTTATATGAAGGAAATGAAATCGTTATTCTAATTTGATCGCCATATTTGTATAGTCTTTGTTAATGTTTACTTTTTTTTCTGTGTCGTAAATAAAGCAAATAATTAAGAATCAAGAAAAATCTTAAACAAACAAATCTGTGTGGACGGTAATTTGATAGCTTTATTAGTTTGCGTTCATTAAGCTTACCCACAAAATGAATGTCAATTGTTTACATTCGACGCGCGAATGAGCCGCACACTTGAGTTCGTCAAACAAATATTTAAGACGAGGTAGGCGTCGAAGCTTTGAATTAAAATTATAAAATAAACACACACCAGTTAAAAAGACATCCATGAACAACGCATTGATGTAGCTCCTTTGGGCAAGTCCATGTTCATGCGAACAAAATAATCCCGATAAACGAAACGTCGGAAAATGATATGAGAACTTTCCAACCGAACTAATTGTCACTGGCCGCAAAAAAAAAACACTCGCGAACTTTCAACACTTATAATTAAAACACTATTTTTGAAATTGGAAGTCACTAGTGTTGTAGTAATAATATTAGCACTGGATTATAAAGTGTTGTGTGTTGTCGAGCGTGTGTCACCGGAGTGGTGCGAGGAGCGAGTGTGCGAGACTGGCGCGCGAGCAGCCTCCGCTCGTTGAATGGGCACCGAAATGCGGCACCGTACGTCAAATAGCCGGTCAAACACTATGCGAAATCCCTTACCCGCCCGCCGGAAAGTGAACTTCGACCCTGCCGGAGACTTCCTTCACAAAATATTTTTTTTTTATTTTTTCAGACCATATAGTTTTTTGCACACTGATAGGTCAATATCTACTTGGCCTATGTTTTTCTGCATTAGAAATTAAAATGATGAAAATTTTTATAATCAATAATCATAACTTTCATCATTGCCATTGTTTGTTAATATTAATGAAGTGATTGCATCATTGACAGTAATCATTGTGGAATTTAAGTATTTCTACTATCTATACTAGTATCGGGTGAACGACTCAAGATTTATTTTGTTATCTATCATCCTTTACTCTTTAGTCACATATTGCATCGTATATTAGTGTAAAATTTAATCTAATATTCTAACTTTGTCACAATGACAACTCAAATTTCCTAAAAAACTAACATAAAGTATTAAAGTATTCAAAATAAAAAATAAACAAAAGAATATACAATAAAATGGTTTGCAAAATATTCAAAAAACGAAGCTTCGAAATCAAAAAATAAACTAAAGGTGCGTCTCCACGGGCGTCTATTTCCACATCTTGTGCAAGTGAACATTTATTCGGTTAGACCTCGCCGGTGATTCATCGATGAGTCTATCCTAAAGTGAGTTTTTATCGGTCGATAGTCGCGCGCCGCGCACGGCACACCACTAACTTTTGCTAATCATAATAATTAACTAACATTCACGCGACCATTACTCCAAAACATCTATACCTATTGTTTTTAGATGATACCATTAAATTCCATACCACTCATTCCTATGTACTTTTATGTAGGTACACTAATGAAACATCCCACGATAAGTAGGTATACTATTAAACTGATAGATTACATTAACTAGTTTATGTAAATGGCCACCTAGATTTAGAGGTTGTTTGATTTATAAACAACTTTCGTTTTCTTTTTCACTTGTCAATGACTGGTCATCATCCGAGAAACAAGTGAGTCCAAGGACTACATAAGAAAGTAAACTGAGAGTAAAAAGTGTGCCAAGTCTGGGAAACACTCGGCTGACACAGATAGGAAGGTTCTGCGTGCGACTTGGGTCAAACAAATCCTTCGGAGTTCGGCCGCTTCACAAGAAAACAATAAATCCTCAGTTGAAATTGGTATACTGGTTGTTTGAAGATGTATCTGTGGGTGATGTTTGTAGCATGTGGTCTGCGGTTTTGAGATATGAGCGAGCATCTCGATGTTTACATTGACACGTTTTTTGTTCCGTGGTTAACAAGGCGATGCCATTGTGCGTCTGCTTAGTGATAGTGTCAATATCGGATTATCGTGATTGTGATTTTATTTTTGGAACGGACATCTTTTTATTAATATTTTCGCGACGAAATAATGTAGGTATACATCAATTTTTTTAATAATAATTTAGGTAATAATAGTTTTAATTTATTAATAAGTAATAAAATAAATGTAATAATAAGTGATAATTAAATAATTTTCATAATTTTCAGCATTCAGAAACGTGATTTACTAGTATGTAAAGGCTACGCGCTAACGCCGAGGTCGAGTGACCTAGTGCGCTAACAACATTTTATCTCTCATCGATACAAAGGAGATTCCCATCGCGATCGTTTCCGATTACTGACATAATAGCACGCCTTTCATTAAATACACAATTAACTTTTTATGCGAAAAAATTCTTTGATTAGACCAGGCTTTTCCGGCGGTTGTCTCACGAATGACTCACGGATTTTCCGAATTTTTCGCTACAGTAAGTTCGTCGTTTAGCCAGCCACTGAAAGCCCACAAGACCGTGGCGACTGTCGCATGAGCTCATACACTAATTCACTATTACTCACTCCCCGTAGAAAGTCGTTAGATCCGTGTAATATAAAACGATTCGTCATGTCACAAATATTGAATTTTAAGTGCTACAAAGTGATCTATGCTAATAAATAAAACTTGTTGTTTCGTAATTTATTTTCATATTTAAACGGCTTCAGTTATTTACGTGTTACCTGGCCATTAAATAATTGATGAAAATAATACGTAGATTTGTCTGTGTGTTTGTCAGAGGAAATCTTAAAAAATCCTGTTGAGATATTGAGAAAATTCTTGCGAGTTGTGGATACTATTTTTAACATACAATGACGTTTTGTGTTATGTCGGAAGTTTGAAATATTTACTAGAGTTATGTAGCTTTTTTCGAATTAGATATAGCGGGCGGAGTTACGCGTGTCCGCTAGTAGTGAATATTTAACCTCTAATACTACTACGATGATACGTTACACATTGTTTTAAGCAAATATTATCCATCCATCCTTCAGCCGCGGCGTCCGTTACGCCTCTTATGAAGATTTGTTTCTCTTTTAAAAAAGTGTAGCGCTAAAATTACCGATAAAAGGTTTGCCATTGCCGTGTAAATAGTTTTTTTGTTGAAATCTAAAGTGCTCGGCTATGATAGTGACCTGAATAGAGGCGGATGCAGATGATATTATAACTATTCTTCAAGATCAAGTTCGGAGCTGAGATAAAGGAAGGATTAACGTTATTTATTGCAGTAGGTATTTGTGTCTCGTAGACAGTGGTACTTGCTGTGTATACATTATGACATCGAATGCACACATGTAGGAGATAATCTACCGTAAAATTCCTTTACCAACATAGTTTCAGCAGCTAATTTAAGTTTACCGTAAACTTAAAGACTAGCTTCCGCGACAAGGTCTGCCTGCGGCCGCCTAGGCATTGCCAATACGCGAAATGGCATTGTTTGCGAGCCACAATATAAATCACACGTTGTGCGTACAATTCGAAAGCTTTTACTCATTGTGCACGTACCCTTAACCCCTTTCATGGCACAGGCTAAAATTAATACTCAATACGCGGCTCAGAAATGTTCAGTATGTCGGTTATGCGGAAGGAAATGTTTTATGCTGTGTCCTCAAAACTGGATAAGGCAATTTAGTGTGTAAGAAAAGTGCATGTTTGGTTATAATGTACGCGGTTCTAGACGGGTTAAGTTTGTGTATAATTCATATAGGTAGCTAATACTATGACTGTTGCGGTGAAGCTGAAGACCGAATAAAAGGGATATTTAGTATCAACAGTCGTTTTACCGATATTTACACATTTGAATGACAATCAGCTGTCAACTTTAGTTTATCGATGAGTGTAAGTGATTTTTTTTACAAAAAGCTCAAATTCTTTGAAACTTAAACAAAAAAAAAGTTTTAAAATCTTTAACACGCGTTTTCCGCTTGAGCGCCGGTTGTCACCAATTATGCGATATTTTATGTAATGGTTCGGTAAATCGGTATAAGGAATCTATTTCCCAAAAGGACATTATGGTTGATTGAGATAACCGATTAATGTATGTATTAAGTTCAATTTTATCCTGTTTTATAATTGAGATGGTACCAGTGAAAAAAGTGATTTTATTGAGTCATCGTTTGTGGAATCTAAACACTGCTATTTCCGGCCTAATTTTCATTCAAATATCAAACGTCGTTTTTTATGGTGAGGTATGATTTTCTTTTAATTACTTCTCGATGAGTAGAGATGGGATCACGCATTATACACATAATGACTAATCACTCATCGAGGCAGAATGCGCAATTTCCTCGTATTATCAGTGCCGATATTTCAAAGAATAGAAAGTGATGTATATAAAATTACATCACTTCCTTTACTAGTAATATTAGGTCATTGGTTTACGTGAGTTCCTATGAACTGAAATCGTATGTAATGTCAGAATATTTTACCACCTGTTATGAGTACATATTTACAATTAGATCATCGGTTTTAAGTCATCATTATACACAGGTATAGGGATAGGTCACGGTACACATCACATTAGAAAGTATTTATGTAAGTTCTCACTAAATCATCATTCATTCATAGACCAAACAAGTGATATTAATGAAAAATCTTTATCGCCTTTATCAACCTTTAAAGCCATTATTCAAACTATCGCCTTATAGATAAGAAATACAAATAAATAAATAATAAAACAAAAACTCACTATATCTAAAGGTAAATCCTTGTCTCCTTGAGGAACATCCGTTGCAACAACAAGTGCACTGTATATCGATCATTTTAATATTAATCGATTTATCACAGATCATAATAAAAAAAAATCTTTGGCATAAACTGTCACAACAACTGTCACATATAAAAAAAGTTCACTATCACTTCACAATTTGAATTTAGAACAGATGCGTATTCTGTTTATTGAATTTATTTACGTGATTAACGGGCGTCGTGTTCGAGTCGAGTTCAGGACACGATCTCTCGAGCGGATACGTTCAGTTCGCCGCGTTACGTGTAATGTGTGTCCTGAACGGATTTCCACGGCTTTTATGTGGCCGGTCGGCGCTCCCGTGATAAAGGGTGCAAAAAACCGATTGTTTAATTTAGAGGGCCCGCCATGCGCCATTACGTCACGGATACGACGTTGATCGCGATTAGGACGTAAACGCACACATGCTCTTACGCAATAGCTTGTTCAAATAAATACATGTGGCAACAACCGGATCCTGGAGGTATGTGAAAATGCGATTCCTGGGCGCTGTAAACATGTTTTTTTACTAGGCTTTGACGTTTTGGTCTATATTTTTTTAGAAAAAGTTTAGATATCGTATAGAATATTCTATATGGGAATTATGACAGTTTTGAGAAAAATTATATGATTCAGATTATTTAATTACATTATTTGGAGTTGTTGGGTAGGTCATAAGTTATTAATTAAAAGAGAGTATTGGTGTTTATTTATTTATTACATATTTATTTTCAGGTAACATCATTTTATAGGTCTAAATGATTAGATAATTATACATATTACAATAATTATAAAACAAAATACTTACATAATTATCTTTATGTTTGTGTTGACAATAAAATTATTATAAGTAAATTATTCCTACATCAAATCTTGCATTTATACCTACACTTTTTATTAAAAATTAAAATTTTAATTATGTGCATAAATCAAGTTAGCTATACTTATTTACTTATAGATAGACTATTATAAATTGTTAAAAATACAAATAGCACAATGTAAGGAAACAATTAATACTAAGTCAGTGTTAAGATAAGAAAGATATAATAAGACGAGATTTAGAGTAAGTACTTACGTTAGAACTTAAAATGAATGACTTAATCGTAACTTAGTTTTTTAACGTGTATCTTACACAAACAATAACACTCAAGGCGATGTCGTGACTACATTGCTCTAGTAAAGTTTATTTTTAAATTCCATTTCGGCCATATTAGAAATGCGTTTAAATTTCAGCGGGGGTGTAGCTCCACCATCCCGCCTCCGAGAGAGTCCGCCTCTCGACCTCATTCCCGAAATAGTCCCGTTCGATTGGTCGCTCAGAATAATCTCTTCGCCTATTACATGCACTCGCTTAAACTTTACTACACTCGATAATGTTAGTACTTGCATGTCACGTGGTGGGGTGAATTCTGCTTTTGTTCCAGAATAATACTGTATACACATTTTCGCTTTCACTCAACAACGCTTCTGTTTGTAAACTTATATGCTCGTAAGTGTACGGTATCTAGTAATTTTTTTAAGTGTTTACGGAATTCCGATGTGGAAATTTTTTCTGCAACACAAACGCATCGATAGTAATTATCACTGAAACTTCACAGCAAACCGTCGTAACATTATGCAGTTTTCTCAATTTGAATTAAAATCCTGTGTAATTTAAGAACTTGAAATAATCTGCAGCCAAAACTGAATTTGTTATTGTTTTCCTTGTATCTGACATCCTCATTATGCAATAAATCAATGAATGATGCTATAATTCCCATAATATTGTCATTACCTGAAAGAGATCCAATGATGTAAAAGGAAAAATAGTTCACAAAAATCCCTTAAACCACGGTGTAGTACCTAAGTTTGTAAGTTTCCTTTAGCTACTCAGACATTCCATAGAACACACATGCGTGACGTAATGTGATATAAGCAGTTTATTAAAGGTTTAATTTTATTAGGTAATCTGATTATTTAATAAAGTTTTCTCTCAGTGTATGTATAGCTTTAGCTTGACCAATTTATTTACCTGCCAGAATTCGAATAAATGGCAAAAATACTGCCTAAACATTACTATTTTTTAATTAAATTATAACTAAATAAAACAATAAAATTTTATTTAATTAAATCTATTTTAAGAGTTGTGTAACAATATTTTTGAGTTATAAATCATTAAAATTACCGTAAATGTTTCATTAGTCATTTTATCGCATTATATATTATAATTAATCACTTTCATACAAAATACAGCAGTTGCTGCGGAGTTTGTTGCGCCGTTTCTTCTTCGCAGCTAAAGCACTAGGAAGCGGTGAAGGGCGGGCGTTTTTGGGGGCTGTCTTATGTATATTTTGACGTTCAAAAAGTGCTAATTGACTTTAGCCCAGTTTGAATAAATGACTTTTGAATTTGAATAGCATTATCCATATGACTATAGTAAAACTGATGGCGGAAATATGGTTTTTAATACTTAATTAGATCATTATAGAAAGGATAAAGTTTTTTCATGATGGTAAGGTAAACGCACGTATAGGCTAGGTATCTACTTATAAATAAATAATTTGTAGTTACCGTAAAAACAGTAAGATGAAAACTTTTTAGCTTTTAAAAAAATCACAAGCTGCCACTATTCATTTGGTAGAGCGTTGAGTCGCGTATAACCAACATGTGTGCCTCTAAAATCTACTTCCGATTTCCATCGCTACACACGTTTCGTAGGACGACATGACAACAGCGTCTACGCATCGAAGTATCTCGTGACTCCGGCGCATTGTTTGCTACAATTATCGCGAGATCGGTGGCTAATACGAACAAAAGACGTTATACTTATTGGAGTTTGTATCACACCGTCTCAGTGAGGTGATGATTGAACATGATAAAGTTTAAAATATATTTTGTGACGAGAGATAATTTAACTACATTGATTTTAGGCTTTCGTGATTTATTCTAAAATGTTTAAACACAGTAATTATTAAGAAGTCAGTTAACAAATAATGTAAGTAAATTGTATTTTTTGGGTACAAAGGCATTTTATCATTACCTATAATTTCTTTTAAGTAACGGTTTTGTTCCGTTTTTAAGAAGAAATATTCGGGTATACTTTTCACAGCATGGTATGTTAGTAATATAATTCTTTATAATTTCATATGTTCATGTTTTTCTTTAACTTATTGATACTTAATACTTAAATCAAAATAATCAAAACATAAATTTTGCTGAAGAGATTTTTCAACGATAAAATAAATAGAACATTCGCTTATTGGCTGCGGTGTAACAGCAGTCCATGTGAACTTATTAACGCATAAAAAACGATCCTTTCTCAGGGAATCCTAACTGGTGCGCGTAATATATAATGCATTCCAAATGAGGGGTTATTTCGAACATCCTGATACATACGATTACCTAGAAAATGTTATTACGTTTGGTTAGAGAAAACCCCATGCAATGATAACTCATTGTTTATGCAAATCCACTATTCTATGGTGGCTCATATCCGATTGTTACAACCTCCGTTTAAAGTCCAGAGTTCTTATGAAGACAAGGATTTAATGTAGGTATCTTAATATAACTGTAAAATCTTGTATTAATATTTCATTCACTATAATACACCGTGACATTCATCGCTTTCATCCGGCGATGTAGCCACTATACTCATCATTATGAACAACTTTTACTATGGCTATCAGCTGTTTCATACATTTATGTTCACATAACTCAACAAAATGTATGGAACAGCTGATTTTTTTTTCGCGATTTCCGGGTTGGTCCCATAGTAAAAGTTGTTCATAATGATAAGTATAGTGGCTACATCGCCGGATGAAAGCGATGAAAATGTCACGGTGTATAAAAAAAATATTTTGAACTTTCTTCAGATTTACAACTTATTTTTTTTCGTTTCCATTACTTTTTGGGAAAATACTCGATCGTAATAAATAATTCCAGTTACTTAATATCGACCAACTGAAGGTTACGATGCAATTAACTGTTATGCTCAAAATGTTGCCTTTCGTTTTCTAAACAGTTAAAATCGCTTTCGAATGAGGATAAGACACCAATATTGTTCTCAGAAAACACAAAAGAAAAAGATCTAATCAAATATCATTCGGCATCGGCATACAACAATTCTTCAAAACTGACTAACGACCAAATCATAGGGTCATTCTGTAAATTTTACGAATGTTCAGCATACCGATCAAACAAGATTTAGTTTATGATTTTTTAAATTTGATGACTAACCCCTAAAATTAAGAGGTTCTTAGAATTGTTCTCAGATACCCCGCATGAAGGAAATGCCATAGTATTACGTATATCGTATTAGGAGGTCAATGAGAGGTGTATGTATTACAAAGACGTGAGGTCATGTTCGTGTAACAATCGTTTGATGACAAGAGTTTGCCGAATTGTGGCGTAATTTTTTAGGTTGTACGTGTAATACACCCATTTTGCGCCAGCTATGAAAGGCTCTATGTAATATGGGATGCCCATAACTGGATAGGCAAAAACTACAGAACGCTATACTGTTACGATTCTTACATACTCCTTTTGCCTCATCTACGTTCATAAATCTGTACCCCGATCATGAGTTTTTTTGACGTGTAGTATCGTTAACGTAAGCATATTTTGAATTGAAAATACACGTTTGTTACACAATATTTATATAAATTAAATACATAATTAATTTCTCTGTATTTTTTTAAATGTGCAAATTGTATAAAATATTATCAAAATGTCCCAGGACTGCTGTATTTTAAATTCAAAATATGGTTACGTTAACGCAACTATACGTCAAAAAAACTCATGATAGGGGTACTGGTCATACACGCACACCGGTTGCGAGAAAACCACCGGAAATGCGTTCCTTGTGAAGCATACTTGGATGTAGTGACAAAAAAAGTATGCTTAAGGCATAGATATAGACTTCTTATATCCTATGGATTATGGTTTGATAATAATATTATTAGTGGGATTCGAATAGCTTCACGAGTTATGATTACCTAGATGGGCTGACTATAATAAACACCGACTAGTTGGGAAAACCAACTACCTATTCGGTATATTTCCTAGTGCATGAGCGGCTAGTCGACAAAAAGGCCGATTATTGGGTATTTATTTTTAACCCTAAAAAAATAAAGAAATAATGAAAACTACATTTATTTTATAATAAATCTAATAATCTACCTACGTAAAGTAATAATAAAAAAAAACAGGTAAGTACATGCTTGTACTCTGTAGTAGTATGATTAATTGAGCTTAATTTTAGTATATTTGAGAAAAAGTCAGGATTTCAGGGAGCAATCAGTTGCTTTTATTTTCGTAGATATTCCCCGCCTCTGAAAAGCCTGAACTTGACCAAAGTCAGAATGTTTGGAATTGCCGACTTGTAGGCTGATTAATCGGCAAATTTCTAACCGATTAGTCTGCTAATCAGCTGATTGGCAAAACTCATAGTTGTTCCATCTCTAGTTTTAATAAGTACGAGTACGTCTGTCGCATCCTGTACAGTCAACTGACTAATCTTTGTATCACAACAAGAGCTACCTTATTCCTAGTTAAAATAGTAAAGACGACGTCATCTATGACGTACCACTACGTGGTACGGCTGATTAAAAGAAGATAACATGAGAATCCGTGAGTCATGACTCTTTCCCTAACCATGTACTATGTGTACCTAACCGTTAACCTTGCAAATAGGTACCTATTGGCAAAGTTAAGGGTAGGTACACATAGTCCTAACTCATAATAGTCATAGTAATCTATAGTTTTTACAGGGAAGTAGTTTGATGACATAATTGGGCGGGGCTACCTTCAATACCGAATGGAACGTGCAACCGATTTTTTTTATTTTATGTACTCGGTTATGAAAGATTAGGAATGGACTAGGATTATTATTTTGCTGAAAGGCGCTCCCTTGGTCCATGTGTGTAGTCTTTTCTACTAAACGTTCGCTCTTAGGTATAAAAGTATTTAGAGCGAAAGCTCTAGTCCAATCTTTCTTTTTGATGTGAACAGACACCGGTCGATGTCGGAGACTTTTCCGGGGGTGGTTTAAAGGTGAAAAATTTGTTTAATGCATAGCTTATATGAACTTAAGTTTATAATATTATAAACTTATATAAAGCTTGACAGCGACCTACAGAAGGCTTGGGGGTAACGTCTGTGTCATCATCGATACGTAGGTATTCTAAGTAGCAGTAAGGTCAATATCCTTTTCAAATGTTACGGTTTTGACAAACTTTAGATTTCAAATGAGGTTTTCCTGACTGATCTAGACTCTTGACTGTAAAGTATCCCAAGTTTATGTCATATTATCATATGAAATAAAAAAATCTATCACCCGATCAGTTGACAAAAATAGAATGTACGGATTTTATTGTTTCATTTATCAAAGGTGGCCCTGAAAAGAGGCCAAACAACCCCTTAAATATGACCATGCATTTCTGATACACGTTGTACGAGTCTAGTTAGTCTTAGCCCGTTGGAGTCTAGTTTTGCATTATGTATGTCAGCGTTGCTATATAACCACGTGCAGTTGTGACGTCGGTGGTCTAAAGCTGTGATTAAATTTGACACTTGTGCGTACATAGGCGGTTTCTAACCAAAATATAATGCCTTATTAGGTATGAAATCTGGATCTCTATTCAAATTACAACATTTATTTTAGGTAAGCTGGCTTTTATTGCTTGATTTTGGTTAACGATTTTGTTGATCTATGAAATATATTGACGTTCAATCAATCGGATTTCGAAATTCACAAAAACAATTTGTTTAAAAACTACAGAAAAAAATATTTAAAATAATACATCAGTCAAACGCTTTTCAACTGATTTTCACAATCAGTTACAACGGTTGCTTGTAAACATAAAAGATAGACATGCTGACCTTGTAGTTTAATAAACGGATATAAATACCATATTTTAGCTGCGAATGAGTAATGTATGCACATTTGAGTAATTTCCGAATCATACTTCAAAGTAACTGTAACCAAATATTTAACACGTGTGCATCCTTATTTACCCTCCATTTAGTGAGTACAAAAATCTCTAAAACTGTGAACAGAATATTCTGTATCATTTGTAAAAATAATACACGCGTTTCTAGGCATTGTTTCTTCAAAAGTAAGGGTCACAATTATTAATAGCATGCATAATTTCGTCGGTGTAATTTGTCCTGCGACAATCATGTTGCAGAGACACGCTACGGAATACCCGGTTAGTTTTTGCAACTCAACTATTTCTGTGTATAAGGTAGTAAGTACGTCGTGTACAAGATTTTTTGCTGTATAATATCAATATCGATTATGTAAGAAAAAAGGACATTGTCACACTAAGGCGGCGAACATATAAAGATCGGTGCAAAAAGATATGTGGGACGTATGAACATCAACCAGCCTTCGTCAAATATTTAAAGTACGATAAAATCTTTTGGTGATATAATTTGTAAGAACTCCTGATTTGCAATACGATATTCTTTCGAACTTGGCTTGAATTTTTGATTACGAATCTCGTTCATAATAACAAAAAAAAACCTGAAGACATCCTTAGGAAAGAAATTTGACATATGTTCTTCTAACACAAAAGCAAATATAGCTAACTTCCTCTCGTATATTAAACACAGGAAAAAACCTCTATTACACGATTATAACAGTAATAATTGCTACAAGCCACAGTGTGACAGAGTCTCAGTTGATAACATCGAGCGTGGGACCGATGCGCCATATTCAAATCGGTATCAAACAAAAAATATCATTTATTGGAAATGCTTTCCAGTTTTTCCGGTAGTGTGAGATCGCAATTCACTTGTCATTATTCAAAGGTACAAGATTAGAATAATTGTCTAACAAGATGATGCACTTTTATATTCAAATGAGCCTTTGTCCATACGTAAATTGTAATTGTGGTTGTGTTGTTATTACATCTGTTAGTTGTCCCACATTTATTGGACCAGTGTTAGAATTATGAAAACGATTGGAATGAATTGGTTTTTGTTGTCTCGTGTTTTTCTGCCTTTTGATAAACCTGGACGTTGTTAAGCGCAGCTATGCCACTTTGGAGAACCTAGTTTAGTAGTAAACTATGGCAGTAGATAAGATTTATGCAGACAATAGAAAACTGCTTGCAGTGTTTTCTGATGCGATATTATTGCTTTTGCCAAACTAAAGTTTATGTATAAATTTTAAAAGCAGTAAGTTATTAGATTTTGTCGTATACTACTGTTTGAAACTGATGAGTAAATTATCCCTTTAACTGTCACAATTAAAAAACACAATTGTGAGTTACATGAAACTTTTTATGATCATAACTCTGAAAATGTAATATAATATTTTCTTTAAAGATTGTAGGTATGTTTTTTGTTGTGTAAGGGCAAGATTCTCACTTGGTCCTGTTTAACAGCTAAATGCTCTGTCATAATAATTGACGATGACAGGTGACAATATCACTCTCATCACACCGCTTCAATTATCATCAGCATTCTTATTTGATTGATCATCATCGTTTTTGTTTTTATTAGCCTTAAATGAAATTCAAACTTCAAATTCGGTCGTTAGGGCTAAGTTCACCGACAAGACGTTATATTGAAAACGGCCGTTCAACATGACTTTTTCCATAGAAAAAGATATGTTAAACGGCCGTTTTCAATTTATCAGACTGTTATCTTGTCGGTGAACTCAGCCCTTAGTAGATTAAGCAAAGACTTGGCTCGATATAAACAATCATATAACATCGGTGTTTTGACGGTTAAATTTCAAATTCAAAGGTCAATTTCAAATCCGTTTTAAATCACATAGGCTTATCGAGCTTAAAATCCAGTTCATAGTAGGTAAAAAGATGGTCACAAAGACATAGCATTATATAAAATATACCGTCTTGTGGATAAAAAATGGCGACAGTGCGACCACGTGGCTAATGATTGTCGATGTTAGTCGATTTACTCCGTACTCACCGGTCCTGTATTTCCTGTTCGTATGTTGTTACGCAAAATTCTTGTACTAATATAAAATTCCATCGGTTTTGCTCCATCACGGCCATTGTGATCTGCAAATTAGTTCTTAGACATACATTTTGCTTTGTTTACTTTTATTAATTGTGTAATCAGATAATGGAGATGTGTTTTCACAAGTTTTTGTTGAGCGCGTGCGCTGGTGTTGGGAATGTTGGAACAAAGGTTTGCGAGTTATGTCAAATTACCGTTATGATATTTTATCATTTGAAATATTTTTTTTACATTAGGTCGGACCAAACTGTGATTAAGTTTTTAGCTTGTTCTATCTGAAAAATCTCAGATAAGGACTGAAAATGGTCCTGTGACCGATATTTTAATCTCTAGCCGATTATTTGATAAAGGGCGCACTTATCTCATTGGGAAATAACGTATTGTCTGCGTTGGAGTGTCTTTACTGTAGTTGTCTCGGATATCCCCATTTTTAGGGTTCCGTACCAAAATGGTAAAAAAGGAACCCTTATGGTGCGACTTCGTCTGTCTGTCTGTCACACCTGCTTATTTCAGCAACTACTAATGCTATCGACTTAAAATTTGGAATAGTTATAAAGAATGCTTGTGCAACTTTATTGCAAATGAAAAAAGTAAAAAAAAAATTTTTTTTTCATTGCAAAAGGGGTGGTGGAGTGGGGGTCCAAAATTTCAAAGTGGGGTTACTAGGTCATGTGACATATCATATGAAAGGGATTGATCTGCATATTTCAAAATATATTTTTATTTAATTTTATGTCTACACAGTTTTCGACATATGATGAAAAACGTCTGAAAAAATACCATTCCCCTCCCCTTATCTCCGAAGTTTGCGGAGCGAAAAATCTGAAATAATTAGAGTTGATAGGAATTGATCCAAATATTGCACCAAAAATAAAACGATGTTCCTAACTAGTACAGTTTTTTCAAAATCATCAAAATTCCTTCACAAACAAACTTAGTTATGCGGTCCGTTTTTTTCACTTTATACGTCCAAAAATGATACGGAACCCCCGGTACGCGAGTACGACTCGCACTTGGCCGGTAAATGCAGTTATTTATTAGGTATATTCCCGATTAGTAAAAGTAAAGTAAAGTAAAAGGAAAATTTATAAAATATGGATTAGCTTCGGGTGTTTGCACTTTTGAAGATATTATAAGTATATTTTCTTTGTTAACTGAAGGGTTTTCATTATAACGCAATACTAGCTTCCACCCGCGGCTTCGCCAACGTTTTTCGGGATAAAAAATTCTATGTGCTATTCCAGACTATAATCTATCTCTGTGCCAAATTTCATCCAGATCCGCGTGGCGTGATTGAGTAACAAACATCCATCCATCCATCCAAATTTTCGCATTTATAATATTAGTACAGATTTACGCTTAAAACTATTTTTTATTACGAATTTTAATCCATATAAGTCAGGTATGGAACTGTATAAAAAAAAATCTTGCTACCAAAAACACTGGAAGTCTCCAGAGAAAATAGAGTTGACATGCATTCCTAAGAATGGAAATATACGTTTTTGTATTGAAATTATTCATTGTATTCATCAGCTGTCACCCGCAATCACATCGGTCATTTCAATAAGTTACATTTCTAGATGCATCTAGAAGCATCGAATGTTCGAGAGGATTTCTTTAGTGATATTA
Source organism: Thalpophila matura (assembly GCA_948465475.1). Lineage (NCBI taxonomy): Eukaryota > Metazoa > Arthropoda > Insecta > Lepidoptera > Noctuidae > Thalpophila > Thalpophila matura. The sequence continues at coordinate 5,353,474 of OX419187.1, read as the reverse complement.
AGTGGGTTAGTAGTTCTAATCCAATATCACCATAAAGTCAATATGCATTTTTATATTCTGTGACATTGAGTCTTTCTATCATATTTATTGCATTGTAATTTACTTTATATGTATAGTGGAATAAATGGAATGCAACATTTTCCAATAGATGTAAAATGTTAGAATTTATCAAGTATAATAAAAATAATGTATATTTCTCTTTCATATGAAATAATTATACCTACAATTTTTTCTTGAATGTTTAAAATTTTTATATAAAAAAAATCTGTGTTGCGTTTTCCATTTCTGAGGGTGCCGATTTCTCTCTTAACAAGAATAACAGCATACTAATTATTACTGATGACAGATCCTCGTTATTTATTAGTAGAGCTAAACAAAACAAGCTGTTAAATGGAAGAAAACTAAACAGAATGACGATTAAAGGTATTAAAAGTTCTTCCCCTGAGGTCTTCCCAGCCTTTGCTTGAAACATTAAGACGCGCAATAATGTACTAAGATAATTTTAACATCCGTTATAATATCGTTTTGTACGAGTGATACGCTGAAAGTAAACAAATGAAGGTACTATCAGTACTATGAGCGGTATGCGTCTGATGCGTTCGTGTAAAAAGTACCCGTTAGTTGAGATAAGACGATGAATTGCGATATTGTATGATAATAAAATGCTTTGTTTCGGTGCGGCCCCTGAGTAAATGGCAACCATGTGGGTGGATCAATCTGCAAGATGTCTTTTTCGGTACGAGTAATATGAGAACCTTAGCTCATATTGTAATAAAAAGGTCAAAATGCCAATATTCAAACTTATACAATACTAGATGTGCCCGCGTCTCCGTTTGTGCGGAAGTCAGAAAACAAAAACAATACAATGTCGTTCTTCTTTCTCTTCATACAAACTTTACTACCCTTTTAGGTATGGAATTAAATAAAAACCCTTCTCAGCGCACCTCAAGGGTACATAAGGAGTATTTCCTCCAAATTTTAAATCTCTAGAGTCTAGACTCTAGGTCCAGCGGTTTAGGCTGTGCGTTGTCTAAGGATGGATCCAAACATTTCCGAGGCATTCGCCGTGCATTGCGAAGTATGCATCATGCACTCCTCGCAACGCACGGCTCGATATTCATTTGCACATGCCTGACCACGAATATGAACGTCCACACATGTCACACATGTGGTGAGCGTCGTGCGCGGTGCATGCTTTGCAATGTTTGTGCTCACCTTAACAGTCAACCACGGTACTGTTTAGATACAGCCCTGTAACAGACGGACAAGCGGACGGGCAGAAAGCATAATTAGGCTTAGTAGTAGAGTCCCGTTGGCACCCTTATGGAACCCCAAAAACAGAACAACCGTTAAAGCCGTGGTCATTTCGTCTTGCGTTGAACCCATATGTCTTTTATTAGCAAAGCAGTACACAATCTACGATTCCGTTACCACTACGGTAAGTGCCCAATGATGTAGTCTTTACACCATTGTCCCCAGGCGAGTCCACAGCTGACCGTGGGTGTGGGGCGGTGTGCCTGCCACATACCTGTCAATTAATTAGGCCCGTTACTCGTCATATTGTTCTCAATTAGAAGCTGATTAATATGTTCGTAATGAGACTGAAACACCTGACGAATACTAGTAGGTCAAAGACTCATAGCCGATAAAGAGAATATACTCCAAACGTTGCTGTTTATATCATAACATCATAATTCTGTTTATATCATAACAGAAATATACAGGGTGGCAGGTTAGATAGTGGAAATATTTAACGGGGTCATTGTACTCATCAATATGAACAACTTTTACTATGGGACCAACCCTGAAATCGCGAAAAAAGATCAGCTGTTCCAAACATTTATGTTCACATAACAAAATGTATGGAACAGCAGATTTTTTTTGCTAAGCTACTGTTAGATTTTTCGCCGCCGACTCTAATGTGCAGAATTAGAACTCTAGTTTTAACTAAGTGTTACTTGGTTAATTTAAAGATTTTAGTATGTATATTGTATAGGTATAAGCATGTTAAGACATATAGGTTAATATTTATAATATTACTTTAAATTACAATAATGATAAGCACAAGATAGTCTTAACGATTTCATGAGGAATTTATACCTCGCAAAATTTTATGATTTTTAATGAAAAAAGCATATTTTATGATTTTCAATGAAAAATGCATATCAAACTATATTATTATAGCACCACTATCGGTAGAGGTATATTATTTTAGATAATTCACTTGATATGCAAAATGCATATCAGTGAACATAATATGTAGTACCTAAGAACGGTGAATATGAACATTATTTTGTGAAGAAAATACTCTCTTTACTAAGATTTATCGATATTACATGGGATAAGTAGCGTAATTATTAAACTGGGTACCTACATTATTATTGGTAATCACTGGCCGTGTTATAATAAGAAAATGTTATAACATTGAACCTCATCCGGAAATTGAACATGGCATTCTGCGTCGCGTCGGAGCGTCTACTTAAATTTAATAGCTCTATTATGTATAACAAAGCTTTTATTAACTGATATATTGAAAGCTCATTTTATTTTACTTAAAAATATTTTTTATACTAACGGCCGGTTTACTTTGGCCTCTACATTTTTTGACTAGATAAGGCAACATCTATTTTATGATCATTTTCATTTCATTTTTACCTATACACTCCCTCTTACAGATTGAAGGCCCGAGTCCCATCAGTGGCTACAGTATCAACTAATTATGTATTTAACTCCAACAAAAACACTCAGCATACTTCATTACTACAATGTTTAAAACTCCAAACCTCAATATCTTCAATATTTGTTCGCCAAACATGTACTGCAACAGCGTACTGCGAAGTAAAACCACTTGCGGCAGCTTTTGTTTCAGTTTCTTATAGACATTACCAATTAGAACATCTACAAATTGTATGGGAGTTATTTATATACTCGTATGTTAATTCAATGATTACTAACATACGGAATGGCGTATCTTTATTTTTTGTCGACCGATGGTCGCAAGTTGTGTGTTCAGTGGTTTGACATACAATACTAATTAACGAATCGTAAAGAGTAATTTGTACTATCGCTTTAGTAAACATTGCAACTTTATCTTTACTTACTGGTTTGGTTAAACGTTTTGTTTTCGTTGAAGCTCGAGCTTTTATGTCAAGTTTTCTTTTGTGTTTGTCAAAGAGTTCTGCATCTGCAAACATTCATGACTTGTTTCACCGCCTCTTGATAGGTCACGGTTAACTTATACGGTAGATAGTTTCATCCAAAATTTCCAGTGTTTTTATTTATCTGGTAGATATCGCCTATCTGGATACTGTCAAACAGGTCCTAAGTAATACAAATTATCAGTCGTTTTATCACATAATGCAAAACCAGTTTCAATCTTCATAACTTTTGAAAAAAGATGTTAATTAGAACGCGAAAAATGTAGGAGCAAGTTAGGAAGCTTATTTTTTTGAGGTGGAAATTTTCAAAACCTACCACATTCCCCTTGGAGAGGAGGCTAGATATTGCGGAATGTTTACAGCGTCTGGTTTTCAGTAGCAGCAGAATAGATCAGGGGTCGCAGATAGAACACGACTCGGGTAGGTCTAAGTGACCTACCTTGTGACTACGATGGACAGCCCTACGTGACCAAGACATCAAGAACGGTAGAGTTAATGTTGGATTGCTTAACACATCATAGTTGACGATGAGGTGGCTATGTTCCCTCACGGTCGTCGTTAAGGCCCATGTACCTACGGTCATTAAAATTTGCTAACAACATTGTCTTCAGAAACATAGGTAGTCGAATAGTAAATAAAATTCACGTTTCCTTGATAATTATAAAATTATTATTTTAACAATTTTATTGATAAATGCATTGGCGAAGTACCTACTATGATGTAAAGTATATGAACATTAATTTTAGTGGCCAATAAATATTGATGACGACCCTTTAATGTTTTATCGAGCTTAAGTCTCGCCGCACAGCCACAAAATATCGCTACCGAGCTGTGGACTAGTTTTCATACAGTGGCGAGGCTATGTAGCCTTGATATCCAAAGCAAATCGTAGTTGCATCTTGGTTGTAATCTGTTTTTAAAACCTATTTCGGTTTTTTTTTTGGATGCCCAATGTATATACAGACCTACACTTGTGTGTTTTACTATGCTTAACCATGATGTATTTCGATTAATGTTAACACCGAGCGACGTGATTATCGGTACCTACATTTATTTACTTTTATACTAAAAATATTGCTTGATAGTTTGAATGAAAAGGACTTAAGACGTAGGCAATCGTTAGTATTTATTAAACATGTTAAATTAATAATGTAATATGGCCTGGAACTGATCAAAAACAAATTTTTGACCAAAAAAATGTCCTCACACTTAGGTAATCATATTTCGTGAACTTTTATTGGGGCATTGTCGAGCGTGGTCGTAGCGAATTATCTTTATCACGACTTAAGATAAAAAATGATTTGCAAAAATAGGCATTTGCTAAGCCTTTATTCAATGGGTCTGAATGAAACTGAGAGCTTAAAAAAATTGGCCAAGTGCGTGTTGAACCATGCACTGTGTAGAGTTCTATAGCATGTACCTACTAATTAGTAAGGAGTAGGTATTTTATTTAGTTCTCGGACCGCAATTATAACTTTATATTTCACAGAGATTGCTATCGGCAAACTTCATTTAAATAAAAAGCAGTTTTTTAATAAGGAATGTTTTCGTTGAAAGTATTAATTGTTAAGTATTACAATTATTATTTTTTTTCAGATTTTTTCGATGATTAAATAGCTAAACTAAATTATTATTAACGACTTTCGGAGCTCATACTTATCTCGTCAAATATTTTATCTAAATGGAAAAGTTACCTATTTAGAAACCTTCATTTTTAAAGACCTGTCCTGGGATACCCCGCATAATAGGGTGCGTGAAATTTCAACGATATAGTCCTTCATAATTATCTCCAAGGAAAATATCTGTGACATACGGATGGTCGGACATTACGAATTTATAAGGGTTAATTTTCGTCATTTGGCTACGTAACCCTAAAAAGGGCAATTTGTTCATAGAATAAAAAAAACTGGACTGAGTTGATGGCCCCACGGTATGGTTCTAGTGTCACGCTTGATTGGAGTGACGAATACAGCCTTGGTTCTTCGAAATCTCTAAAGGTTCGTTAGGTCGTGTTTTTGCAATTTGTTGCGCTCAATGTGACAAGCACTATGGAACCTAATTCAATCAGTGTAGGCAGATCTTGAAGGGTCATCAGAGTTTTTATTATTCTTAGATAGTTACTTCATGATGATAGCATAAAGGTGGAATTTTCGTGGTTCTTTAATGAAGGGTCTCTTATCTGTACTACCTAATATTATAAAGAGGAAATATTTTTTTGTTTGTTTTTTTTGTACCTTATTAGCTACGAAACTACTGGACCGATCTTAATATTTTTTTCACCAATAGGAAACTACATTATCACTAAATAACATAGGCTTCTTTTTATCCCGAAAAAATGTACACTGTCTATGGGCCACGCGGACGAAATCGCGGTAAAATGCTAGTAATAAATATTTTTTAACCTTCTTTATAAAGTTAGACAAAAATATTGTCGGTACGGTTAATTGTTCAATAAATAATCATTTTACAGATTAATTTATGTACTTTTATGTTATTGAGACTATTACCTCGACATAACGTGAGAGGTATGTCTGATAGTGGTAAATAGCGGTATTTCATGACATAAAGGAAAGCTAGATATTTCCCTTCACACCTCAAGTATATTCAATAATGCGATTGTGTGGTCGTAATATAATGAAATATAGCATAAATCAGACAAACAACGTATGGTTTGGTAAAGCTCAGCTTTCTAGCTGTGTCCTGTTACATCAAAATTACGTAGTTTTTTTTGTTTCTAATATAAAAAGTACGTGAATTTTACGGAACTTGTACGAAATTATATGTCAAAAAATATAACGGAATCTATGCAGAGATGATAAAACCAGCCGTAAGTAACGCATAAACACTTTCTCGTTTACTTATAAACGGCTCTTAATTTAACCACTGATTAAATATACAACTATCCGTGTCATTTGTATGACAACGAATAAAGATGACAATAAAATTGACATAAGAGCTGTTTAATTTAATCATCGTTTATAAGTAAGGGGGTTTGTTTGAAACTTTTAAGGCCCGGCTACACGTACCTAGCTACTTGCATGACAAATAGCTTTTACAAAAGTTTGCGCAAAATACACGGTTTACTGTGCTTCTGGATATAGCGATGAGGAACTGTTACGGTGTAACGTATTGCCATCTTAACGTACTAGAAGTTGTGCAAGTAAGATTGAGCGTGTAGCCGGACCTTTAGTTTGCGAAGTTACCCAGCATTACGGTATTTGCCTCATTTTGGGAAATGGTTTATATTAATCTTCATTATATTATAAGCACACTACATTGATATTTCAGGGAGATCTACTGTATTTATCAATAAAAATCAGTGATAAAGTATAAATTTCCAAAACCGCTCCAAAAACGCTGTTTCTGACGGAAGTGACGTAACACGCTTGTAATAGTAAACGAGCTTTGTCTAGGGATGCAGGAAGTGCCAAAAAGTATCGATATATATCGTATCGATATTTTAAAAAAATATCAATATCGGTTTCGATATATCGAAAAAAAAATATCAAGTATCGAAAACGTATCAAAAACGATATATTTTCAGTAGCAAGACCATAGTCACCATTGATTAAAATGTCACAGTTTTTAGATTTAAGTGATAAAGTAATGTCAGGGACACTAATGCGCCTGCCACACACTCGACGAATGGCATGGGAAGTAGCGAGGAAAGGAGGCAGAGACATAGTGTGGCAACATTACTCGTCATGCCACACGTCATGCTCCTCGTCCTCTCTCTCTCTCTCTCTCGTCTCGTCCGGCAGAGAGGGCAACATCGCGGCAAAGCACGGCAGCGCGAGGAGCAGCGCAAGGAGCATAGTCTGGCAGGCGCATAAAAGTTGAGAATGAAAATAGGTGCTGAAAGAACACTGTCTTCTAACATCGTTAAAAATTCAGATCATAGAAACAAGGAGATATGGCATCATAGCAAATTAGTACGGGAACAACTGTCGCCACTTTTAGTACATTTTTCAACACAATTACAAGCGCTACTTGTTAATAAAAAGATCTCCCACACATTAAAAATTCCGCACACCCTCAATCTAACACTGTTAATCGTCACTCAACACTAGCACTAAAGACTAAACTAAAACACTGTATTTATATCATCGATCGTGTTCGGTTCGTCGCCAGCGTGTACTTTTGTACTACGCTTAAAATGACCAAACTTAAGTAAGTACCTACCTATCAAACTCAATAGCGCCTTGGCACATCTCCCTTGTTTCTATGTTGTTTCTATGATCTACGGTTAGAAACGTTGCAACTTAATGAAATTCAGCGCCGAAAGGAATACTTAGTGAAACGCACACTACATACTTTTATGAATAGTAATAATACTGACAGATTTATTGAAATAGACTTGTAAAAGCAAACACAATAGAATTTCGTAAAGTACTAATATTTTTTGAAAATTTCACCGATATATCGATATTTTTTTTTCGATATATCGAAACCGATATTGATATTTTTTTTATATCGATACGATATATATCGATACATTTTGGCACTTCTTGCATCCCTAGCTTATGCTTACTCCAGTGTTGCCAAGCTAGATTTTCATTTTACCCCAATGCCTGATTAATTTTACTCTAAAATCATAACTATTTATACAAAAATACCTGGCTAAAGTTTTGGTTTTAGATATACAATAAAACAAGTTCTTTCTTAATCAATGGTCATGTTTCACAATAAAAATATGCTGAATTTGTTTAACTCAAATTCAATTCAAATACTTAGGTACCTACATGTATTGCTTACCAAAAAGCCCATAAACTTTAGTAATCATAACAACAATACGAAATCTAACCTTAAAATTTTGGAAGTGACTCCGCGACCGCCGCCGTGTCCTGAATTTTCAGCCAGCACCGGTTGCTAGATTGGCAGCGGGCGCTGACTTTGGAAAAAAAAGCGGGAAAAGGAGTTGGCAATTTGGCATTTTTGCAACATTTCATGTTTCATTTGAGTAACATACCTAATTAGGGTCCAAGAGCGAGCGAAGCGAGCTCGGGAACTTGGACACCCCGACACGGACAGGTTAGGTTCGAAGGGGTTAACGGGGGCTTCAGTGAGCGAGCGAACGAAGCCCCTGTCCACCCATTCGTGTTAGGTTACTTTTAACCTTGCAGATAGAAATAGGCGCTCCGCGTACTGGGGCTCCGTCGACCACCTCCCTCCCCCTTGTAAGTCCAAAAAAGTTGTATTTTGTTTTACATTGACACTAATTTAAAAGTCAATCTAAGGTATTTAATTCAACTTAAAACACGGCAACATTAATCTGCTGCTACGGTAGTTTGCAATTATTTTCGTCTGGTATCACTGCTACTCCAAGGCTACTCCGGTTCCTAACGGCATTATTTTTGGGAGCCTAGTCGGCGCCGGCTGCGGAGGCGCTCCCTAAAATTTTACCCTCAAAGGACGTCGGCAGTTTTGGGCTTGATATGGTACAGTAATAAAAGCTTAACCAAAAATAAAAAAAATATTTTAATTGTTTTTTGCCTAATTTATCTTAGAGATTAAGAACTGGAATAAAAAATCGAATTAAATAAGAAATAAAATGATTATGCCGTTGACATTTTGAAAAAAACAATAAAACAAAAACGGGTGCATGCTGGCTGGCGCGTGCCTCCACAGAATATCATGTCGACAGCAACTAAAACCTTTGAATTGAGAACTCATTAGTCAGACTGTATTTCACTGGATCATTCACACCATACTTAACCTCACTGTCACAAATACGAAGATTTCTTTTTAACCCAATTACGTACAAAAACAAATAAAAAATGAATTTATATACTCTTGACATGCTCGTTCACACCAAACTAATTTCATATCTGTACCGACATACACAATCTGAAGCCCAGCGTTCTATGGGCGACTGCCAGTGTCCTTTACCCTGAAAAATTCTTTACCCTAAAAATAAGTTGGCAACACTGGCTTACTAGCGTGTGACGTCACCAGAGTGCAACAGGCCGTTCTTGTCACAGCTACAATAACAAAAAATATTGCATTTTAATTTCGTGTAATTTGTAAAAAATATACATATTTTTGTTGAAAATCAAGTGAAATAAGTTTATTTACGCTATGAACTGATAGGATGACCACAATCTGTAGCATATTTTCAATGTTGGCAAGAACCCAATCAAGAAACTGAAGTACGTTACTTCTAAGTAAGCGTGAGCCACCGTCGTCTGCGTCATCGCCTAGCATCCGGTGAGACTGATAGTTAGCAATCTTAACACTATTTAATTTTAAAAATTGCAAGTCTGTGTATAAAAGAGCTGTCGTTTAAAAAAAAAAAAAGTAAATCGGTTCGATAGAACGGCCTGACGGACTCCTAATAGATTTCATAAATTATTTTATTAATATAAATCGATTTCTAAAGTATCCTTCAGTTATAATTCTGGTTAGTTTCGCTATGCTCGACTCATAAAATACCAACCAAAAAGTTTCGCTATGCACGAAATTCTTCGATTCTACTTAAACAATGGAAGGTACAGTTGGAAAGAAAAGTGTTTAAATTAAAGTTTAAACATTTATAGAGCTATTCGAATAAATGCGTAAGCGTCTGTAAGTTGAAATTTGTTTCGTCTCGTTCTGACAGTCAAAAAAGTCAAAATGACAGATAAGGATAAACGAATTTCAGAGCAATTCTAAGAAATGTTTATGAATACAGCTTTACAGCAAAACTGGTTAAAATTACAATTAATAATATTTCTGGCCTTGTCATTTCATACCTACCTCAATGTTCAAGATCGTAACTTTTCAAAGACAACATTTTATATCAGGGAGTTATCTATTGGTTACCAGATAAAAGGTAGCTATGAAGCGGCCATTAAGCTAATCAATGACAGCAACAAAACTTAGGCCATGCTGTTTCAACTTACAGTTACGTATCTGTAACCGTCAAATATGGCGGCTTGTACGACAATTTCATACTGACTTAACGATTACGTACTGACTTACGAACACAGATGGTTTGAAGCAACCTGCCCTTAAACTAAAGCTTAAGTAATAAATTAATGCATAACTTTTATCAAGACAGTAATTATTATTATAAGTACAGTTGGTTCCTCTTCACTTAAACCTTTATGTCAAATGGGAACTGATTTGTAATAAAATAATATTATTAGGCACAAGTCGTTAAATTAAACAGCCTACGTGCCACGAAGGGAGTTTCACGGTTCGTTAAGTACGAATATATTGTAAGCGAATTTTAAGGAGCGGTGATGTTAAGGACATTTTGTTATAATTATTAGTAAGTCTTTTGATTCAGAGTGTTAGATGTCTTCTTTTACTACTCTAAGGTATCTAATGTTTAAAGTGCCTTAAATGAGAAATCCTCAAAAATCGACTTGGGTAACGTTTTGCCGAAGTCAGTTTTTTTAAAGTCTTTCTTTGGGGTTTGTGAGATTTTTAGAAATTTCCTGGATTTAATTAAGCAAGTAGGTATGTAAAAACCTTATGACATCTTCGTCTTTTGAGAAGGACCTACAAAGGTGTTAAGTAAGTCTTTTGATTCAGAAGGTCAGATAACATCTTTTACTATTTAAGAATGTTTTTAATGCGTAAAGTGCTTTAAAAGTGAAAGGGTTTTTCTTTCGGGCTGTGAGATTTTTGTTAGATTCCCTAAGTATAAATCTTATGATATTCTCCAGTACATATGAACAACCTACAAGTGTACCTTGTGAAGTTTTAGCACGTCAAAGTGGTAAAATAAACAATGATGATCCATATGAAACCCACACTAATAAAATGTCCCATCGCTATAATGGTTACAGACATAACACGCATATAATGTCCACCCCAACATGGAAACATCAAGCAAAAGATGCAATAAAACTGACATTTGATTGAAAGCCTTTTGTCTGCACTACAATATTTGTTTTGGCACAACTTATAAAGTATTATAAGTAATAGATTGTAACCATATAAAGTATTATATGCTTACAATCTATAAATATGTAGTATAAAACAAACCGCTTTTTGTGTCTGCCTGTTTGTCCGCTTATAGTTATTCTAAACTACATGATAGATTTAATGTTGTTATCATCAGCATTTAAAGAATTTATTTCAGCATGTTTATGTGTTACTAGCACTTTGCCAGCGACTTCGTCCGCGTGACCTACAGGAATAGCATTGAGGAATAATCAGCTTCCTATATGTTTTCAAAACCCCTGAAACACGTATTTCTTTATTCAAACTTTGATCCCCCTGGTGCAAAGGGGGAATTTTCAAAAACCCTGAAACACGTATTTCTTTGTTTGAAAAGAAAAGCCTAAATACCAATTTTTATTACTCTAACTTCAAAACTAACGGTACTTCCGTACAAACTTTCATCCCCCTTTGTACCCCTTTTGGGGGCGAATTTTCAAAAACCCTGAAATACGTGTTTCTTTGTTTGAAAAGGAAAGTCTAAATACCAATTTCCATGACTCTAACTTTAAAACTAACGCTACTTCCATACAAACCTTTACCAAGGGGGTAAAGGTTTGTATGGAAGTAGCGTTAGTTTCACCCCTTTAGGGGTAGAATTTTAAAAAATCCTTTCTTAACGGATGTCTACGTCGTAAAAGAAACTCACTGTCTAAATTTCAAATCTCTATGTTCAGCGGTTTGGGCTCTGCGATGATGAATCAGTCAGTCAGTCAGGACAAGCAATTTTATATATATAGATAACTTATAATACGTTAATATTTAACTTAGATACAGCACAGAAATCGCGCTATTTTGATATGTCGCCACATCAGTAGATTGCACCCGTGCGAAGTCGTGAAGGGCGGTTCGCTAGTAATAATGATAAAGTTAATAATAAAGTTTCTCAAATACAACTGGTAAAAATCGCAAGTAGGTAGTATATCAGTGCGGAAAAGCATTTCTATTTCTTTTCCCAAAATTCTGCGTCAAAATGATTTTTTTTTTACTTCAGATTTGGTTTGCTAATCACTCATCATTAAGGCACAGGTTGCGAACACTAAACTTATCTCACCAATCTACAAAGCAGTATTAAGAATATAATACAAAACACTTTACGAATAAAACATGAGATTCTTTGTAAAGATGTGATTGAACTGCCACATTATTATGATCGGACCCTTGTCACCGAATTAATTTGACGATATAATGACAGCGTTAAATGATTCAGTAGGTGGTTGCAACTGCTTTTTAGGCAGTAAATATTTTTAACTTAATATTGAGGCAGGGCGATTAGGTTCATAAAAAGAAAATTATCAATTATAATAAAACGGACGCTGCAAAGTGTTCGAAACGTCAGGAAAACTCTGTAAAAATCTGTAATATACGCGATTTCATCCGTTTAAACTTATTTTATACCATTCCCCCTCTAAAAAGCTTATTTTATTCACTGAAAACAGTGAATAAAAAGCACTTTTACTCACTGTTTTGATGTTTGAAAATGGAACACACCAATGTATTCGACCACAGATTTAAAGAACCTATGCTAGATGCGGCACGTTATTAGATTGTATGAAAACCGAACGTGTCATCTTTTTTATACCTACGATAACTTCACCCCAGCCATTTAGTGATGTGCTCAGAGTAAACAGAATTGTTTCAATCACTAAGCGTCACTGAGCTAACAGACTTTTTTTAGTACGAACAGTCGAACATGCAGGGCACGCTTGGTCGTGGCTTGCTGTATCTAGTGTAAGTGTAATCTGTGTATTCGACCTATATTGATGTGTTCTAAATTCAATTTGATTGGTCGACATTTTCGACAAGGAGTTTAGCATTAGAATAAAAACTGTTTTGTGTTCTTTGCTGTCCTTAGTAAATTGGCGCTATTTTGAATACTGTAAGTTGTACGAACACAAAGTTTAGTGTTACTTTAATCTTTAATTTTGTGTTTGTTTAGTGTTGTTCTAATCGATTAAAAATGCATTCTAGTGATGAAGATGTGTTAACACCTGAGTTTGTGAAAGAGAGGGCGGCCGATATAATGGAAAGGTGGAAAGCTTGCTACCCAAAAAATCACGGCTGGTTTACATCAAGCCAATTTAACTTTACTTTTTCTTCATTATATGTTTTATATTATTTATTTTCACTTAAATCTTTCTTTTTCTCGTAGTCATGGTATAAAGTATAGTATGCAACTCTTGAATAAAACGGATTTATATCGAGGGCCATGAATCGCTCGCGTCGCTCAGGATTCTAACACTTGAATCACTCGCTACGCTCGTGATTCAATCATCATGAATCACTCCCTACGGTCGTGATTCAATCGTTAGAATCCTTCACTAGCTCGTGATTCATCTATGGCCCTCGCTTTAAATCCGTCCTTTATTCACTAATTGCATAATATACTATTATTATAATGTGTAATAATCGCGAAAACGTAAGACATTATTAATTATCAACTAAAATAGATGTTGAATTTAAAATTCCATCGCCGATGTTGTTTGATCCGCTCAGTGTTGCAGTATAAATCACCTATCCCTTTTTAGGGTTCCTTACCAAAATGGTAAAAAAGAAACCCTTATGGTGCGACATCGTCTGTCTGTCTGTGTATCTGTCTGTCAGTCTGTCTGTCTGTCTATCTGTCTGTCACACCTGCTTATTTCAGCAACTACTAATGCTATCGACTTGAAAGGAACAGTTACAAGGAATGCTTGCCTAACTTTATTGCAAATGAAAAAAGTCATAAAATATTTTTATTTTCATTGCAAAAAGGGGCCGGAGTGGGGGTCCGAAATTTTAAAGTAGGGTTACTAGGTCAAATGGCATATCATATGAAAGGGCTTGATCTACACATTTCAAAATATATTTTCATTTTATTTTATCTTTCACAGTTTTCTAAATATGATGAAAAATGACTGAAAAAATACCATTCTCCCACCCCCCTTATCTCCGAAGTTTGCGGAGCAAAAAATCTGAAATAATTAGAGTTGATAGGAATTGAGCCAAGTATTGCACAAAAAATAAAACAATGTTCCTAACTAGTACAGGTTTTTCAAAATCATCAAAATTCCTTCACAAAAAAACTTAGTTATGCGGTTCGGTTTTTTTCACTTTAAACGCTCAAAAATGATACGGAACCCTCGGTGCGCGAGTACGACTCGCACTTGGCCGGTTTTTTTTAGTGCTTAGGATACTGAGCAACTTTGACCATGAGAGTTGAGACCGAGCCTCAATTCGCGAAAAAAAATTGCTGTTTAATACATTTCGTCGATTTATGTGAAAAGAAAATGTTTGGAACTGCTCATTTTTTTCCGATTTCAGGGTTAGTCCCTTAGTAAAAGTTGCTCATAATGATGAGTACCTACAATGACCCCCTTTGAAGTATTTCGCTTATTCTCGAACACGTTGTGTATTTTCCAAAAAAGATTGGCAAGCTGAGTGCCGCTCTATTTATGAAGCTTTCATGAAAGAAATGTGTACAATTTATAAAGCAAGAAAAGAGTTTTTGCCAGTAATAGCACTTTTTTATTTAGTGACACTAAGAAAAAAGTGAGTGTTTCCATCTTCAGTGGCTTAGGCAAGTCGTTCTCTGTTAACCAATTAGTCACACCACAGCTATATACAAATAAACTGTATAGATTCGAAAAGAAATCGAAAGACAAGTTCACGATCACTATCACTGCTAAAATAAATAGGCAAATCTCTGTTTATAAACTACTCCGCTAATCTTTACAAGCTGCTATAAATCTAGGCAAACATGACTGTTGAGCCTCCGATGTTCGCTTTACTACTATGAAATAGACAAATATGTTCAGAAGATCCGCACGGTAAACAAAGCTCACGATTTATGCTCACAGAGAAAGAAAATTTGGTGACTGTGAAGGTGATTCTCCACTTCTCCGATTAGAGGCCTTAGCCAAGTAGCTTATCTGTTAGCATTCACGCCAAACGATAAGCACAAAATGTACGGCAATGATATTACCTGCGGACAAGTCACGTGACCTCACTAATGTCACTGCCATGCATTTTGTCCGTAGCGTTTGGTGTAAACTCTAACACAAAAGCAACTTGGCTAGGGTGCAGGTACTGAATAATATCAGTCTGATGTCCATATATTTATTACGCTTTATTACGCTCGAGCACTACTCCGACATCCAAAGTGTATACTAAACTAAGGATTTCTTCATCGGACTGATATTATCGACTCCAAATCGGAGTCTGGAAAGAACACCCTAATGATTGAAGATAGCTCCGTTTTATAAGTTATATGTAAATATGTATAAAGCAGGGTCTCTTTACCTTATTGTAATCGTGCACCACGTTCAACCTATCAGAAATCCCACCGACCTTTTTCGAATAGAATTGTTGGTATTAGGCAGGCTAGCTATGGTCCCCCGGCACTCATAACATGGACCCCTCAAGAGTCCATGGACCCTAGATTAAGAAACCCTGGTATAAAGAGATTTATTCTATCCCACATTCAACCTGATTTTGTAGGGCTTTGTTCTATTTGTACCTCAATAGTTGCATGTGCGCAAGTGTCTTGTCACCCGTTGTCACGAGTGCGCCTTCGGCACAATCTTGTTTGGTTGTACTACGGCGGGAACCGATACGTACTCCGCCCACGTGCGCTATGGAAATCAGTAGGTCACTAGGAGCTACTTAACGCGATGTGGTTACACTAGATTCGGTTTTGATTCATACTGACAGTGGGCGATCCACGCAAGGTCGATGTACTCGAAATTTGCGGTACCATTATTTGCATATCCACGGGTCAGACGAGAGAGAAAAAATGACACCGATAGTCAGATTTGTAGTAGTGCAAATTGGTATCAAGGTTACAGACTCTCTCTTTACTGGGTAAGTGTAACGCCTAAAATCAACTTATGATAAATTGCTCATTGTAGTGAGATAAGTGTCGTGTGTTTGAGTGGTTTCCCGTGTCGAGAGAAAGCTGGTGCAAGGATGTTGTGGATTGATGACATTGGGTGTTAACGGTCCTTGTTTGTTATGAATGTACCTTTTAGAGTAATAACGTGATTTGCTTATCGTATGACCTTTTAAAGGATGGTAAGGTGCGTACGACCGATCCAACTTGACGCTCAATCACTAAAGCCGAGCCGGGTGAGTCTCGGCAGATTGGCGCGGTACCATTAGCTCAACTTATCTATTTACATGCCAATTTGTTGAGACTTACCCGGGCTCTAGATATCGGGCGTCAAATTGGGTCGTTCGTAGACACCTATAAGAATCTGTTCAAAGATGATACATATTTTGTAAAGCTGATTTCAGAGATAAGGTAAAAACATACTGATATAGAAAAGCGAAGTCTTTTTATTTTATACAGACTAAAAAAACTTGTAGCACTAAATAAACATACTAAATTTTATGTGGCAACATATATATTTAAAACATTAAGATTTCAAGAAGTAGACTCGTTAAGTTTCATCACACAGCAGAGGGCACTTATTAAGATCGTGAACATGGCTCATACCCACTTATTTACAAGTTAATTATTAGCAGTTGACAATATCGAAAACTGGTAGAAACTCTTTACCGGCCTAATAGGGCGAAACAGAATTCCATTTACACAATTAGGCTCATTACAGACGCTAATTCGTTCGAAGGGGACAAGTAAGCTCAGTTTGCGGATTATTACGCGAAGGAAATAATTTCTGCATACCGATGTGCAATAATTATAATCATTATTATCATTATTGCTTGGGTTTTCGTGGCACGCCTTAATAGTACGTGTGCGATAGCAATTTACGTTTCGCATGCAATTCCTATAAAATTATTATTTGTAATTTTTTTTTGGACCGGTACATTATAGGTAGGTAATTAGTGTTCTTTGTAATTTTGATTTTTATAGGCTGTAATTACTACAAATTAGTTATAGAATACATAAAATTTTATAAACTATTATTTGATATCTGCGGACTGAAAAATGGTTTTATTTTTCTCATTCACCAGTAATTTTTCGAGGTTGCATTGGATTTATGAACGTTTTTTTCTTTGCTGATGCTCGGTGGCTTAGTAAAGAATCTCTCATTTATCATAATTCAAATGAATATGCTCCTTATTAGCTACAAACATAAACCATTAACATCGTCTGCATAAGTAATTATAGTTAATCAAAAGGCCTTCCACAATTATGACGTCATTATTTAGTAAAGGGCCTAACACAATGATGACAAAAGAATTACGCACCAATAAATTAAATTTACTTTCAACACAAGGTCGAAAGTACACCCACCAGGTGCCTACGCTAATATCTTTTAATACCACTAAAACGACTATTAGTATGACGTATATAATAGTAAGAAAGTTAGCTATAAATATAAGTAGAATTATAAATCATTCTAATGGGAACGTCTTGAATTTGCATCGCACTAATTTCTAGGTTATGTTTTGAACTTTGTGATTCAAATTCAATATGGTATGTAATACTTTTTGGAAGATAAATCTAGAATATACTAGATTTAGAGCTTTTATTTTTGAATTATGTAGGTTTTATGTCTTCATAAATATGGTGGCTCTAATACCCGCCATAGACAAAACATTGATTTGTCTATTGCACATGTATGTAAGTGAGCACATGGCCTTGATTACTGATCTTCAAATCTTTTCTTAACTTTTCTGAAAAACGTGGAAAATTATACTAAGAAAATTATGGAAAATAATTCTGTTATGAAGATTTCCTCGATAATTAGCTAATTGCTGTTAATGTGTATTTTAACGGTAACACAAAGTCGTTGCGTATTATGTTACTGAAAAGCTTTGCAATTCTAGTGTAGGTAAGCTTACATAGAAAATGCTTGGTTATGCAAAGAGTGTTAATAACGCTAATAGTACGAATGGTTTTGATACTTTTAAATACTTGGCTCCTGTTTTGTTCTATCTTAAATTTAGAAAGCTTATTTACTTGCTTTTTTCAGAAAACTTTAAGACTAGCACTTTGCCCGCGACTTTGTCCGCGTGACCCACAGGAACTGTGCATTTTTTAGTTGTAAAATAGATAAAATATAGATAAATAAAAAGTTATATAGCTATATTCGTTAAAGAAATTTCAGAATCGGATTAGTATTACCTCATACATACAAACTTACTTTACCTCTTTTTATTATTAGTATAGAAATAGTGAGTGGAAAATATGTATAAAAATATTGCAGTTAAATGCTGTGGAAATACTTATGATACATACTTTTTTGAGTCGAGCTACAATCTATTTGTCTAGAGGTTAATTCATAATGTTCCCCCTTAACATAATCTTGGTCCTATTTTAATTTCTCATATTCTCTTTCTTCTTTAAGTGTAGTACAATCACCAGCTTCCTTTCTCAACCTACCCCAATTCAGAGCCATCATTAGAGCCATGTTGTGTAGGATTTTCGACTAGACGGTGTAGGCGGTTGTTCGTGAAAGTGCCGTTTGATTGACTGCTCCAATGTTGCAAGTACGCGTGCGCAACATATGAATGTAATGTATAGCTCTATGAAGTCTATTGTTATGTAGCCGTTTAGCCGACTTCGGTATTTATTTGTGCATAGTGTTTAGGATTACTGAGTCAGTCTGATGTCATTGTCCCGGGGAATGTTATACGGTATTCTTAACCCATTAACCGCCACTGTATGTTTAATAATTTTTACTCTAACACGAATAATTTTGACGTTAAGTGTCGTAAATGTCTTTTTAGAGTTTTAGTAAATCAAAAGGGATAAATGCATCACTTTGTTGTCCATCTGTCTATCTGTCAAGATCGTTTTTGATAGATCAAATTGAAATTAATATAAAATGCTAAGGTCTGAGGTCGTCTTTTAGAGGTGTAAAATATTGAAGCTTGTGTCGCAAATATTTATGTCGCAAACATTTTGACGTAATTGGTAAAATCATCATTTTATGAGAACATTGTTGAACCATTGTCTTGCTATTGATAAAGTTACATACAGTACCTAAGTTTGACAAGCTGCTTGATCAATAAATTAATACTAAGGTCTGCCGCTTCGGGGCGCTGACCTAAGCTTGAAAATTCCTCGGTGGGTACGTGATTTTACAAAATACATAAATAAGTTAGAGAAGTAGAAGTTAGCTGCTTGTATTAAAGTACCTACTGATCGCTTTTGTTGACTGTACTTAACTTGTTGACTGTACTTAACAAAACCTTCTCACAATATATCACAAATCGATTTTGCCCCAAGCCGTATATACCTTCAGAATTCATTAGAAAAACGTCTTGTATCTCAATAAAAGTCGACAAATAAAGTCAACAGTAGCATTATTGAGTGTCGTTGTGAAATTAGTATCGTAAGTCGTATCTCCACCAATTAAGGCGAAGTTTTGTGAGTCATTATTATATTAAACAGGTGGATCGTTAACACCTACTGAGTTATTGTTACTGCTAATGATACTATGACTGGCCTTAAAAGCCATAAAGTATTTACATGTGTATTGGTTTTAGAATTGTAAGTATTTTGTGGTGAAGCAAATACTTATTTTGCGTGGACTCTTTTTATTAACCCCCGACCTAAAAGAGGGGTGTTAAGTGTATAAGTTTGACCGCTATGTGTGTCTGTCTGTGTGTCTGTGGCACTGTAGCTCTTAAACGGGTGAACCGATTTGAATGCGGTTTTTTTTTTATTTGAAAGCAGGTTTTCTGGCGATGGTTCTTAGATTTGTTGTATCAAAATCGGTTCAGCCGTTTTAAGGTCATCAGCTCTTGCTAGCTGCGGTAGGAATATTAGACGAATAATGGGTATTTATTTTACTTTCAAACATATGTGTGACCTAAAATTTGAAACAACCATCTATGTTATACAACTATGTAAGGTTGTGAAATTCTTAGTCTGATGCTGCAGCCAGGATATCCAGCACACTATTACCTCCTTAAAAATATAATAGCAGATATGTCGTGTTTGGATTCCTTTTGATCAGTATTCAATTCTACATAATTATAATGCAATGAGGCAATACGATGAGCTGATGCTGCAGCCAGGATATCCAGCAGACTAGTACACTCTTAAAAATATAATAGCAGATATGTAGCGTTTGGATTAAAATGTATTACAAGTAACCTAGTAGATTTAGTGTCCGGGAGTAATTTAAAAATAATGAAATAAAAAAAAAAATTGAAAATTAAAAAAAACCCCGACACAAAAAAAACTCTAAAAGGTAATATAAAATCAATATTATTTTATTACTTTTTAGAGATTTTTTGTGTCGGGGGATTTTTAAAGTTTTCAATTTTAATTTTTATGTGAAGTTTGCTTCTAACGTAAATTAACAACTATATCAATGCAAAAAACATTATTTAAGATTACCTGGAGCAGTCGCACCGGTACCCGCGACGCGATGCGACGGCGGCGGCGGCGATTTCGTGAAAAGAACCTCATATAAAAATATGTCGGTGGCCGCACTTCAGAAACGACAAGTGAAATTTATTTGATCAGGAAATCGCCGTCGCGTCGCGTCGCGCTTACCGGTGCGGCCGCGGCCTTAGGTATTTAAGTCTCTTCACACAAAAGGCTAGCAGCTAGAGTTTTGCTTAATCTAGCGGTCTGCAAATTGTGCAAATGTAATGCGGCTTTTGAGTTCCTAATAAAACTTTACCCTTCAAACGTGCAAAATGTAGTACGTTTGTCGGTAATACACTGGATACTGGATATTGTAATTTATTGTGTGGACTTTAATTGTTTTATCGCCGACCAATAGCGTAGCTCCGTGGAGTTATTGACAGGTGTGTAATTTATAGGTAGGGCGTTATACCTTTAACTAATTATGTGTATTATCAACAGTCATCATTTATAATAATATATTTTATTTAAATGGTACACGTGGACGTAACCGCTTTTAATATGAGGCGTAACATAGCTACTGAATATATTTTTCAAATAGTGACTGATCTCTCTGCGACTTTTAACTAGCTCCTGCCCGCGGCTTCGACCGCGTTTTTCAGAATATAAGGTAGCTTATGTATTATTCTGATGTATAAGCTATATTACAGTAATGTTTCATCAAAATCCGTTTAGTAGTTTTTGCGTGAAACAGTAACAAACATCTATCCATATCCATATATTCTCACAAACTTTTGCGTTTATAAATACCTATTAATATATATTTTTTTTTATTTGGGAATATTTTAACTGATATTTTATCGAAGAAGGTTATTATCAAACATTATTTTGGCTGTTAGTAAAGACTGTTGTATATATGAACGACGACGCCTTAGAAAAGCTTCCCATTCCGACCTCGCCGACGAGGCCCGTCGCGACGTCCCCATCATGACCCGAGTCCGCCGCCGCGTATGACTCAGTCCCCTAACCGACCCTTGCTCGAGCCAGCCCGCGCCGGGCCTGTACATTTAAATATGTCCCTTAATCATATTAATCCGTTCCAGCTAGTAGCCCCTCCCTCTAGTTGTCCTCCCCCCAGCGATGCCCTAAGCCGAGGTCCGTACCACAGTAGGGAGTGCCCTTAGCGTGTAGTCGCTTAGTTTGTAGTTTACCTTAGTTTTAAGCCTGGCTGGAGGCATTTGTAAGTCCTCACCAGATGACCGGTTAAGAGCAGTGACGGCTGTTAGAAGCCAACTGCGAGAGGCCCGGACAAAAAAAAATAAACATTAGAAAGCTTCGAGCTTTGTCTTGGATTTTAAACCTTGGTTAAACGTGATTTAAAGTAGTGAATTTCAATTCGCAACAGTTGTGTCAAGTAGGTAAGCTGATAGTTAATTTGATTCGTTAATTAATTAATACAATAACACCGACCCTAGTTAACTAATACCCAATTTAAATAATTGCGAATATTCATTATAATTTTTATCAAATCTTTATTGTTTTATAAAGTAATAAGTATTAAATTGTTGTGAAACAATAAACTACTCTTCCAATTTTAATAAGTAATTTGCTATTTATACTTAATTTCAATTACAACTCTTAGATAGGAACCAAAACTATGTCAATTTTTAGTTTTTCTTTGGTATTTTTTACTTACGTAAGTAAATTAGAATATTGTTTGAGTTTAATTAGTTAAACAGTACCGGAACATGCACGTGAGCAAATCCGTAAACAGTAATTAAAACTTTAAATCAATGTCCTAACTAAACTCAAATAATTATATTCTCTATTCACAGATATGTAAGTATTTGCTTATACGCATTTATGTTTAAATACATGCTTCTAATACTAATTAGACGCATGCCTCAGGCTCAAATAAGTTAATCATAATTTATTGGAAGTTCCACTCAATTAACAATGTCAGAAATTATCTACACATTTAGGTATACGTCTAAGAAATACACGTATATAATTATAGCAGATTTTCTTATTAATTAATCTGACATCCTATTTCTTATCCTGCTCAAAATCCGTGATAATTATGTTAATTATTTTGGGAAACCAAATTACATTTCCTTACATTTTGTGGGCGTAAATAAGTCCGGTTACTCATTAGGTATATTATACAAAATTATATGCATGTGTCCTTGACTGCTTTAATTTCATATAATCAAAATCAATTTGGTCAGTAATTTTTATGTTGGTAAAAATCTGTGATTATACGCCAACACCGATGTTTCGCGAGCAAAATATAACTTTTACTAATTACCATAAATGTGCGATTCAACCGGTAAAGTTAATGACGTATCTATGACTATATTATGTAAGAACGTCATTTGACACCAGCATTTAGGTATAATTATAGTATAACGAAGGGACGCGAAATGCTCGAAATAATTGTGAAATTCAGCAGGTTACTTGAGTAACACGGAATGTGTGTAGGTACCCAAGTTGTAGTTTGGATCAATTGATAGGTATCACTATAAAATGAAATCAATTGAGTTTTATTATGATATAGATATCCCTTCGTCTGTCGCAAAAAAAAGACTATTGATTTTGACCTCCAGGAGGTTGATTTTTCAAATGCGACAGACGACAGTTTATATCAGTGAACTCTAGAACAATAATATGACTTTTCTGTTAAAGTTATGCCAAACTAAATTGTCGTAATTAAAAGTTATGACAGTACTAACGACCCGATGTGACGACATGTCAAAACATCGAGATTACTGCGTTGTATCTAAGTTAAATATTAAAGTCTTGGTAGTGAAAACTGCATTAAAACCCATTGTGTAGTTTAAAAAAACTAAGTAGACAAAGAGATAGACACGAAAAACGCTTTGTTTTATACTACGAGTATTTTATAGACAAGTTTTATTTGTCGTAAAACTATCACCGAATCACGACAGCCCTGAAAAGGTCCGAGGTCACACACTCGCTCACTAAAATCAAATGAATCACGCTGTCTAATGAAATTTCAGATGACGTTCGTGTTACGTCATCAGTTTCGTCTCGGCTGACAAATCTCATGGGTTTACTCACCTCTATGCGGGGGAGACATCATACTACGCATAGTTTCGGGTTGTATTAAGCTTTAAGACATTCCTAGCATATTTTTGGCATTATACTTTTGTAAATGACTGTACGGATTAGCGGATTAGTAGGTGAAAATATTGTGTATTCCGTTGTCGTTCCTGATACTGATACAAATTAGACTTGTAAAAGATTTTAGTCATCTTTTTTAAACCTGTACTTAGGTATTACATAAGTAACGTACATATTGTAAAAAAAACCCATTTTCATAAATCATGCTTCATTTTTAACCTTCTGCGGTATTTTAATACCATGATCCGTTTGCTTACAGTCATCAGCATTCAATCATTAAATCTTTCTCCACTAAATCAAGGGTTTTTGTAAGTTGCTTCTCCAGCCAATAGGAACTTTAAACATGTTAAGCGGAAGTATGCGATCTCTGTCCACGGTCATCTGATGCATAGCCAATAATTCAAGCGATTTCAGCTTTAAGAAAAGCTTTACTTCTTGAGGCGGTAGTTATTCAGCCTGACTTCTGTAACACCGAATCTATGCTTGCCCATGTGTAACAACAGCTACCAGAATGCGGGCACACGGGCTGCTTCGTCCGCATTATTCGCACTGAATCTGATGACTTTGTCCGAATTCCTCAGGGATTTTGGGTACATTCCAATGTTTTGCGGCGATTTGCCTGATTTGGCGCAGATTGATGGGTGAGGTTTCATAGGATTTCGTATAAGTAAACAATTCTAAAATTGATTTCCTTCGGCTCGTTCGGTGAATTTGGCGCAGACAAAATAGGTCCATCCATTCTAAAGCAAATGTCATTTTTGATGACAAATATAAATAAATAGGTAGGTATCTATACCCACATGCCAGGTGTTAATAACAAAGTATTTCCTATTTTACCTAAACATAGGAGCAGCATATGTATTTCCCATGTTGCAGGAAGGAAATAAGACTAACTAGTCATCCGTGACCTTCCTCTGATACGGACTTCATCAGCAAGAAATGTTCGCCCACCACAGCGGCCTATGAATCAGGGGTACGTAACCAAAATAAGCGGGATTACGACGATTAGCAAATAATAGGCATGCGGACTTACTGTTGAAACTATCGTAATATATGGCGTAACTGTGTAACTTAACAGAACATTTAGCTAGTACCTACTTCTGAAGAGGGAGGCATCGGTAGCGAAGGGTGAGGAGAAGCCGGTACAATAAAATATTAAATATATAAATTATTCCATATTACTTATGTCATACCTTTAGTTTATTCACTGTATTTACATATTTTGAATATGCGAATAGGTATGGCATATTATGTAAAACGGAATTAGGTATTTATAATTTTGTTTTCTTTTTAAATTTGTATTTTTATAAGTAGTAGTAAAATCTTTTTGACAGGAAAAAAGGCCCAAAGCTACTGGGCGCAGTCTCAGCGGCAAGCTACTTAAATCTTCTATTATTAAATGTATTAACTGTTAAAATTGCTATAAAGTAAACATGAGTACACCCACATTTTTCCAGTTATGTTTCAAATCTATGTAATATAAGGCAAGCCTATTGCCATTACCAAGCACAAATCCGGGCTGATACTGAGAATTTCCTAATGGAAAAATCTAACACCGCCCAATCTTGCGATAAAAACCAGAACATCATACTTAGCACAGTTGTGCTTACGGACTTTAGTCTCTAGTATCCCGTGGGAATTGCGAAAAAAAAAACACATTTTTTTTAGAAATCCCAATATTTTCAGTTTCCACAAAATAAATCTAAGTTCTACAATGTCTTTGAAATATCTTTGAAAGCTTCAACTTAATATCTTAAGCGACCTAGTAAGCCAAATTATAAAGGTTGGTCTAAAAAGTTGGCTCGTAATATTAACATTTGAATGCCTAAGTACATACGGGATGTTCCTTTTACCCGGATACTCATTATTCATTTTCCCTTGTATGTACTAGCCTTTTAATAAGTTTACGACGCTTTAAATGTACGAAAATGGACAGTGATGTTAGTCATTGTACTATAAAATTGCTGTACTTGGTTTAAGATGTTTATATACGAACATTACTATGGATGTCTATTGAAGTAATCGATTTTGAATGTACTCCGTACAAATAAATGAAGACTACAGGGGAAAACCAGGAATGTCATTTCAACACTTAGAATAAACTGGAAAACAAAGTTGAAAAGTCTATAGGTACCCATTTTTAAATTAACAAAGTTTACATTTGAATTAGTCTATAGGTACCCATTTTTAAATTAACAAAGTTTACATTTGAATTAGTCTATAGGTACCCATTTTTAAATTAACAAAGTTTACATTTGAATTAGGTATTTTAATAAACTTTACCAATAAAATTATTATACTCTAGTGACGTCAAGGGTCAGTTTTCGTAAGAGGTAAGCCGAGCTACAAATGCTTACCTGGCCACGAAAGCTAATTAATAAAAGTAGACAATACTGCCTGTGCTATTTTTCAAAGGGAAGCCGGCAGGAATCGTGTTGTAGAGACCCTTCGCCACTCGTATGTCAACACCGGACTACGATTAAGACAGAAACCTTCCTGGGCATGCGCACAACCAACAGCTGTACAAAGTTTCAAGTCAATCGAATAAACGATGCGCGAACGCATAGGTAGGTGACGAACAAACAAACAAACAGACATACATTTTTACACTTTATTGTAGCGTACCACTATAACTATACCAAGTTGTAATAATGTATGTTTTGTAGTAAAGCCGTTGTTACTGTATGCTGACTGCTTGATTGCTGATGACTGCTTGTCGGTTTTAATCATTTGATTATACCTTAGTTGTGAACATTATTTATTGAATAATGCTTATCAAGAATTTATTAATTATTTTACTTGTTTAGTTACTGTTAACTTTGAATTTTGCAGTTTATTCATGTGCTTAAAAGTATGTACTTAGTATTCAAGTTTATTTAATTGCACAAGTGAACTTAGGCTGAGATCTATAGAGCGCAATAAGACTTTGCTTAGAGTTGTGACAATATTGGTATCAATATCTTTGAGTCCGTCTATGTGGGTACTCACGAAAGATTTTTGCAAGTCGTCGATTTTGTGAACTTAGACCTCGCTAAGCTTGCACATAGAGGAACTCAAAGATTGCCGATTTTAGATACAAGTAAAGTCTGGGCAAGTACGCTTTATAGATCTCAGCATAGGTGCTTTCAAACGACTTAATTTGAGGCCCGATCTGTAGAGCCAATTCGGGCGAGTCTCAACAGATTGGCATGTTACCATTAGCTATTCAACTTACATATTCAACTGGTAATCTATTGAGACCCGCCCGGATTGGCTCTACAGATCTGGCGTCAAATTGAGTCATTCGTAAGCACCCCTTTAGTTTCACTTGTAAAATTTGGTACCTTAGTTTGATACATCATCACACATACATCTTAAATAGTGTGCCTTTTGAATAAGTGTATACATTAAATAATTTATATTTCCTATATAGGTAATTAGATGCATGCGAGATCTAAAATTGTAACAATAATTGTGGGTTATTAATGTTGTGTATGTATTTAGTTGGTAAACCTATAAATACTCTAAATAAGTAACGTCATAATTCAAAAATTATTCCAACACACCACAAAGTCATTTAAATACCTATTTATAATGTTAACGTACACTTATGAGAGGCACAGCGGGATATCTTGCTCAAATCTGGAGCAGCTCGACTGAGGAAGTAGCTCCACCGTACAAAATACCACAGTCAAATATCGCTACTCTTCGGTAGTGTTGTGTTCCTGTGGTGAGTAAGGTCGCATAGAGCTACTGAGAATGCGTTGTGTTGACAGTGGGCGATCTTATTGTCCTCTGAGCTGTCGGCACAGCGAATCCCCATTTTGAATGATAAGCAAGGCGCAAGAGATACTTGGTGTTGCGAGCGATTCATAGGCTACGATAACTGCTTTACCATCAGGTGGGGCATACAAAAAGTGTAGATATAGTTTCAAAGTCTATACTAACATTTTCCAGTCGCAATCAAATGTACATCCGATCAAAAAGGACGTAAGTTATAGCGTTACATGTATAAATTATGTCTTTATTCCGTCCACACCGTATGTATTAATGACACGCCTCTAAACAGCGTTTAATGAGAGGTAATAGTCCAGGATAATAGCCTCTAAACGCGGCTTGCAGCTATAAAACTTTATTTATATGAGTCTACGGCCCACACTGTCTGTCCTAACTTTCTTACAACATCAATGTATGAAATGTATGATTTGGTCATACATTCATATAGTGATTCATATTGTTCCACTTTAAATTGATGAATTGGTATTTTAGTATCAGGTCAGCTTATTGTAGTCCACTCCTGCTGGTGGACATAGACCTCCCCCCTTAGTTGCGCTACAACGCCCAATTCCACGGCTTCCTCGTTCTCTCCATCCCGACCGCTTTTTAACGTGAATTCGATGTACGTCTTACGTTTGGTTTGGTACCAAAATCATGTATTTTTAAAAGCTTCGTTCTACTAAAGTTTATAAGTTACAAAATGAATACTCATATCATTGTAAAGATCTATCTGACGACTACACAAAAACATGTGCTTAACCCATTTTAGCTTACACCCTGTGACGTGACAACTCGCGCAAGTGCAGTATCCTCTAAAAATATGGTTGTTGCCAAATGTACGCTTGAATTTGAGCAACTTTTGTTTGGTGGTGGGTGTGACGCTGTCCCCCAGTGGTGGACAACGAGAATAATGTTTTAAAGTTGTCTCGCTGTCCCCCCGTGGTGGCCAGACAAGTGGTGGACATCGAGAATAATCGCTTTTTAAATAAAGTAAAAAATAATCATATTTAAATAAAAATCGACACCGTTCTTTTATTAACCCCAACTCTTAAATTAGCTCACAATAAAACAGTAAAAACGTCGTAAAATACATTACTTTGATACTTGAAGATAATACGTGGACAGGATATTTCGCAAACAACATGAAACGCAATACCGTAGTGTGATATCGGCTCTATTACCCGCCCCGTAGATTTACGGCTGGTCTGCCCGCGTAAACTTAGTTGACGTTTACAACTAGTCCCCTCCGACAAGGATCGGGCTCGAAAAACGGCGTTATTGAACAGTTTTCGAATGATAAATTAAAATTATCCGAAATAATCTAAATTCGAATTTATCGTTCTAAATTCTGCCCAACAATAAAGAAATAACGCGCATAGAAAAGTGTGCTATAAATTATTTGTGAATTGAGATCATAAAACCACTTACGGCTTCAAAATGGGTTTCGTTGATTTGGTTGCATTTGCAAATACAACCAGCCAATCTTCTGTGTGATTTAGGTCCTGTTTTTCTTCTACGAGGGAAACCAGTTTTCTGTAACATACATTTTTAATCATATGAGTATTTTTTTGTGTTTCAAGTAAGCTTGATGGGAGCAAGTGAAGTTGATGACATTTCCAGCTTTTCCCAAACATAATTACGCAAAAAAACAACTAAGGGTAGCTCAACCTGTATAAAATTCTACCTAGTTTGCCAACCTAAGGTACATAAGATAATTATGCTGTAGACGAAGATGACTAGTATCATTGTCACCATACGTATACGTCTGTTTAATACCTGCATCCATGTTCCTATTCAAATAAACCTACTTCGAGTAAGCAACGGCTGATCTAATGGCCCCAAATTAACGCTTTCTAGAGGGTACTTGCTTTTTGTGAATATTGAATTATGATGATAAAATCTACATTTCCAGGCGGTGAAAATACTATCTACTTTTATGTCAGTCAGATAATGTTTATTATTGAAGTATATTGCTTATGACAAATATGGGCTGAGTGGGTGACGCGAGTAATGTAATTATTGGTAGAAACTGACGCTAAATTATGATGCGAAATTTATTTTAAGCAATTCTGTTTTGTTTTTACTTTCGATTCGGTTTGAAAGTCCCCAGGTCAAAAGTGTTCATAAATAAAATATAATTATGTTTATGTAAATTATGTTGGAGATACCTACTATATCAAATGTCATGCTTGTGAGTCATCACTTTTATTTTCCTCAATAAATAGTAGTTCGGTTTTTGACAGAAGCCTCTGCCTATGTGATACCTATCTAGTCGCTCTGACTGATCACCAATCCGTTTGGCAAATATGGTGATTTTGCAGCCACCAATACAAGCTGATAAGACTTGATATATTTTAACCCATAATTATAATAGCTTAATCGCATGTAGTAGCTTAAGCTTTAACTATTCATATTTTCTCGTTGGTCTACAGTAGCTCTGCATAAGTCTCTTTTCATACAGGGAAGGATCCTGCATTGATCACCACGCTTGCTCAGAGCGTGTTAGCGACTTCAGATTAATTTACGAAGTTTTTCTTTACCTTAAGATAAATATGAACTTAGAAAGTAAGTACCTACCTACAAAGAATGAAACAAAAAAAAGCTCTTATTGGTACTTGCCACCAGGATCAATAAATCATAATAAATGAAGTACACCACGAAAATCTACTTACCTTTCTCAAACTATGAAAAGCAGTACAAAAACAAAGTAGGTAGGCCCACAGCAATGGAGAGTCCCATTTATTTTCATTGCTCTCTCGGTATGCGCGATTGTATTCACTTTATGTAACTCGGTGAATGTTCAACGTCATTCAGGCGACGTTTATTGAATGAAGGGAAGCGGCAGTTGGGAGCGATTCGATTTGTTCAAACGAATGAATGGACTATAACTCGGAGCTTAAGTATGTTGGAGCGGCTGATAGTGTGTTGGTGAAGGAATAGGTGTGTCAGAGAGTAGAATAGCTAATGTAAGAAATTGTGTATGGACGTGGAAAAGCCGCTGTCATTTCTTTCTAGTAATCTAGTTTAATCGAAAATGTATTTTCTTTGTGATTTAGAAATCTATTACGAATATAATTTATAGTCATAACATCTACTGCGGAAACCGGAATTCGCACCAGTGAGTGAAATTATAGATTTTGTTTTTATTTAACTAATAGCTAATTTCTTTAACTTTATTTGATTTACACGCTTCGTGCCTTTAAAAAGTATTTGTAAATATCAACAACTATCTATTTGAATAGTCAATATTTCTATCTACTACTCTAATCTACTCTTCTCATTAAGTATATCGTGGCTGAATTTCAATTAATGCAGGCAGTGTAGGCACATTCAATTTTTACTAATTTTTTTTTGGAGCAACACTTGGGGGTGGCCTATCCAGCAATGACCGTCTTTCGGCTGATATAGTGGAGATGATATTTTTGCTTGTGGTTGCAGCAACTCCAAGCAGTTCCTCGTTCAATAGCTTATTGCAGACAGTTACTTGCCAACAGATGGACGGCGCTACCGCGGTCCACGCCCACTGCAGTAGGTAACGTGCCAGTGGCACTCAAAAACTTATTGCAACTGTGCTAAGATGGACTTTATAAGTTGGCTGACAGAAATATTACAAACTTGTTTAAAATAATATAGGGAAAATTGTTTAGAAAAATACTTATAAGGAAAATTCATAGTAAAAATATGAATGATATCGTTATGCTGGGTGTAACATTAAGTTGTGTAGCAACGTCTTGTTGTGGTGAGAAGGATAAAGAAGGACTATACTTACGATACTTTCATAGGAATGTAAAGCATATTCGTTTGTCTGTCGCACTTGACAGACACAATTGATTTCGATCTGAATGAGGCGGATTTTTTAAATGCGACAGATGGAGGGATATTCCTCTATCTTTCCTCATACCTTAAACCGGCAGAATGCACCACAAGTTCAAAAGATTTTCAGTGTAAATGCAGATAAGAGAAGACGGAGACTAAAGAAAATATGGAGAAATTAGCTGAAGATAAGGTCACTAAGAAACAATACCGTATTCCAGTTTGAAGAGTATGAGTGTCAGTGAAATTAGGCTCGTGTTCATGTTCATGTCTTTGCTCATACAGGCATTTTTGGTCTATAAAGTTGGTAACAGGGAGTTTATTCTATTTTACTGTAAGTATTTTAGGTAGGGGTACTCACTTTCTATCAGATGATCTCGTCGACCTGTTTGTTATTATGTAAAACCATATTTTATTATTATTATCACGATTAAGGAGTTTATCGATTATTACGATGAAGACCGAGCCATCATCGTCAGCTACTGAGAATCAAACCTCAATGCTAACAGGGGTAAACCCTTTCACGTCATATTTTATTTGCAGATAAGATTATAATATAGGAGCGGTTAGAATGGACTGCAGTTTAGTGCAGGGGTTCCCCTGGCGACCGTTTATGTAGTAATGCACTGATAAAATCTGTTTGCACTTGTAATCTTGTACAAGGCTAATTATTACGTCATCGCTTCATCAGCAAACGGACCCTTGGAGTACCTATTACGTAATTCTTTTTTTTATTTTGTTCTTGCCTGGTGGAAAGCGAATTTTGAGGTCTACGATGGAACAAATGTACCCAAAAATGTCTATTCAGACATTTCTGAAAGGTGACTCATAATGTTAGAAACACAGACGCTGGCAAGAAGTTTCGCACTTTG
Source organism: Thalpophila matura (assembly GCA_948465475.1). Classification (NCBI taxonomy): domain Eukaryota; kingdom Metazoa; phylum Arthropoda; class Insecta; order Lepidoptera; family Noctuidae; genus Thalpophila; species Thalpophila matura. Next base: position 5,321,531 of record OX419187.1, on the reverse strand, counting down.
ATTGTGCGCATTATTTTATTAAGGTAGAGGTTGGTACCTACTCTTACATATTATCAAAAGTTTATTTAGAAATTAGAAATAACGACGGTGTAAAAGCACAAGGAAAATGTTATTAGTATGCTTTTTCGTGCCAGAGTAATACTTTCTCTACTGCTGGCACGAGCTAAAGATAAGATGGAGCTGCCCACCCAGGGTATGCCAGACATCAACGGTCTCCGGCCACCGTAGGGTGTGACCTGCGGACAGGGGACTTGAGTCCATTACCCTAGTAGACACAGGCTCAAGACAGCGCGCGCGCCGTATTCGGTGCGCGCCTCTCAGAATGAACTGCAGCCGTAGGGTGACGGCGGCAGAGGATGACGGGGCCCGTCTACCAACATCTGGTGGGCTAATACCTGCCGGGGGGGCGGATGAATGTGCGAGTAACTTCCATCCCCTCGGCCACAGGTAGTTAGAGGAACACCTTGTGGGTTTTAGTGATAGAGTCCTCAACACGCCCCAAAGCAGAGGACATCCATGAGGAATGCCGATCATTTAATGTAGTCGGTGGGCTATTAGGTATGCATGGAAACTGCCACTGCAATCTAATATTATAATACTGAAGAGGCAAAATTATTTATTATTTACAGATAATTTGAAGTGAATGTGAAAAAGGACTTGGAAACATGACGCCAATAGATACAAGTACCCACGTAGTTCCGGAAAGGAAGTAAACTAATTAGCAAGAGGATATTCACACTTAGAACATAAGTATATCAGTACCATTGAAAGTATACAAATACTTAAGTATGTGTAATTATTTGTATAATGACACTTGGATATTAATAAGTGTTGAGTTTAGAACGCACATATTTGCCTATTCGTGCCATACTACGTTGCAGGAGTGCCAGATTGTAAGTATTTGATAGGATTACTCATTTTTGTTCCAGATCTAGTTATTTCTAGATTGGTATTTGTGGTTAGGCTTGCGATACAGGAGGAATTCTGAAGAAACATATGAATAAAAAATTACATTAAGGTGTTTTTCCATCGTCGAGGCAAAACGAGGAAAGATGAGAATATAAAATTGTATCAATAGAATTATCATTTTTGCCATAATTTTTTTTATCTCTTTTTGGATATTTTTACCATAAAATAGTAGCCAGGGTCAGAACTTAAACTGGAAAAGGCAGTAAAACTGCATACACGTAATACTCTATCTAGAACATCATAGGCTTGGAGGATCATAGTTTATTATTGTAAAACGTGGGTGTTATGGAGACGTGCTGTCGTAGTAAAGGATAATGCCACAAACTAGAGATGTTTCAAAGGTTAGAACCAAACGGAGCTCTTGAAAAGGGTCTTTAATGTCTATTTTATGTCCGATAAAATGGAATTTTTCAATGTGCACGATATTAATCTCACAAACGTAGCTACTGTAAGAATTCGTTATAAAGCCAAATATTTTCAGATTTCTAACTGCATAAAAAACTTTTCGGTCGTAATCATCACGATACGTGCGTTTTGATATTAATGTAGGACTTCTATCAATGACTTACTACTTCGATACACGTAGGAGACTTGCCAGTAAATCGATTCGGGGTACTCATTCGATATCTACATCTAAGACATTTGCCAGCTACTCCTTTATGATAACAACGTAAAAAGTTTGCTTGCTTACCTACAAATTAAAAGCTTAAGCTTAAATAAGACTTAAGATTGTTCATTGTGACAATTTCTATGGAACCATTTCTTTTAAACGAAAGTAATAGCTGTTCCATACATTTTGATTAAATTAGAAGATATGAAAAATGTATGGAACAGCTAATTTTTGTTCAGAATTTCTGAGTTGGTCGTATTGTTAAAATTGTACAGAATGAAGAACAGAATCCATGGCTTTGGACTAAAAAGTTTCCATGTATAGGCTGATATGACTCAGTGGGACACAAAAGCTTGACTTATCTTCTGTAGTTTCCTTTATTGTAATAGTACCTATCCAGCCTACTTGTGTGGTGTTCATGTGATGTGTCGCCGACGCCGCAGCCCACATTTGATGTTAATCTTGGCTACCGTTGCGTAACAGTATGCACCCATTGTGTTGGCTTTTGGTGCTTTCTGTTTGTTACGCTATTATTGGTTAAATGGCTTTGTTTAGATGGAAATGTTCGGTGAGTAATTACTTGGTTTTGCTTAACGTCGCGTGCTAGAAACAAATTATTCAAGTGTTTGTTCATAGTAAATATTTTCCTTTTTTGCCTAGAGAATTCAAAGTTTCTTTATATTAAGATTATTAATTATTTATTAAGCCTGACATTCTTTCTTGAACTTCAAGTATTCCACCAAGAATTCAGCAACAAATTCTAAAAACTTTACAAATCCATATTTTGTTTTCGAAATATAGTGCCGCGATGAACGACGGAATTCCTAGAAATATCGTAAGGACCAGACTATGAACGTGTTGGTCCCAGATTGATATTTCGTTCGCACTTCGGAAGGCGAGGCGCGCATGCGTCAAAGTACTTGCTCTGACGCAAGTGGCTTGCCCAAGTGTGCGACTACGCCGGCGTATGCCAAATATTTGACAAATAGACACGGAGGCTTGATACTGAGAAACACAACAAATAAATCCTTTTTTGCCATGTTTGAACCCAATATTTGTGTTACAATCATCTTTCGCACAGAAATGAGGTAAAGATAAATTGTTTGACGTGATTGATTTATAAGATTTGATAATTAATTTCGTAAATAATGTGCATTTTAGAGTGTTGGTGAGTAAACCGAGGTTACCGTTTTACTGAAGGATAGTTAATTGACTGTTGCAGAAGTTGGTCAATATTTAGAACTGACGGGAAACGTGAGAATTTTTGTGTCTTTTACGTGAATGTTTTTGTAAACAATTTTCAAACATCACCCACCCGCATGACATAGAAAACATTTACACGTTCAGTAAAACAAAATCAATAAATGATGCTTATGTATTGTCAATATTATTGTACTAGAATGACCGGCTAGACAAACAATAATATTCATAAAACAAACAATCTTAAATATAAGACTATGAAACAAGACAGTAACACAATTGTTTGCAGTCAAACACTCGACTTTATGTCTAATCAGGATACTGGATGGCCGAAAAACACTTACCGAATCAAATCGATTAATAGACGGATGTGCAAATGACCCGCGATGTGTGAACGGTAAGCACATTCAAGGGGAAACCCATGTCGTCAGTTGTACCAGTTCATGACATAGCAAGATCTTATCTAGATTGAGATCACGGTTTTGTCGAATTTGTTCTACCGATTTTGTTCTGACGGCATTTGGTGATCTCAATTCTATTTAGTGGTTATTGAGTAAGTAGATACATCGATATCTATTTTAAAATATGAGCTCTAAAAAACTAACATTACGGATATCATTGTCTCTCTCTCTTAGTACTAGTTTTAACTATGCAGTTATGCTTATCCATAGCGGAGATATCCTTGTCTTTAAAACTAGACAAATTTCAAAGTACCAATAACGGAGCGTCGTGAGTTTCAGATCTAAAAAAATCCAAAGCCAGCACTTATTAGTCTGTAGAATAAAATCAACTGACAGAACGTTAACTAAAAAATTTGGTACCATCTTGGAAACTTACTTACTTTACTAAGAGTTTGACTGCAACTGACTGAACGGGTTTTTTTTAGAAGGAAACAATTACCATAATTATAGGTACCTACAATTGCTGATACAGGGTCGACGATATCTGTTTGATCTAATCAACAACATTATAAAAATCAAACAAAAGGGTTTCTCCTTGAGTCTGTCCTTTCTAAGGGGGAAGAACATAAAAATCTGAAATTTTGCAGAATAGAAACGAGTTTCCTCACATAAATGTTATAGGTGTTAACAGTAATTAAGTCAAGGTCAATTTACCAAAACAAAAACAACTCACATATCACAAAAGAATAATATTCCACTATCAAACAAAGAATGTTATGCATTTTAACAATCAATCAATGAAGATTATGAAATACATCAATATTACTCATTTCATCGACGACCACTTCAGCCGTTTCCGTAATATGATTCAAATCTGTCAGTTCAATATTTACGATAACGCGATCTTCACTAATAACTTTATCGCTGTGTATATCGGTATCTATTTTTAAACTGATTACAAAATATCAATGAATGAAAGAGGCGTTGTTGGAACATACGTAATAGCTTAGTACAAATAATGGCACATCGCTTCTGACGTGAGTGTCATCAAACACACTTATCTTTAGATGTTTCGCTGTAATTCTCATAATAAGATTATCTTATCACACGAAGGAATAGGTGTTAACAATCATAGTTTGTCTATCATTGACGCCGGTTCGTATTTTTACTCAGAATTATCTGTGAATTGATTTGTTTGATAGTCAACATTTTACTTTGAAATGCACAATGAACACGCGTCATTGGGATATGCTGCTTAAAAATTTCGTACTTATATTTTTTTTCCTCTGATGGAGTCATTGTCGTAACTGTCATAATAAGGTATTTTTAAATGGGTGTAAAGTGAAACGCTTACGTCAGAGTCAATTGAAGAAGTTGTAACTTCATTAATGTCTCACTAACTTACACCTAATGTAATGTAGCCGGAAATATTAAATAAACATCTGTAAAATAAAGTAAATACGTATGTATTTTTTTGAGAGTTTCGATACGTTCCCTATAAATAACTAAAGCAAATACATATTTCATAGATATGATAGGAATTGATGGCATCATTCTTACATCGTTGGCGCCAGCAACTGGTCATGGTTGGTGATAAGTTATGTTTGCACAAACATATTGAAATGCTTTTTGTAAAAATTATTTACGTTCAGGCCAGATTTCTTGGTGAATTATTGAGAAAGTAATTTAATAAATGCAAGTTAGTCTATAGGAATGCAATGTAATTTTAATAGTGGAGGCATTATTTCTCGGTTTGCATACAATATTGATGATAATGTGCTCTAAAATATCTCGATTGTATGTTTGTTTTTGAAGCTTTTGAACTCTATTGTTTCTTATGGGAGTAAATATATATTTTATCTTCAAACCAAAATCAATCAATTTTTTTTACTCGATGTGGTCAGACGCATAAATTGTGATATCATCATCGATCACGAAAAAACTTTATCAGCACGCAATCATTATGATAAAGAATTATTTGACCTGATACACATATGATAGAACATGACACTGATTCTAAAAATAATGACGTCATAACGGAATTGATTCACCACGCACCTACTGGTCGTAACAGTAGTTCCAAAAATTAATAATTGGTCCCATAACAGTTCTTTGAAACTATGATTACAGATTGACCGCTAATTATTATGTTTAACAATCCAATTAAGAAATGTCAATGTCAATGAAAACATAGTGGGACGACAAACCGACAGATGAAGAAGAAAAAAACACAAATTCTTTTGGCACGCGCAAAACATCTTGTCAAGACTTTTTGTATTAATAATTATTATTGATAAATAATAATTTTAATAACGGATTGTGATAGATTATCTTAATGGTATATTTTTATCGATAACCGATTAGTCAAAGTTGGATTAGAAAGATAAAGTACTAAGCTTGATTTAATATTTATTTAGCCTATTCCCTTTAAATAAAATTATCAAACATTCTGTTAAAAGAGTGCACTATGTAATCAATGTTAGAAAAACGTCACGTTGTGCATGCATAAGTTAAATGTAAGAATAGCCTTAGGTTGGAAAACGAGGTAAGTTTATGTAAGAAAAATTGCAAAGCTAACTCTAGCTAACAAAGTTTTAACAATTTTTTTTCAGCCACATGTAAAAAGGTCAATCAACTATATTTTACTGAGCTATATAAAGATTTATAGAAGAATGAGAACGGGAAGTGGAAATGACGTAGAAATGGAAGCAAGAAGCGGGAATGTATGTAGTTAGGTACTATCTAATATTATAATAAGGAGGCTTTCCAAAAAGGCATTTCCGCCACGGTATAATTAGCAGTAAGAGGAAAATCTATTACTTATTTTGGGCCAATTGAAATCATTAATAAAACAGTACATACCGATTTGTACGATCTTTAGCATAATATTAGAAACTATAAGAATGGAGGAGATGAGGTGACAAAAAAAGAAAAATGCAAGTAATTAAACTCAGTAATCATAAAATATGCAAGTCATAGTTGACCTCGCAAAGGGAAATAAACCTGAAACAAAATGCATTACATCAAATAATTTAGAAAATGATAGCGTGAAGTAAGCGCAACGGACCACAGTCCGTTGGGAATAACTTAACGGTAACTGCAGTGATGAAATTATGAAATTAAACTTAAAATTTAAAAAAAGAAAATGGATTGTTAATAAATAACACTGTATTTTTTTTTATTTAGTGCAAGATCGCACTGCCAAAATCTTAAAAGTACAATATCAATCTATGTTAGTTACAAAAGATATTTGTTTAAACTAAGGTTGTTTTATAACAAATCATTTACTCGGAACAAATAACAAGACGCTTAGGTAAACTGGTAATCTTCCGTAAAGAATAAGTTAAATAAATAAACGGTCCATTCACAAAATATCATGTTTAACATTTTATTCTAAATGCTTTAAAATGGTTTAATGGCAGAAATTGTGTTGCAAAATTGAAAATATCGTTCCTATCAATGAGATTTTAAACCACCTCGAATAAAAGTGATGTATTGTTTCGTATATTTACCTATTAATTAAATATAATTATATGATAAATTATATCTTTAAATATTTCTATAAACATACAAAAAAAATACCCCACCGGCATCGGGTCACATCACATCAACACGGCAAGTTGTCAGAGTTTCAGGCAGAGGAACCTTCTGACGAAACATGCCGTGTCTAAGAGTCTCTCTGTATCAAACTCTCGACTGCCTAACTAGAATCTCCTCAAAAAAAAAACCCCACCCATTATTGTAGTTCACAAACAACTGGATATTTTTTATCAAATGGTAGGCCAAAGGAAAAGGGATATGTAAGATTATAGTCAATTTGAGTTTATGAATGAAACCGACTCCGTAAGAGAATAAAAAATGCTTCTTCCTGACATTTCAACACCTGTCAATCAGCCTCAACTTTTCAATGATGTCGTAATAAAAAGTAGCTTGTACAGGCACGTACTTTTGTTAACCTGTCCCAAAGGTCATATGGTCAGTGGTCACATGACACGATAGGCTAGCGATACTGCGCAAACAATACGCTTCACGTATGCCTATTAACTGTGGACAAACTAAACGACGCAATTGAGCGCGTTGATGATGCGTTAGCGCATTTGTTTGAAACTATTGGTGTATTTTGAAATACATCTGTTAAAGAAGAAAAACTGTATAGTCAACCAGCTGCACAGGCGTTTAACGAGACTCCGAGCATTGATGCTACGAGAAATTGATCAACTGAAATTCATATAATTTTGAACAAATATGCGATGTTCCTGCTGATTGAAAACAATCTATCAGTTATATCAGTGTATCATTCACTAGATGAAAATTTTAAAGACACTACCAGGAATGTAGATGATACCTCATCTACATTCCTGGTAGTGTCTTTAAAATTTTATTATAAGCATATGTATTATAAGCAAATCACTATGCAGTGAAAACCGATCGCACAAAAGATGTACAGTACGCCGTAGTAAATATACACATTGAGCTTTAGAAAGAGATATTAATTAGCATCGGCTTCATAGAGCGCCGTCCCGGTCGCACGAAGCACTAGTAGTCCGGTATTCAATAAACAAGTCAGCGACAAAACGTCACATAGGTAGGTATGAGATTCCTCTGTGGGTATGAGTGACGGATAATAATCATTGCACTAGAAGATGCTAGTATTCTTGAACACAACCCAATTGAAGCTGAGGACATGATAGAGATAGCTGTTGTTGAATTCTACTCAAAAGCAATCCAAAAACCTAATATAGAAAATGCAAGTTAAATATTACCTTTAAAAGCGGTACACGAGACAAATCGTGTCCACATTTCGATGTACTACAAGGTATAAACGTTAGTCGTTTGTCCCCATTGTCTCCTTTATCATTTGCATTAGCATATATTTTGAAAAGCGGCTATTAATAGCGCTGGGTGCCACGACCTAATGCAAACGGTCAGGCATAAATCAATTTAACTGTTAGAATAAACCCCACACTACCATATTATTTGAAAGAATTTGGTTGAGGAAAGACCTTTTACAGTTCTTAATAGTTTTTATTCTAGATGATGATGTTTCATGATCGTTACATAAAATATGGTATTGAATTTGTTGCTTTACTTGATTTGATCAGATGCAAAACAAAAGCACCGGGAGGAATCTCAGATTCATCATAATCATCATACTCCTAGCCTTTTCCAAAACATGATTGGGGTCGGCTCCCAGTCTAACTGGTTGCGGCTGAATATCAATATTTTACATGGAGCGACTGCCGTCTGACCTCTACAACCCAATTACTGGGGAATACCGGTATTCGAATGTTAGACCAGTTGTCAGACTTTTGGGCTCCTGACTACCCGTAACGACTGTCAAAGATATTCCTATGACAACCGGGACCGACTGTTTAACGTGCTCTCCGAGGCACGGAGGCGTCTCGATGTGTAAAGAACGGTCACCCATCCAAGGACTGATCGCGATAAGCGCAGCTTAACCTCGCAGATCGATCGATCAGCGCGGTTGTCATTTACCCACGAGCTCCTCAAGGAATCTCATATTACATAATTAAATATATTTATACTCACCTTACTGTTAAAGGGAAGAAAGTTGGTTCTGTTTTGTGCAGGACCAGAGAGTATGTTGTTGATTTTCTTAGATATCGCCCTATATAATTTAATCTATTTGCCATCGCCAAAAGTTTATTAACTTTTCAAGTTTTATTATGTTTCTTTTTCTGTGTCTATTGCATAGACAGTAATAGCTTTAGGACCCTATTTGGCTCTTGTTTGAAGGTCAAATCATAATATTTACCTCCTCATCGGTTAAAGTAATGGTTTCAGGTTCTATTGCTTCACTAAGAGCCTTCATTGGTGGCATCTCACCAACACCATGACATTAAAACATTAACTCCAGGCCATCTGCCATCAAGGCTCAAATACTCGTCGTACGAATGATCCTCCTTTCTAAAGCCGTCTAACATTTGATCCCTCAAACAAAGACATTTGACACCGTAGCTTCGTCAGTTCAAACAGCTTCTAGGCTCACTTTGTTTTACTGCCAGTTAAAGTCGCTGGAAAAGCCGAGACAGAAAATATAGTAATTTGTAAAACGTGTTAAGTCGCCAATGTCGTAAGAGACTTGAGAGCCTCCATTTATTATTTTCGCAACCTGTTTAATTCTATATGTGTATTGTGAAATAGATTTGTTATTTGATTCCTGTGTTGTTTGTTGTCAACTTTAGTGCACTATTTCCGAGTTTTAAAACCAACAAAAAGGCTGTTACTTTTCAAAATTATGTATGAAGCAGCCTTTACATTTTTTAAAGCTTAGAACCTTTTAGTTTGTCTATATTTCATTCATATTTTGGCAGTCTGGTTTTGAATATCAAATAAATTACTTAATGCCAAGTGATTTTCTTGCACTGCCCTGTATAAAGGAAAGCTTTTGTGCAAAGCTTTTAAACTTTCAAGTGAATGTAACAAAATTATTTATATACGTTTGTATATATATTCCACACTACATGCTATAATTATACCTATTCACAAAATAAGTGTATCAAATTACATAATATATATATATTAGAATTTACGATTAAGTAACAGGTTTTTGTAATGTTAATACATAATGTAATTTTCTTGCACCTGGGACCAATAATTTTACGGAAGTCATCATCTCGTTTTTTAAATCTCGTAAAAGCCATTTAAAATTTAAGTGTACATATTTATTAAGCTGTCTTCAGACTACGCTATACTATATAGCATTATAGCATATAGCTCATAGCACGACAATATCGCGCACCATACATTGTTATGGACACGTTCACACTGTGCTATACTATATAGTATGGCTTTGGCGCGCTATACTATATAGTATAGCGTAGTCTGAAGACAGATTTAACGTTATGGCTGCTATAAAATAGGTTGACTACTATAAAAAATATGTTTAACGCATAATTAAATACTTTTTGTTGTATTCAGTGCCTCATACTGACTGAATATTAAGTTGTCTATCGTGTAATATGTCTATCGTGTAGGTAATAAAATAAACCACTACCTATTTATAATATTAATATAATTGGTACCGTAGTAAGCCACAATTCAATTATGTATTTCAATTATTAATTCGAATTTGGTTATTATTGAAGACTTTTAAATCGGTGCTTCATTGAAGCAAGACATGTGCTTTTGCGTTTAAGGAATAATTTTTTAATAAATTCTGCAACTTATACTTATTAGCCTATCTTGTATTCTACTGCTTAACAAAGTCTCCTCTATTGCTTTCAAGTAGTCATATTGGCACTATTTTTTACTTATAAGGATATTATTTTTAATTATAAAAACTCAGGATAAAATAATGGTCGTAAAAGTACGACCCTTTATTTATCAATTTTATTTAAGTTATCAATACTCATAGGTATGTAGGTACCAGTAGTAAAAGACACATTAACAAAATGCCAGGTTTTTACTATTATTGCATTGTACTTCTGTAAGTCAATCCATGCTTTAGCAAGTATTATAATATCATCACCGCCGAAATACGTCCACCAGAGTTTAAAAAAAAACAAGACACATTACCATTTCACTTCGCCTATTAAAAATCGAAAGTCATTAAGTTATCAATAAATTATCTTGCGCGAAATCAAACACCTTTGTAATCTGTCTGGCTTCAAGGCATCTTCAAACTGCAGCATTTTCTTTAATAGCTCAAACTACCACTACTTAAGCCTTGTTTATTTTGCCTTTTCCTCCTTTCATTCAACCACCTATGTCCCCGTCTTTTGTTCACTCCTACGATTTTCTTTAACTCAAACCCACTCCACTTTTGATATTCAATTTGCTATTCTACCACTCTGTAATGAATAATAACCTTACTCCACTAGCTGTCATCATTACTTCTTGCGAGATATCATCCACGCTAATTGCATTACATTACCCCAAAAATTCCTCACCCATAAAAATGTAAGCACTTCTTAATAAAAGCTGTCTTTTTCTTTTTTATTGCATTCACAAATTCAGAAGTCATCATCGGCACATCGGCCCACATTCTCATTTACAGCTAATGTTTCTTTATGTGTTTTAAAACGAGTATAATGTTCGCGATATTAAAAGTCCATTTCCTTAAGCACTCATTCCGCGGGTATGTCTCATCGCCTCCCATCCTTAATGGCCTTGTATGGTAATATCTGTTCCATAGTGAGTCAGCATAAAGGGCTATTTGTGAATGAACCTAGTCTTGCGGTTAAAAAACAACGTAAATAAGTATATTCATAATCGTCATAGTCATAAGTTTTAAAATTAAATGTTTGTTTGTTAAAGTGGTGTGAAACAGCTATTTTTAGAAGATTATGACGTTTAAGACGTTAGAAGAGATGTATTTCAAATATACAGACTTTTATGTTGAGAAAATAAACCATCACTAAAACTTCATAGATATACACATGATGTAACTGAAAAAGTTCCTACAGTTACAAAAAATATGTTACATTCATAATACGGATCTCCGATACAAAAGTTTTTCATTCCAACAGAGCGACATCGATTTTAAAATTCGACCTAGAACAAATCTATTTCTATAAATAGACGTTAGATAAGAAATGTAAAAAATAGTATAACAATCAGTTCATTGAATCGTACGCCGGACATCCTTTATCAAAAACCCAAATACAGCATAACATTGAGTACATAATGAATTATGTAATTCCGTCACAAATGTTACAATCGAGGGGAAACCCACCGTGATGGCAGGCGCGACAACTTACCTAGGATGCGATTATGCTGAAGTGAAGCAGTACATAGACCCAATGTGATAGCTAACACAATTAAAAAAGCGATTTGGCTTAATTATATCGTTTTCATAGTCGTCATTGAGGTTTTACATGTTTTCTTTAAAAAATACAAACAGATGTAGAAAAGAACAGGCAAAAAATTCTGAAATAATAAACATGATAAAAAAATCATCACTCTGACTCGTTACTCTTAATTTAACTATGTACAAATAAAATATTAATATTTTCAAGTTCCAAAAAACTGCTCTATCTCCGCATAACGCCATGCGCCATAATCCAATCAATAGATACAGATTGTTACTCCCGGATTTACGTCGACACGCGGGTAACAAAAGTTGTAAATTAGTTCTGCCGCCAATACACTACAGCCGACATCTTTATCAGCCCAATTGACGATTAGTTCCCGTACATTATATTGACTAAAGGATTTTGTTATTTTTTTGCCAATCTTACTTAGTTTATATTAGGGCTATACGAATTATGTTTGCGTAGGTCAAATCCGTTGTCCGATTTGTTACGGTAAGGTGGATGTTTTGTAGACTTTAAGGCGCTACTAAGTGCCAGCGGCCTTGAGTGATTTGGGCGGTATAGCTTGAGTGTTCTGCGCTGAGCTCACGCAACGCGACATACGTCCACCGAGCAATACGACTCGAAGGAGCGCGCTGTGCCGAATTAGACGTATTATTACTTTTTAATAACAAATATTTTATTTAAAAAAAAACACTAACTAAAAGTTAGTTAAATTATCTTTAAAATGGTGAAGGTTTCGTAAAAATACGCTGAATAGTTTTTAATCTTCACTTTTTTGAACGCGTTAGACCTAACTTTACAAATTAATTACACTACATAGATAAACGTAATCTAAAATATACTCTAATAAAATTATTAGAAAAATGCTCTAGGTTTGCATATATTTTTTTCAAATCATTAACACTACTCGTTTAGACGTGATCTTCAGTTTAAAATCTTAAAAAGTCGTATATCTGCGCCTTAATACAGATTCCGGAACGGCATGGTTTTATATTTATGCTTCAGTTGCCATGATAGCTTCTGTAACCATAGGGGTGTTGACATGAGTCATGATGAAGTGTCTCATGAATACTTACTCATAGCTTACGTGGATGATAAGAGAGACAAAATTGAAGCGTTTTAGTGAGATCTCGACACAAGTTAACAATTATTTTGAAACTTCTAACCGTAGTTAATTTGTCCGTCTAACTAAGATGTCAATTATTAATATCAGACTTATTAATATGGTATCATTAATAAGTTTGATCTCGATGTTCTTTTCTTGGATGAGCCGTATAATTACCTACCGTAATAGATGCTGAGAAAAGAAGAATTATTTTAATAAAATGACGCCACTTTCATTTTCATCTAAGGATATGCGCTAATTGATACTTTGAAATACTTTGCTATAATTCTAACAGTCCCTTTGCAGCTTGAATAAATAAGAGTTTAATTTAAATGCTGTTCATTTTATGAAATACAAAATTATGACAAACTTGCCGCGCTTAAAATAAACAGTGACATTACACTCAAATGCAAATAAAGTATAAACCTTTACAGCCATTGAAAATCTATCAACTGTCGTACGATGTGTGAACGCAGGTAGGTACACGTTGTAACAGTGTAGTGACAACCAGATGCAAATAAATACAGGGTTGGACAAAATAATAAGCCACGGTGGCGATATCGTAACACAACTAATAAACGGTAATTTGACACGACAAGTCAATTACGAGCCGACATAAACACGTATCGGCTTCGACGGAGTTTCGCTTGTAATGCCAGACGTGGGAAACACTTTTTTTTCTATTCTTGCTCTAAAGTTTTTATTTTAATACTGGAATACAACTAAAGTTAAAAATCTTACTGTCAACATTTCATCGAAGTTCTGAATTATAAACGTTCCTAATAAGTTAGTATATTTCACTAAAGCCATTCTTGGCTGTTACATCCACTGTTAATAAATGTCAACAAAAAATCGTAAAATATCGAATTAAATTAATTATCTTTAATTTCGTATAACCACATGACGCAGCATACTAATTACAAACAATTACACCGTTTAATGATATAATTAAACAATCCCAACAACCTCAAATAATGACTTTCTCAAAAGAAAATCCTGACCTTTCCGTTCAGAAACTTTCGCTTACCCCGAAGTATTTAATTAAGTCGACGATATCGAACGAGTACATCCATTACGGAGTTCGTCTCATTAGCTCAATATCAACACGTCTTATGCCTTTAATAGATATATAATCATGCATATTATTTAAATTGCTTGACAAATTACATGTCGGTACCCAGTTGTACCTGCCCAGTTGTCGGTTAAGTTTCGACTTGCATTTCTTGCAAGCTTCGAGATGTTATGGCGAAATACTGAGAGTTGTTACAACTAAATGTCGTTTTTATAAAGATTTTGTAATTGGAAGCATAAAAAGACGAAGTGAAGAATTATGGTATTTATTTTGAGACGAATTTATTATTAGAGCCGATTTGTAGGACTATAACTGATGGATATTTGTAACAGACCATTGTTTTTGAAACGGGAAAGTTTTCGATAATCACAGCGAGTTTTGTTTTTTAATCTTGTTCCATTTTTCAGGCAGACAGTATCTTATGTGTGAAAGACATATGAAAGGATAAAGAACTCGTGTTATATTCATAAGTTTGTTTGGTGTGTGTCTGAAAATTCCAAATATCAAGACTGAATCAAATCAATCATTCAATATCATAATTCTGCAGCATTGTAATTCTGTTCTGATCGGCCATCATTGAAAGTCATGAAGCGTTTTTTATGCTTATAGGTAATAACCAAAAATAAAAGTATTAATTAAATGCATCTTTAGCTTTTGGATTAATGTTGCTCTTAGATATTGGCTGTGTTACTGGTATTCTTCAGTATATGCCTATTGCTTAGCTTTTATAATTATATTAACTGCAATTATGTTCATGATCAATTTGCAGAGTAATGAGATGTGTTTGAATTTCAGAATATTTACAGAGACTGCCAATGACCTCCACAGTGTTGTAGTCTGGAACCCATGCCTGGAAAATATAAATCTTCTTATGTTATACTTATAATATTATAGACTTGGGTTATAGAAGAGAAGACAGGACAGAAGGTTTGGAAGACACAAATTCTATGAAAAAAGATACCAATTAGAAAAAAATATATTTTCAAAATATTTATTCTGATTATCATCTCCAAAGTTATCCGCCATAAAGTCCTTAGCTCTCAGACACGAGTCGCCAATTAGTAGTAGGTACTAAAGGAAAATGTGGCCGCCGGGTAAAATTACGAGCCCATTGGTAAGTACGTACACATATGTACGCGTGAGTATTTGTGCGTCCCGATCTCTCGGGCTTCTGACGAAACGAGTTATAATGCTCACATCGCTACTACAGCGCGCGACGGCGTTTGAGCTGCAGTTGAGCTATGAATTAAAGGAAAATTTGTCCTGCGACCACGAACGCTGCAATGTGTTCCAAACGTCAGGAAAAATCAATAATACACGCGATTTAATCCGTTTAAACTTGTTTCATCATAGAAATCAAAAGAGTCTATTGTTCGTAACGAACAATTTGTCGGTAAAGCTGTGGTTTATTTTCTAACCGAGATAGATAATGTTTTTTTAAGGAGACGAATAATTTATGTGTACATAAGTATATCTATTAGGCTACCATACTTCGATTAGAGAAGTACTTAGAACTTGTATAAGTATACCAAATTATCTATCAATATCAAGCTATTCTAGCACTTACTAGGCGAAGATATGGAGCGGCGCCGGCGGTTACAAGAAATGATGGAATAGTAAGAGGTATGTTGGGCTTAAATTGATTGTGGTGTAACAGGTATATACTTATCTATGGTAACAGGTTAAAGACGGAAAATATGAAAGATCGTGAGAAGAGGTATTCATATATGTATATTCGTGGAATTCACTTGGAATATTGTAGAGACTGTGTTTTTCAGGTGGTAAAATATTTTGGTGTTAATAAAATTGTTATACGTAATCGTCGACCTACTCCGCAGCAATAAAACGATAGTAGCGACAAGACAAATTGAAGAGAAAACTATTAGCAGCCTGAACCAGCCTACGATGTAACACTGAGTGAATCATGCGCAACATCACCTGTTAACTGTTAACAACTTCTATAAATCTATCGTCACCGCGCATTTTCTTCGTTTGTTTTTGATGAAGCTTTTGACACCGAAAACATGCTCGCCATTGAGCCACTTTCCCATTGCCATTCACTATACGTGAAGGACGTCTATGAAACTCATTCATCTGATGCTAACCTATTTTGGTATATAGCTCTTTAAACATTTTAAAGAGTTGTTTTAGAACCTAGAGACTAAATTATAGAAGCTTAAACTAGGTTTAACACAAAAGATTAACAAATAAGACGATTAAAACACCTGTGTAGTTCCAAAATTACACAATTTCTTTTATTTGTTCTGCACTAATTTTATTTATTTGCTTTCCATTGTTTTTATACAAAAGTCTAGTAAAAAAGCTATACAATTTTTTTGAACATACAAATACTCGGCCTCACTGCGTACTTTTATGTTTGGAGCATCATTTGAAACATTGAAAATAGTTTTTTCACGTTTATTGTTTCTTCCACGTGGATCTGTGATCATGTGCTGCGAAGTTATTTATGAGTTTACTATTTAGTCTACTGTAATGGCCTCAGACGGTACAAGTACAGGTGATATTGTTTTAATATGTGTTTTCTTTTAGTGAACCATTACATCTTGCTCAAGATTAGCTGTTATGAGTAGGTGTGTATTGATTGGTACTTCGCATTTCTTTATTTAATTATAAATAAACGATTACATATTCATTCTCCGTCGTCTTCTTGTCTTTTCGATCTTTCATTGAGCTGATGGCTATTTGCCCGTCTTTGTTCTTATAGCAGGTACTGAAGTACTTCTTGTAGGTACTGTTTGTATTTACGTTAATCCCATATTCTACTTTCCACGTTAATACCTTTTCAAAGTGTAGATGCCGCTTTGAGTGATTGTTATAATCTTTTCTGATTTATTAATTTGTCCATCGCAGAATATAGGTCCTGTTATTTTAATTAATGGTCTCAAGAGAATTCGATTTACTATATTCTAGTCATAGGTATTATACGAACTGGAATGTATGGTTTCTAATACATAGGTACCATACTAGTAATCTTACACAATTGACACCTTCATCGCTCACCGAAGCTACTTTCTTACTCTGAAGAATAATTGTGGGACTAGAATTTGTTAACATCCATTTAGTTGCTAACACGCCACTTGCCCTTTAGGCGTAATCGTTATAGCCAATAAATAATACTAATGTGCCAACGTTAATTGAACTAGCAATACGATATATGTTGGTAAGCGTTGTTAGTTAGATTCTTAAAGAGGCAGAATTAATGGAAAATGTGTAAATGTATGGTCGTAGGCCCAGCCAACTTCCTTTCACTGCTGATTTTGGAGCAACATGCGACAATGGTGACCGGTAATTGAAAATTCATTCATTAACAAGCTTTCAACATTTACTGTTTTACCGACGATGTTTGGCATAATAAATAGTTGCAGTGTTACTGTTTTAACATCATTTTTTTAAATAAAAATTAGGTGTCATTATAAAATTGTTGCTACAAATACATTTCTTACCTTTACATAGATAAGAGCGTAACTTGATTGAAAGTCTTAGCACATATAAATTTATTCAAAGATAGACTTTGATTTTATCGCAACTACGAGTATTTTGCTTAGGTTGCGCATTATTATTGATCTGTCTAGCCACTTTATCATTGGAGCATTATGCTGCGATTCACGCGCTCGCATGCACGACTGTGTCTTAGTAAAAAGTCGTCGTATGCATATGCCCTGCGGTCGCAAATGGAGATCAGCGGTATCCGATCAGTACCGTTGCAAACAAATACAGTAGTAACCTCATACGTCAGACTACTAACGCTAGAAACTCATGAATATAATCGATCAGATAATTGATTTCTCATTGACTTTTTTACCGTTCTACAACATAGTTTTGCTCAATAGTGGGCGTCCACATGTGTTTTGTGTAGTGAATCATTTATACCATTGTTACTACCAATGTTATTTTGGCATTCGTCAGTACCCATATCATATTATGATCATTAATCTAAAAGAAACTGTCCAAGTGTTTCGCTAATACGCTAATCTTGAAAATCTAAAGCGTATCAAATTTCGATCGGTACATTTAAAGTTGGACTTTGTTGTTCAAAAATTAAAGTTTAATTTTGGTTGCTGGGTAGAAAGTAACAAGAATGTAAATGAGAGTATGGTATCGGCACCTGTGAGTCTGGTCGGTTGGTGACGTCACAGCGGAGTAATGTAGCTTGACGATTAAGCCTCCAATCAAGGAGTCTTTAATACGTTTTTGCGAGTGCCGCATTCAATTTGTTTTGATTATGATTAACTTGCGGCTACTAGTTGTGAGGTCGAGTTTCCATTTGATATTGCGTTTATGTACCTAGTTGATTTCAAATAAAAGTGAAACTAAGTGATATTTTTTATACAACTGACTTTTCGAGGTGGATAAAGAAGAAAAGCTAGAAAGCAGGTTTTCAGATTTTGGATTGCGGTTGTCTTATTATCTTGTAGTATCGATTACTACAAGATCGTTAGTATCAGAATGATAAAATCAAACCTGTATTCGGCAGTTTGTTGCTACAGATACGGGTAGATACTGTACACCAATATTACTCCGATGTAGATAACAAGGGACAAACCATTTGCCATATACCAAACACGATTTCAAATTCTCGGCTGAGACTCTGTGTCTAGGCACTGAGGTGTTATATCACAAGACATTCACCTGTTGGTATGTAGTGATGATATCATTTTGCATTCACTAATCCGCTTGGCAAGCGTTGCTTCTACCTGCCTAGCAATATGTCACAGGATGTTCCAGTAAGATGGATCGATTGCCTATATCGTTATATCAGCAGTGAACGCATATAATAAGCTGATGATGGTTTTAATATCAGCATTTGTTTTATTGAGCTTTGGGGAACTTGGAACTTGGGGCGATAGGGCATCACCAGTTTTTTTTTGTTCTAATCGTATCAATGGTCCATTGAATGTTTTTAGGGTTCTGTACCAAAATGGTAAAAAAGGAATCCTTATGGTGCGACTTCGTCTGTCTGTCTGTCACACCTGCTTATTTCAGCAACTACTTATGCTATCGACTTGAAATTTGGAATAGTTATAAAGAATGCTTGTTCAACTTTATTGCAAATGAAAAAAGTCCAAAAATATTTTTATTTTCATTGCAAAGGGGGCCGGAGTGCGGGTCCGAAATTTCAAAGTGGGGTTACTAGGTCAAGTGACATATCATATAAAAGGGCTTAATTTGCACATTTCAAAATATATTTTTATTTTATTTTATGTCTCACAGTTTTTGACATATGATGAAAAATGTCCAAAAAAATACCATTCCCCCCTTATCTCCAAAGTTTGCCAGGCGAAAAATCTGAAATAATTAGAGTTGATAGGAATTGACCCAAATATGGCACCAAAAATAAAACGATGTTCCTAACTAGTACAGTTTTTTCAAAATCATCAAAATTCCTTCACAAACAAACTTAGTTATGCGGTCCGGATTTTTTGAGTGCGAGTACGACTCGCACTTGGCCGGTTTTTAATAATATGTGGCCACCTCAGTAGTGTTAGGAAAAGCCGCATTAGGATCACCACCCATGCAGGTCTTTGGACACAAGGGGCAAACCAGCAAGCGAGACACAAGGGCATAGCCAGGATTTTGTTCAGGGGGCAGGCAAGGAAGACATACACAGGAAAGGTGTACGAAATTATCCCCATAAGAAGGGTGCTCGTAGTATAAATTATGATATTCAACTTGACAATTCATAAATGAAATCAAATAAAAAAAAAAACTTTCTCAACGGCGCGAAAAGAATAAAATAAGAAAAAAAACATAATACGTTACATTTGGTTGCTTCTGCGTAGATTTGCGCATGCTTTGGAACTCGCACGACTAGGAAGCTTTGCTTAAGACTTACCATCAAGTGTTTATTATTAATAACAGGTAATTCATAATATTAACTATAAATGACAAATAAAATCAATTTACACGCTATTTAATTACAAGAGCTTATAAAGCGTCATGCATCTTTGTTAGAACGACGGTAAACGATCACACTTCCTCATCGCTCATCATTATACACATTTGTGACTTGATACCAAACCTTCAAACGACATAACCGCCTTATTAACATCGTACTTTATGATCCACATGCTAAAGTTCTAAATTGAGTGTATGGAGATTTTTGTCACCCCGAAATTGCGCAGTAAAATGTTCACGAATTTTAAGCTCACTATGCAATACCGATAAGCATGTAATATTCATGCATTTGAAATGCGTTCTGTTTCCGTGCGAAGTGTGAAATAGACGACGATATTAAATGGCCGGCCAAACCCACTCCACACCCCGTTAACGAATACATTTTCGGCTTATCTTAAACATTGTCGCGGAAACGACACAGACTTTACTTAAATAGACATAAATATTATGTTTTAAACATAAATTATTATGGAATAAGTTTACTATATTTTGTAAGTAGGTAAGGACCAAAACACATGCGCTATTTGAGGCTGCAATCAACGACTTAGGTGCTTATGTGTGTGACCCAGTTATAAGCTCTTAAAATTTTGATTACTATGTACGATTACGCTTATTCTAGAAAATAATTGCAAAATGATACTTAAATATAATTTAAGCCGTTTAGACCATTAAAAAAATACTACTTTTGTAAAAAAAAAATTCGCCAAGCCCTTTCCCAAGATTTTATAGTGCATTTCACATATAAGAGTTCCCGACGTCATGTTGGCTCCCCTAAATGTCAATATGTTACAACGTTTCTGTGTTGGAAGTTTTCTTTCAGCACCAATTCTTGTTCACCAATTTTTAGTATCATGGAGCACGCTTGCCTCAAAGAACCGATTCACTCGCGACTTGCCTTTTCTCACGCTTCTCAGTTTATTCAGAGATGCAGGATTTTATTCAGTAAAAAAGTACTATTTAATGCATACATATTAATTTTTCCTTAATTGCGACGATTGATTTACTATCCTGATTTATTGAGTGAACGGAACATTGGCACTTGCAATATAAGCTGTATTTGTTACTGCCCGCGGCTCTGATTGTGATTACAAATTTAGATTAAATACTACTTTGATAAAGTGGGTATTATATAATTTGCATAATGAATATTTGAACTAGGCACCTTGCTGTGTTACCTACTTGCACATATTTTGCACGAAGCGGAAGAGGCAATGACCTCTACAACATTTTGTAGCTTTGATACCAACTTCAGCGAATCAATAGGGTCCATCGGCCCCTCTTACAGAAAATCACAATTAAATAACGCCACTCTTCGCTAGTTTTGTGTTTCTATGGTGAGTAAGGTCACCAGGGTTCCTGAGGATACGCTGTGTTGATAAGGGGACCTGCTTGTCCCCTAAGCTGTCGGCACAGCAAATCATATTTTAAAGGGTCGGCAACGTCATGCATGTGATACTCTCTGTTGCAAGCGTTTCATCTGCTCACCATCAGGCAGGCCGTACGCCAGTTTACCTCTACTGGAATAGGCGCTACTTTTACGTTGTTTCAGATGTAGGAGACTAATAATAATAACTTTATCTATGGCGTCTACGTACCTGCTTTGCACTCCGAGTTTTCGAACAAAAATAAGTCAAAATGGAAACAATATAAGTTCCTACCCTTCATACTCGAAATATTTTAGGAGGCACATCTATAGATGGTAAAGATGCTATACAAATGAAAAAAAAATGATCCGAGTATTTTTATTTTTTTAAAATAAATTAATTTTATAATTATTTGACACAAAAAATACTATTTTACACATTAAAAACTAGTATTTTTAATGTGTGTCAAATAATTTAAAATTAATTTATTGGAAAAAATATAATTATACTCAGATCAACTTTTTTCGTTTGTATGGCATCATTACCACCTACAGATGTACCTCTTAAAATATTTCGAGTATGAAGGGTAGGACCCTATATAATAAGGTTCTCAAGACAATAGTATTAACTACATTTGCATACTACATTCATCCGGAATAATTGAAGAATTGTAAATATTCTGCATGGGTGTCACATATGGACGAACTGCAAATAGGTTTGTCTCAAGTCTCATGCAAACTGGACAGTAAACTTGATATTGTGTTTCGAAATCCAGCGACTGGAACACCAGCCATCTAGCATTATGAATGACTTTTCATGTGAATGGATATTTTTATGTGTTTACTATTCGAATTACATGATTACTAGTTCTATTTTTTTTTTATCCCTGGGATGTGCCCCAGTGATGTGCCTTAACATGCGTTGCACAGGGGGGTTCTGTAGCCAATCTTTTAAGAGTACCCAGAGTCCCATGCACTGATGGTGACCACCGGGATGGTTTCAATGAGCTAATGATCCCACACTCCCTGGTCTTATCCCCGTAATGCCGGGCGCCTTCTGAAGGTTTCTCTACGAAAAAAAAGTCTTAGTAGGTATGTATTGCCGGGAAAGCGGGATTGTCCGAAAGGGGTACCGCTGACCCGGAACATAAAGGGCTAAGGAAGGAACACGGGTGGGTTTTAGTCAGTAAGAGTCTGACACTCCCTTCCGCTCCGCCCAGAGCGGGAGGGGTCATTTGATGATTTCCCATCCTCAAAAAAAAAAAGTAGGTAGGTATGTATTTTGTGTTGTGTATATTTAGTTCTCATCCTGCATAAAAAAATAAAATCTAGTTTATTCGTTTACTATTGAATCAGGAACAGAATCTACTTATACCTACCTGATATTATCGTTATATGATTTGAAATGATTCTTTGTGTTTGTAAATCCCACCCACGCTACCACCAGCTGTAAGCCAAGCTTACCCCACAAATAGGAAGCTTGAGCATCTATGCGTAAAGGGACTTAGGATTTATGGACGTGAAATACTGCATCCTTTATTGGCAATACAACCTGCGTGTACTCGTAGTAATAGTAACGTAATAACTTCCTCCTTGTAAATTTTGTCCTAAAAATAACTCAACAGAGGCATTGTTACGATATTTAGGGGTTATTTCACCAAGGTGAGCTATAAGCTAAAAGGTGACTTTAATTTTATTTCAATAATGTTGTCATTAACACTATTGACAGGTGGTGAAACGCCTATTGAATAGTTTAAAGATCACATTAGCTAAATGAACAGATAATGATAGGTTAGTGAAAGAGCCCCTAAACATCTTCAACTGATCTGAACCATAAGAATCCTATGCTATCTTATTAATATTATAAACGCGACAGTTTGTGAGGATGTATGGATGGATGTTATTTACTCTTTCACGCAAAAACTACACAATGGATTTTGAAGAAACTTTACAGTAATATAGCTTATAAGATACATCAGAATACCACATACCTTTTGTCTCGAAAAACATGGGTGAAGCCGCGGGTGGAAGCTAGTAGGTATTATAAGCGCAAAAGTTTGTAAGGATGATGGATTTTTGTTACTCTATTACGCAAAAACTACTGAACGGATTGTGATGTAGGTATGTCTGTTTGTTTGCTTAGTTCGTTTAAGCTACGCAATTGATTTTAACGCGGTTTTGACCACCCACCATCTAGCGAATTTAGTCTGATAGATTTTTATAATACCTACACGTTAATATTTAGATACCTACAGCCCAGAAATCTCGATGGTTTGACAAGCGGTGAAGGGCGGGCGTTTTTGGAGGCTAGTGTCATATGTATGTTGACGTTCAAAAGTCGCTATGAATAAATTATTTTTAATAATTTTTAATTTTGCCGCCACGTCAGTAGATTTCACTTGCCTTGCTATAAAATAAAGGACATCCGCATGGATCTGTATCATCATAATAAAGAAAACTAAAAGGCAGACAGACAGAGATTTTAATAAAATATATTAATAATTTAATTTTTTTGTGTCGTAAGTATGGCAAAGAGATTTGTACTATACATAATAATATTGGTAATGGGTTTTATGCCTCCAATGTAATTAAATGCGGTGTCTTATTAAATAATTATTATTGGTAAATAATTGGTTAACACAGTAATATTTATTTGTTACCTATAATATGTACAGAGACAAATAACAAGACTTAATGTAATTAAGGTCACTTACTTTAGTATCTATAAATTACGGATTAAAGAATATAAGGGTAAGAATATTAAAACGTAACTTCCTTCAAAATAAATTCGTCACTCTGTCTGACTTACGTTGGATTATTTAACTAAGGAAGAGGTCAAAATACTATAACTAAACTAAGTTACTGTGGCCGTAAGCTTATAAAAGACAGAAATATCATAATTAGAGGTGGGCCGACTACACATCGATTAGTCAGGAAAATCGACTTTTATTATTATTATATTTTCTAATCTGTGACTCGTCGGCAAAAAAGGCCGAATATTCGGCATTTATTTTTAATACGAAAAAGTAAAAGTAAAGTAAGTAAACTCAGAATAATCAGCATTGCCGACTAGTTGGCCGATTAATCAGCAATTTTGTAATCCATTAGTCTGTTAGTCACTTGATCGGCAAAACCCATAGATAGGCCCATCTCTAAAAATCCAACAATTATTTTTTTTATAAATTGCAATAATAATTTACACGTTAGAAAAGTTACCGTCGCGTCTTTAACTACAGAGCTACATTGTGACACCCACACATAGTAAGAAGATTAACATTTCTTTACATATTCGTGAAATTTGGCTTTAAAAATGTTTTGTCCTCTGCTTTGATCAAGATCGTGTCCCTAGTTTCTTAGGTAAACAATGACAATAACATTCATGTCGTAATCTAAATAAGAATAATAGGATAGGTTGCAATATTGCATTGGATCTCACATTTAATATTGTGATAAACTGTTCATAATTCATTTTATATTATGTGTCGTGATTGCAATCCATTAAGTATATCGATGGCAATAAAACTTTAATAATTGTCAGTGCCAATTGCTATTAGCAATAGTTAGCGATTTGTAAGTGTCGAGTTAGCTTTAAGATCCGTTTGTCCTAATAAAGAACCCCACGAACAAATGAATCTGCGTAAACGTAACGTTATAGTAACGTGTTTTTCGATAGTTAAGTTTCGTGAATCTCGATATAGGTAAAAATACAGATTGATCTCATACACATTGAAATTCTATTTTTTTTTTATCTCAACTTTACTTAACCCCATTCGTTATTAGTTGCGTTCTAAATACGAGGGGTACATTCTTAATTTTTATACTATCTATACAAAAGTTGTTGATGGCGACACGATAGATAACCGTGACTTTGAGATGTTGCCTGTCTGCCTACGTAGTAGGTTTCTTGGAGTCAGATGCAGACAGCTCAGGAATGTGAGACATTGGGTTACAACTCAAATGTTTACTCTGCATTGCCTTTTGTTTTGTTGTGTGTGCGTAAAAATTTGAATGAGCGAAATGTGTGCTGGAATGCGAGTAGGGTGGTTTTTGTTTTAAAAATAAGTCGGAAGATGTCGCTTTATAATTATCATTAGACATTAAGGTTCATTGACAATTAATTTTACACTATAATTACACGAATTAACCTCCACAATCCCATTATTAGACATTGGCCCTCTGTTTTGCATACCATCCTTTAGACTTTATAGTCTTCATACTTTAGACTTTAGTTGCATCAAGGTGGAATTATGTATCTATGTAATGCCGTCAACCTGTATGCAACATGTCATCAACCAGGGCCACAGGTTTGCTATTGCAATTGTCTTTTAATTGTGTCAGAATTGCATTTAACTGTCAAATAAAGACATCATAACTGTCAAAACCAATGAAACAATTATGCAATAGCATACTAGATGTCCTGTAGGGCCACCTACATTTCTTCTCCCTTGATTTAGCTACTAAAAATATTAAATAACTACCGAAACTATAAACTATAAACTATAAACTATAAAATAACTACCGAAAAAATAACTAACGAAACAATGCCCCCTCAAACACCTCTCACACATTGAATTTAACACTCGATGGTAATCATCGAGTGTTAAATTCAATGTGTGAGAGGTGTATACAGGACAGATAAAATCAAAACCAATTTATCAAAACAATTAATTCTGCCAAATACATCCAACGCCGTACCCAAATACTTGTCTATGCTTTCAAAATGTCCTGAGAACGTGAGCTCTAGTGCAAACACACTCTGTATAAGTCTATGGTGGCTGCAGTACCTAATTCCGAATTTGGAACGTTTGTGTATAGATCAAACGTGTCATTATCTGGGGTCAATGACACTAATATGTCATCGATTTTTAGGAGCTCTTTATTGATTGGTTTGATGGGATTAGTATTGTTTATACAGCTAGTAATTTATTGTTTTAGGGTTCCGTACCAAAATGGTAAAAAAGGAACCCTTATGGTGCGACTTCGTCTGTCTGTCTGTCTGTCTGTCACACCTGCTTATTTCAGCAATTACTAATGCTATCGACTTGAAATTTGGAACAGTTATAAAGAATGCTTGCCCAACTTCATTGCAAATGAAAAAAGTAAAAAAAATAATATTTTCATTGCAAAAGGGGCCGGAGTGGGGGTCCGAAATTTTAAAGTGGAGTTACTAGATCAAGTAGTACATATCATATGAATGGGCTTGATTTGCACATTTTAAAATATATTTTTGTTTTATTTCATGTCTCACAGTTTCCGACATGTGACGAAAAATGTCTGAAAAAATACGATTCCCCCCCCTTATCTCCGAAGTTTGCGGAGCCAAAAATCTGAAATAATTAGAGTTGATAGAAATTGACCCAAATATTGCACCAAAAATAAAACGATGTTCCTAACTGGTACAGTTTTTTTCAAAATCATCAAAACTTCTTCAAAAACAAACTTAGTTATGCGGTCCGGTTTTTTCACTTTATACGTCCAAAAATTATACGGAACCCTCGGTGCAGGAGTACGACTCGCACTTGGCCGGTTTTTTTTTAATAATGATGATCGCATCTATGTTTCTTGTGGCCAACGTTATATACCCGTGATAGGTACGTGCTGGTATTGCATACATTTTGTAGCGTTTCTTACCTACCCTAGATTACAACATAACGTAAAGTCCTGAATAAATACTTTCTGAATATTTTTTTTATTCTGACCAGTGGAGATTTAGTTCCAGTTAGCCTGTAACACGTTGTCAGTATCTAAACTGATTTCTCTTCTGTTTACATAATTATATCACCAATGACCGTTCTCAATAATCGATCAATTTGGCTCTTTCCCCTATTAGAAATAGATTTTTGACATTACTTATATAATATACCTACCTAGCCGATTAAGGGCCGATTTCACTAACGTCAGATAACATTTATCCAAGAAATAAAGTTGAGATTTGACAGATTTTGTATAGAACATCTGTCAAATCTCAACTTTATTCCTTGGATAAATGTTATCTGACGTTGGTGAAATCGGCCCTTAATCTAAGAATATATAGTTTATGTCAAAAATCTATCTTTAGTAGGGAAAAGAGCCGATGAATCCAAAAGCTCAAGTCTAAAACAAAAGACACATGCCTAACAAGCATGTGCTTTATTATTATAACCTTAATATAAACACGATCTGTCAGTTCAGATACAATCGACGTGAATCATATTACATCACTGATGACGTCATCGACCAGCCATTTAAATCGACAGCCTAGTCTGAGAATGCAAATTCGAAATTTAAATGTGCCCTTCGAAGCTGTGAACTTGCGGTTGAGACAATTAATTCTAGTCTTATGTATTACAATCTTATGTTTGCGTTTCAGGGTGGCGCTGCTTGTTAAGAATATTCGACAATAAATATATTAAATTCAGTTCATTCAAAATTGATGCCATATTTTGCCGCAGTTCACATCCACAAAGGTGGTAATGGGACCATATTACTTGCTTTTGGTTATAGCGACTAGTATATTGCATACTGGTAGTTTATTTGATTGTAAATAATATAAATAATAATCGTGTAATAAGGACAGATTTAATGGCGGTGTCTGAAATATGAGGCCATTTGTTTTGCAGTACAATATGTAATTAGGAGTTATGTTTAATATTAGCAATTTAGCAGCTATTCATCTGGCGTAAGTTATTAGTGTTAGATAAGCTTGAATATTTTAATAAAGGATCACGAACTTGGTTAATTTATTAGGTTAACAAGTTTGACTTGGGTCATTCTACCGAAACACAAAAATTTTGTTCGTTTGAAATATATCGTAGCTGCGTTTTTTTTTTATATATTTATTACAAGAAGTTATATAAAATAGTTAACACAATTCATCTGCCAAACTGCAGTGCAGTTTGTCGGCAGTGTTCTCGTGTCTCGCGTAAATTTCAACTACTTTCAAAACTAAATTTTTCAACTTCGTGACCCTATCTAACATATCAAATAACAATTTAGAAAATTAATTACTTAACAATTTTTCTTTTTTTTTGCAGTACAGTACGTGATTACTCACGTCTTGTAGAATGTTCGCAACATAGGTTGTAACATTGAAGTGTCTCTAAACAATATTTAGAAGTAATCGATATGTTTATCAAAATAATTAACGTGTTACTTATATGACAAAGAAGCAACCAGTATAATATTAAAAAATATGTCTTATTATTTAAAAAGTTATCAAACATTCTACAGTGTTCGTGAAAAAAAATCACGACTGTAGAAATAAATTACACAAATTGTAGACTTCATATTTTTCATGTAGCATCATTATTTTCTATTTCTGTCAATCCATTACGATGACATAATATAGTTTAAACCATAATTTCGCAAGTGATTGCAGTTCGGAGATTTTGAAAGTTAAAAAAGCGTTCTACATCAATATCAAGGTTCAATCCTCACTCCTGTACCCAACAAAATAAATAAATAAGTAAACAATTTAAAAATCTAATTTGCATATGGCCTCATTAATGAGTTGATCAGTTATCGAAATCAAGTGATTCGGATTCGGATTTCATATCCTCAAATGCACCGGTTACGTATTTTTTTATGTGAAAACTTAACTTCTGTAAAACTCACTCCTGTCGATGTAGCTTTCTGTAGAAGTAGTGATTTGCTGGTATTCCTTGTATATTTTTACTTTTTTTAGAATACACAGTTATGATTTAACTGACGTACAATGCTGTTTTTTATGGTTCCGTACCAAAATTGTAAAAAAGGAACCCTTATGGTGCGACTTCGTCTGTCTGTCTGTCTGTTTATTGCGATGTATTGATTTTCCACCTTGCGCAGCTTTTTAATAATTTTATCGACAGAAGTGACTTGTTCTCTACTTACAGTGAAATGCACAGCTTTTTTTTGCTTTTATAGTTATGGTGGGTAAGAGACGACCAGAAAAAAAAATAAGAACGTCTGAACAGCAAAACAAGGCAAGAAAATTCACATCACTGTGTGAAAAACAAAAGTGTATTTTTTACACAATATTATTGTGATTGATCTCTGATTCTATTTTTTTGACGATAATTAGGTTAAAACTCATTATATTATTAAAAATATGTTGATTTTATAAAATCGAAAAAAACATTTTTTTTTTATCATTTCATTTTTTTTCCATTTAAGTATTTTTGGAGAAAATGAGATTTGTACTACAAATAAAATTGTTTACCCAAATCACCCTCGCCTTATCCCTCCAAGCTTACGGGAATAATCCTAAAAGATTGATATCGATTAAAAGTAACTAATGCTCACTTCTTCCCTGTTTTTGGAAAATGTCATATACTCGTAGTTGCCTACAAACGACCCAATAGCAGTCAATTTGCCTGGTGTTGACTAGTTTTAACTCACGGTCGTCAAAGCGCTCAACTAGGTAGTCATTGATATATGGCGCTATTGCAGCTATTTGGAGCTTAGTGGACACAAAGCAGTAGAATGCTGAACGCTGCATCAGCGCTGTACAAAAATAGAATAGCACTGCTGTAGAGCCAATCCGGGTGAGTCTCAACAGATTGGCACGTAAGTTGGCTTTTTGCCAATTTATCGAGACTCTTTCGGATTGTTTTTTTTGAATGGCCTCTCGCAGTTGGCTTCTAACAGCCGTCACTGCTTAACCGGTCATCTGGTGAGGACTTACAAATGCCTCCAGCCAGGCTTAAAACTAAATGAAACTACAAACTAAGCGACCACACGCTAAGGGCACCCCCTACTGGGGTACGGGCCTCGGCTTAGGGCGTCGCTGGGGGGAGGACAACTAGAGGGAGGGACTACTAGCTGGATCGGTTCATTATTTTGGGTCGAATTTAAATCTACAGGCTCAGCGCGGGCTGGCTCGAGCAAGGGTCGGTTAGGATTTTCGGATTGGTTCTAGAGATCGGGTATTAAGTTGGGTCGTTCGTACGTGCATTTAACCTCGGCGCAACCTCAATGAGGAATGCGTCAAGTCAAGAGCTTTTGAAGAAATCGGGGTAACACAATAGTAACTTATATTGCTCTTGAGATGGGATGCCATGGCAATACCTATGAGCAGCAACTTTGAAAATCAGAAAAACATTATGAATTAATCGGGCAGCGTAATATTAAGTTGTGATTGAATTGGCCGTATCTAAAGCATTAAAGTTCGTTGAATAATGGATTTACTCTATGTGTTCAAGGCATCATGAAAATGCATATAATAAATAAGACTTGGTGATTAATAAGAATTGCAAAATAAACTTGAACGTCTCCTATGTGTCTTCTAACTTCGTCTTATTGAAGGAAAAAGTTCATGAATTCGAGTCTGAGAAACAAGTGAGATATGCCCAAGAAGTACTAAAATCTACAACTACCTACGTATGGACTGTGAATGCTGCATCTGCACGCTAAGCATGACCACGATAGAAACAGGTTTTGTCTACAGAAGAATAGATAAAGTGACAGATTTTAGAAAGATTTCTATCGTTTATGCATATAATGAAGATAAGAAATGTATTGTATGTAGAATATAAATTCAGCATTCTGCAGTATACAAAATTCTGATAAACCAAGCCCGGGTTGCCGCGTGCTCGGATAGAAGAGATAACGAGTTGGATTTGAAAGAACTTTGTCTGATCTTTGATAGAATAGAGATAGAATTGGTATACCTACGCGTGCTGTGGTGGGAAAGGGTTCAATGAAGCTTTTTTTTTCATATTTGCTGAAACGAAGGATACAAGCCAGGGATGCGAGTGAGAGATGCAAGCTATGCTAGGCACTATCTTACTATTACATATATAGTAATTGTAACTTGTTGTGGGTCATTAAGAAAATAAAATGAAGTGTGATTTCTTAAGCACACATGGATTCAGATAGTGAGTACCTACGTTTTGGTGATTACTTTATAAGGATTTCGCTCTGCTCACTAATATGAATTAAGTTACTATCATGTTAATGCACCTCATGAAGTTAACATTTATTGTAAATTTCTTTTGAGAATAAATTTTTTTAACAAGCGTTTTTGTTAATCATATTTTTATCATAAATACTCGTAGGTCGCACGCTCATTGTTTTATAAATGTATTATTTATTTAAACGATTTAATAATATAAAATTTGTTTCTTTGCTATAGTAGGAATTGATCTATCGAATAATTTACAACTATAGACTTACATTTCACATATGTCATAATATTATCATTTATTTACAGGTAATAAATTGTTAATGGGATCAAAATTGAACGCGCACGTATTATGTTAATGCGAATAATACCTGTTCGGATTAACTTATTAGCTTACTAATTCATCCCATGACTGTTCTTGACTTAGGATTGGAATAAACATGAGCTCTGCATGATTTTGACTGTTTGGTGCACTTAGATTTATAGCCAGATCCTGTTGAAAATGGGCCATACCAAAGGTTCTTGGGGATGTATAAAGAAGCGCGTACACTTACTAGACGTGTCATTGCCATTATTGTCTCAATGTGAGAGCTATGCAGGATGAATAGCACTATCTCTTTTTCACAACAGACCAATAAGTTTGTATAGTACGGCACTTAAGCCTCGCCTCACACGGGCCACTGCGACATCCACAAAACCTGAAGCTGGAAGCGGCTACTTAGTATTGGAAGCGCGCGACAGTCGATTGTGGTCAGTGGTCGACACAATTTTGTATACAAGTTAGTACAAGTCGGCGTTTTGTTGTCAGTGGCAGCCGCAGGAAGCGAGTAGCGACGATCCATGGCGTGTGGCGACCGCCGCCGGCGACAACTGTGTGCGGCGAGTTCGTATAAAATGTATGCTGTTCGCAGCTTGGTGGCGGCATTGTGTGAGGCATAATTTTTGTGACAGCTTGAAGACGAAAAAGCATAATGACCCTACGTCAAATTCAGTTATTTTAGCTTTTGTACTATTTTTTCTTTGGTATGCTAATCGTACTGAATCAATGAAAAATAGGAAGCAATCCCACTAATATTATAAATGCGAAAGTTTGTGTGTGTGTGTGTATGTATGTGTGTGTGTATGTTTGTTACTTCTTCACGCTGAAACGGCTGGACGGATTTGGATGAAATTTGGCAAAGAGGTAGCCTGGGACCTGGAATAACATATAGGCTACTTTTTATCCCGGAAAACGCGGGCGAAGCCGCGGGCGGAAGCTAGTAAGGGTATTAAAGCAAAAACTCAAATATTTGTGATTTTCTGCTGTGGCATGCACTCACTTTCGATTTGGTATACCCTGATAAAAAAGATGACAATTTTGGACTGAAGCGGTTTTGCTTTTACACCCCCTTTATAAACAGGTATTAACATTGAATGCAATTTCAGTAATTATGGCTGCGGTTCCCAATTTAGTTTTCATACAAACGTAGAAACACACTATTCTTGCTTGTATTTTTTTTAATGAAATAATAATCTTGATATCGATTATTACTTTGAATAAAGTAAAAGAGTAAAATTATTTTCTTACGTTTGTTCGAAAAATTAATCGGGATCGCCACCTTGTATGATAGTGTAGATGTAGGTAAATAGAGAATGTTGTCGTTAGTGTCTAAGTAATAATTATCGAAGGCTTTAGACTTGTAGTCATGACATCAGTATTTAAATAGGTTGAGTATGGTAAATATATGAATGACTAAACTGGAATTATGTCAACTTTTAAAGGCAAAGCTAAGAATAAAGCTTATTATACGAATAACAAGTGCGGTAATTCAGTTTCCAATCCATAAAAAGTTATTTTAATTTATGAACCCAGCAGATTTTTAAGGACTTCGGAAAGACCAATCTATCTTATACTTACAAAATTTTTTATATACCTACTTAAATAAATAAAAAAAATGTTTCTGCCTATGAAAGGCAGAAACATTTTTTTTTATTATTATTTTTTTTTAAATATAAAATGGGTCAGCTTTGGCCTCGATTTCATGGATGATATCGCTTCTCTTCTTTGAAAGCTTGCATCAGCTAACACGCAATTATTTGGTACATCGAGTGGCGGATCATTTGAGGGGCTTTTGGGGAATTTGAGGGGAGTAAGGGGTACCTAACAATTAATTAAACGACTAAACTAGTATCTATTCTGTAATCTGTCAGAATTCAAGATTTTATTTTTTTAAATCATTAAAATCAGCTCATAATCGGCAAAATATCGCGTAACAAACACAAAAAAAAATGTCGACGTAATACCTTCCTTTTGGAGGTCGGTTAAAATAGGATTTTCTTCAACGAATGTTAATTTCCAATGTCACTAAGTTTACTAGGTTGGTGACCTGAGCAGAATTCGTATAAAATTCTTATTCCACCTCAATCATATTCAAATTGATAGCAGGTAAAACAAAATTATACTTGGAAGTCAGAATCTGGTAAAACACAAATCGAACATGTGAGACAATACAACCAATTGTTCGGATCCTATAGACATTTTTACATGGTCTGAATTTAAAACATTTTTAGGTGTAAGTATAGCATTTACGTACTTCAAGTATACATAATATTAATTTATAGTAGGGGAATCCACAGATATAGATCCTCATGGGTATCCTGTATCTGGGCAACATTCCGTCATGAAGTCATGGATGAATATCATCCACCAACAATATCTATACAAATAAATAAAATGTGTAATCCATAAGAAAGTAATATAATCCATATATACCTACTTAGGTATAACAAAAAACAATTTTTAAAGTTTTCGTCTGTATGTATGTTTGTTCCGGCTAATCTCCTAAACGGCTGGACTGATTTTGACGGGACTTTCACTTGTAGATAGTTATAAGATGTAACTTTGTCTTTTTACCTATTTTTATTTAAAAAAAAAGAATTAGGGTTCCGCACAAAATAATTAAAACCTATGAAATCCTATATTTGTATAACTTTAACCGTGCAAAGCCGGGGCAGGTCAGCTGGTCATTTAATAAAATTGAAATGGATTGCAGCAAGTAATGTAAAGAATTTATTGATTTGGCTCAAATTGGGCCCACACTTGCACAATATATCATAGTTTAATACACGGAATAGTTCTGTGGTTTAATATATTATTATTCTGAATAGAACCTCAATACGTTGGTCGTGACTTACTGCGGTAGACAAAATACGACCTGTATGTATATCGGTGGTATTTCTCTTGCTAGTTCATTAAGGAGCATAGTTACTAAGCTGTATTATCTATTATTTATTATAACTCCCTAAAGACACTACATTTTAATATAGTTGTTTATAAGATTTATTACGTTTGACTGCGTATTAAGAATTTTAATTTTAGGGGATGGAAAGTAATTTAATTATGGCTACTAAAGTGTATTACCTATTATTTATTATATTATACACCCTAAAGATACTACATTTTAGTATAGTTCAGGAATCTAAGCAGACTTGTGCCTGCGTATAAAGAATTTAAATTTTAAGGAATAGGAAGTACCATATGACTATATTTGGTTATAAACAAATTTTCAAACAAATCAATGTTCTAACCAAGATTAATCGAAAGTTTTTATTGCGTGGTAGGTATAAAGCTTGATTTTTTTCAGATTTTTTGATAACACGGTTTGAAAGTAAGAGAGGCAGGCACATTGATAAGGACTTTCTCAGCTGATAATTCACTAAATGTGCATTTATATAAGAAATTAAGTCACTTAGAAACCTGTATGTTATTTTCAAAGACCTTTCCAACAATATCCCCTTGAATCGATGCGTGAATTTTTTTTTTATCCTTCAGTTTCTTTTATGGAAAGTTAAATATTTTATTTTACGTAATGTCAGTGCACATTTTTGTGGCAGTTCACAGAAGACATCTAACCTGCGAAATTTCATGAAAATAGGTTAAGAACTGTAGATTTTACGAGGGTGTGATAGTCAGACATCATGAAACTACTTATAAGGGTTCCAGTTTTACTACGGAACCCTAAAAACATTGTATTTGATCGAAAATAGGTAATCCTGTGATTTGACAGCTAAATACAGCTGCACCTGTCTACACCTTTAACATACAAACAAAAATTAAATACCATCTATTTGGCAAGGTTACCGCATATTGTTCTGCGCCAACGCAAACGTGAACTAACTGCGCATGCACTTTACAACTATTCGCCTATTCAACTGATAACAATGACTGATTATAAAGGTGACATAATGCACTATGCTTGACTAATAAGTCGCACTAATGACTCAATCGACTTTCAACTTACATATTTATGGGGAACGAGGTTTTAAATCATCATTAATAAATGAAACTGGGACTTAAGTCCAGTTTACATTGGTAGAATAAGTATTCAGTTGATACTGATTTACATTACCTATAATTAAATGTCGCCGAGATATGCCTAAAAAAGTCGGGCGCGATGACCTGGATGTCTTTAGAAAAGATGGGCCTGAAAAGGCAGCACAAATATAGGTATGGAAGGACATGGGGGAGATTTTTACCGAATAGTGGGACAGTATAGGTATAAAATAGTACCTACATGGTCAATTTAACGCCCAATTTACATTTGTAGAAACCTTAACCCCTGTATTTCACTGAACCCATACTGGGCCCGCTTCCTCTCACAGAGAGGAGACCAGTGATAACAGTATACTTACTTAGTCTGAATATGTAAGTAATTTTTAGGGTTCCGTACCTCAAAATGAAAAACGGAACCCTTGTAGGATCACGTTGTTGTCCGCCGTCAGTCACCGGACCATAAGTGGAGCCATCTGCTCATAGATGGCGCCATTGGAAGTATGCAGTAACGCCATCTATGATCATATTTCGGAACCCTTAGGGCGCGAGGCATACTCGCACTTGTCCGGTTTTTTTAGTTACAAAATCTCAATACTTCTTTCTAACTTCACTATAAATCTATCCGATTCAAAAACTATTCCACTTAGTTGTGATTTGCGTTGCGTTGTGCATATCTAAGCGTTTTTGTGCACAGCTTGGTATGCGCGCACGCACATGTGCTATTCAAACGGTTTCCGTGCGTGTTATGCAACGAGATTTTCTTCTGGTTAGCGTCATCTTGTCTATTTAGTTAGATTTAAAATCTCAGCGGATTGTGTATTTAAATATGGATAAGTAACTTTAATCCGCACGCAAAATACGCGCTTTAACGTGGAGTTGCGGACACCAGCCCGTTATACAATACAAGTAACTTTAATGTAAGGAAATGTATGACTAGGATAATTTAACTTGAATAAACTGATACTTAAAAACTATAAAATGATCAAAAAGTGGCAGAAACGAGTGCAGTTCACTAGATATACAAAATCACTGCATGTATAGAGCGTATTTTCCGGGAAACTGTAAAGTAAGGCCTCCGAGAAAAAGAAAAACATTTATTGAACTTAAGATCATTATATGAATAAGATGCTGTAGAACTGGCACCTCAACTTACCTATCAAGTTTTAGTTCAGTTGGAGTCCATTAAAAGTTGTTATAGGTTTTTTAGGGATTATCTAATCTAAAATTGCACGTCCCTCCATTAAATGTTCTATACCTACAAATAAGTCGAATGTGTACTTTTGTGACAAGCAGTAAAGGGGTGTGCAGTCTTAAATTAGACTCTAACATGATTTACATCATGGGAACTGAACTATGACAACGAAACGACCTTAACAGAAACAAGCACCAATTGTTTTTCTTCTACATTCCAACACTCAATAACACCTAGTCTGACGAAGCACACCCTCGTTCCACTTGGCACACATATCAGTACATAAATCCGCAACCACACAATTACAAGTCGACTCTTGTAATTCATTATCAAAACAAAATTGTTTCAAGCAATTAAAGCGAACAAGTCGGTGACAATAAACCATTAATTGTGTCGAAATGATTTATTCGTAATAGGTATACAGTGGTCGCACTCGCATAGTTCTGCGCAAACAAAAGATATACGCTGATTGACATTTAGAAACACCTAGCCTCGCCCTTTGTGAGATATCACACGAGACAATTTATTCAGTTCGTGTAAATTATTCTGTAAAGGAGCGTTTACAACTGCGATTTAGGGCCGTAAGAACAATTGTAGCTTAAACCGCGGAAGAGAGTTTAATCTCCCGTCTTCAAAAGTTTTCTATTGTTTCACGTTTAAGATACAATCGAAGACGGGAGATTAAACTCTCTTCCGTGGTTTAAGCTACGATTGATCTTACGGTCCTTAA
Organism: Thalpophila matura; assembly: GCA_948465475.1. NCBI lineage: Eukaryota > Metazoa > Arthropoda > Insecta > Lepidoptera > Noctuidae > Thalpophila > Thalpophila matura. The sequence continues at coordinate 5,284,019 of OX419187.1, read as the reverse complement.
GAGGTAGGTTACAGCGAGATATCTCGCTCAAATCTGGAGCAGCTCGACAGGGGAAGTACCTCCACCATACAGAATATCGCAGCCAAATAGAGCTACTTTTCGGTAGTAATGGTTGTAAGTGCGACTGCTAATCGGGGATACTAGGTTCGATGCTTGGGTTGGACAAAATGTTATTGACTTTTTCCATTAAGAAATTCTTAGTAGCAGCATTGTCTAAGAACCATACAGTCAGTCATAGAAGACTTCAAAACAGGACAATCGTGCGATGCGGTGCGGGGCGAGATGCGGGAGAAGCGCTCTCGAACGACCGAACATTGACATACAGTCGTTTCGTAGCTGCCTGGCTTTTTATTCATCGAAATGAAAATCTAGACGACGTCAGCTTTTTCGATGACATCAAACTCAGCGATAAATGGACTTATACGAGGACAACTTTTTTTATTGTAACAATTTAAGGGATTGTTATGACCGGTATAAATGTACCTTTAAGTTCAGCCTAAATGGCGTTGCTTTTCCTTGTCGGATAAACTTTGACAATGCTTTGAATACAGAAGTAGTGAATGGTCTTTTCAATTTCAGCTCGAAATTTTATTTGAAAATGGTATGGCGATTTATCTTCATCATTTCCCAAAAGTTTTTTTAAGACAATGTCAACTAGACATATACGACATACGTCTTCTCTTCCACTGTTGTGGCTTTTTTTTTAAACTTTGATATTATTAGCCCTAATCTATACCCAAGCATTCTCCACAGTAAAATATATAACGACCAATCCTTAAAAGGCACTGAGAATTGGGTTGTTTAAATGGGCTCAAGGACCTTTATTTGGCCCACAGTAAGTGCTATACTTGGTAACCCACACAATGTATGAGAATGTATAGATAATTTCATCTTTTCCACCGTTGTGCCTTTTAACAGTAAATAATATAAAGACCAATATTATAAGGGACTGCAAATCGGGTCGTTTAAATGGACTCAGACACTGAGAACTTTTATTTGGCCAACCGTAAGTGCTATACATGGTAACCCACACAATGCATGAGAATGTATAGAGGAATTTCCTTTTCCACCATTGTCTGAAATGTAAAATTGTACCAAAACCAACGTCCTTTGTATCTGTTAAAGGAAAAGCTCCCATTATACAGCGGCAGACTGTCTAGACTTATCCTTGCCAATTATACAAATGCATTCAACAATTTTGTTACACTGCAAAATAATTAAAACGGTACTACAACCTATTTACGTATCGTTTACAGCTCTCTCTGGTACGTGACAATGTTGAGTTTAATTTTACTCACTTCAAATATGGGTAAAGGTTATGACGTTGCGACGTGGTTTATGCTCAGCGGCAAAGCTGTTTGATTTCTAAAGCCATACTGAAATGTTGACATGCACCTAAGTAATAACTTAAAGTAAGAAAATACAGTTGTTGCGGGTGGTAAGGAGCCCGAAAGTCTGACAATCAGTCTAACTTTAGAATAGTAGTATTATCCAGTTATTGTGGAGGTCAAATAACAGCCTAGTAGCTCCATGTAAAAGAATATTGATATTTTTAGTTAAGGTACGTACGAACGACCCAACTTGGGACCCGATCTAAAGAGTCCATCCAGGTGAATACCGACAGATTGGCACGTTAATATTAGCCCAACTTACCTATCCACGTGCCTATTGGTTGAGACTGGAAGCCGACGTCAGCCTAGTTGGGTAAAAGTGCGTACGAACGACCCTATTTGTTGCCTGAACTGTAGAACCAATGGCGAGTCACCACACTCACCACAGATTGGCTCGTTACCATTAGCCCAACTTATGTAGGTTGCTATTCATGCGTCAATCTGTTGAGAGTCGCCCGAATTGGCTCTACAGACCGGGCGTCAAATTTGGTCGTTCGTACGCACCTAAAAGGCTTGTCAGTTGATGAGGTAACAGATGAATGAGAGTTAAAGTAACATAAGAAACTAAAGTAAAAAATAAACAAAACTAATTTAAAAGTAACAAAATAATAACGTCTCTTTTGAGGTGTTTGTACAGCAACAATATTTCTCAAGGAGATAGCATCGTGATCCGAAATTATAAGCACACTTGAAGCTGTAGAGAACTCGGGAACATCTCCCGGCTTGTGTGTAGGACGTTCCTTGGATGCCTTAAATGTGGATGCGAATCAATTTGTATCGAATTTAATATAATAATTATTTTATTTATCACGAGTGACTAGAATAAATGATTATAATATTAAAATATAGTCTTTTGTTTCTATAATACAGGATTCTGCTGCATTATTGAGTGAAGTCCTGCACCACTAACGACGATCGTAACAATTAGAACTTTTTGCACTTCTGCAAGCTATGATACGCAATATTGAAATAAATTTTCTACTATCCATAAAACTTTCATGAATTTTAATTATTTTCCTTATACATTTTAAGTTCATTAACATTAATTCCAATTCGATTATAAATGAGTAACAGTATTGGCGTTCGATAAATCTCTAAAATAAAACCATTTGTTTCCTTTTCTGTTCTTATCTTGTCCAGGGCATTTACATGGGTCCACTTTTGTACTCAGTTTATTTTTTATTTTTTATTAAGCATTGATACACATCAGCTGTAAATTACCAATTCGCCAACTAAAACACTCAAGAGTGGTTTTGGTAAAACGCTGTTTATTTGTGAATTTGAATACCTAAATACTTGTTACAAATGTTAATGTAGAATGCAAATGAGATTAATACAATTTGTTCTCTGTTATCGTATGTTAGCGGGTAAGCTTATGGACTGGGTGAGCAGACCTTTTATTCAAAGTATAAATAAATCAGCTTTTATCCTAATTAGATGTTTATTGCAACGTGATTTATATAACGTTATAATTATTTTAATGGGTGACTCAGTTATTGCACATGAGTAAAGGTTATTTTTAAACATTGGGTAACTGTTTTAATTAATGTGAATACGTGAAGTAAATGGTAAACTGTGAAAATATCCCAAAGAGCCTCATTAGCATTAAACGTTTCTTTTAAAATTTAAAACTAAAATTCAGCGTAGGGTTCATTATTAAAATAAAGTTTTGCTTAATTTGTCTTTGGATATAATGGATGATATTAAAGCCATATCTATACCTACCCATTCCAGGTTAGGTATATAAAAATCTTCTTACAATAATACGCGAACTTTTATTTTACTGACAGTGTTTATTTTATGCAGTATAACAATAAATATACTGCTTTACCGTTTAAATTATAATCACTACGCAAAATGACTTCAGTAGGTACCTATAAAATTAACACAAATTGGTTCTATTCTATAATTGAAAAAACAAATTGGTTCTACCTATTTAGAACCCATTATTCTCTAGATAGGTACATGTTTATGTAGGTGTGATATCTTCATTATATTCCCTATCCTGTTCCCTATAATCTAAATCTCTCCAGGCTTTTGTTTTAAGTTTATGCAAACAAATTAGAATGCAGGCAGTGTCCGTCCAGCGCAGTGGACAGACATCGCTTTTAATTTCTGTCAGCCTTTCGTAACGGGACGGATTAAGTGCAAGCAATGTTTACCTAACACAACTCCCAAGCTTTCTTCAATACTTGTGCTTTGTTAAAAATGTTAATTGAATTAGTGAATTGAGGTTTTACTAATGTTATGTAGTTGTTTTTGCCGCCTACTTGTCTATGAGATATGTTGAATGTATGCTAAATTGTATTGTTTGTGGATTATTTTAATGGATAATGACTGTTATGTTAGGTTTGCAATGAATATTATTATGGGTGTCATCGTAAATTACCTAATCACCCACATTATCTAATATGTAGTTATTTAATTGCTGAAAGAAGCTACGAGTATGTCTACTTTTGTAAGCCTTATAAATCCTTTCCTTATTGAAACTAAGATAGAAGGATCATAATTACCCATATTAATTAATCCAGTTGCCTCAAACATCCTAAAGCTGATGTGAAACTTTCTATAGCCAAAGCTAAAGAACGACGCAATGATGACGCAATTATTTGCTATGAAACCCAATACTTCCGATTTCATTGAAACCTGTCACGTACACACTTAAAGTAATATTAATCCAAACAGATAATATCATACGCCGCCTAAATAAAGAAATAACAAGGAGTAGGTAACACGCGATCAAGTGATAATAAACTTCTTGGCCCAATAACCGTAGACCACCCGGGCACCATTATATCGACGAACTACTGCCCTCTCGAACATCGTTTATTTAAAGAAATAAACTAACAATTTCATTACAAAACAAAGATATGGATTTCTTACGAATGAAAGCGTGTGGGCAGCTATCCTACATCGTGTTTGTGAAACAAACTTTTAACTAAACGGAACTCAATCTCGAACATATAAAATCCATTTTCCTATTTCATCAATATTAAAATCATCATCATCGTAAACCATACCTAATATCTATTCCTCTAAAGATAATTTTCGAATGTTTCTCTGGTCTGAAGAAAATTATTAACAATATTACAGTGAGAACAGGTGGCAACGATTTAGTAGGTTTTGCTCTTGTAATTGCTCACTACTGCGACACTGTCGTGATAATAAACGTGTATTAGATGAAATATGAACTAAGAAGCCTTTGCTTCTAGTTCTTTTTTATGGTAAAGCTATACTTCTCTAAGGGCATACGCATCAAGATTGTGAACTTTAGTGAAATAGCAATAGAGTTTAGGATTCAATGTTGCGTTGTTGGAGAAAAGTCATTTTTATGGAAAGAAGTCTGGAAGAACACATGAATGAAGTTCGATATGAAGTGGCTATTGTGTTGTATGGAAGTGTGGAATTAGTTTTGTTATAGGTCGTTATAAAAATTACTGTTTTTTACACTGATTTGTATAAAAACAAAGCCTTCTCACCCTTACTTGGCTTGTCAGTAGTGCAGTTCAGTCAATGTTATCCTAGTACCTGTTCACGCAGATCGATCTTGCAATGGCTTTTTCTCACTCCCGGGCTAACCAACAACAACTGTACAAAATTTCAAGTCAATCAGATGAACGCATAGGTACCTAAGGAATAATCAAACATTAATTTATACTTACCTTTCAAATATTCTAGAAAGTTTTAAGCTAAAGCATCCTGTTATCTGAGACTTCGATCATATTAAACCTTTTTCACTTTAAGTTTAATGCATTCAAGTTGGCCACATTTGTGTTTGACTTAATGTAGTTTTGACTTACATAATCAACAGTAGCATCTCCATTATCTGCATTACGAAAAACATTTTAACCTTTAAAAAAATGTATACATTTCCATTGTCACTGAATTAGATTTTTGTATCGACGACCTAAGTTAAAAACAAAGACCTAAGTTTTAAAAAAATAACGCGCTATAAGGAACTTCCTACCAAAAAGACCAAAAAGTAATCGATATAGGCTATGGTCTAATTCAACGATATAAGCTAAAAAAAAACATATTTACTCGATATAAGTCTGATTTTGTGTAAGGATAATTTCTTCCCCGATTTCATATTGCAACCGGAAGGTGAAGCTAGCGTACAGGCACGTGGGCAGCATCCGGCACCCACGGCTGACGTCACTGGACAACGAATGCACGGTTTTACAGCAAAACTGAATGGGCTAGATGAATTGTGGGAGATACATTAGTTTATGAATTATGGAACGGACTAGGTCAGTTAGGCGAATCACACACCGCCCCGCGCTACGCTGCGGGGTGCGTGGCGACGGAACAAAATCTCGCGCATGAATGCGTTTTCAGTATCTTGCACCATGCGTGATTTCTATACAAATACAGGTACTTGCAAACAATGGAACATCACGCACCCCCGCGCTACGCTGCGTGATGCGGGGCAGTGTGCGAATCGCCTTAAAGTCAGGTTTTGGAGGGGGTCGAGAGAGCGCGGTGAATTTTGTTGGCTGTGTAAAGGTCGTAGTGTAGTGCGGATAAGTGGAAGGTAGCTTGTTTTTTCAGCTGGTCTTTTTAAAAATGGTTGAACTTTTATACTTTTCGAAAATATAATATTCGACACAAGACGCATCTACGAAAATTAAGGTTTTCTGGAGAGGATAAAATTCACTATTGTATGAGAAAGCCTTCAAATCAGACTTTATTGACCCATGTATTTTCTCAGTGGATAGAAATCGGAATACCAGAGTCGTACCAGAAAGTGGATTTGAAAGAGAACCTTAAAAGCTGTATGCCAAAAATTTACCAGATCCTTCCGATGTAGCGATGTCGAGAATAGGTGGCAATCTTTTGTGGCACACAAAGAAACGGGTTAGAAAATTTGACTATCGCTTGATCTATGAATAGTATGAAACAAAGTCACTTTTCCTGATTGTCTGTTTGTCCGCTAAGTCCTTCTGAACTTTACGCAATCGTAAAGTTCAGAAGGACTTAGCGGACCTACTACTGCGACCGGATAAACCTTCCGGAATAAAGTAACTGGTAGTGAAAACCGCATTATAAACCAATGTTTATAATGCGGTTTTCACTAACAGTTACTTTATTCCGGAAGGTTTATGTGTTCATTACGTTAATATATAACTTAGATACAGCACAAAAATCTCGATGTTATGACATGTGCCACACCCATGCGAAGCAGAGGCGGATCGGTAGTGATTTTAAATTCAGGAAAAAATCTAACTATTAGAATGATTGTTACATTTCCAAGTGATGTTATAGTAGTCAAAAATATGAATCTAGAAAAGGTAACTTGACAAGAAGCAATAAAAGAAAAATAAAATTAATAATACTAAGATTTCACAAACGTTGACAATTTGAATCCTTTCTAATATGAAACATCAGTAAACAAGTAAGATAAATGCTTAAATATTCCCATAATGCAATTTATCTTATTATATTGATTAACAGTGATTAACAAATCTGACCTTTTACTAGATAATTGAATTGCTTCATTCATTGAAGGGTTATTAATATAACTGGGAATCTTTAATATACATCTAAATCTGTTCATGTCACAGAATAACTATTGCATATAATGTAACTAAACGTAACTAAACAAGTTTATTTAAGAAGATGAAATTGCTTGTTAAAATTGTTATTAACATTTAAGAGAATAGATGACCTAGTGCTAACTTTAGTGTTAGAATGGAATGCCATTCTACCACTAAAGTTAGCACTAGGTAAAAAAAAAGCAATATTGAGTGTTAAAGATACAGCAGTATTAGAAGGTTCAAGTTGTTTTCCACGTCCAGCCTTATTTTTGTTGTTGTTGTAATTTTTTGTATGTGCATCTTTCTCTTTGCTATTTTTATGTTTTTTTTCTTTCTTACTTTGTTTTTATGTTACCCCTCCAATGTTTGTCATTTGCTTCTCTCCGTTTCTTTCACTGTTCTTGGTAATTGTCAACTGACTGATTGACTGTGTTTCTTGCTGATTATTTTCATTATCACATTCTTCATTGCACGGTTTGCCGCGGTGCCGTTGGTATCTTAGGGTCTTATGAAAAATATTTTTGGTTTTCTATTTTTTTTTTTGGCATTTTTCGAGCAGTAGGAATAATATTTTTTAAGAACATGATCTATATTAAATATACTAACAATTTTATATCCGTGACAGAAGCTCTTTTATAAAATAATTTTATCATCGTTGTATGGACGAATAGCTTCATACTAATCGGTACCTAATTAAATACATGTTACGGTTTACCCTAAATAAACAGGATAAACACAATATTGGAGCATAAACATAAAAAATATTTATATCTCAATAGTAATAATACTTAATGTTTATTTTAGTAGGGAATTTATGGGGAAAGTAGCTTGTAAGACCAACAACTATAAATAAATATTCAATTATTCTTTTAAAATAATGAACTGATTATTAAATAATAATTAATTATATTCGATACGGTATTCAATTAAACGGAGCCACATATTAATCAGTTTTAAGATCTAATTTATTATTTTGATATCCATGTTAGTAGATACAATGTTAATTGTGAGTGGTTTGTTAACGGAAGTTTTTGTTTCTTACAATAATTATAAAGTAATATGACTACTTCGTCCGTCGTGGTCTAGTGGTCGCAAGCGCACCTGTTGAGCGTGGGGGTCCTGGGTTTGATTCCCGGGTCGGCCAGTGTTATTGAATTTTTCATTGGGATATTCTCAATAGCAGCCTGGAGTTTGGATCTGTGCCCGGTTGATGACAATAGACTCACCCCCTAATTACATGGGACTTAAATATAACGAAAATGTAGGTGTTACTACACTTCTGCCTAACCCTTCGGGGAAATACAGGCGTTATGTTATGTTAAAGTAATCAAGTAAGTAAAACCAATAAAAACCGAGTCCTGGTTCGTAAAATTTAAAAGGTAAACAGTAAATGAACACCTAGCTAGGTAAATAAGATAACTATTGAATATTAATTAACCATTAAAAAATGAATAATAATTATAAAATTATTAATTAACAAAATACCTACTTTTGTTAATTAATATATCGTGAATGTTGTTGAGCCATTTAAGGAAGACTAAGTTAAACATGCTGTAAAGCGATGGGTTGGTTGACATTGGATGGTGTGTACGTGAGAACTTCCACGTAGCTTGAAGTAGATTTGTTGCTTGCATCTTGAAGTATTAGTTCTAAAATGATAGATTATAAAAGGAAATTAGTATTCTTCAGGATAAATACCACTAATATTATAAATGCGAAAGTTTGTGTGTGTATATATTTGTTACTTCTTCACGCTGAAATGGCTGGACGGATTTGAATGAAATTTGACAGAGAGGTAGCCTCTTTTTTTTAATGATGGGAAATCATCAAATGACCTCTCCCGCTCTGGGTGGAGCGGAAGGGAGTGTCAGACTCTTACTGACTAAAACCCACCCGTGTTCCTTCCTTAGCCCTTTATGTTCCGGGTCAGCGGTATCCCTTTCGGACAATCCCGCTTTCCCGGCAGGCTTGGGCCCTAGTGGGCCCCCTCTTTGAGGCGCGCGTGAAACACGTACGCGCTGTTCGGCACGGGCCTGGTCCTGATCGGACGGTGAGCTACCCATTACTCACCGCCCGCAGGCCCGCGCCTACGGTGGCCGGGAGTCGTCACGCGGCTCCCGACGCCCGGAGCGTCTACCGCGGCGGCTTGGACGGGAGACTCTCTCCCTCTCCCGTCCCGCCACCTCCTTCGCTAGCATGACTGCTTCGCAGAAGGAGGCGACTGCCTCCCACTCCCCCTCACCCCAGACCATGGCTTGAACCAGGGCCGGGCGCGAGAGGTCTCCGCCGCTGCCGATCGCCTCTACGAGGACTCGGCGGTGCTCCGCCCATGCAGGGCAGGCCCCCACCGTGTGCTCCACCGTGTCCTCGGGGCGATCATCGCAGTGGTGACACCCGGGCGTTTCCTCCCGCCCGATGATGTGCAGGAACCTTCCGAAACATCCGTGTCCGGTGAAGAGAGGTAGCCTGAGACCTGGAAAAACACATAGGCTACTTTTCATCAATTTTCACGCAGACGAAGTCGCGGGCAACAGTTAGTATTAAAGTAAAGTGTAAAGGAAGGTAATGCAATTTTACTCTACAGTCTTCATATCAGCACAACAATGTAAAATCTAACAAAAATACACTCGTATACAAATACAAAATTGTTTTATTTCATATTTTGTACATCTTGTACTTTCCCATAGCCCTAAAACAAAGGGCTTAAATCAACAATCTCGGGACCCGTCGCCGCACTATCTCCTCACGTGGATCGGACCCTGACTTTACGACATATCTGAACATTCGTGTTCACCTTTATTCTCATACTATTTCATTTAAATACTCGGACATGAAACCATCCATGGTTTTGGCATAAAACAGGAAGAGGTTAAATAAAAGTAATTTATTATAAAAATGACAAGTAACCTTATTATTGTTGTTTTCGACCATAAATATGATTCAATTGCTCACCATTTTGCTACAATATATCGTTTTTTAGTGCGCAAACGCATCGTGTGACCACCGCAGGCTCTAGTATCACAAAGCAACGATTTAAAGTGTAAAATAATAAAGATCCTTAAAGAAATAAAGTTTTACAACGGGTTACAGAATAATGGTATCTCTGGCAAGGATAGACAATGGTGGCGCGAAATGTAATATTATATGAATCTCGATTTATGATCACCTACGCTTTGGTGAGATTGTTCTAAAAATGGAAGGTTGACTTGCGAGTACTCAGGATCGAATGCGAGCCAAGAAAATAGGTTACCCAGATATTAAGGACGCTCTATGAATAGAGGAAGACCAAGGAAATTAGGGATGGATTGTGTGAAAGATGGTATAATATGGCCAGACAGGGGGTGATAGACGACCATCGTTGGTCGCCAGACATCTTGTTTTGTGATTTTTTGTCCACATTTATTTATTCTATTATCATTTATTAAGTCGCATGATGTTGCCAGACTTGTCGAGCGACGTCGCCCGACATATCTAGCGACAAGTGTTGCGAAACATTTTCTCTCCTTGTGAATACCAGGTTTTATTTTATATTTTCTAACCTCTCGTTGAATTAAAAAAAAATAACCTCGCAACCTACATCGACATCACGCGTGGGTTTACACTTTCCTAATTAAAGGATATCGTAATTGGATTGACCTCACATTTTATGAACTTTCTATTAGAGATGCAAGATGTAACATAGATTTATTGCAAGATTGTATTATTTAATTAAGTTTTTATTTTATTAGGTATTTGCAATACGTACCTATAGCTTACAAACTTATAAATAGCAGCACTGATTCTTTTAACCACTTTTATACTGAACCAAATATTGATATTATTTACTTATTTTTACACCAAGAAAGAGTCGTTAGATCTGGTTAAACTGGGCGTCATATACGTTCTTTATCTCAAGTCTTATGCAAATTGAATTTTAAGACAGTGACCGACCCCGATTCATTGCTCACGAGTATAATGTATACGTACCTACTACAATTTGGCCCACCAACACAAAACACATACACCAAGTCATTGTTACACAAACTAAAGCCTAGACTACATGAATGGGAAGCTTGAATGAAACCAGTCTGGCTATAATTTACCGGCGACGTATCACCGGTCTTACGGCCATAACTCACTGCTTGCGAAATCAACGCCTTAGCACAGCATCGAGAACGCGGCTGGACTCCAATTACAAAACAGTAGCATCTTGGTTTAGGTTGGTAGAGATGTGAAAATGTTTAATGGTATCTTATACACACATCAAAAGTGTCTAGGGATCAAGCATTTTTATGTGGATTTCTTGAGATTGAGATGTGTCTTTGTAATAAATTTATGATTTTATAAATTTATATGGATCCTTTTTGGTGCATTTCATAATTTGAATCAGGAACTCTCAATCAAATTCGAGTAAAAGATGAAAATAAGCTGTCAATATTTTCCCTATAAAAACATACAACGCATTGAAGACATTATTAGTGCTACTGTTTCCCTACTACTGATTAAAACCAACGTTATTATGGAGCGGCGACGTCATTTAAGCAGGGAAGAAATGCTCAGAGCCGTGGGAATGATAGAAGCTGGTTCCCGGCAACGTACTGTAGCTTTAGCTCTGAATACAAGTCAGAGTGTTATCAGTCGACTTTGGACACGTTACCGAAGCACTGGTACCGTGGCTGAGCGCCATGGAGGACGGTATCGCTGCACCACACGGAGACAAGACCGATACATTCAAATCTTAACTCGAAGAGCTCCAACAATAACCGCCATGATGTTAGCCGTGAGGCTTCATCACTCTTCAGGGAACTTAATTAGCGACCAAACAGTCAGAAACCGCTTGCATGAAGTGAACCTTCATTCCCGAAGACCGCTACGGGTACCACCTATAGCAATGCACAATCGTAGGATTCGATATCAATGGGCTCTTGAACACAGAAATTGGGCAGAAGAACAATGGCGTTTCGTGTGCTTTTCTGATGAGTCTCGTTTTGGTATGAGACCGGATACAAGACGTATACGACACTGGAGAACCCCTGGACGCCAACAGCGATTAAAATCCTGCCAGGAAGTCCATCCTTATAGTGGTGGAACCATCATGGTATGGGCGGGTATTTGGATCGGCGGAAGAACTGAGTTGATTTGGATCAGAGGCAACCTCAACGCTCAAATTTATGCTGAGACGATTGTATCAGACGTCATCGTTCCTCTACAAGTGCAAATCGGTCCCTTATTTCAGTTAATGCATGATAATGCACGACCGCACACCGCAAGAGTTGTAAGACAGACTCTCGCCGCAGCTAACATCAATGTCCTGCCCTGGCCTGCTCAGTCGCCAGAGTTGAACCCGATTGAGCATGCATGGGATATGCTACAGAGAAGAGCTCTGCCGAATATGGAGGGTATCCAGTCGCAAGAAGACCTTTTTTTGTTGTTGCAACGAACATGGGCGGCCATTCCACAGCGTGATTTGGATGAACTCATTTTGAGTATGCCAAACCGATGTTCTTGTGTTGTTAGTGTTCGCGGTAGAAACACGGATTATTAATTGTTTAAGTTACCCAATAAAATTTTAAAGAAAACTGTTATTTCAGTCTTTTTTTCGAACTTTAATGTTAGTGGTTCAAATGTCAAAAATCCCTTTATTAGGAAAATGGCAAATTTCTTTATTAATGCAAAGGTGACTTGGTTTATAGTTACTGTGACAAACGAAAACACTTTATTTGATGAATCCTTAAAGAAAATTTTAATTAATATCAATCAGGAGAAAAGTTATTGCAAAAATATATGTTGATCCCTAGATACTTTTGATGTGTGTAGTTTTAATCCTTATTAATTTTAAAGTTGCGAAAGTTGACACGAACTCCTGAACCGATTTTGATATTTTTTAACAGTTAGCATGAATTTCACTGGAAATGGATTTGGAGTACGTATTTAAAACTTTTGAGAAAGAACAAGAAGTCGTGAAAATACTTGATTATACATATAGGGTTCATATTTTACTTGAACAACTTTCTGAAAAAGGTTTTAAATATTTTCTTATTAAGTTGACGATTTTCTGTTCAAGTTTACAGAGAAAAATATTGTGCCTCAACCTGTTTTTTTTTTTCTTTTGTCATGTTTTTTTTAATAATGTCTACTTTATTTATACGAATTATTTTTAAAAACTAATATAATCCGAAGTTAATTGAACAAGTTCTGAAGAGATTTATTAATGTAGACAAAATTTTGATCATGTCGGAAAAATATTTTCTTTTTATATTTTGTTACATAAACGTTAGATATAATATTAATCCTCAAATGCACTAACATAATAAAGTATGTACACCTTTCTAAATAAGTTTCGTAGCAATAAACTGTACCTAAATACTAATGTATCTTTTCACATAACGGTATAATAGATTTTCGTGGGTGTACGATATTAAAACGTTTATTTTCCACAAAAATATGTATAACCGATATGTTTTATATCCATTGGTTTTATGTTTACGACTGCTTTACTGATAAAATTAATATTGCACAGAAAATCAATCATACTAATATTGCAAATGGGACATAATACCTACTAAAATTGCAATGAAATACTGCAAGTGGAAGTAGGTGTATAGTTATTACAAGACGTTTAATGTTTATTATAATAATTATTCCAGTATATAATTTCGTGATTGATCAATTTAAGTGGGTTTAGGTTAATGGGTAATGAAAATAAATAAGTTATTAATTGAGTGGAATGACAAACAACAGTAATACAAACTCTGTGTGTAGGTACGTCATAAGACTTCAACGATAAGTTTTACGACTTCATTTTGTAGTGCGTGAGGAATGGCGTAGGAAGTTTATCAATAAAATAAATAATTAAATATTGTATAAGTACATACATAAACTGTAATTTTTTGCCATCGGGGTAGGCAGAAATTATTATAGAACGCCGTGCTACGATCCTTCTGTACTACTTTTGCTTTGTCCACTTTCATACATGGTTTTAAGCGCAACGAAATTGATTGAAAGTTTTTTATATTATTCCAAAAGTACAACATTTTTGTACAAGTATATTATTTATATTTAATATTTTAAATTAAGATAACTATAGGCTACGTTCGATAATTTTTATGTCCTTTGTTTTTGTTATGTTCTTCAACTGTAATTCTTTAAATGTAGGTAGGTATACCTATTTTATGATTCCCCGTATTAGTTTCATTTAGTTCATTTTACATTTTGGATATATCCTTAAACGCATAACTACTATGAATTTTACATATTTTACATAGATACAATTAGTTCGAGCTGCAATTGTCTCCCTCATGCTCTACTCGGTAATCCGGGTACAGCGCGACAGCAATAGACATCTTTTAGATCCTATTCGTCAAATGTCTTGCCGACCGCGTTCCCTCTCAAGCAACTAGGGTACAGGATCCATGGCCACCAATATACCAAGATCTAAACGTAACGTCGTTCATTGTTAAATGGCTCTATTTAAGGCTTAGGCCATGTTGTTTCAACTTACAGTTACGTATCTGTAACCGTCAAATATGGCGGCTTGTACGACAATTTCATACTGACTTAACGATTACGTACTGACTTACGAATACAGATGGTTTGAAGCAACCCGCCCTTAATCTTTCAATTTAGACGATTGGTGTCGGACTGTTGCCATGCGAGTGTCGCACTGCGCACCACCAATATGTCTTAGCTCTTAGGGGCTCTTAGGCTCTCAATAGCTCTTAGGGACCATTTCACTATTACCATTTTACTTGTACACTAACACAACAATAAAAGTTATCATTTCGAGTTCAATTTGCAACACTATAACCACTGCTGAGGATATGTTTATTGAGATGTAAGTGTGGTTTACGAGCAAACTGCGCGGGAGCACTTTCTTTGGTCCGCGTATGACAGTTATATTTATTTATAACGCCTTGAATATTCCATTCATGACATCAACTGGGGAAGATGAGGGGTACCTGTGTGGAGTGTCCCTTGAGACTGTCCTGAAGAAGGATTGAATTGCGAGTAAAATATAATAATTATGTAGTTTCTTGGAACATAAGAGGGAGAACTAGGTGCATAAAATATAGGTTTATTGGGTTATGCGGCATTGAAAGGTATTTTTTTCAGTTTTAGACTGTAATCTAGACTACGTAGCAGTGGCAAAGGGTGAGTGAAAGTCGGTACAATAAAATAGTAACAAAATTATTAATAATTCTACCTATTCGCCTATTCAAAATATGTAAATAAGTATAGTGAAAACAAATTGGTATGACTTAAGTAAAATGGAGTTATTTGTAATTTTGTTACTATTTTATTGTACCGTCTACTCTCACCCTTCGCCACTGCTGCCTAGTGGTGTAATGGTTGTAAGCGTGACTGCTGAGTATAGGTAAGGTTTGGGGTTCGATTCCCTGACCGACCGCGACCCGTGCTTGCCGTTGTAGACTTTTGTCGACTGAAGAAGACAAACATTTCTTCTCTTCATTTTAACATCGCCATGCTTAGATCAGTAGAAATCTTTCTACAATCTGTCATTTTGTCTATTGTTTCGTCAGCAAAACCTGTTTCTATAGGGATCATGCTACGCTTGCTGGAATGTAAGTACCTACACAATTTCTCTTCCCATGAAAGTATTTAAAAGAGTCTAAAGAGTTTTTTTAGGATAGCAAACAGCTTAATTATTTTGTATTTTCAAGGTTTGGTAATTGATTCATCGACGGTACCTGCGTACAACCCCCTAAGTGTTAGATACGTGATTTCTCTTGTAGAACATTATGTACACGCGTTTGAATCTTTGAAGCGCTCTCCTGTAAAAATTGTCATTTGTAGTTAGGGGATTGTACGTAGGGGCCGTGGATATGTACCTATTTTGTAATATAATATTTTTTCTGTCCCAAATTGCTGCACAGTATTTTAGCCACTCTACATCCTCGCAGTAGGTAGAGCGTAAAGCGAACTTCTATTGTGTCTACAGTGTAAAGGAGCGCAAAATATTTCACTGTTGTACTGCCCATTGAGACCGTTGAGAACTTAATATTTTAATCTTATCGCCCCTACTGCTCCCACTGACAATGAACTAGTTACAGAGACCATCCTTTATACAACAATTTTATACCACTTTAAGATTATATCGTCTACATTTGGAACATTACACACTTTACTACAAAATATTATGTTATTGAAATAGCAGTGCACATAATAATAAATAATATTTCCTCCGTAACACAATTTTTACCTCATAAATCTTACACTTTAGTAGAACCAAAATTAACACTGGGCTATAGTAAACAAATAAACAAACAGTTTTATAAACATCGCCAACTTAACTGGTATAAAAGACAGAACCAAGACAAAAAGCCTCTGTGTCAGCGAATAAATTAAAAATTGAAATTTGAAAAGAGAACAAAAGCGCAGCCACAGCCGCGGGCCGCGGTTATGACGTCATAATTAAGGGGCCCAACACACGACGAAAAGCAAGAGAGGGACGTGAGTCACGTCGTGCCGTGAGAAAAACGAATTTAATAAAAAAGTAAAAGTGCTTTCTTTGTACAGGGGCATGCAAAATTGAAGTTCGATTATCGGTGCATTATTTTGGGACATGATTCATTTTGGTGAGAGGCTTGAAATTTAAGATAACACGTTAAGAATTTTCGATTAGCGCGAATGATGCAACCGGTGCCAATGCATGTAACGGGATGGCGAACACGTTAATGTGAACGACCCTTTTACTTTTAATACATATGAGGTGCATTGTAAGCTGTTCACTTTGATTTGTTTATTAATCATCTATTCACGGTCATCAAGACACGCTTAATAACGTCCTATTTTGTCAGCTTTAAATTAAATATGAACGACACACGGTGATTTACGAAAGAAATGGATTATTCAATTTATTAAAAATATCGAAAGAACAAAATTTATTATAATCCTCGCTAATCTACGTAACGGTGTGTTTATTCGAATAAAAGAAGCTAACAGTAAATTCTTACACAATTCATAGCTTGAATTAATTATATAAATAACTTATTAGACCATCCAAAACAATGCAATTTACGTACCTCAGACGTGCGACATTAGAAAATTTTAGTCCGCAATAGTGACTCTCACACACCTACACCACTCTAACAAATCGATTCATTGTACATCAAAAATACACATCGTAAATCGAGTTACTGTTCTCGAGTCGAGATGACATCGATGCATCGAGTCAGCGAAACGCTGAATCGTTTCAGATGCGTCACATTTTAATTGTCCCGCATAAGGTGTGACCGTTACTGCATTCAAAATATTCAAATAAAGATCGGATAATTAACGGTACAGGTAACGGGTCGGAGGGCAAATGGGATCGAATGAGAGCATATCGATAAAAATTCGGAGCTCCTTTATTTTAATGCGAGTCATAAATATTGGGGATATTAATTGAAATCGCATTTTGTGTGAAGATTTCGGAAACTTAAGAAGGTGATTTCCATATTATTAATTCATGGAAGACTTGAAGTATAAAGGCTTTATTGATTATAAACCTAAACTAGCGACCCGTCCCGGCTTCGCACGAGTGCAATGCTGATATATAAACCTTCCTTTTGAATCACTCTATTTAATAAAAAGAAACTGCATCAAAATCCGTTGCGTAGTTTAAAAGATCTAAGCATAGGTACATATGGACAGACAGACAGCGGGAAGCGACTTTGTTTTATACTATGTAGCTACGTACGTCACGTACGTATTGATATGTAGTACTTAAGTCATATAAATAAGTTCTATTTTCCGCATCAAAAGTCGAATTCCTTCCCAAGATTGAATAGAAAACGTGTAACTTACTCAACAAGAGTACATAACACATAAATCTTGATAAAACCACGAACTCTTTAAAACACTGGCATCACAAATAAGTGTTAACATGACATTCCAGCCTATAGCAGCGTCGCCGAACAGTTGTAAAAATGAAATAGTATCATTTAGTACGGAACCCTCGCGCGGTTGACCAATAAACAGTAACCGCCGCGCGTGGGCGGAGTCGCTGCGTTTGTCGCAAATGTTATCCTTGTAGCTTGCATTACGCTCGATGGTGTGTGATGGATCTTTGATTGTTGGTATTTAGGTTTATTTGGTAAAAAAATATGTGTACTAGCTGTGCCCGGCAAGCGTTGCAATACCCGTATTTATAAAAATTTATTGTTATTAGAAACTTTCCCTGGCTTCCCCACAAGTGTACAAAGTTTCAAGTCAATTGGTCGAGCTAGGTACCTATATTTTAAATTTTTTGCGAGACTATCGCACGGCAATTGTTTTTTTTTAATTATGTTCAGTTACTTCAGTGAGATGTTAGATTATAAGCAGTGAAACAAAGTCACCCTTACCACAAAAAAGATAGACACGCGTTAAACGCGAATGCTACCAAAAATAATAATACACACTTGTTTTAGACAAGTTAGTGCTAAAACAAGTGCGTATTATGGTAGCATTCGCTTTTAACGCGTGTCTATCTTTTTTGTGGTACGGCCCAGTAAGTTGCTAGAGTAGTATTAGATAGGTCAACATCAGCTGTTAGACTTATGAAATTATTTATTTAAAATAATTCAAATTCACTTGAACTATAAATTGTTGCAGAAATTCATCATTAGGTACTTATATTTTTATCAATAAAAATCTCCAAGGGAAAAGTTTATCAGAAGTACCGTTTTTTTGGTACCAGCTTGTCTAAAAAATCAATCTAAGTAATAGGTACTTTTGATACATCTCAGAAAGCATACCAAATCTCATAATTTAAATCTCTAAATCTCAAATCTGCGTGTAAAATATATTTTTAATCATAGTTCTTTTTGGGCTTAAAGCTATAAAACTCTTAATCCCGCTTAATACCGATTATATAAAACCGTTTCTGATACGTAGGTATATCAATATGAGTGAATGTTGACTTTCATGGTTTTATTGCATTATTTAGTTTTGCCTTCGTCTTTGTTCGCTTAGCCTTTGGTATTAAAAAAAATATATAGCATCAATCATAAAAATATAAAATGTTTCATTTTAAATCACAATATACTGAGGGCCTGGCACGAACAATTTTGACGTTGCGTATCGTAAATATGGAAGCATATTTTCAATTGAAAATATACGTTTGCTAGTTTTGCTACCAATATTTATATAATTTAAATACTTATTTTATATCTCTGTATTTATAATGCTCAAATTGTAGAAAATTTTATCAAAGCGTTTTAGGACTGTTGTATTTTAGATTCTACAACAATTCGCTTACGTTTACGATATCACATCAATTATTCGTGCATGGCACACAGATTACTGATTTTACTTTAGAAATTAATAAATATCATTTTTGAAAATGGCAATTGAAAAAAAATAGCCAATGGTAGATACCGTACAATGCTGCCTGCCTCGTTGGATTTGTTTTTTTTTTCTATCGTACGTGATATTGACAAAATTGTGACTTGTATAATATTTTCATAAATGCCTATTTCTGTGTCCTGTAAAATAATTAGGTAACTATATACAGGGTGGCAGGTTAAACAGTGGAAATATTTTAAGGGGTCACTGAAATGTCAAGCCTGAAATCGCGAAAAAAAAATAAGCTGTTCTATACATTTTTGTTCACTTAACTCAAGAAAATGTATGGAACAATTGATTTTTTTTTCGCGATTTCAGGGTTGGTCCCATAGTAAAAGTTGTTCATAATGATGAGTACAATGACCCCTTAAAATATTTCCACTGTTTAACCTGCCACCCTGTATTTTTAACCGACTTCAAAAAAGGAGGTTCTGTATTCGTCCCGTATGTATGTATGTATGTTTGTATGTATGTATGTTTGTATGTGCGCGATTTTCTCAAAAACTACTGATTCGATTTGGATGGGGTTTTCACTAACGTAATCTACATACTTTGATGAAGGTTTTAGTATATAATACATTAGGTAATCATTCCTATGTACAAAGTTATATGCATAAATGTACTCACTACGTAGAAGATTTATTGTTGTACGAAGTCGTCAAAGTAATCTAACGCGAGAGAAAGAACTAAAAAGGGAAAAATAAAAACTTTTTAACAAAAAATAACCGGCTTCAAAAAGCCACTACAAAGAAAATAATAATTTTGGTTTCGGAAGTCGGTGGCAAAAAAAGCAAACAAAAACCAAAGCCACCGACTTCCGAAACCAAAATTATTATTTTCTTTGTAGTGGCTTTTTGAAGTCGGTTATTTTTTGTTAAAAAAGTTTTTTTTTTTTAAATCTATCCCAAAATCTATTCAGAACCTACCTAGTTTTCTATTATGATAATAATTATGAAATATAGATTTATAGTTTAATATCACTGTGTTTACACAGTGCTTTAAGAATGTAGATATATTTCTATTTTATGGTTATAAAATCAGTACACGCAAGAAGAAACTGCTTCATAATTATATAGATATCATTCCTAATCCGTCCACTACTAGTTAGGAGGATTAAGATACAGTCACGACACATCGTTAAATATCTGTTTAATTAACTTTCACTCGCCACCAGTTTACAGATGATGTCATTCGAACTAAATTAGTCTCGGATACTAACGCTCATAATATTACATATTGATTTACGTTAGTTTACAACGAAGAATTAATTAGTTTTATAGTCGCCCATAAACGTAAACTAATGAATAAATTTTTTAATGTATAAATTAGGATTTTTTAATAATAATTGACTGTATTTGATTAGTTAATTTGTCGAACGCGAGAGAAAAGTTTAAGGATCCTGTGAGAGACACGGCAGCGGTCCTTGATAACCAAATTAAGAAAATTGAATTTGGATTTATTTTGTAAGAAAATACTCTCAAATCTATACTTATGAAACAGTACCATGACTGACTGACAGATGAAGCTCAGCCTAAACCCGTCCACCGACATAAAGACTTATTTAGAGGAAATCTTTCGTGAGGTAAGTAGGTACTCTAGAGATACTAAAGGTTCTCCTTGTCGAACCTTTTCGAACAAGGTTCAAAAATGTTTGAAAAGCTCAGTGAACTTCTAGGGTAATTACTCGAGAAATAATTCTTCCAAATTCCAAATCTCTAAGGGCTCTTCCAATTTAGACTATTGGTTAGTACGGTTAGTTAGGACGGAAGAACAGTTCTTCCGTGATCATGGCGCATGCAACTGCGCCGAAATATCGGAAGCTCAAAAATAAACAGGTACATGGTGTAAATTCCGACATAGTTTATTCTACTAACGTCAATAACCATGGAACTTTAAAACAATAGACGATTGGTGTCGGGCTGCTGCAGTGCGGTACCCGTGCGGTGAGCAGTGCGACACCCGCACTGCTGCCACACGACTACCGCACTGCACGACTGCCACTGGTAAAGTTACATGAAGGAAAAAAACGAAATCATGTTGTTTTCCGACTTTCACACGGACGGAGTCGCGGGCACAGCTTGTTTAGAAGGCTGTTAAGCAGTTTTCAAATGAAAACCTTCAGGAAATATGATAAATGAGTTTTAAAAAATAAGTCCTAATATATTTTCGTACTATAGAAAAAAAGGAAACTTTAATGTTTAAAGCTTTACTAGTTAAAAACTGGCAAAAATAACAGCTATACCGACAAAAGCGACAACTAAGTATAGTTCGCTATAATTTATTTCTTATTAGACACAAATTAACGATTTGTTCAGTTTGTTCGGTTTCTCATTACATCGACAAGTAGTAAAAGTCAGTTAAGGATTGGTGATCATGATGTGTGGGCGTTACAACAACCTGTTAAAATTGATGTCCATTTGTAGATTTTATGACATGTTCTTCAGTCGTACTTTTTCGCAACAGTCTGTGGGTGTCAACGTATCACGAAAACTGCGCCTCTTTTGAAGTTTAGTAATTGCTGTTGCATCTTTGCAACATTTTCAGGAATCTAGAAGACTATTAATTGAATTGTTCCGTTTTAAATAGGGATTCTTCTACTTCTCATTTTGGTACAAACCTTACAAGACGCGATTTTGCCATTAGATGGCAACCTCGAAATAAACTAAGTATATAATAATTAGGTCATGACGTGGTATGACTTCAAGGTCGGGTCGGTACGGGTCCAAAGGACACGGCCGAGGCCCATAGAACGCTGGGCCTCAGATTGTGTATGTCAGTACAGATATGAAATTAGTTTGGTGTGATCGAGTATTTCAAGAGTATTTAAATTAATTTTTTATTTGTTTTTGTACGTAATTGGGTTAAAGAGAAATATTCGTGTTTGTGACAGTGAGGTTAGTATGGTGTGAATGATCCAATGAAGTACAGCCCGACTAATGAGTTCTCAATTCAAAGGTTTTAGTTGCTGTCGACATGATATAGGTAGGTACTGTGGAGGCACGCGCCAGCCAGCATGGCCCCGTTTTTGTTTTATTGGTTTTTTCAAAATGTCAACGGCATAATCATTATATTTCTTATTTATTTCGATTTTTGATTCCAATTCTTAATCTCTAAGATAAATTAGGCAAAGAACAATTAAAATATTATATTTTTATTTTTGGTTATGCTTTTATTCAAGCCCAAAACTACCAACGTCCTTTAATGCAAATGAGCTCTGGTCCAACCCCTTTCAAGGAATAGGTCGAATTTCCAATCACCCTGTATATAGTGATGTCATCCGTTAAATATAATTTGTGATTTAAATTTTGCAAAAAAGGTTCTTCGTTCTAAAACATAAAGGGGTCTCAGTAGTGAGTGTTTAACTTCAATTAGCGTTAAATTAAAAGGCACTGTCAGTTTAATTATTTCTTGATTCACCTAAAAGTATCCTTATTAGTCACATGTGCTGTAAACTGCCGTACCCACACTTTTACAAGTGTTATTATTCTCAAATTTCATCACTTCAAAACTCTTTTAGAGCTATAAAACCACAAGTGGCAGCGGCCGTATCATCATAACGACAATAAACGACCGTCAAACGATCAACCACTGACCATTTCAAAAAACAAGATTCTTCCAACTTATTACAATTTTGGCGTATTTTGGAGCTCCAAAACTTAACACTACTTATCTCAAGATCATTTAAAACGTATTGCTCATTATCCATATATGACCAGGACACAAAGAACGTATATCAAACGGAAAGCATCCACAGCTAAATCAGCTCTCAACAATATAAATTTTCGCATTGACATACATCGGCCCAACCATAAATATTAATCTCTTTTTGTTTCCTACAAACATTTTATGTTGATAAAAAATACTTCCCAAATAACTCTGGACGCGTATAAATAAAGTGTGGTAGTAAATGTCAATAATATGCAAAATAATGGATGTTAATCTCCGAGTGGATTTGTGATTTGCGAGCGAGCGCGCTTCAAAGATTAGCCGACGTCGACGGATTCCATCATGGCGTACGAATGCCGAGTTTTTATAGTCCGAGTCAGCGCGGTTGCTCGTCGACTTATATACGATAATATACCGCCTGTCAATGTTATCCATTTACATACGTTTATATGTGCTTATACTTAGCTTCTTGTTATACTGAAATTAATTTGCTATTGTGTCTACGTCAAAATATTATTTTATAATGGCAATTTTAAAGTGTCTTTTGTCACTGACATAACGAGGCGGTGAATACATCGTTTATGTTTAAAATTCCTTGTTGTAGAAGCGCCTAGTCAAGCCATTAAGCATAATCACCCTATAATGATATCCCTAACTCTACTGCTGGACACAGGCCTCCTGTGAGGGAGTGAGCCGTAATCTACCACGCAGGCACATTGTGGGTTGGTTGGACGTCACACATATCATCGATTTTTTGGTTCTAAGACACGCCGGTTTCCTCACAATGTTATTCTTCAACATTTTTTAGAGCAGTGGTGATGAATCAAAGTCAAAGCATTTATATCAATTAGACCACTTTCAGGTACTTTTGAATTGTCAAGGAGTTAGTCAGTTATAATAGTAAACAAAATAGATGCTCATTCCAAAGCGTAGATTCCAATGGAGAAGAACGAGCAAGAAACTCCATGGTTACTCTGTAATTCAAGATGTTACGATTCATGGTTACATTGTTATCAAAGCGCAAACAACACAATTAAGTAAGAACAATGTAAAAGATGTGCATTAAAAGAAAAAAAAAAGTGCACAAGGTGTGCGCTTGCTGGGGTTTGAATCCTAACCTAAGACTTTGTAAGTTAGAGCGGCTACCACTGTGCCACCATTAGGGCGTGTTTCCACCAGAGATGTGTGCGAGGGATGTATTTGTTATTCTTGGTGATACTGATGCTATAATATTTCTTCTTAACAAACATATTCCTTGCACACATCTCTGGTGGAAATGCACCCTTTCTCTGCTCTTTAGGGTACAAATCTAAACTACAATCTATAGAACGTTTAGACCAAGACAGAATGACAGAAAATTTTAATCAATTCCTCGTTTCAAAAATAGCACACAACCCCATCAAAGAAGATATTGTGCCTGTACATTGTAAGACTAGAAGCTAAGTTCATAGCGTATCTCTCCGTGAATAGGTCGCCAACGGATAACGAAAGCCGCCCACTCACGACCCGATGACATTGTTTGTTATTTTTGTTATTGCTCGTTGCAAACTGTGCAAATAGTACCTAATTAATTCCTACACACTTTCTCTACTGAGTGCGATTAACCGCCGCTAATTCGGACGATGACCTGTCTACCTACTTTTTGTTGAAGGACGAAAGTTATGCTAAGCTTTTAGACGATCTCTTTCGCCTACGGGGTAATGCAATGTTCAAAAGTATAATTATACCTACTTATGTGTCGAAGCCTTATTCCTTAGTGTGTAGCACGATTTATGATAATTTATTTTGAATGACGTAATGTGTAAGATTGGTTGTTTGCCGTTTTCAGTTCTAAAAAAGCTCTTCCTTCTAACTTTCTAGTATGAAATCTGAATAAGATCAAACTAGATTTAATATTACGAGTATTTTGATTTATTTTTTATCGGCTTCAAAACGGAGGAGGTTCTCAATTCAACGTTTTTTTTTGTTTATAATTTAAAAACACTGAACTCCAATGCTTTAACGGTTTAAAGCGAAAAGACTTGTCTGTTGAAACTTTACGAATCTTCGGCGGTGAAATTTTCGTCACTGATACTAACTTTGAAAACGTCGTTATAATAATTTTAAAATTTACTAAAGCTATTGTTTGTTTCTAGTTCATTATCAAAAACCTAAAAGGCTTACTTCCTAAGCGTTTCCGAGATTTTCACATACAGCTGTGACGCACAGAGAAACGTTTCTTAGGTAGCACATTACAGATGTTATAAGATTCAACTTTATGCCAAATAAATATCAATTGTACACTTGAAAGCAATGAATTCGGGTCATTTACAAAAATCTTAATATGGCATGCATGTTAGCTTAATGCTGATATAAACTGTATGAAGTCTACTTAGGTTTATAAAAGCTCAATTTTAAGTAGTGCAAGCTGCAGCAATAAAACAAATATCATGTAATTAAGTTATAATTTCGGAGACATTAAGATTTTTGTGACTGACCCGGATTCATTTCTCTCGAGTGTAGATATTTATTTGACACACATTGTAAAGTCCATCTATAAATGAGTCAGACATCAAGACATGACTACATTGCCAGGGCCCTATGACACCCTTGTTCAATATAATCTGCTGACATTTTAACATGTACAATTATGTGGAACGGTACCGATTGCCTTTACAACTGCACTAAAATTCACTGCCGATATATTTTAAAAGTTTTATGGCAACGAGATGAGATGGTTGTACAGTGTTGCCAGTCACAACGATCTGTTTTAATTTTTATACTGAAAAATTCGGAATCTTTTTTGTCCATCTTTTTAAAAATTATTAAATCCCCGTCGTCATATTATTGTGGATGAAATTCAGTTGAGATCGATTTTTAATGATTAATTTTACAAACATACTGAAGCTTGAATTCATATAAGTATTTCCTTTAAGTCGGAGGTTTATAAAAAAAATATATATCCTTTTTCGATTAGGTACAACGATTACATCTGTTGGGGTTTCTTCAAAATTTAAAATTTTGCTTTTTATTACATTTCTAAAATTTTTCTGAAAGAAAATAGATTTTTCTTTTCAATTGTTTTCTCTAATCAAGGAAAATATCGCAGTAGATACCTATAGGTACCTTCTTAACAAAACTTACTTTTAGTCTGGTAACACAGATCGCCTACATGCATCCTGCCGACAGGATGTTCAGATGTCGTCTGTAATCGCCCTAATTACGGCACCGCTCTAATTTGTCTCACACCTTGAAATGGAAATATAAGGGCGTTAACACACCTACACATTAGTGTAGGTGTGTTAACGCCCTTATATTTCCATTTCAATGCAGGTTGATATTCTTTTGTTTTGATGTTCTTTTATTTAAAACAATCAATGCTGATATTTATAATAATTATTGTTTTCGCAAAGGTGTTGGTTGTGGTCATTTGGCAAAGATTTGAAAATAATAATAAAATTGATATCACTGTTCCGTATGATGGAAAGCTCGTGAAAGTCACGATCAGCATGTGGGAAGCTGACTCAGCTGTCACTGTGACGACAGTTGTTCCGGCCAATGGTCTTACAGCTAAAAGCTCCATCTATGGCCTAAAGAGTGTCTCGTTAAACAGTTTGGTCAAGGGCTTGATACAGAAAAATGGACACGGCCGCTATTGTTAGGAGGACCTCCTCTTTCTGGACTCCTGACTGTGGGGAACTTGGACCCTGTACCTTATACCGACGGAGTATTACCTACTTTATATTTTTAAATACTTATTCATAAGTAGATAAATGTTTTACAATGAAAACAATGCATATTTTCAAATGAATATGCGAATTATTACAAAGCATCTACGTAGCATGTCACAAAACTATGGATAAGATTTATTGTATAGCTTGTACCTATAACTATAAAGTATATATTAAAGCGTCTGTGATTTTATATTATTTGTTTCAATCAGATATAACAGCAATTAAGGAATATCTTTCTCAACTCAAACAACTATTTAGAGACAATGTGAATAAATCCAAAAGTATCCAAATATTACATCATCACAATTTTAATTATCAAAAATTGTATCACACAGGCATTTTAACGTCTACTAATTGGAAAATTTCAACTGAGAAGATTAGCATAAAATCATAATTCTGTTTAGTTAAAATTCGAATAACATATGTGACGGTAAGCAAATTCCTTAAATACACGCGGTCCCTTTTATTACTGTACACATTTTATGACCATTACCACAGGCACCCATAATTTGAATGTGTTTAATGTTAATATTTTGCGTTCAACTCGAGAATTCTTAATAACGTATAAAAAGCGATCATGTCCACACGAAATTACCAACATTGAGGGCTCGCCGACATACGAACGCGTAAATGGAGAAATAATTGATTCTAATGATAAACGCGATGCGAAGTGATTTTACTGCACTTGCATTTGCATGACATTACGGCTTGAATAATGATGTGACAAAAAAATGAGAACACACGTTAACGCATCTTTGTTTGTGAGTGCTTATTGCATTTTTGTTAAATTGAACTTTTATGGTGCACTTGTTTTTGCACGTGGTTGTGTTTATTGCAAGTTTAATAGATTTATGAATAATGCTTCTGGATTTGTGTCGGCATAAGATACGAGTGATATATACGATAATAGCTCACATAGCGATAAAACGATTAGTCGATTGCTATTGATTGGCTGTTGTTATCTCGCTTATAAGGGCTCTAAGGGCCGTTACACATTACGCCGCAGCGGCAGCGACGCCACCGTATTTTCATACGTTTTCATACACGCGGAACCATGATTCACCGCTGCAGCCATGGCAAGTGTGTGAAATCACGTATTCAAAATGCAAGGGTGACTACAACTGCTGCCACTGCGGCGTAATATGTAAACGCCTTAACAGAAAATATTATTTTTGCGCGATACAGAATGAAGCGCTCAAAAAATCAGTGAAGTAAGTTTCAGAAATTGTTCGGGCGCTTCGTTCTCAGTCGCACACAAATTTTATGTTGAAAAACTTTTTTTAAAACATGCTTTTATAATGACTACTTTCCAGCTCCATCATGAGATACTAGACATCATCTCGGTCTATAGGATCAGGACAAATCCAATGAGCCCAACACGACGGAGCTATGTTAAGAAGTTAAGGAGTTCCTATAGCCACCTCCGAGGCTCCATCATACCAAATACGCCATTAGATAGAAACAACAAACAAACCGACAAACAGAACACAATTCTAGACGTATATATTAGTATAATCGACGCCGTCGTTACGTTGGAGGAGAACGCGGTGGTCTCAACATTCATCGTTTTGCTATCAATGTAAAATGAGAATCGTGAACGCTCGCCACCATTTTAATACAAGCTTAAACGATCGTAACATTATTTTATAAGTGTGATCGATATTGACAATACTATAAATATAAAATAGAGTGACATTTAATACGGTGAGTGAGCTTTGATTACAATAATGACGATATATATTATAAAGACATGCGACGCGAGTTCATCTAAAAAATATTAAATTCAAATAGACCAATTTTATCGCATAATATTCTTTATTCTATTGCTTATCTATTATTCCGCTTACATAGAACTGTCTAATACTGTGTTAAAACAGACTTTTTATTTTCTTCCCCTAATAATATTTCTAGCGATTTTTGAGGTTGTTGTTATACTTCATCCCCCCTCATTCTTACATTTTGTGTACTTCTTGACTTTTCATTATAAGTATTCTTCCTTCATTCTTTGTTCAATGACATCATCACTCCAGACAGATGACATCACTACCACAACCTATACAAAATACAGCCTACTCTAAAGAATCTCCGTCCTTCATGCCTTCACGTCAACCGCGCATTCTTCAAAGGGTAACCAGACGGACAAAATATTACTGCAGTGTTGCTATCCGTCCGGATTTTCCCAGATTTGTCCCAGTTTTAGAAGGAGTCCGGGGAACGTCCGGGCGGGGATTTTTAAACAGTCCGGATTTTTTTAAATATCGCTCAATTACGCCAAAAGTTGTTAAGAACTAATGAATACTAATTGTATTGTACTAGTTAATTTGGAATGCTGGGTTATGATTTTTTTTCGAAATGAAATCAATTACCTATTAAATAATTAATTTAATTTTTTTTTGTATCTACCTACCTATTTCACTTAATTTTCAAGAAGTAAAAGCCTTTTTTTTTATTTATTTTTAATATGCTGTTGCATCTGAAAATTATTATTTAATTATAATATATTATTTTGTAATTTGTATCTCGAAAATTTTATGTTTTTTGTTAGTTTACAGATGACAACCCTAAAATATTGTAACCGCCATCCCACATAGTAGCTGATAGTCATCTGTGGTCAACTTATGAATGGACCCTTTAGATTACTGATAATTCTCCTCTCATTTTGGGAAACTGAATGAGGTAAATTAGTTGTTTATAGGTTAGTTATTGATTGAGTTTGTTTAGTTTTTTTAGTCTTATGCACCTAACCATGTATCAAATTAGTTTGCGGTCAGTTTTGTGAATGAATCCTTTGAAAGATGATGTTGGACATCAAAAAGGTAAATTGGATCCTATAAGAAGTTAAATAGGTATAGGTAGATGGTTTTCGGTTATCTACAATCGAGAAATAAAAAGAAAAGTCCTGACTCACTCACTGACTGACTCATCAACGTCCAGCCCAAACCCTTGGACCTAGAAAGTTGAAATTTTGCACAGAGGTTCGCTTATGATGTTGACTAGTCATAAGGCTGGATTTTTTGAAATGCCCATGGAATAGGTACTCAAGTCTATGCGAATAGAGCCGCAAAAATTAATAGAATATATAAATCTACTTATTTAAATAGCCCGTTCACATTTGGATTTGGGTTTCAGGAAGTCGATTATTTAAACCAGTGGATTCCAACCGATGCAGCCGTGAACCTCGAGAATTGCATAAATAAAGGTCCGCGAAACAATGTTATACACCCTTAATAAATTAATATTTACTTTTGTTAATACATAATAAATTATTTTTTATATTGAACCTTAGGTCCCTGCACTGAACAACAAAGTCCTAGTGATCCCTGGCCATAAAAACCTTGGGAACCACTGACTTAAACCAATAGATATTTATGTAAAAGGTACTATTAAATTATAATCGTAATTAAAGTATTTTAATAACAATAGCATGCGGTTATGTCAATCATAATATGATGTGTAAATCACAAATTAATTTTTATGAAACCGAATAAGGACAATTGGTCGTTCCTCGAAATATATATAGACGATCGAACAATATTTACTAACAAACCAAACATACCTACTTTGTGGTCTGTGAGCGGTATGAAGATAGAACTCAAGGAATTCTGATGAAGTACAAAATTATAGCTAATCCAATCTCAAAAGTATTTTTTATAAAAAATCGTTTTCTAATTGTCAAGGAAAGCTTTTTTTATAGCGCAAAAGGTCGTAGCTATGTACACGTACAGCTATAAGGCGTCTACCAGTTATACCTATTACATTTCAATAATATAACATTCTTCATGAAATTAGAGCTGCAACACATTTGCAATTAATCGTTGGACGATAGTTGCACTGACCAAAGGCAAGCATGGATTTTGCAATTAGTTGCAAAGAGGTTATTTCTTAATTTCCTTTGATAAGTGCAACTATCGCATAACGATTCATTGCAAGTACACACTTGCAATGAATCGTTATGCGATAGTTGCAACAACAATCATTTATATTAGTGCAGGAACACTCCTGCACTAATATAAATGATTGTTGAAAGAGTTACAAAATAAAAACAATATTCAATTAGGTATTGTTCACATTTCTGTTTAATCTTAAGATATGTAGGTATGACCAATTAAATAATTATTTCAGAAGCATCGTAACATACTTAACTCATACTAAAACCTTTGCATACATTTGCTTCAAACATGTAAATTTCATTATGTAAACATATACAAAAGTGTCGTGGACGCAATAGCGCATCGCGTCGGAGTCGACGCGTATAAATTAGGTGCGCGAGCGACGGCGCGCGGCGCGGGCGCAACAAAACTACACGCCGGCGAATATCAGTTCAAACATCTAAATGTGCTTTTATACTTTACGATTGTTTTAGAAGTTTTGGTGGAGAGTGATCGTGAGGCTATTTAGTGGGATCTTTGTGGCATAAACAATATTTTTTTGGATAACTTAAAATTATTCGAAATTTTATTTGAGCTCCGCATGTTACGCAGTAGGTACCTAAGCACAGCATGTAGATTGTAGGTATATAAAAAAAAACTAGGAATTTTGTCCATAATTTTGTATCATTAATATGCTACTCCCTACCTACTTTAAAACGTTTTAATATTTGGCTATGTGGTAGAGTTGGGATAAATTATGTACCTATGTGAAAATGTCTCTCATAATTTTGCGTCAAACTAAATCTCTAAGGAATACCCGCCCTTTATAGACCAAATTTGAATTAACAACCACGTCCTGTCACGATCGTTAGCTATAAAACAGCCTACATTCACAGACGCCGCCGCAGCACCCACTAGGCGCCGTTCGGTAACCAACTGTAGTCTTTTTTCCCCTCCTCATAGTCTTTTTTCAGTCTTTTGGGGGTCCAGACTTCCTTTTTTTAATGAATCGGTGTTAACCTTCGCGTCGAACGAGAACAGGGTGCCGATTGGAGATAAACGATCATTTTCGAGCTTGTTGTTTTACGAAAAAACAAAAGTTAAATGGTAGAAATGACAGTATATTCGGCGTTCCCTTTTGTTGATGATAGGCATCTGTGGAGTTTGTAGGAACCGTTTTAAATTAGGCTTCGCCTCCGAATACGGTATTAGAATGGCGATTTTGGGAGATTGATGCTATCGTTGCCAAATCTTTCCTAATGTAAGGCTTCGTTAATTTTAATGAATAGGTATCGTGTATCTGAATTCCATAATACTTACATTCATAATTTTAAATTAATTGAAAGTAATGTGGAACATATATTATCTCAATTTAATAGGAATTTTACACTTTAAGACATGCAAGTATCCTAGCTACAGAGTTCATAAAGCTGCTATAATTTAATTTTATTGCGTAGTTCAAAGTTCAATTACTAATACTTATGCTAAACCGATCGTTAAAAATAGATTGTCTTTGTAAATATGATTTACTACCTACCTACTACTACTACCTACTTCACGTTTATTACTATTAAAAGGTAAACCAACTCATTATTATGGACATGATAATTGTTGTAAAGTAGCGCCATCTGTTATACAATTAGGAAAACACAATGTTTTAGATTTTTTTATAATAATGATTTTGTGGAGATTTATCATAAAACTTATATTTCGCAAAGCACCTTGTCTTTATGAATGAAGTTTATCAACTTTGTATTCGTTTTAGTTAGGCTTTTATTGATTAATCGGTGTGGTTTCCGTAGTCGTGCTACTCGCCGCTAGATGGCGCGTTTGTCCTAGTAGTGGAGTAATATTGATTCATTGGAAACCTAGAGAGAGCAGGCTGCTTTATTTAATAAGTTAAAAGTTTATCTTATAGACAAAAACTTTTCCTTTCATTTTCAATTACTAATAAATAATCTGTGTTCAATGAGACAAAACCATGACTCTCTCTGAGTAAAACATGCGGATTGGTTTTCTAGAGTCTGATCCAATTACCATAATTTAAATAATTATATGAATATTATTTAAAATTGGTTTTATACCTTATTTTACTATAATACATTTATCAAAGACATCGTACCTAGTACCTACCCAGTTTTCTAAGTAATTATTGTGCTTTGCGAATATACGGTACCTATAATTGTCACTGCATCTAAAGACCGACAAGTTAATTTATATACCCAACAGAAAAATAATTGATTCTAAAAATAAAAACCAATAAAATAAAAGCTTTTAACACTATAAATCTAACCCTCCCTAAAACATCTCTATCGGTCCCCAAAAAAAGAAACCATCCCCATTAAACCCTATCTAATCTAAGAATGATAATTACAAATGTTCCAATAATCTTTGCATTGAAAACTAACAAATTAGCAAAGTGATATAACAAGCTACCGATAAGGGCAGGGCGTGAGTGAGTCCATTCATAAAGATTGGCCCAAAGCAAATTATTATCTGTGGTTTCAACAAGACACTAAAACATATCTCAGCGAACACAGGGTTGGACTTAGATTTAAAACATGTTCGAATTTGGGAATAGTAAAATATTTATCACTAAAAATGTTTAAATTGGAGTTAAACTGTATTATAACAGTACATAAAACAGTATCTACTTAGTGACTGTTTACAGCGAGCTATCAAGAAGCTTATTAATTATTTCGTCTAATCATTTTTTTTTCTTATTTAATTGTACCGCTTTACAAGTATAGGTATATTTTTAGTAAATAAAAAAACATTCTACTAAATTTGTGTTCGTTCATAAAGTTTGACGAACACAAAAGCAAATTATCTGTTGCCACAACAAGCCGCTAAACAGTTGAGGATTTACGACTTAAATCACTTTTTTTTTTTTTTTTTTTAATGGCCTCTCGCAGTTAGCTTCTAACAGCCGTCACTGCTTAACCGGTCATCTGGTGAGGACTTACAAATGCCTCCAGCCAGGCTTAAAACTAAATAAAACTACAAACTAAGCGACCACACGCTAAGGGCACCCCCTACTGGGGTACGGGCCTCGGCTTAGGGCGTCGCTGGGGGGAGGGCAACTAGAGGGAGGGACTACTAGCTGGATCGGTTCATTATTTTGGGTCGAATTTAAATCTACAGGCTCAGCGCGGGCTGGCTCGAGCAAGGGTCGGTTAGGGGACTGAGTCATACGCGGCGGCGGACTCGGGTCATGATGGGGACGTCGCGATGGGCCTCATCGGCGAGGTCGGAATGGACGACTTAAATCACGTCCCTCCCTGCCTAATAAGGCAGAGATGGATTGTGATGTTTAGGGATATTAAATACTACCTACACAGTTCATACTCTGATGATAGATTTCACTATTTAGCCAAACAAATAATAATTTCCTACATATAAAATTGATGTATTTTGTTAATTATAGTTTTGGTATTGAAACATCCTACTAATATTATAAATGTGAAAGTTTGTGAGGATGGATGGATGTATGGATGTTTTTTACTCTTTCACGCAAAAACTACAGAACGGATTTTGATGAAACTTTACAGTAATACCTATAGCTAAGCTAGCTAGCTAAGCTAGTAATCTATATTCTCGCAATATTTTATAGATAGAGTGTTGGATATTTCAATTTTTACTAACGTTAGACGACAATATAAAGATTTATAATAAAATCTCACTATATCCCACTAATATTATAAATGCGAAAGTTTGTGCGTGTGTGGGTGTGTGTGTGTATGTTTGTGTGTATATTTCTTACTTCTTCACGCTGAAGCGGCTGGACGGATTTGGATAAAATTTGGGAAAGAGATAGTCTGGGACCTGGAATAACACATAGGCTACTTTTTATTCCGGAAAACGCGAGCAAATCCACGAGCGTAAGCTAGTTATGACATAAAATCAAACAAAATATCAATCAGTTTATTATTTTCATCTCAAATCTCATCTCGTTCTTGCGTCCTTTAATCCGGCTCTGTACAAAGCTCTAAATCGACGGCTCCTTTTCATGTCTAACCGCGGGATTATAAACCGTTCGTTAACTCCACGTTATTAAATATTCCCGAGCGCCACCGGATGTGGGTGGATTTCTTTATGGATTAAAGCCGATGCCGCCCTAATTTTCATATTTCAGCAAACATGTTTATGTGTGAATTTTAGCCATCGTAAATTGGATACTCATGATACCTACTCTGTAGATATTGGCCGCCCATGAAGTTTCTATAAAGCCCGTCACAGACGTAGCTATAATATATATTATTATGAATCATAGCAAGGCATATTACGACATATTTTCTATATAAATTTTCGAGTGACCACACACGCAGCTATAAGATATATTTTTATGACGTTACCGTTTCTATAGAAAATATATCGTAATATGCCTTGCTATGATTCATATTAATATATATTATAGCTACGTCTGTGACGGGCGTAATGATTAAAAACGCAAGTATGTGTTAATAAAAAAATGGCCAGTGAGCTGCTCCTGCTACTGATGTGGCGATATGTCAAAACATCGAGATTTCTGTGCTGTATGACTGTAACTAAGTTAAATAATAACGTATCACTTATTAAGAAAGAAAGAAAGAAAGAAAAAATGTTTATTCGGAGCATTTTGAAACACATACAGAAAAGGAACAATAATGTCCCGTATTACCATTACACAAAAATTAAGCTAGCCTCTAAGGGCGGGTTGTTTCAGCTCCACTTAACGCACGCGTAAACGTTAAAAATGGCGCTAACTATCGTCAAACCAGAAAAAGTGTTGTTTCACACAATGTTGGCCTTAACATACGTTAAAAAATAACGATAACCGTAACCAGTGCTCCACCCACTGGTTAACGTAATTTTATTTTAAAACAGCTGCGTCAAACAGTAATAAACAAGGATTCTCTTTTGTATTCGTCTCTTTATTCAACGATAGTTCATCTGGTCATGTTACAATAGTGTAGAAAAAAAGAAAAAGTATTTAATACACGTGTTAATAACCTAGACCTATGGGACGAACAGGAATTTATTGCAAGATATCGTGTAGCTTAATTACGCGTCATGTTTTTTAGGGTTCCGTAGTAAAACTAGCAACCCTTATAGTTTCGTCCCGTCCGTCTGTCACACACACGTTAAATGTACAGTTCATAACCAATCTGTATGAAACTTTGCATTTAGATGTCTTCTGTAAGCCGCCATAAAGGCCTGTAGTAAAGTTACGATAAATAAAATAATTAGGGGTGACCCCCATACATGAAACTGAGGGATGAATAAAAAAATTTGCGAGCACCCCTTCCTGTGGGGTATCGTTGGATAGGTCTTTGAAAATAACGAGTTTTTTAAATTACTTTTTTATTTAAGTTCTTATTAAGTGAACTAGAAGCTCCGAAAGTCGTTTACAATGTGTGTGTCCCCCCCTGTTATTTTCCAATCGCGTTATCAAAACGTCTGAAAAAATGGTTTGAACAAGATCCGTTAATAACTTTTTGAAACATTCACTATTTTCAGTTTTGACCGCAAAAATAACTTTGTATTTCATTATAATATTAGGAAATACAAACTTATGTTTGCAGTTGGAAGACTGAAATACTTCTTCGTACGGAACCCTAGACTGTGCGTGTTTCGACACACTCTTGCCCGGTTTTTATATGTAATTATGAACGTGCGCCGTTACTATTTACACTGGGCCCAAAAAAAAAAAGTTCTCTGTAGAAAATAATACCACATATCCATGAAGTCCAAAAATAATGAGAAACAGAGCAATATCGTTACTTTAACAAATAGCATCAAGCCTATTATATTTACTTTGGTCTAAAAGTATTCATTTAGCAGCAGTAGTAATTTTTAATCACCAAAACTTCTCGCTTCTGCTGCGTTACATTATTGCAACTGAGCTATTGTCGAATAATATGCAAACACAGTATCACGTTATGAACTTCTGGCTTCTTTAAAATTCAACACGGATCAATGAAGTTCAATTATTCTTATCTATAACATCTACGAATAGGAATAGGAATACAGAGATAAACAGTACGTAATTATGGTAATATAACATATAAATTTAAATTCGCGGTTAAAACGTCTAGCTTGTCAGATAAAAATTGACGTTTACAAATACGTATTGCCATAATTAAAAAATCTCCCAACCATTTTTATTGGAAAAAAGTGTTGCTTTCTACTGGCAGCCCGAATAACTTTGACGGTCGGTGTTTTATGCAATGAAACAACGCTTTGTATTTAACGAACGTTAAACATCTCACGTTAACGTTAATATTTAACGTACGTATGTTACGTTAACCAACCGTTTGAAGCAACCCGCCCTAAGTACATTATTACTTAAATTAAATGTTATGAAAAAAAAGATAATCTATAAACAAGATAAAAAAAAATAATAAAAAAAAAGTCTGTAGAGGGTAGTACACGTAATCGTGGAGCACTTTATGTCATCGAAGGCGTGTCTCACGGATGCTCCGAATGGGTATCCAGCTCAGCATAAGCCAGGCAGGGTACCTGACGCTGGTATTCTGCTGGATCCCTTATATTATATAGATTATACACTTAGGTATAAAACCTTCCGGAATAAATTCTCTAAATTATCGTGAAAAATCCATTGTGTAGTTTAGAAGAACTAAGCGCATAAACGGACAAACACGAAGAGCTATTTAGAGATTTGAAATAATTGAGGTGGTACTTCTTTCGAGCTATCATAGCCTGGCGAAATACTCCTACCGTAACTGATACTGTGGATTGTTCAAATTGAAAGATATTATAACAAAATGATAGCCTAGTGGATTAACCATGTGCCTCCCACGGCGAATGGTTCGAGTTCGATCAGAGGGACGCACCGCTGACTTTTCGAAGTCATGTGCGTATTAGAAATTAATTATCACTTGCTTTAACGGTGAAGGAAAACATCGTGAGGAAACCGGCATGTCCTAGAACCAAAAATTCGAAGACATGTTACGTCCACCAACCCGCACTGGGCCCGCGTGGTGGACTACGGCCCACTCCCTCTCACAACGAGGAGGCCTGTGTCCCAGCAGTGGGAACATTATACGCCGATTATGCTTATGCTTATGCATAACAAAATATTTTTTTCGCTTGTTTTGTTTCTCAAATAGCACATTACACACCACAGTCAAATTATATACCTAGGTATTAGGTGTTATTTTATCAGGATTTGCGATTTCTTTGACGTTAACCAGACCAAGCTATTAGATTGTCTAAAAATGCTCAAATTGAAGATAAACAGAATTTATGTGATTGCACGTAAATATAAAAATAACGTTTACATAAATCTCTCTTTCATCTTAAATCTTTGCGAGGTTAACTTTGAGATTTTATTGTAATCAATATTAATGATATGCAGTCGTCTTGATTAGTCTAAATACTTTGTTTAGTGTAGTATTAGGCTATTTCAGTGGCTCCATGTCTTTATAAAGCCGCACCGGATCCGTACTTGCCAGATGAGTCAAGCTCCAATTAGTTGTTCCGCAAAAAATACCTCCAAAACAATAAGGGCCTCACAAATAAACTCGGAATAAAGTAATGCAAAAATAACGTCGGTGTAAACATACATTTTTTGACGTTTATGATATACTTGTCATAACTTTATTCATTGAATAGACATTGATCTCTATCATCATTAGCTACTCATTCACTCCTCTACACTAAACCATTCACACGACCACAACTAAAGAACATTTAAAAATCCAACACCCATAATCTCTAAGATAACACTCGTTTCAACAAATAGGTGCAAACGCGGCGGCACAAAGCGACCAACTCCCAAGATACACAGATAAGGGAAACCTCGAAAAACTGTCAGTTTGCAAAACTTACAACATTGTTTTACAGATAAACATCTGTGCAAGACCACTCAATGAATATAACTGTACCTGCTTCCTAACTATTATGTATTACAATGAATGTAAGCTCCAAAGTAGCCGACAATGTCAAACAAAGTGTTCTGGGACTCTTTGTTGCAAAGGGTTTGTAAGCTGCATTGAATTAAATTACATTATACGGGACTTGTAACGCCTTGACGCTTCTGAACGCGTTAGAAACGTGTTCGGTGATGCAAATGTAATTGTTTTCGGAGCTTGCGATTTGAACATTCTGGTAAATGGATTTTCCGATTTATTTCACTTGTATAATGATAACACTAGGATGTGGTCGTCTTTATGTAAACGTGAGATCCGTTTTGTGATGCTGACGTTTTGAACAATGTTCTACGTCCTTGCATTGTCCCGATATACAATAGGCATGCACTTGCACTATCATCATTCGCCTAGCCATCTAGTTAGCTAGATGCAGTTGAATATTAATACGACGTCCACGGCTGAATTTAGGTATTCCCCAAGCATTGCAAGGCTAGTATACCTTAAAGTAAATTGCCAACTCCGACAAAAAACCTTTCAAAGGACCATTATTAATATTTTTTCCAGTTTCTATACGTACCTTATTCTATATGCTGATGGTTGTGTTTATGCATACAACCTCATAACATCTGGCCTCATAACCGGCGTCTGTGTCCAGCACAATGCAAGTAGGTACAAACATTCCGCACGCGAAGTAACACCATATCCTTGGGAATGTAACGCTCTCCCATCGAAATATTTCAAAACTCGATCACTATCTCGACGACTATGCATCGAGTTATTGAATGAGACGTGAAAAATGATGAGCGAGGAGCAAAGGCTTTGCCGACGATTGCTCATCTCTTTTTTGTTCCCCAGAAACTCGACAGGCGAAAAGGGAAGGCGAATTTAAGGTGGACAAAGCGGTGTGATGCGACAGTGTTCTCGTGAGGTCTCCGAACAGCGGGGGGCTACCTTGCAGCGAGTCCCTGTGGGCCTTCTCACAGTTTTGTTGTCACGTAATTAATTTATTGCACTTAGGTAGTGCAATTAAGTGACGATTCGTGAGCAGCTGGACGGTGGGCCTCTAATGGGCGGTGTGTTTGCCCTCAGACGTAGGTCTGTTCTCGAAATTGAGATATTAGCGGTGTCTGCTTTTGGCAAAATTAGAGCGGCGAGCTTTGTGTGTCACGGGGATTTATTGGTGGCGTATGTTATGTATTTTATGATGATATATTAATGTTCTATGTGTCTATTCTTATGTGTGGAGGCGAGTTATATATTAGAGGTAGTAGTCGGCACTGAACTTGGTTCTCAGACATAATTTCGGAGGGATAAAAAAAAGTGAAGCTTGTTTTTGATATTAAAGCGCCGTTATCTGCGTTATTCTTGCATTTATTTTTTGTTTTCTACATAACTGAATTATTTTGAATGAGTATTTATCGAACTCATGTCACATACATACATATAGAACTCCCTTTTCCCCAAATCAGAACTAAAATAGAACCTCCATCGCTGACTATGTGGAACAAAGATAGCTCACTAAAGAATGTGAGTAGACAAAAACTAGGCTATAAATAGGTTATCTAAGTTATTAAATCTAAGGTCAAGATGTCTGTGGGAGAGTTGATTATCAGGCGACTGGTCCAGAGGACATTGTCCACAAACCTGTCTGAAACACGTCAACAGAAGAACCAATATATCTTGACCAGCGGCCCAACATGGAACTATATTAAAATGTACCAAATTTGACGTAAAGTTGACACTTATCTTTGCAAGTAGCTACGCGATAAAGTGCCAAGATAAACTGAACAAGTTTTAAAGGACCAAAGGTTATTGTATTATTATATTACGTTATAATGTTTGCTTGTTATGTACTTTACGAATTTATGGACCATTGGATTACGTGATACGGGTTTAATTGAAGTAGGAAGTGTTGAATGGATTTGAATATTTGTTGGGCTGTATGGGTGGTATAAAACTTGTCAGTGAACAAGCTTAGTTAACTGTACAAGGTAAAGAACGTAAGTAAACCTAAAGTTAAATTATAAACCGCAAAATCCACGTGCAGATACCACACTATTAATTTTAAGTTTGTCATTATAGCCCTACATACCTAACACAAATTATCCTCAAAGTAGACTTTCAGTTCCGCAAAGGCTAAATAACCAATTAACGCAACAGTTGCGGTTACATAAAAAGGTCACATCATAAATAAATAGCTTTAAAAACCATGTTTCACACAAGATACTTGTAAATACAAAGTGGCTAAAAGCTATAAACCGAACGAACTGAACTCTCGCAATAACATACGTTTCCATAAAAACATCACGTTTAAACATGTCGGACCGACACAAAACACCAGTTAAAACTAAATCTCGAGTTATGTCCTCCGCTGATATGAAACTCCGATGTGAAAGGCTTCCTAATGCACAATTTCATACTTTACTGCCAATAAAAACGGGTGCGGTTGAGATATATGCTCCATAAATATACATTAATAGATCGAATAATTTGGTGTAAACTAAATGGAGTGTTCGCCCCGTGTGAAAGGGGCCGCGCGTTGAAGCGCGCGCCTCTGATTGGTTAACGCTTCGGCGGTGAACATTGTACTCGATTTGTTGAGCCAATTGTTGGGCTCACACGTAGGGGTTATTCGAGGGGGTGAGATTATTATTTAAATTCTTTGCATGATTAGTCTGTGCTACATTCACAGACGTAATGCAACGGCTGATAATTTTTAAATCATTAGCATTTTCAGCTAATGACATAACTTCAATGTGACGTCCAACAAAAATAATTAAGTAATAACATCACTTACAAGCGATTACAAAGATTAGAGATTCCAGCGCAAACAACTTAATTAACCGTATAAATTTGACAGAAGTGGGTGAATAAACCTCTAAAGTATTTCGTCCCGTGTGCACGGTTTAAGCTCCTCGATGATTATCTGGCGTGATAAATGGACCGCGTCAGAATTTATTGTGGGCTCAGACCCTCACTATTGTCTCAATGAATACTTTTTTATTGTCATAATATTATAGAGTTGGTATGACAAGTGGCGTTTAGGATTATGATGCATTTTTCTCAAATAGCACCCTCTGCAATGACCGGCGAGTCATTTCGTGTCGGATCGTAAATTGATTTTGATGTCTTTTTTATGGTGTATCGGAATCGATTTTTGTATTTTATTGGCGATGCTTTTTCATATGTAAATATATTAAATTATGTGTCTGATTGAGTATTTGGCGAGGGTCGTAGGAATTTTCTATTTCGATTGAAGTTTAGAGCTTAGGTTCTAAACTCAGGCTTCAATGATCTCTACTTCTCTACACAAGGTTGTTGGCATGATTTTTTACCGTCGCGTCGTATAAAATAAATGATATAACAACACTTTTAATTTATTGAAGGCACAGTTTATAACGTGTTCATACGTGACGTGTGCCTTAAACGAGCGCTCGCCTTTTAATTTTTAACAAAAGAAGTTAAAATGACGACCATAATCTTTTTATAACTTATATTCTATATGAATACAAATGTGGTGTGCCGATTATACTATATATTATATTTGAATTGGTTTTATGATACTAAATATTTGGACAGGGGTTTTATCGGTGCAGTAACATGATATTTTTGAGAGATGCTCTTTTGTTTTGTAGTTTTATGATTATTAGTCTATGCGGAAAGACTGCTAAAATTGCTTTTGTGGGAATTGAGAAAATGTAAGCATAAAAAAAATAAACGCATGACATAGGGACTTGGGAACTTTTGTGTGATATTGAGATATTAATACCTAATAGATTATATTTGGCTTTGAGAGAAAACGTAAATAATGGAAGTGTAACCCGACCGAATGTGAAATCTCGCCTTGTACAGTGTTGTGTAAATTGTGAATGTTTGTAGTTCTTCTTACCTTATATCAGTATAATATTGGCTGCTTAGGTTGTTATGTTAAGATGAACCCAAACACCAACAAATACTGACTGATATCAGTCGAAACATAATAATGGTAATGAAATAAAGCAGTATTTAAAAATAAGTGTTTGAAAAAGATAGGATAGATATCTTGCTCAAATTTTGAGCAGCCCGACTGGGGAAGTACCTTACAGAATACCACAGCCAAATAACACTACTCTTCGATAGTGATGCGTTCCTGTAGTGAGTAACGTCGCCAGAGCAGTTAAGGATGTGCTGTGTTGATAGCGGGGGACCTGTTTGTCCCGTAAGCTGTCGGCATAGCAAAATCTCATGTCGGCAATGCGCATGTGATACTCGGTATTGCAAGCATTTCAAAGGAGGTAACCGCTCACCATTGGACGGCCTGTTTCCACCATCGTTGTAGAAATTTCCGTACAAAATGTAAAAATATAATCACAAAAAAAATAATTTAAGTGATGTAACTA
Organism: Thalpophila matura; assembly: GCA_948465475.1. NCBI lineage: Eukaryota > Metazoa > Arthropoda > Insecta > Lepidoptera > Noctuidae > Thalpophila > Thalpophila matura. Next base: position 5,241,284 of record OX419187.1, on the reverse strand, counting down.
CACATTAACAATTTTCGGATTCTCCACGCGTTTCTGATAATCAATCTTGATAGACAAACAGACAGGCAGATGAATAACGAAGTAAGTTTATAAGTTCCTTTAGAAGTACGAATCCCTAAAAAGCAGTAGGTACCTATAGTTTTTCCATTAGTAATTCACCACAAGCTTGTTAGGTCTGACTAAGACTGTATTATCATCTTAGTTTTCCTTTTATTTATCGGTGTGAGAAGATTGAGGGATTATATGGAGTGAGTGAGCCACAGTAGGTACTCGCCGGGATACCTACTTAACAGTTAATATTATGAGCTGGGTTGGATTTTCCCAGGTTATAATGGTATAAGAGTAAATACTCGTAATTATTTTTAGGAAGGAAAGGACATTGGCAGTTTTGGGCTTGATATGGTACAATAATAAAAGCTTAAACCAAACCAAAAAACCAAAAATAACAATATATTTTAATTGTTCTTTGCCTAATTTATCTTAGAGATTAAGAATTGAAATCAAAAATCGAAATAAATAAGAACTAAAATGATTATGCCGTTGACATTTTGAAAAAAAACCAATAAAACAAAAACGGGTGCATGCTGGCTGGCGCGTGCCTCCACAGACTGAATATCATGTCGACAGCAACTGAAACCTTAGAATTGAGAACTCATTAGTCGCGCTGTACTTCATTGGATCATTCACACCATACTTAACCTCACTGTCACAAATACGTTAATTTCTCTTTAATCCAATTACGTACAAAAACAAATAAAAAATGAATTTAAATACTCTTGAAATACTCGATCACACCAAACTAATTTCATATCTGTACCGACATACACAATCTGAAGCCCAGCGTTCTATGGGCGTCTGCCGTGTCCTTTTGGGCATTTTAATCTACATAAAACCTACTTAAAAATTCTACCTTGGTGTAGGTACCTACCCAGTCATGAGCTCAAACGTCGCCTACGCATTAACTGATTTTTCGGTCTCTCTGGCGGAATGAACAAGACGGCAGGCGCCGAAGCTGCACGCGATTGGTTCGTCAGTCGATGCTCGTCGTCCATTGGACTATTCTCTATTACGTATTGTCAACTATCTATTCAGCCAAAAATGTACATGCGTGAACTGTGCTCATAGTTCACGTCGGCACCTATAGGTACCTAGATAATGTTCCAAATAAAACAGTACGCGGAAGTAAGTATTAGGCTTTATAGAGCGTCATCTTTGTCGCACGAAGCACTAGCGATCTGGTAGGTATATCTAATAAACAAGTCAGCGACACAACTTCATATAGCACGGGGTCTCATCAGAAACAAAGTAACATTTGTTGAAATAACTCATAATAGATGGCGTTATAAGTATCAATAATTTGTTATTGAAGTTTGTGTAAAATTGAGAACATTAAAAAATACATCATGAAAAATATTTGTTCAAATTTTGAAAATTGCTTTAAGCGCGGAAAAATGTATAGCCCGAAGATAGCCCGCACTAAATCGGTCACATTTCTTTGTATGAGATGATGCATCTGTACGTATAGTATTATATTATCTGTGCATATAGGTATGAGTGAGGGATACGACGCTTTTTCTAAAACTTGATCTGTAATATGTAGGTAGGTACGGTACCTACTGTCGGTTATTGTAGCTATTTATTTGTTGACCTTTGCTTGATTTTAATTAAAAAAACCTTTTACGCATGAACATTCAGTAGGTTTGGATTGCGGTCAACTACAGGTAATACCTAAATTGATTTTCTTTATTTCTTAGGGGCTGATGTTTATCAAGGTAAAGTTAGGAAAAACCTAAACGAGTAAACGTAGGTCCAACTGCATGCATAAAAAAATTAGGCCATGTGTATCAAACTATTAAATCACACCCAAATATATACCATACGATCCGACCTTCGAGATCTTCCAAATCTCTTCTGTAAAGCGCTTTGCACACCTGTCGGACGCATGCGCACGACAGCTGTCCAGTCGCACGTCGCCAATTGTCCGTGTGCACCGTGCCTATACGCGAACAGTAATGAGATTAAATCTCTTGGTGGCATATGGGTGTTAAGATACCAGGTGCTTATGTAGAATTAAACTGATATGTTATAGAGAGCTGGCCAAATTATATTAAAAGTTATGTGTAAGTTTATTACATGAAAATGGATGAGGTCAATGTTGCGCTGTAATTATTATAGTAAGGTTTGGTTAATTAGTGTAGGTAAAAAAAACTTTATTGTACCTATAAAAATGCAACTAAATTATCTATTAAATAACTTTGTATAAGACTAGCATTTTTATATTTCATGTGCTGTATTTTTGTAGGTAGGTGAGTTTTCAGTAAAAGCTACACGTAACACGCACGCGCTCGTTGAAGTCTTTCCTACGCGCGATAGGTGAGTGCGTGCGTTACGCGCTACGCTACGCTAGGCCTCGTCCGCACGGTTTAACTTCAAAATGTATAATACAGCTATCGTAAGCACTTAGTACAAGCATGCTACATAAATCATACAGCATCATCATAATCAAAAAATATCATTGATATTCACACCATTACACGTAAACTCAAATAAGCAAGTATTGTTTGCCAAAATTTTCTCGTATTACCATTTACCTACAAAAGAATCTTTATACATATAATAACGGAAATGCCACCAACGTGCCCCGGCACATCGCCATCAAAGCCGCCGCGAATTCCTCCGCATATTGTGCGATATCCTGCCAAAGTCATAAATAAAACTGAAATGATCGCCACGTCACCCGCACCGCACAAAAACCGTATTTGACGTCTAAATTATTGCCAGTAAGCATTTTCAGCAAGCACACCGCCCCCTCAACAAATCGCCCCCGTAGCAGATGAAGCACCATCAACAATAGATACAGCAAATACATCAGATAAAAGAATTTTCAAAACAAACTCAAAATACTAAAGCGTTTGACACGAGCATCCGCTGGTGAGCAAAAAAGCGTGACCAATCGTGCATGTAAATTGGACCTTATATCAATATTTTGAGAGGCTATTTTGTGATGGCGTCGCGCGTGCTTTGATCCCGCGATAGATCTCAATAGCGGTGATTAAAGGCGCCTGTGATTTTAGTTGAATGCTTTTTTTGCGGCCTTCATCGGCCATACAAAATAAACGGGACACTACTGTAAAAGAATATACAATTATTGGGCTTTGAATGGTTACAGCGGGGGTGAAGAGACCATAAATTGTTATTTTTTTTCACGTTCGCTCGAATGTTGGAAATCTTTTAAAAATCATAAATGTTAGTGGATTTATTGTCAGGGGAGTTGGCTCATGTTGACTGTTTGTTGGCTGGACTATTTGCTAATTATACGCTTCGATATACGGAACCAAGGTATCTGTGTTTATTTGTATCTTTTTGTCACTTCCTAATGTTAAGAGTATCTTTTTAGCACTTACAGTTTGAGCTTTTATCACTGAGTTTATATGCAACATTTGGCATTTACTTGGATACGACGACCTATTTTTGATCACCATTGAACGTTTATATTATGATGAGTCATTTTTTGTATTCACTTTTACAAAGATTTTAATTTTAATCAAAAAAGTATTTAATACAAAATAGGTCGTATTTTTTTAAACTAGCTAAGCTTTGTTCAGTGTAAAGTTTTTATTTTCCTTAGTAGAAATGTCTATGCTCTTCTTCTGGTACTAATCAATTTTCATCGAATAGTAGCCTAGGCGCTAAATGTACCAAAGAAACTAACATACTAATACCGTACTCATTTTCGCAATGTAAGAATTCGATAAAATTTACCTAAATTAAGTATGTATCATAAAATAATAAAACAAACTAATATTTTACTCCTAAAATTAAGTCAATTAAAAATATTGGTGCCGATTCTGTTGTTTACGAACTAAACTAATTTGGTCTTATTATGTCTCTTTCTAATAAAAAACATGAGAGAGGGATAGCAGATATTTAATCCTGTCAAATTAGTCCACTTGAATAGTTTTAATGTCAATTTAGTCCTAATCGCAAAAGGTCACGACTATTTTCAGTATTTTCCCGTAAATGCCAAGGGCGTAGACTAATTTGACAGTTCTAAATATTTTCTTTTCTGTCCTTTTTCAATGATATTTGCAAGAAAGAGATATACGGTCGGTTGCAGAAAATTAATTAAATTTTAATGGAGGCATTAAACATACAATTGCTATCGTTAAAGTCTCCTTTAAAACTTAATGACCTTTTCTGCAACTCAGCGATAGTGTGATTAAAATTAGTCGCACTAAACTAATTTTAATCACACTATCGCTGAGTTGCATAAAAGGTCGAATAAACAGAATCAGCACCATTGTTATTGTTTTTTCCGCTATTATGCATAATGTTCACCCAAATTTTCTTGCACCATTTTTTCGACACTACGCGATTTCCTTACATCTTCATTGAGGAGCAAAAGGTGTTAATAGCTGTGCTGACGCTCATTATGTGAGTGCGAGGTGCTATCGTAAATTTGTTTCTTCAAGGACACACAACAAAAGAACCAAGTGTCGTTCAGGCCCAAAGTCGATTTTACAAGAGGCTGCATGAAGCGCGCGTGTGGGCCTTCTGTGCGGAAAGAGTAGGGTGGATGAGATTGGTTTAAAGCTAATTTTAAAATATAAAAGTAATGTGTCATTTATTGGTTGTTAAAACAAAAGACGTATAAACTCATGAAAAAGAAAACGGAACAAATTTAACGATGTTAAAATGTTAAGTCCATAAATTACTTTCAAGAAAGTAATTTATGGACTAATGAAAGTATTTTTTTATTAATCAAGATTAATAAAAAAATACATATTAATACAAACACAATGTATTTTTTTATTTTTAACATCGTTCAATTTTTTTTGTACCTAGGTCAAAAAAATTACAAGAAATTATTTCAGCATACGTGTTTTCTTTTTTATGAGTTTATACGTCATTTGTTTTAACAACCAATAAATGACACAGAACTTTTATAAATTAAGCAAAGTAGGTACCTATATATAGTCTCTGATAGCACTGAATCTTAACTACATATTATTATCTTGTAATTATTATCTTTAACCTCTTTTACTAATTTTCCACAACAGCACATTTTTTGGTTCCTTCATCAAAAAAACATTCTCGCAGAAAATTAAAAACCTCATTAATTAGACCCATTCATATCCACAACATACTATCGGTCTCGAATCTCAATAGGTCACCACTGTCCTCATGAATGGGTGGTATCGTCGGGGGCTCTTTACAACACACGTTTTGTATGGAATGTTGTAACAAAAAAGCCTTAGATACACACCGTGATTAATTTACATCTACCATCACTAACTACACTAGCCATTGAAAATTCAACCTTACTGAATATTTCTTAAGGGTGTGTATACTTTTGGTGGGTGGTAAATTTATGTTGGTAAAAAGAAATAAAATAATCTAACTTGCAAGATCGGTCGGTAGGTTGGGAGGAGTTTGTTTTAGACGCTTTATTAATTATGTCCAATTAATTTCGGAACGGTTCGTCTGGTATCGCCATTTTTCGTTACGGTGGTCAGTTTTAGCGGTTTGTGTGTTGATAAACTTTTTAAATTATGACTCTGTTAATTTGTTAGGGGCGTCCGAGAGATATTTTTTTGTTCAGCTAGATGTGAAAGTGTGAAAATAGAGGTATGCTTTTCGAAAAGGTGTTTAGTGATCTACCTTTACTAATTCGAGTTCCTTGACCGCTTATGAAATGTTGATTTATGAATCATAGTTAATTAACTATTAATTAGCAGTTACAAAGTAGTTGACAAGGTCTTAAAATAAAGCTACGAAGCCGTCTCATAAAAATCCAGTCATCAAACTTTTAATTTATGCAAATTCGCATAATATTATTATAAAACAATATTCAACTTTTACAATAAAATCTTTTATAGCTCGAAAGGATACCTCAAATTGCTTTATTAGGCGGTAATATTGCTCCGCATTCATAACGCTACTATCAGACCACTTATGAAAATCTTTCTAACAAGCGTAAAACGTCCAATCAATATAAAATTAATAGCCGATCAAAAAAATATACCCGAACGAGAACTTTTGAGTTTTTTCGATATTTTTTTTTGTTTGTTACACCGGTGTCGCCGTGATTTCACACGTCTATAGGTATGTCTTTTATAATATTTTTCGTGGCATTGTGCTAAGCGATCGCCGCAGCGGCGCCGGCGCATCCGATTATGTTATTGTTAAAGGACCGAATTCTTTTATTTGACCTACGCGACATTCCTCCGAGGGTAGTGTTTTGCGGTGCCCACGGATGTTCGGACTGTATTTGTTATACATTGATGGTAGATGTGATATGATAAGCTTAGATCGAGAAGTTTTTTGTTTTTAAGTGATTAAGGATGGGGTTCTCTAGTTTTGTGGTTATTATAAAATGTTTGAGAAGGTAAACGACATCTTTGAAGTTAATGACTGTGTTTGATAAAATTCCATTTGGAATTAGGTAGGTATATTAATTGAGGAGCAGTATATCATTAATTTTTTTACTAAAAAATTAACCCAAAGAGAAACAGACGGAGAAATAAATAAAAGGAAGATTTTAAATTAATTTATATTCAAAGTATAAAAACAATGATAATATTTTAAACAAATGTAGTAGAAAATATGGAAGCCCACTTTTCCGGTACATTTCATTCATAAGGCGCACCGCACACGTAACCCAATATGTTCAAACCGATCATTAATCCGTCAATTTGTATTTGTACTAACAATGAGTACATCATAGTTAAAGTATTGGGTTACCTTACCTTCCGGATTCGTTCACTTGCGGTTTTGAAGATGATGGCAATTTTATAAAGTAATCATTTTGAAATGTTAATTTCACAGACTTGTTAAAAATATTGGGTAATTAGAATTAGAAATAATATAAATGGAAATAGTTTGAGGAATAAGAGTTTGCAGCTGTCAAAAATATCAAAGCTTTGGTTAGATTTTTTAAGATAAATGGAGACGGCTATAGTCATTACATTACTCTTCGATTGCATTGTGAAGTTTGGTCTCAGTTACCAACCAAATTAGGGACACAGCGTAAACAGCGATCATGTTTATACGGAGAAGACAAGACCTATATTTTTTTTTAATAATTATTCTATATCACCTGGTGGTAAGCGATGATGCGGTCGATGATGATGCACGCTTGCCTAGAAGTAACCAATTCATTCTGTTGAAGTTGAAGACTCATAGGTTATAGCTATCGGGCAACAGACTTAGACCGGGAATTCTACTCCTTGCAGTAAAAACTTCTAATTATTCAAGAAATGCAAGGAAATGCAAGGAAATGCAGAAGAAATGCAGATTTGAACGTTGATGACACTACCTTTTTGTTTTTTTTAAAAAGTTGTACCTTAGCATGATCACTATAGAATTGGGTTTTGTCTACAGAAGAATGGACAAAGTGACAAATTGTAGAAAGATTTCTATCGTTTTATGGATACAATAAAGAGAAGAAATATTTTTGTTCTTCAGTAGACTAAACTCTGATAAGCCAAGCACGAGTCATCGCGTACTGGCAGAAGAAATAACGAGTTAGATAGAAAAAACTTTGTCTATTCTATGGTAGAATAGAGAGACTTGGTCATGCTAAGCGCGCTATTGTCAAGTTACTGTAAACAGTTATTTTAATAAAATTGTAAATTACATTACTTTGAAATCCATCTTGAACATAGGTGCTTGCACGCATAGGTACTATAGAGGCCAACCCTAAGCCACTTAAAAGAAACCTGTCGAATATATTAAATAGAGGAATGTATCATTAAAATAGTTACAAATCGGATCAAGTTATAACAACACCATAGAGGCGTTAGTCGGTGGTCTACTGACTTAAATGTGCCAAACGAAGGCAAATACGTAAAAAATCGGTAACACAGAAATAGCACACGGCAGCCTAACACAACAGTCGTTGACGCCAAACAAACATGGATAAATGTAAGACAACTAGGTTGATTCTGCAGGTTTGCTCGTAAGAATATATGTATTATACAATAATATGTATTGCACAGCTCATACACCTATATTACTGTTAACATTCGGAACTATTTGTAAAATTATTGTTAGGAATTACTTCAGGTAATTTCTGTTTTTTTTTATTTGACCTGTCAAATGTTCCTCTGTTGAATAATGTTAATATTTAATTTAATTAATAAAATTAATAACGTTAAATAATATTAATATTTGAAGAATATAAGTTATTCCTTACTGCTAAAAAAAATACTCGTCAAAAGTATTGTATGATAACGGGTTAAAAAGTGTTTTTTTTACACCTACGTTTTTTTAATCAGAAGAGCCAAAATTGCGTCAAATAATTTAGTGTCAATTTTGATCGCTATTAATGTAACAGTGAACAACTTTACAGACAAAACGTCAAATTTTCTTGTACATAAAGAACAGGGCGAAGAATCAACGTATTCACACGAGACAGATTACGGGTCAATTAACGCGGACTGAACAAACTGTGGCTATGGGAACCTTGTCGTGCTGTATTTATTTATTTTCTCTTCTCACTCGCCAGTCCTTATCCTTTGCTGTCCTTTTGTTAACGTCGAATTTGTTTTTAGAAGGTGTAATAATTTTCGAATTTACGTTCAGGTGTAAATTAATGTCTTAATGATAAAAATCTTTGCTAACATAATATGAAGGTTTTAACATTATGACATGGTATCTTCAGACATCTTATCTACTTCTCTATGTAAATTTATACATTTACTTTGCCATAGGTATATGTCACATAATTTTGGATGTGTGTTACTCTGGGTTTATATTGTAATAACCTAATAATTAATTAATTTTAGAAATTAAATATTATAATTTGCATATTAAATGTCAGAATATAGCTGCACAAATATTTGTGACATCTACTTCACTTATATTTGCTTTTTACGATTGAGCTTGAACTTGCACTAATAACATCTTGACGTCTATGTTCAGCAGTGGATTTCTTTCTACTGATATGATGAAGAAATTATTAACGTTTTATTATTTTATTATATTTAAGTAATTCGTAAAGGAATCAAAATAAAATAATACTAGGAGCATTAGTGTAAATATGCAATAGCAGTGCCGTTTATTGATAAAAGGTTTTGTATATAAAAAACACTATTTTCAGAAAACGCCGTTGACCTTTACCTACTTCTATGTCTAGAAGTCAAGATCATTGGTGAATCACATTAAATATACATTTCATTCTTAACAGACCTCATAAATTAACACATCTCATTATTACCATATGCGCGAACATAATCCCAAAATACATTACACACACAAAATTAGCATGGCATTGCGCAACAAGCCAACACTATACGCTACTCACTCATTCAGCAAACAAGCGAGTCAATGGGACGTATTTGCGTACACTGAATCACACTACTGTTATTTGTCTGCGTATCCTAGACTTTAGGGCCTGATTACACTAGCGATGACGCGCGAATGGCTTCGCGGCGATTTATGGAAAGGCAAACCGATAATATTTAATTGTTTGAACAATGACAAACTCGCAAATAAAACTGTCGCGTTACCAACTAAATGTGCACCGTAATGTAGAATACGACAAATTAATGTCCTTTACAAACAGCGCCAACTTTAAATGCAATTATTGTATAGTTGCATTACTTTGTGATTGTCAAAACAAGTAAGGGCCCTGGAGCTCCTGTGTTTACCTACAGTATTGACGTTGTACTGTCGAAATGTTTGAAAAGCGAGGTTTCGGCGTTTACGTCGCAAGCATCGAGAACACACGATTAATACGAATTCGCGCATCACCTTGACAACCGCGAATTCGCTAGTATGATAAAGCCCTAACTAGCATATAATCCAATTGACAATGCGATCTGTAAAGGTACAGGTGAACATCTTGTATGACTCATCATGACTGCGTTGCATGAATCATTATGTTCAGTGTGTGGAACACGGGAAGTTTATGGTGTTGGTGAAGGAATGTGAGCTATAAGCACTATGGGATGACGAATCAGAGGTATCCTTGAATTTTTTTGCGCTATTTTGACCATGGGTTTTTAATATCATCCGCTAGGTTAGTCAGAGGAGGTCTACGGTACACCCATAATGAAATAATGATGGTGCAAAGTACTATACGGTACCATAGCCACAGTTTAGAAGTTAGGATTCTTAACAAGGTTGCCTCGTTGGTATTATAAGTGTGACTGCAGTCCAGGTCCGGCGGCCTTGAGTTCGATCCCCAGGTCTAGCAATGTCATAGGCTCGCCTTCTATTATGTGGGACTTCAAGATAATATGAGAAATCTGGGTGTAGTTTACACCTCTGCCTAACCCATAGAAGAATAAGCGTGATGTTAAATTATGTTTTTATCAATAAAGTTGAATCTATTCAAAAATATTCATAATATTTCGCGCTCGCGTCTCTTCTCTCTTGTAAAACTATTGCTAATTTTAGGCTGGTTTCATAGTTACGCTGAGCGCCACTCGTAGACAAGCCATACGATCATACGCGTTTCGTATGCGTTTCACTATGAAACGATACAAGACACATCTATCTCGAGCCCCGCACCGTTTACCGCCCGCGCGACTATGAACACTCCTAGGCACAACAGTACCTTCTACTATTTTTGGACGTTATTTAAGAGTTTTTGGACCAGTGGAACAAAAATATACCATACCATAAAATAATACTAGTAAAAACACTACGTATGTTTTGACATGAAATACTATGAAAAGTACTGTCTTCTCAGTGAAGTAATGAAATACAACTCTAATATTACAACTACAAACGAACAATTACTTACTACCGATAGGTATAATGAGTAATGACTAATTCTACAAACAATCTAAACCATTAATTAAGCTTATAAAAATTAAAGCGGTTAAAACTGGCTTAGACAATACCTATTACCTAAACCACACATTATGATTCTATAAGGAAAACGTCATTACAGGCGCCTCGTCATTTTGACATCTGCTTCCGAATCCAGGAATAAAATTCTGGAAGTGTATGAATCAGTAATTCAAGAATATGGCACAATATGTAGACGCAGAAGACCTCCTCGTAACAACCCACGTAAAAATTTGTCGTGAAACAGAAAATTCTTAAGGTGTTTACTGTCTTTTGATGATTCCTGATTTAAGATGAAAAAAATTAGAGACAGTGCTCTCTCTCTCTTCTTTGACTCGTCACTACTTTTTTTCCACGTTTTCATTCTATTCTTGGACCTCTTCTCTTGGAGACATCTAAGAATTTCCCCCGCATTCCGGACATGTCCGGAGAATTTCGGACGTACAACCCTAGGCGTACCTAATTCGGTCACAGATATTCCTCTACTATAGGTAATATGTGTTTGTTATACACAATGCGCAACAAACCTTCTGTAGTTCAATTTTTGTGTCTGTGTTCACAGACTGTTTAAATTTTGTATCTCAAACAGTTATTAAGACCGTCTACCACGTTACTCATCATAATTACAGCACGCGTAACATTTGTTAGCATGATTCACGTATAAGTGGACACCATCAATTTGTGACCTTGGCGTATCGGAACTAAAATACAATGATAAAAGAAATTTGGGAAACACCGAAATGATTTGCAATTGTTTTAATATGTTTTTTTTTAATGCGATTGAAATAAAAACTGGCCAATTGTAAAGGTATTATCATTTGGTGTAGGTTTCGGGATTTTTTCTTTTAAATGCTAACTGATTTGACCACAGATACTTAGTTTTGCGGTTATAAATTTAATCAAAGCATAAGTCACGCTATAGTGTATAATGAACAAGGAATGTTGGAGAAACAATTAAACAAAAACAATAATTAAAGAAAATGGAGCCGGGACTTGCTTCGATATAGTTAATTGAGATGTATCCGTCACTAGGTACACTTAACTCCAGAATCCGGCAGAGCTTTAGATTTTTGATTGTGAGGTATTATAAGTGTCGATATCTTACTATCGCCCTAAAAATTAGGACGGATACATAAGTGATATTTTACATTATTTGTTGTATTTATTAAGGCTTTTCTACAGCTCACGTAAAAACAATCTTTATCTATACGTATTTATAGGCACAAATTATTAAATTATTTATTTAACTTTATTTCTTTTAAATAAACTCTGGCGGAGCTTTCGGTATATAATTAGTTTAAATGTTTTGTTTGAGAATATAATTTTGACTATTTGACACAAACTATCATCATTTTTACCTGCAAAATAATTTTAATTTATTCTGTAGTTATCAAACCCTAGGCTTTAGGTATCCAACAATAAACTTTTTATATTATCGATATGAACAGCACTAGTCGGACTATAGCAAAATTTCTGAGTTATCAAACAAGTCGACCGAATTCTGGAGTCTAGTATCTATAGAGCCTACTAATAGACTGATAGTGTTTATTTTGCAAAACAACCTTAAGATAGTAGGTACCTATTATGTGACACAATGTTACGAACCAAATTTTTTCATATCTTCACAAATTACTTCCTGGAAAGTAATATCGATCATACCCAATCAAACGACGTGCCTATTTAAATGATATTTTTTGTCAAGCAATTGTGTCCATTTTGACATATCTGAAAAACCCAATGACTCGTTCAGTACCTAGTATAATCTACCATATAAAAGGCATAAGATGATTCTTATTTCACCTTATTATATCATCATTATGTCTAAGACCTATAGGTAGGTATGTATGTTTCAAATGTGGGATCTTTTTTTCTTACTCATCACTTATTGTCCTCAACGTCATTTTACATTAACGGTTACTGAGACCAGTTTGAAGCAAAAAAAAAACCGGCTAAGTGCGAGTCGTACTCGCGCACCGAGGGTTCCGTATCAGTTTTGGACGTATAAAGTGAAAAAAACCGGACCGCATAACAAATTTTGTTTTTGAAGGAATTTTGATGATTTTGGTAGATAGAATAGTCAGAAGCCATCAGTGCCATATCACGATTGCGTGAGAACAGCTTACTGCAGCCTCCGACACAAATATGTCCGGTAGTACGGAATCTCTTCGCTTCCGGACGCCGAAATTAGAGCGAGCAATGAAATTATTGTACTCATATAGGTACTTAAATTAGTCATGCTATACTGATAATGTCTGGTAGTCAATATGGTTAAGTGGTTTGGAACCGGTAGATGTCGGTTCGGATTGTCCAACTATACAATGCTATCATTGTACTGCAGTATTAAACTGCTTCTTTGGGATAATTATAATTATACCTAATAATTATTTATTTTTTGCCACACACGTCTAAACGTGTGTGGCAAATGATACTAAGCTAACTTAGGTTCACATTAAATGATACCACGTATACCTACTACTACATGGAATTATTAGAACAATAATATATTATTTTTTAAAAGTAAAAAAAAATCGCGCTCTAGCTTGACGTTAAAGACGTTATAACACGGCCAGCTCAAAGTATGAATGCGAAGATACGGCACAAAGTAAATAGATACAGAGAACCAGCTCCATTAAGCGAGCTAAAATTTACGCACACAGACACGTGTCTCCGTACAGCAAGTACAAGCGCACTCGCAACTGGCATTCGTTTGAAATAGTTTGAGATCGCCGTGTACCACAGAAATCTTAATAAAGATAAGTCAATATAAATGTCATCTAGGTACCACATTTTATTCCCAGATGCGTGTCGCCAAAGCATCCAATGCAATACAAAATTAAACTTAATTCCGTTCACATACGTCACATTTTTAAAGTGCTCTCGTGTAAGATACCACTTTTTTTTTTTGCGGATGGGAACTCATCAAATGACCCCTCCCGCTCTGGGCGGAGCGGAAGGGAGTGTCAGACTCTTACTGACTAAAACCCACCCATGTTCCTTCCTTAGCCCTTTTGTCCGGGTCAGCGGTATCCCTTCCGGACAATCCCGCTTTCCCGGCAGGCTTGGGCCTTAATGGGCCCCCTCTCTGATGCTGCTTACATAATTTGCCTGAAAGCGGCGACAAGGTCACGCACCTTTGCGACTTCTATTGACTTATTATTTAGATTTCTGTGCCGTGTACGTACGGCGATCTGGCGTCTATGTGTGCGTGCAGGTGCACCTGGGGGTCTACTCTGTAAGTCCTTCAACGAAGATACGGGCCCGTCCGAAAGTACAATAGACATAAGATTCCGTCAACGCAAGTGTCAAATTTAATTTTTCGGATGGATAAAAACACATCAGGAGTAGGGACAACTGTCAAATCGTGCTATCATTCATTCTTAGTTCGGACCCCGAACTAATCTTAAGTCCGTAGGTGATACGGAGTAAAAACGCCCGTAACTAAGGTCGAAACTACGGATTTCGTGCTTAGAGAGTAGACCCCCAGTTATTGCTTGTTGTACGGAACCAACCTTCTGTATCTATTTATTTTGTGGCTGCAGTATGCTGAGTAGACCTACTCGTACAGCGTTGACAAACAGCAAAAAATCCTTACATAGCTTGAGAATCATTAACTAAATGTATTGCCTACGTACGTTAAGACGAGTTTAAAATAGAAAGTAGTCCGCCTAGGTTAATAGACACATCCCTCCCCGCTCAGTGTAATCAGCATCTCGTTTTATCAACTCTAACATGCAATGTTCCTTATATGACAAGTTGGATCTTTAGAGCATTAATTTCTTTTAGCAAATCGCGTATTTAATTCATTATTAAATCCATTAATGTTCCGCTGCGGAAAAGGGATGGTATAATTCAGTCAGAAAATGCTTAATCAAATAAACAACATGAGCACGTAGATTTTTTAAAGAAAATGTTCAGATTTTTCTGCAAATTATCAAATTTTTGTCAGTATATTCTATTTTTTGATCTGGTAACTTCATCCAGAGGTTGTAAAACTGGTCTTTAATTTGATTATTGGCAAGCACTTTTTCTGGTAGGTTTATATGGTAGGAAATCATATGCTGCTAGCTATCAGTAAGAGATCCGGTCATAAGAAATAATTATATCAATAAGGATGCCTAAGTATAGTCGTAGGTAGGTAAGTTTTTATCACTAAGCTAGCTACACACGCAATAATTTTATCTATCTAGAAAGAGTAATGCTTGCTATATACCTATCGCAATATTTCTTAGAACATAGTTAAAAGCATGACCCAAAATGATAATTTCTAGTATTTTTTTTTTTTAATTTTTCCAGAAAATATCTGCAGTTTTTTTTTTGTTAATTATACTTAGTTGAAAAATAATTAATCAATATAATGTACTTATTTATAAAAAAAAATAACTATGGTGTAGTATCTTGGTTTTCATAAAGGTTCAAGGACGTTTAGTTTTTTAAATTACTAATGCAATCAGCTGATTAAATAAATACACAAGTCAGAATAAAAAATATAAAAAAAAACCGCAAATAGGTCGTGAATAAAGTAAGGTGTTGCGGTAATTAAACTCAATAAATGTTGCTATAGCTCTGCATCATCGTCAGGGGCTGATAGTCGAAGTCAATTCTACATTTTGCTAATTATTTATGAAACTCAGTTTTGTTTCGTCTCAGGCGGGTACATTCCTTGTTGATTATACTAACACAAAAAAAAAAACATTTGTCATTTGTAGGTTTTAGATCATGCATCTTAGCAATTTTTTTTTAAATATTGAATAATATTAATTCTCTAGAAATACGGTTAATTACGTAAAATAATTAGAATATACTCAATAACTGTTATAACTAGTCTTAAAATGTTCAAGATAAGTGCAATTTGTGCTAAAACCACAACGAAATTAGATTACATAAACTACACTAGCTACTACCTACATAAGTAGTTAGTTTGTAAATAGTTGATAATAATAGATAATATAAGACAAAGAAAACATACAGCTTAAGGGCATAAAAAGTGTGTGGTGTAAAAATAATAAATTAAATAGATTAAGTACATAAACTGAATTTCAAAACATACCTACATCAATTATTCATCGTTTATGAACATTTAAAATCTTTACCTGGCACAAAACTACGAATTTAATAAACTAAGTGCATTTATTTTATCGATCGCGATCAAATATCTCAATGAAACATTTTTTGTAACAATTACAATAACTGCTAAAAATATAACCAAAGATTGGCGACGCCAGAAGAAAGGCATGCGCCTCGCTTCCTGTCATAGTTTTGAGAGCGGTGTCGCACTTGAGATAATACGACTTAAGTCAATATGGAAATTCATAAACTTATGCCCTTTTGCATCTTAGGCAGTACGAGGTCATATCTTTCTTAAGCGGAACGTGTGTGACCTTAGGAGACGAAAAGATAATTGCTTGCAATCACTTGTCTCCAATCCCGTCTGAGTTTGATACGATTGTGTCTTGGGACAAATTAGGTTTTACGAAGAATTGTTTGACTTAAGTTCCAGTTTATGATCTTCTTGATGGCAGACGACTTGAAGAGTACCTAAATAAAATTGATAGTTCCGCTACAGTTTGCGATGAATCAGACTGTAATGAATCAATCATCGTCTTCGCGATTTAAATATACATTTGATATGGAGTCCTTTTATTTTTACACGACTGCCTCAAAAAGAGGGTGTTTTAAGAGTGTTTGTATGTAAGGGTGTATGTTTGTCTTTTTTTTTTGGCATGATCTGTAGCCTATTGGCTTGATGGATATCAGCATATGAGATGTCGTCGGATTTGTCTTCTCTGTAAGAGTATCATAGAGTAGGTATAATATTTAAATATTATGCAGTCGGGTTTTTGATTTTCAATCATTTTGTTTATCCTGTTAGGGTGATTTCACAGTCACGCTTACGCCGGCGCGGGTGGTAATCGACGTGGACCACGGGATAGACGTGTCTTGTACCGTTTCATAGTAAGATGCGTACGAAACGCGACAATTGTATGGCTTACGAGCCGCGTTGGCCGCCGGCGCTGACGGACAGCGCGACTATGAAAACACCCTTAATGATTGGGTTCCTATTCCAGATGACAACTCTAAAACTCCTGTATGATCAATGGCAACTTCATGGCTAATAGATGAAGACTGCATTTGCCAACTCGCAGACCTTGAAATCCGAAATTAGGAGTAGCCTACACCTATAATAGGTTTGTAATAATATTGTACGGACTTAAAAAAATTCAATGCGAACGAAAGTGGAACATTGATGTAAGTAAAAAACTTAATTATTCTGAGCAATAGCACTGAATAAAATAGGTATTACTTACAACGTAAGCATGCCATCTCTTCCTGCACACTTAACCAACCAGCCATGAAAGTGCATAATCCTTTATTTTCCTTTGACGTAACACTGTAAAGGCACACAGTTGACACAAGGGCTTGCAAAGTACACAGATAATGTCAAACAAGGAGTGTTGGTCGTCTTTTGTTTTGTGTATGTTTACTCCTACTCGGTCACGGCAGACCTGTGGTTTTACGTAGGTCAAGAGCGATTCCAATCTCGATTCTATTTGCTATATATTTAGTTTATTCGATTATAATGGTTGGGTATTTCAGAGTCGATGAAGTCATGTTCTAGGAGCGTAATGCCGATCACTTTGTTTTATTACATCGTGTTGCAGTGCGGTTGCTGTTTGGTTTGATGAACATCCGCGTTGATTTATGGTTTCTGCTTTTTGTTGTAGTTAATTTATTGAACTTTTTGTTGCAAAGCTAAAAATTTAAGACTTAAGATTTTACAGTTATAGAAGTACATAATTTAGAAAAATGAAGCCAGTTGGCGGTGGACGCCATGGACCAGCTACAATCAACAATTTTGCATTGGGATAATTGGATAAAAGAGTTTTAGCTAGCATTTACAATTTTCAGCATTTTACAAAACTCGCACTTCATTTGAGAAGTGACGAGTTTACATTGCCATGTCAAAATATTTTTTTTTTATGCCATGATTTTTTGGTTCACACCCATACTAAGTACCTAATATAAATATTACATTTTAGAAGAGGAGTTGTCAAATTCAATAAAGTCCAAAAAAAAATTGTCCGACACTCACGTCAAACTTTTCACAACTTGTGTGGTATGTGCTCAATAATACCATTCACCCTCGATCAGTTGCAACAAAGTTGTAACTTAATTCAACCACGATCGAGAACAGACAAGAACAAAAAAAGTATCAATTAAACAAATACAGGAAATGAACATACGTTTACGAAGTTAATTATTAAGTAAGTTGGGCGATCAAAAAAAAGATTGT
Source organism: Thalpophila matura (assembly GCA_948465475.1). NCBI lineage: Eukaryota > Metazoa > Arthropoda > Insecta > Lepidoptera > Noctuidae > Thalpophila > Thalpophila matura. Next base: position 5,223,193 of record OX419187.1, on the reverse strand, counting down.
CACGTGCAAAGGAGTACCCATTAACATAGCCTGGTTTTTTCGTCCCAGATTCGTGACACATCGTGTGTGAGCCCTGTGGTAAATAATAAATCTTTCTAATAAATAAAACAAGGGAACGTGAGCGAGATAAAGCGCGCATGCGCGTTCGGTGTGCCCTAAACGCCATTGTGGACGCCGACGGCAGATCGTTAAACGAAGGTGAAAATATTTTGTGCCTTTTTTAGAGATCAACTGGATGCGGTGATGTTTTCGTGTTAACTTGTGGTACGAGTAATTGCTTGATGTCTTATGTTGTTGCGCTTGCGCAAGGAGAAAATAACAAATAGTGTACAATTGTACATCCTTCTAGTTTTTCTTTGAGGCAGGATTTTATCTAGCAGTAGATTCCAATGTGTGGATGATTGCTACAACCACGGTGTTCGAGACCTATTCAACTACCTTTACATCTAAACGCGAAATTATCAATCTCTTTGTAAACGGTTGAAAGGTAAAAAGTATAAAATAATTTCTAATGAAATGAAAAACGTACGGCGCCTGCAATAGACAATAGTAAGATGCGCCCCACGTTTTTTATTTCATTAGAAATTATTTTATACTTTTTTAACCGACTTCCAAAAAGGAGGAGGTTCTGCATTCGGTTGGTTTTTTTTTTTTTTTTTTTTTTTTAATGTATGTACACCGATTACTCTGTGATCTGTGAGCCGATTTACGTGATTTTTTTTTCATATGGTAGAAGAAGCTCGCGAGGTGGTCCCATATAAATTGTATTAACTTAGGTTGAATAGTTTTGTAACCAGCTTCAATAAACGGAATTTTTCGTGTATATCGATGACATCATGACGATAATAAAAAAGTCATATTATGTAGGTACACGAATTCCTGGACGCAATCGATCTCGATATTATACATGCATAACATCACGCTAGTATTTTCCGCAGGGTTAGGCAGAGGTGTATAGTACACACAGTTTTTTTTATGTTCAAGTCTTATTTGATAGAAAGTTAGGGAAAGACCTATTGCTGAAAAAACATTGTTTTCGATTACTGAAACGTACTTATCCATAAATATTTTAGAAGGTACCTATTTAATTTAAACCTATTTAAATGAGTGGAAGTAATCGATCTCGGTAAAAGTACATACCAAATGTGTGTCAAAGGTAGTATATTAGTCGCTCTATGCATGATTTTATGGTACTTTTATATACGTAAGGTATTATTATTAAAAAAAACATGACATGTTACACTACACTAAAAAGTTAAAAATAAAAAACAGGTTTTAAAAAAACCGACTTCCAAAAACTACACTAAAAACTATGAAATAAAAAGTTTAAACTTCCATAATTAAAAATCTAAATGTATATTGAAGTCGGCGGGGCCTAGCATGAAAATAAGCAAAATTGCAGATGAACAAGGAATAAAAGGAAATCTTAATTTCCACGTGCACACACTGCGCACACCCTTCCTGTTTAAAGACTGAGAGGCAAAAACCTGACAAGGCCCCGCCGGGTTCAATATACATTTAGATTTTTAATTATGGAAGTTTAAACTTTTTATTTCATAGTTTTTAGTGTAGTTTTTGGAAGTCGGTTTTTTTAAAACCTGTTTTTTTAGTTCATATTATTGCATTTTATTGAATGTCACGGTGAGATTCTCCCTCGAATGTTCGCAAACAAATTGGCAGTTCTCGCGGTGACATCACGCGGCGTGTCGGTACAGTCTGTCTATTCTGTACCGACATACTGCGTGAGGAGCAGTGATAGCCTAGTGGTTTAACCATGTGCCTCCCACGACGAATGGTTCGAGTTCGATTCCGAGGCACGCACCGCTGACTTTTCGAAGTCATGTGCGTATTAGAAATTAATTATCACTTGCTTTAACGGTGAAGGAAAACATCGTGAGGAAACCGGCTTGTCCTAGAACCAAAAATTCGAAGACATGTGACGTCCATCAACCCGCACTGGGCCCGCGTGGTGGACTATGGCCCACTCCCTCTCACAGAAAGGAGGCCTGTGTCCCAGCAGTGGGAACATTATAGGCCGATTATGCTTATGATTATGCTATACTGCGTGATATCACCGCGAGAACTGCCAATTTGTTTGCGAACGTTCGAGGGAGAATCTCACCGTGACATTCTCCCTCGAACGTTCGCAAATAAATTGACAGTTCTCACGGGGATATCATGCGGCGTGTCGGTACAGAATAGACATATGCAGATTACGGAACCCACTCTCAACTTCTACCAATCAAGTTTCTCAAAACATTTTTTACCGAAAAAATGTGACCCAACTCTATACACAATGTGGTAGGTCATTCTCAATGAGCTTTGGTTGTTAATGTGTAAATATGTGTTTCACATTTACACGACCACGACATCTACGACCATTGTGGTAGGAATGTTGCTCGCGGTCAGATTGTCGCACGGCGGCAAACTATTGATATTGCCGCAGCTTTAGCTTTAGTAAAATAAATAAAAAAAAAAAAAAATGTTATAGCGACAGTAAACATATTTCTTGCTAAATGGTCTGATAGACTTGTCTCGATATTGACGACCAAAATAGGTATTAGGTATTGAAATTGTTAGCCGGGTCTTAATAATGTGTAAATATGTGTTTCACATTTACACGCTCGCGACATCGACAATTTGTGGCTGAAATGTTGCTCCGCAGTCAGATTGCCGCATGACGGCAAACTTTTGTCGCTACTTTACTTTAGTCCAGTTGTAGGGGAAACATTATTTACCTATGTAATTACAATTATCATAGTCATAAATAGGTGCACGACCAACTTAGCAATATCAATGCACCGGGGCTTCCTCCCTAAGGTAGGGTAAGATATTTTATGTGAGCCGATATAAAAATTAGGTTAATCATAATCATAATATCCCACCCACATGCTCAAGTTAATAAGATCTCATAATATTCCATGAAAAGTTCTTAAACAAATATTGCATTAAAACATTTCTAATTTACTAAGTGTCGACCACAAATCAGGTTGTTATTGAGTATTTTTGTAAAAAGTAAATATTGCAAAAATATTACGTAATTCTGAAACTGAATGTTTACCATGGTTGCAGTCGCGTGGAGGTAGACTAGAGTTTGAGGAGCAGTAATTTATTTTAATATTTAATAATAACATACGACAGATTCGCGATAGATACTTATAGATGACGATGAGTTTATGACGACTCGGAATGATCCACACAATTTAGATTGTCATACGGAGGCAAACTATTGAGTCAGTTGCAACCTCAGTTTTATTTCTCGGATCAAAAGTGAATTTTTCTTCATTCGTTTACGAAAGTAAATGTATTGCTAATTGAGTTGTTACTAATTATACTTCTATAAATAGTGCAATTAGCGCAGAATTACGCCCATATCTACTCTCATTAAAATCTATTTACGGTTTGCAATTAACCAATCGATCGAACCGATCTGAGCTGATTCTAATACGAAACAGGTACAATTTCATAACTTTAAATGCTTTCATCACATAATAATAAGAAGCCGCAGTGCTTTCGTTTTATCCGACGACTCCAAATCTAACACTCGCGAGTTTTCGACGACTTATAGCGTCGTCGTCACAACAGATTAAACAAATATGGCGGGAGCCGTTTGACAGTTCGCTTTGTGATCAGTAGCGGGACGTGTTACACAACACAAACAAACATACACATCCAATAAAAAACCATTCGATTTTGAACTTCACTGCTCTGTGATAAAGTTTAAGAGCGAAAGGTTGAGAGTAAAGGCAATGTTGTGTGGTGACTTTTTTATTATTTTTCAGGTCCCATCGCCGTGGTCGTACCTACTAATTTGTCGGAGACCAAGTCACCAATGCAAATATGGCGGGTGTTGTGAATACCTTGTGTAAAGATATGAAATTGTTTCCAGTCCCGACGCATGGGAACATGCGTGATCCGACACTGTTTGTGACTTAGAAATATTTTAATGAAATATTTGTTTTAGAACTTTTTATAGAATATTATGAGATTTTGCTAACTTGAGCGTGTGGGTGGTAGATAAAAAATGTTGTCTAGTGTTAGAGTCGGTACCTGGGTATGTGAAAATATTTCGGTTTTTAATACTTACTTCTGTATCTTGAAAAAAAACATTTGTGTTTTATCATGATATTATACCTACTTCATTAAATTTCACTTTGATACCTACTTGGTGTTAATGATTCAGTTTTATCATGTAGGCATGTAACAGCCGTAACAGGCATCTAGTAAGATTACATACCTATCTAATGTATGTGTATAACAATTTTGGAGAGGTACGTAATAAAAAAATAAAAATAAAAAACGTTGAAATAAATGTAATAATAATTTAATTCCACAAACATAGGAGCTATGTTTGTGCCGCAGTTATAAATAGGTACTATTTGAACTATACAAATAATGATTAAGTTATAAATACACTGGCTCTGTATTTTTACAATAATATAATTAACAGCTCTATTAAAGCTAGTCATATTTCATTGGATTTCTGTAACATATAAATAGTTAACAAAGAGTCAAGTAATACTAAGGAAAGTAGGAATATAATGTACAATTAAAATTATTCGTCTCAGCCTCGAGCTACCATGTCACAATATAGATAATTAAATATCGACAACAGCAGAAAAGAAACTGTTCTGATACACCGTTTGACGCATTCATATTCCGACTCAACAATTTCATCAACATAGTCCAAGTGCTGGAATGAAGTCTAATACTAAAATCTAAATTAAATAATACGAATAATAAAGAAATTGATACTAAGGTGGAGTAAAGCGAGAAATAAATAAGACCTTGACTAGGATAATCGGGAAATTTAGAATGTTAATCAGCAGACAATAAATAATACATTTTAAATTCGTCACTATTTACAAAAAGGAACTAATACGTTCTAGACCAAAATGGCAATGTAATGGCAAAGACAGTTTTTTTCTATACATTAATTCGCTATTTAACAGCCAAAAGATGCAATTCTACTAGAAAGAGTTTTTCTTGGGGCTAACTAATACTGAAGAGTACTGCTTCGCCGCGTGGTGCGAGCACCAAGATTAAGTAGACAGCCAAAAGTTACATCGGGTGTGCAGTTTCTTCTCGAATCCCATTGTTAGACTCTTGTTCATAACCGCTGTATTCAAGCAGATTCCGTCTCGTATAGCTTCTGGAACACCTGTGCAAGGTACTCCAAGTAGTTTAGGGTGTCCCTGTATAGGAGAACGCCCATGTTGTTCGCCAAATCAGGGATTTCAGAGTCCGGAAGTTTCTCGATTTTCAGGTTGCGAACGTGCATAATGTCCTGCAAAAAGGAAAATATTGATTTAGTAAAATTAAATAAATCGAGATTATAAAAATAATTGGACAAGTTTATTATTAATGCTTGAATGAAATAAACGATTTCGGCTTCGAATCATTCATCATCAATTTGGACACAGTTGTGCCAAAAAGTTCAACCCACAAATGGGAGCGTAACTGATTTTCGAACTACAGACGTGCGACGAACGGTAATATTTGTCAGTAAAAAAAAATGTGGGTTGGAACTTTTTGGCACAACTAGGACCAATTTTGAAATACTTTTGAGGTTTTGTTTAGAATTTGTCAACTTACATTAAAATAGCAAAGCACAGCTCGCACATCATGCATCGTCTGGGTGATGTTTTCTTTCAGGCTCTCGTCAGCTATTATGTTGGGGTTCAACGCCTCGTTGGAAAACAAGTACAGCCCCGCAACAATCATTTTCAGCCCTTTATACATCCCCGGTAGAACCTCGTCGATTTTTGGCTGTGAACAAGACAGAAAAAAAATTATTAATCAGGCTGCAAGATCATCAATACATAGGAAGGCTTTAAATTGGCGTTGATATTAGTAGGTATATATACAATATTTTTGTCCATATTTTGAAATCAAGTTTCATATTATTTCATCAATACAGTACCCTTATACCCTTTCGAGTTTTTTGTTGTAACCAAAAGTTGCCTCGTTGCCAATTTTTTTAAAACTTAGATAAGGACAATCGTAATTGTGATAATCATCCTAAATTCGATTACATTTTCGATTGTTGTATTGCGAAACCATTGTGTTCTCACGTAAGCGATAGCGGGCCGACAACAATGAGTGCCACCGACGATGTCGATTCTTTGAAATCGATTGAAAAACTCATACGGATGCACGTTTTTGGCATCAGCGAATTCGCCGCCCTTCGGTGATTGTTTTCGTTTAGGAAACGTCAATCTGGCAACGTATTATCAAAAACGGAATGGTTTGGGAACAAATTATTTCAAGGTTGTATGAGCAAAATGATAATGGACCAGGTACTTAATTTCTTATACAGATTAATCCAATTAGTTAAATGACAGAAATTATTGCTGAGCTTTTAGATGAAATTAAAGATGTCCAAAAAGTACGTACTAAGTCTAAAGTCTCAGTACGTATATTTAAGATCACTCAAATCAGAAACAAAATTGGATGCTTACCATCAACTGAGTAATATATTCATCCGGCATCGTCTGATAGAGGACTTTTTCCTTAGGCAGCCATTCCTTAGGAAGGAATTCATCTGAGTTCCATGAGCCGAGTAGATCGTCGAAACTTGTATAACTATGAAGTTTCAACGCCTGAAACAAATGAAAACATATCATTAGTAAAGAAGAGAACATGTAGGTAAATGGATGTTATGAAGATAATAAAATGAATGTCGTCGTTTTTAGCGATGATAATTCTGTTGATATTAAAGAAGAAAATGGTGAATTTGGTATACCGATTACCAATACAAGAGGTCTTAATCTCTCTTTATAAATATTCTAGAGTAGAAACAGACCATAATGCAGTTTACCAATAAATAAACGTACAAGGTAAACAACAAAAAGCCATTAATGTCATTAAACTATACAATGACATGTCTTTTTCACGGCTAATCAGCACAACTAAGGATCATCATGAATCAACGCTTATTGAGAACGTATTCTATGAATAATGGAAATAGATTGAGTTAATACAATAAGTTGATTGACTTTCATGTAAAAGGAAGATTGAGCGGAAGATGAGTCCGAGCAGTTTCCTGGATTGATGGTATAAATGTGGTTCAAGTGGGGAGAGCGCTGCAGTGGCCAGTCGAGTACTGAGTATTTGATAGCTAAATAAGAAAAAAAAATCTGTATTTTTAGTGAATTATCTGAACTGAGGTATGTACCTTATTACCCTTTATCTTTTCTATAAGTGATTGGTTCTGGATTTAACTTTGGTACTTCTAATTAGGTATATTATTAGGTTCGATTTAAATTGTGCATACGACTAAATACCTTTATATTCTACTCCAATATGATAGGCAACTGTTATTTTTATGGGTCAAACTTAGCAAAAGAGAAAAGTTAATAAGTGTGAAGAATATGAAATCATAAATACAGAAATCGAGCAGCAAACAAAAATATCAGCAAACTAAGTTAAAACATCTACGTACGTACACGCGTTACCTAGTCGCAAATTGTTCCTAGAAATGACAAACGTTTACTGCCCTCAGGAGAAACAAACCAAAAACAAGATCTATGAAGAAGTGGCACTTGTTATAGTTAATAGATCAAGTTATACTGGTGCTAACCTCGCCACTAACTCTCATCTATTTATTTCAAGACTCCATCTTTCAATTAGATAGTCATAAATAAAGACTACGCGATCTCTATCACTATTAATAGTAAGGTTAAGGTTGTTGTATAATTGACAAATTGCTTTTGTGTGGCGTTTAACGGGCGAGTTATGAAGCCTAGATTTGATTGGATCGAGTTCAATCGAATTTGATATTTAGTGCACATTATGTACTCGATGCTAATGTACTCGATAATCGATATAATCGACCAGCGAAGGTCGTGTGAAAGATGAGATCGAAACCAGAGGTTTGCGGCCGTCGACGACATTTCACGTAACAAAACCGTTTCGTCATTAAAATTTGACACTACGTCCATATCACACTTGACGGACATGGATTAAACAAAAACAGATCTTGTACTATTCAATGTAAAGTCCAAAAAGCTTTGACAAGCTAAAAAATCGGGGCTGGACTGGCAGATGTAACGCGTTGTACTTAAGTATCCCTTATGTATAAAATATTATTGGGCAACAATACGACTAATTAAAACTTTGCAAAACCCAACAAAACGTCAAAAATATTGTTGTGTAACTGTTTATCAGTGACGATCAGAAAACTTTGTCCAAATATTAATTTGCTTCATTGAAATTGAGATACCGCTGATATCAAATCCGCTGATAATACACGCAATGAAATAAATTTACGATTATTTCTTTGGACATAAACCGAGTCGCGGTGTATGAATGGAGTCAAAGCGGAGATATTATCCGTTGCCGAAGTGGTAAGTAATTGGCAGGAAAATTAGAGTTTACAGAGCTATAAAATTTTAAAAAAATAAATTTTATTGCAAATTTTGTATCGTCGGTGTACGAATATAGTGCAGATGATTTAACAAAATAAAACGTATGGTGGCAGTATGTCTAAGTAATGATATCGTACAGAGATGGAATGTGCTATGTAGTCACAGGGACACTAAATGCACAGGTGTGCGTCCGGTCCATCGGACCATATCCGAATCATTACTACCTACTTGTGCGGAGCTTGCGTCCAAACTGAGGCGTATCTACTACATTAAGAATGTCATGTATTCCCATCACTGTAATGTGTTAGTTACGACTGACGAAATCAATGATGCAAATTCCGTGATTGTGAAATCACACGGCTCTGGCTAGAGACGTTATATGAATTTTAATTAGAATTGTTTTACATGATAAAACAAGTACATTGAAAATATATCTACTACAATTTGATCTGATTTATTAAAATCAACAAGGTCATGAATTTTCATGTCTACTAATCAATCGAGTACCTATAAATATTTGAATGTTCTTGAGACATCAAGTATTTTCTCATAATTTTACGTTGAATAGAAATAAAAAGGGAACAAATTGATGGTTTCAGCGCGATGCAGATGTCGTGGGTGGGCATCAACTAAGAAATTCGACGACTTAGCATCCGAATGCCTAGCTCGAAACATCGGAAGCTTATCAAATAAACATGCACCCACACAAGCGCAGACATTGATATATTTACGGCACACGTACGCACCCAACGCCGCAGACAGCCTGTCGCCCGTGTGAACAACGCTATCGTACTATGTACGTACATACATATTGTATGTATGTGCTATGTAATTCAATGTTTATATAGCGTCGCTATTGCAAAGATAAGCGAGCAGATGCACACGAGTTGCGAGTGTTGCGACGTGCGGCATGCCGCGGACCGATCGCAATCGCCGATCGGGTTACATCGCGAATACACTCATTTGTTTATCGTAATTACTTTCAAAACTTTACGAGCACTTTTTTAAGGAAGCGAGTTGAATTCCAGTGTCGAAAATGTGATGCGATAATATGACACCGGTGTAGTCAAAAGCACGAGTGTTATGACACATTCACACGGTGGCCAGTGGCGAGTCACACAGTACCGGTAGAGTTCGTTGAATTTGTTATTGCGTTCTTAGTACAACGCGGCCAGTTATTATTTATACGGAATGGGCTTGACGACAGATGTGGCAGCCTGATTTATTTAGGATATATTGTCTCTCAGACGTAACTTAGACGTTTATCTTGGTTTAATGGGATGACTAATATTAACAGAACGAGATCGAAAATTGCGATAGGTGTACAATTTTTGTTGAAAATGGAGCGCACACTAAGAAACCGTAGACGTCCTTGTGGACTAGCAACAATGGCGGTTCATCGCCACGATTTGCGTGTAAATCGCAATAAATATGATACATTAGTAACGAATGACCGACATTAAGGGGAGAGACAGAAAAAATCGTCGGGCAGGTGTGTCGCGCAATACTAATGCGCAATCAGTATTCGAGGCGTACGCGCACCGTCCTGTACCTCGTTCCGGCTACTGTGAGTCGATAATGTCGTTTTACGAGGAGGCAGCGGACAGGACGTCGCCGTCGTTACGACCGTCGAGCCTATTACAATGCCACCATACCTCATACGCGAACATCACACTCGATAACTGGACACATTCGACATAAACGCTTCCATTGTTCCGCTACCATTGACTGGCCAACTCTCAATAAATCGATTATATTGACAACGATCGCCGAAATGTATACGAGTACCCTTCGTTTGTCGAGTTGCTGCCGAGTAAGTTAGTAAAGAGTCATCCATAAATGATTCGAGGCGCGACTTCGACATCGCATTATTTCTCGTTGATCGGCCCACCTTACTTCCGATTCGGAAATTATTATATTCCTAGGATTGAAATGATAGAGCCGTCATATGAATTGTTGTATTAACATGCTAAACGTTTGTTTCTAATAATTCGTGAATGTTTTATGAATTCTTGAATGTAGGTTGAATTGTCTGCGATTCTTGTGCGACAATTACCATCTGATAAGTTGAGAGGTGCTTTGTTTTTAATATGTATTAAACTGGTTTGTAATAAAACTACAGTAGGTATATATTTTTATATGACGTTGATTAAACAAAAAATCGAGTTTATGAGTTAGAATGAGTAATTTTAGCGCACAGACAAGATTGTTGATCGTTGTATGTGATTTGATCAGTAACATATTGTTATTTGATATGACGTGTACTGTTTATAAAGCATTTTATCGACAAGGTTGTCGATACCGACATGGCGTCACAGAAATGCAGTGCGAAATTATAATTAAAAGGGAGGAAGCGGTCAGCCGGACGTAGAGACGCGAAACGGCGCCCGGCCGATGCAATCTCTCTACCACGCCTGCGCCCGCGCTCTGCGGTGAGAAAACCGCACTAAAAACGTGCACGCCGTGAATCTTTAATGGGTCAAATTTCGCGTGAAACTTAAGAAATTGAATTTGAATTTTAGATGTTCTTCGTTTTTTATGACTTGCTCGAAACCGAACACAACACATCACATTTAAAATATTTACAATAAATTAGGATCATTCACTTTGCATTATATTCCAATAACTCAAAAGAGGAAGTGCGAAAAATTTGTGCCGTACCATTTGCTGGCTTTACGCGCACTTCAACAGAATACCATAGCACCTCTTACAGACTCTCATACATAAATCAATAATATCTGCGTAGATACAAACGCTAAAGGCATGCGTCGACGTTAGGCTTAAGTTTTATTGGTATTGGTCGACCGCAAGCTCCGTCCGTTCATTTAGAGCGACGCGGCGGGCATATAGATGTGGACGCGAATACTACGCGATCGCCTCGTGCAAAATCGATGAATGAAAGCGAAGAAAGGCCTTTGGAGCCAGCACTCGCGCTTTTGTACTTGGCTTTATGCTCCGAAAATTTTCAAGCGCCATTTGTGTAGCTTATTAAGGATAATGAGTGTTTAAAGGACTGTCAAAGCTACAGATTGCTAAACTACTCTCTTAGAAGATTCAAGTCCAAAAATTACCACAGGATTGAAAAGATGGCAAAAATTTGTGATATAATAACTAATAATCCTACTAATGTTTTAAATAAAATAAATGAAGAAATGATATTACTAATCCTAATTTAACTAATTTTCAAATGAATCTCCTGGCTCACTGTGATGAAAAACTCCACAGAATTTCAAAATCATCGAAAAGTCTTTATAATTTTGACAACAAAGTTTCGAAATTAGCTTTTAGAGTAAAAGCAGTGTTGTGTACTTACAAATGTATCCTTGTACTTCGCAGTTGATGAGTAAGCGTTTTTTGCTTGCGCGACGAGTTTCAACGCGACCTCCCTTGTATGATTTTGCGGGTAGGCTGCTGGTTTTGACTGTAAAGAAATTGATTATGTTACATAATTTATCAAATCATTGAAATTTGGATTATTCTAGAATTGTGGCTTATAGCAATCCTAAAAATAAGGCTCACAACCTTTGGGTGTCTAATGATGAAAAATATATCAGCTTCTGGTGTCCCCAGAAAAGGTAAATTGACTATTTAACACTATTGCTTTTAGCCTATATATTTTTTATCTGTTTACATATGCGGTCTTTCATCAATTATGCGGTCACTTAACCCAACCGCAAACGTTTGACATGAATACAAAACACCTTCTTGTTAATCTATTATACATCTTTCCTTTAATCATCATCTTACAACTCGAGTCTATTCGCTTCTGCATATATAGTTTTGAATTTGATGCAATATTTTTGAATTCTTCAAATAAGGTTTTAAAGTCGTCAACTTATGCAATGCCTAATTCTTGTTTTGTTTTTACTTGCTAATCTTTACTCATGGTGGTTTGACTTTTCTCATCTGCAGCCACTACCTCTTCTATCTTCAATTACTACTACTACCATTTATATCAAAAATTGCATGTATATCTATACTATTGGATTCTTTCTCTTCATTACCTCCCGCAGCTAAGCTTTGCTTTCCTATATTTGTAAGTTTGTTTTTATTGTGTTTGTGTGTTTTTACCTGAGAATCATTATAGTCGCAGGGGTTAGCCCACAGTCTGTTCTCTTCGTCCGTGTCACGTCGCTGCCGCTCCATGCTGGCCCGGCTCCGATGTGGCGCCGCCGAGGACCTCGGTGACAGACCGCACACCAACAGTAGCAGGCACACCGCCGCGCAGGCGTTGACGTATCCTGCGTGATGAAGTTAGATTAGTAAGGAGGCATTTAGATGAAGTGATCTTCTTAAATCTTCTAGATTTGAAGAACAACAGAATTGAAAGTATGGTGAACCAAAATTGGTTCAAAACTCATAATTATAATATCTTTGTAATTATTGAGGTCTTACGACATAATTGTTTGCGAACTGATTTTTTTTATATTTATAATGTAAAGAACTATTTTTGAATAAATTATGGTGATTAAATAATATGAATCAACTAAGTAAATAATTTAATTGCTACTGAAACTATCACGCAAGAAAAACGTGTTTTCGTTCGTTCAAGTTTAAACTCTTGCAATGCATCGCAGTGATTCATATTCATTACTGAATGAAAGCTCTCGTATTTTTTTCAATGCATCTCATTTAATGAAAACGCTCAAGAGCCACTTGTTCCGTATGCGGCACGCGCGATGGTATCGATTATGGTAATCGATGAACATCCGATGAATAAATACATCGCGGCCCAGAGGTGGACAGCCTTTGCTAATTGTCCAGTGAACCTGTGTGAATCACTAATGCGGCACTATTTAACGGTGGCGCGGTAATCGGACTCACATTCTTCAGATCGGTTCCATCATCGAAATAATTTATCGATTTATTAATCGATAGCTTCAATTTAATTGTCATCTACGGTAGACCTGTCATATAATTTTCTATGGCAACAAATTATTGCTCTTCTAAGTGGGCGACGTTGCATGTATTTACTTAATTGAATATTATGTTACTGGCGGTATGTAAATGAGTTATTTTAAATTTTACAGATAAAGAAATATTAATTGAAACTAACAACTGTCACCAGCAGAAGGTGTCCATCATTGACGGAGAAGTATTTATTGGCTTGACATTCGTTTTACTCGTTAAAATTGAATAATATTATCTACGTTAAAGGAAATAATTTGATGTGTGATTGACATAATTTTTTATTTGAATGTAAAGTTAGCATAGAACACCTGTCCATTATACCCAAAAAACTATTAATTTGCAAGTTATTTGAATAATTGGATATTGTTAGGATGATTTTTTCAAATACCATAATTTATAATAGCGCTCATGTTAGTAGTCTCGGCGATATGAATTATAAGCTGTCATTGGAAATGTCATTGGAAAGATCGTAGTGCAACAGAGTACATAGAAGTGAACATGCATTTAATTTTTACCACCCCTGGACTTCCTACCTAACTATGAGGAAAAACAGGACGTCTCCAGCTACAATAACGACAAATATAAATTTAGCTCAACCCTATTCTGACAGCTGATAGCATCGAGTTACGTATATAGATAAAATATTACGTATAAAAAATATTATGATGTCAAATCAACACAACGCATTCCCCCTGACGTTTGACGAAGCTAAAACAATTTGCTCATTATTTTTATTACAGATAACGAGTTGACTTTACTCAACAATTAAAATAAATAAAAATAATCAGGTCTCCCATTGTTTATCTATTTAAATAAATCACGCGGTGATCTTTGACATTGTACTTGATGTCGAGAAATTATGTCTTTAATTGGTAACTTGAGGAAAATTAAAGCGATACACCGATGCCTTGCACTAATGACAATGATTATGTAGGTAATCATTTTCATTTATGCAAGGCATCGCTGTATCTATCGTGATTATTTTTAATTAAAATTCATTAAGAAGACACGTTATTATATTTACAATTTTTTTATATAAGACTACTTCTATCATTTTAATAAATTATTACTCTCTACTCTAATATATTCTCCACTCTAATAATTATATTACTATTTTTTTGTAAAAAGAAAGTAGCAATGCATTCTTATATAGTTGGTTAATTTATCAACTATCCAAATGGCATCAAAAGCGAACCCGGTATTGATATTTCGTCAGTTTCATTATACCTATCGATATTCCTCCAATCAATCAAAGGTAATCAAAACAATAGGTACAACACTGACCATAATTATGTCAGAACTAATAAATCGACACAATATCAAAGTTGCACCGAGTCACTCACATAGAATGTTATTTATTTTTTCAGTGTTTTGACTCAAGGAGTGAATCACAAGTATTATGTCTGGTGGTTAGTGACTAACGTAGGCAAAGATCTCACATTCGCGATGGTATTATATCTGAATCTTACGAAGTTTGTTTTTAATTTTCAGTTTAGAAAATTACTTTTTTTTTGTAATTTGGCAATTGGCATTTTTTTGTGTAAACAAATATTTTGTATCTTACTCATGATTAAATAATGCGGTTTTGTGCAATTTCATCTCACTGCGTGTATTAAAATTCAATCAGGCGCCCGAATGCTCTAATTTTTTTTTAAAGTACTTACTAACAGAAAAACTTATCATCAGTATTCTAAGGGACAAGCTTCGAACATCAAAGGATTTAAATTCACATTCATCAATACACTCACACAATTAGCACCACAAAAATGTGTGCGTGTGATTTTTTCATCATCTCGTTAGCGCTGTGGCGGTTTCGCTGCCAGGGCCGCGGGCACCGCGGACAAATAAAAGAAAATTATAGTTACAGGGCGCTCAGCCGCTTATTATTTAACTAGACCCTGTGAACTGATACCGATTACCACCCCCCCTCTTGTAAAAAAAGAATGTACCCCTCTCGCACGAAACATAAACGAACAATTTGCATTAACAAACCCTACTCATTAAGTATGCAATGCGTATAACTAGCTGTGATTTAGTTGTAGGTTATATTGCCCTCTAATTGACACGATAATAATGTTGTACCAATTGGGTTACAAAAGGCGACCGCAAAGGTGGAGTCGGGCAATAACGATCATGTCAAAAGGAAGGTCCGACACACACAACACGCGTTAAACACACGATCATAACATTTTATTAGTGCTCCGGTCAAAAGCAACCGCGAGACCGCCGTCAAAAGTTCATGTACAAAAAAACAACAGGTCAGCTCGTAAAAGACGTAGAGTCACTGTGAGACAAATATTTTCACTGAGTAACCATGAGATGTAGATAAAAATATGAAGCTAATTAAATGTTTGAATCTTGAAAGTAAAGGAAATTAAGGCTTTTCAGTTCACATTGCATAAAAAAATATAATTACTGAACGGTAAAACAGGTATAAAAAAAACAACAAAATATTTTTTAATCGAATGTCAGTAGCCGCCTTGATTTTGAGATATCGTATTTAAGTACAATTAAAACAAATGAATGTTTTTTTTTTCTAAAGGGACGGCAAGTAATTGATATCCTCTTTATATCCCCAACCACCTATACGTGGAGATATTTGAGATGAACAATGAGACTCGATCGAATTCCTTAGCCCATTGAAGAACTGACCGGGCGACCATAAAAACCGTAGATACCTACACGTAGGTAATACACAGGTTATAAGGGGGCATAAAAAAGTAGGGACCGCGTCGGAGGTCGGACCGACTACCCGAGAAACAAAGACTTCGTTTATTTTTTAACAGCTCGCCCGTTCACAAAAGAAGGCTTCGCGGCACGAAAAACGACCCAAACGAGACCATCTTGTTAACCTTTTTAAAAAGAAATCGCGCGCCCGCTAACTAGAATTTCGACTCGAAAACCGAGAAAAGTTCGCCGCGGCGTTCTGCGCACCGGACGTCGCAGGCGCCTGCGCAATCATTATGTAAATTCAGATTATTATTGTTATAAATGCGGCAAAAAAATTGGGATGAGAGTCGCGGGCATCATCTTAGCGGCTCGTTACAAAATGCCCGTCAATATAATTTGACGGGTTATCTTTTTCGAATATCTGTGTTGTTTACTTGGAGTGTGGAGCGCGGGCGCGATAGGGTTGCAGCGTGAGTTCATTAACGGGATTACTGATACCTGTCCTCGTGACATTAAATAGAAAAAGGCGTCATGTTTTAGCTATAATAGAGGTTTAATTTAAGTCCGTTCATCATTTTGTTAGTAGCCGGCTAACAACCGATGCGCTCGTAAAATTTGACTGCGCATAATAAGGGCGATTATCGCTCAGAGACGCGCGTGGCGGCGCGTATCACAAGATACGCGGTGATACCACTCTTTTACCTGAAATTACCTGAAAATCGCTCTAAATGGTAATAGCGTCGCGAAGAAGATCGTTGATCGACCCCGTCCGTTCGAAATTAACGAAACAAGCGCAAATTTTTCTTGAATTAATTTTAATAAGGTAACAACTAACATTATGCATTTTAAGTAACTGTTTTTTATCGGCCAAACTTAAATGGAATATCTTGTAAGGTATTTACAGCGGTGTAATTTCAGTCCTTATTGGCGGACTGGTAAGACCTATGTATTTTTATATATGTATTGTGCTGTAAAAAGAGTTAATTAGGCACGTCTAAGCTAGGATCGACATCTCTCACTAAATGAGTGACAGCTAAACACTGCAATTATGAGGTTCCCGTCTCACTGAAATAACTGTTTATAATTGACGCGGCTGCCTTACTCTGCGTAAATGAACAACGTTTTATGTGAAAATGTTGCTAATGAGTGAGTGGATCGCGGCCCTAATGACGCGGACATAGTTCATGAAATCGAGCTTAGTGTACTTTGCTTTAATTATTATGACATCGCTTTCCTATAGACACGAACTACGACAGTGTGAAAAACATTGAGGTGTGTTGTGGTTACACATTCTATGACATTGTTGGAAGTGACTGATTAAAATCTTTGTTATAACTTGCCGTTATTTCGTGAATCAACTTATTTATAAAGCTGGACACTGCACAGCCATTAGAGTTCTTTTGAAATATGATTAAAGTTTTGCATTTTAATTTTAAATTAAAATACCTACAGATTATTTTTTTTTTATAAAAGCTTGAACAAGAGGAAAAAGTAAAATTTTAAAATTTTTGGAAATGTCAGAAGTAATAGGTAGGTATTCAAATGAAAAAAACCCTAAAAATGTCCGGGAAAATCAGGGTAAAATATATTGAAATGAAGTTATTAAATTATTAACATTTTCCGCCATCGTATCGCTGCAATAATTGTTATTTAATAATTTAGATAGCTCTGCGGTTACCGGCAGTAAGACGATTTACTCTATATTGTATCATCAAGGGATTATTCACCTTCGTTGTTAACTTTTTTCTGTAGGGCTGGGGGCAAAACATGATTTGGTTTTTTTTTAATAATATAATCTACTGACGTAAATGAAATCCGTGATCATTATACAGCCTCCTTGATTGCAGTTTGTTTTGAATTTTTTGTTACCTTTGTATGTATTTTAGAGTTTAATAATTTAGATTTACTAACATTATGATGAAACAAAACAAAATTCTGTAAGTATTTAAATTAAATTCAACTTTTCTTTTTGCTGAAAACTTTTTTGTGAAAACTTTTTTCGGTTTTTATGTAGAAGCAAATTGGGATGATTTGGTACATCAATCTATTGGTAAAATATGATGTTGATGACAGCATCAATTAGTTTAGATTTATACGTCACCGTTTAGAGACAGGATATACTTTTTATTGATTTATTTAATCATTAAAATATAATTTGACTGTCGTAGTTTTAACGATGACGAAGTTAAGTAACTACATCATAGTGATTATATCATAGTTATGATGTAATGTTTTATTGAATCGGCATCGAATGCGTTTTCTTCTTAAAATCGATTTTCCTTATGGGAGTAGCAGTATTGTGATGCATGTGTATACGTAATTAATTAGTTGTAAACAATATATTGTATCCATTAGGATACAAATTATTTCAAACTAATTAAGTAGGTAGGTAGGTAGGCTATATTTTTTTAAATATTTGCTGCTGATATTTTTATTAGAAACAAATTAAATAGATATTACATGAAAGCAAGATTTCGGAAAACCCTATTTACGATAATACCTACTTGTATCAAAATCAAATTCAACAAAAAAGATCGTAGGTATAAATAAACTTCATGCATGAAAAACTCATTATGCACTCGTGTATAAAAATCTAGTTCCGGACGGATTTACCCACTTCTCGTAAATGCAGCAAGATTTATTAGAAGTCATCAACATTATATAAATAGACACAACACGTACAATGTTAAGAACCTTTCCCGCCCTGTCAATTAGCTGCCTCTTAATGAATACTCTTTGTATTTGCTTTTAATTTAAGTAATGAAGGTTTACATACAAGTACAGTTATTAAGCCTTTTTCATCTTTTTACGTGGTCGTGATATGCATACAAAAGCTACGAAAGAACACAATCCAGTCACAAAAAGAGGAGATAAATGTTCCCTGCAAGTAATTTAATAGGCATAGGTTTTTTATTGCACGACACTTAAATCATTTCTAGGCCCTATATAGAGAGCGACCAAGCGATAGTACTAATTACGAAATAACCCTCTGCGCGCCGCTTGGACGTAACTGTCCGGCTCTTAAAGGATAGAAACATTTAGTCAGATATGTCATTCCGGTAACAGTACGTTACTTTAATTACAGTTTAAGCCTAGTTAGTTAGCTCTGATCTTCGTGTTTAACATTGTAAAGGGAGACTGAGCCAAGTTTTTGCGCGTAATGAAATTGTAATCTCGATTACCGCGGCGGAGTGAGGCAGTACCGACGATGCGACGAGGATGTGAGAATAGGCGTGCGTTCGTACAGACCGGATACTTAGTTTATAAATAAATAATGCTTACTCTATGGCTAGCTTTTGTTATGATAAGGACTATTATTTTATCCTGTATTATTACCTGTCATATTGTTGTTTTAAGCGCTGTGAGCTTTCATTGTCTTTGAAAGTTTATGTTAAAAAGGTTACTAAGCACTGATTTAGATTACATTTATTACTTCCACTGCGAGGATTAAAAAGTTTCTGAGGTTTGATTTTTAAAACTAAAGTCTAATTGATTTATAAAACTTAAATGAGTTAGAAATTTAATTATTGTATGGTTCTTGAAAATACAGAATTCACAATAGACATTAGATACTCTCTGCATTTATGTGAAGGGGGTTCCTATTATTATTATTATCACTACTATCAACGCAATTTGGCAATAGTAAAATGATAAAAAAAGTTTTGTTAACAAAGTGGCAAACATTTTTGCATAACATCGGTAAAAAATATTCAATTAATGTCGTACAAAAATGCAAAGCACTGCAAAAAAAATATTGTTAGTAAATAAAAATAACGCTTACTACTTCTGGCTGCACTCGATCTATAGGGACGAGATTTTTCCACAACATCACTATCACAGTCACTATATTGGCTAATTAATCTAGTCCTAGTACATTGTTCACATCCGGACGGCCTATGCACCAGCTCCGGACAGCCGGACGCCGGACACTCCTCACGCTTGCAACAACTGGTGCTCACTTCCATCTTCAGTCTTACTATAACAGTGCCAGTATTCCAATATAACGCACACGCTGGTATGCTACTGTGATCCATAACAGAAGATCGCAATTGACATCCCCCAAAATGCTACGATGTCGCACGCGTGGTGTCGTGTGAGAGACTAAATGAATTTGTGTGAACGCGCGTAAGATAAAGGCTAGTGTACACCGAGCCACGTGTTAGGCAGTGGGGCACGCAAGAACGTATCGCAGGTGGGTTTCTCCCGAGTCCGCACGGCGCAGCCAATGGTGGGCGGCAGCGAAGGGAGGCGGGTCCGATCCCACCCAGTTGCACTACTATTATGTATGCTGAGGGATCCGTTTGGATCGCGTCCCGGTAGATAAGGGTTGACTTTTATTGTATTTCCATTTTTATATACCTACTGATGATTTTTTGGTCCCGGCTCAAGTTAGGAGCTATAAAAATATTTTTAACTGTGTAAAATAATTAATATAATAAATATAGTTACCGAGACATTTTCTAATCTATTACTACAGGACGGATCGGTGTTATGAAATTTATTGATGGCGTCTCTTATCTGAGAAAGAATGTAATTATTTTCGTTCATTCTATATTTGTATTAGTACCTACCTAATATATTTTATTCAGTAATATATTTTATTTGTATTTTAATAATAATGCGACACTACCTGCTATGTGGTAACAAGCAATATTTTACTATTTATGACTCATCTTTAACATTTGTGCACGCCCTAAAAATATCCTAATGGTTTGGGAAAACGCGGTGATTGTGAAAATTATTTGACGTCATGACGCTTACGTAATTAAATAATCACGAACCTAATACACAGAGTAATTAATAATGAAATGAAAACAAACAATATAAGATAAAACAGAACATAATGAACACGATTACATCGAACATTTTACCTAATTCATCATAATACTTGATAACCTAATTAATAAAACTCGTTAGCCGATTGAGTTTTTACATCCGGATTGAGATACAAAGTGGTAATTTTGATCAAAATTCTAAAAAGATGTACCTTTTGGGAGTTCTGGACTCCCATCAAAAGCGAACTATTCAGTTTATTTAGAGGACTCCCACCGTTTGTTCTTTAATGATATTTAATTATTTTTAGCCCGAATAATTTTTTGCTCTACCTACCTAGTTTATTTTTTTGAACTTAAATCTTTTAATAATAAACGTCGCGTGTTTATTGCTAGATATAAATGAATCTTGATATCTGATCAATATGATAATGTAAGCAAGCACGATTATAAAATTATTGAACGACAATATTAAGTAGGTAATAAGATTATCATTCATCTGCCTAGCCTTTTCCCAAATTACATTGGGGTCAGCTTCCAGTCTAACTAGTTTCGGCTGAATATCAATATTTTACGTGAAGCGACTGCCATCTGACTTCCACAACCCAATTAATGGGTAATACCGGTATTCGAATGTTAGACCAGCTGTCAGACTTTTTAGGGCTTTGACTACCCGTAACGATTGTCAAAGATATTCCTATGACAACCGGGACCGACTGCTTAACGTGCTCTCCGAGGCACGGAGGGGTCTCGAACGTGTAAAGAACGGTCACCCATCCAAGGACTGACCGCGGCAAGCGCAGCTTAACCTCGCAGATCGATCGATCAGCGCGACTGTCATTTAGCCACGAGCCCCATGTAGGTAATAAGTGCCTAAAAAACGTTGAAAGAGCAAGATGATTTGTATTTTATTACGTTTTAATCAAGGTCAAGTTTGACTTGGCATCATTGTAAAATTTCTCCAGTCTTTCAGCTTGACTCACGAGTTCCGCACGATTTCTCGTAGTTAGTCATTGAATTTCAGTTGACTCAGATACAACGGATACAGCAAATGTCGATGGTCATTTTCAATATTTTCCTACAAGGGAAAACTTATAGTATAAGTAATGGCAAATATTAATGTTTTATTAATTACCTAGTTGCTAAATGAGTCATATAAATTATACTGAGTAGGTAGCCCGAGTTTCTAATTATTTCCACTGTAAGGTTTTTCAGTCAATACTAAATGTGTCATATTTGGGTCATTTCGGGACAACCTGATTACCTATATTTCTTCGCAATTTGGTCACATGAAATTTTTGCAATTCTTTACGTTCCTATTCATTTTAAATACACAAATCAGTAATTTCAGCAACCCATTGTATTCGAAAATTTACAACTGTACCTATCCCTCCTGGCATTCATAAAAAAATCTTTACTGATTAAACGTTGTATTAGCTAATTAATATTTACAGTTATAAGAACTTTTTTTGAATACTTCTCATTTGTATTACAATATAACGAGGTTCCCGCAAGCGATTAGCGGTTACTTTTGCAAATAAAATTGTTAAATACATACTTACTTTCTTTTTTAAAGTCCAGTAGCGACCTGTCTTTAGTACCTGTCCTTGGTCCTTGCTAATGGGTTTTAAAACAATAATTACTAAAAAGCATGTTGAATAATTTTCTGTGTAACATTGGATTTTACATTCCCATAATTATGTTTGGTATATTTCCAAAACGGCATAATATTCCACGGCCAGATTGTCTAATGTAGGTAATATTTAGCATAATAGAAGGCCGTAGGAAAAGTACAACACTAGAGTCCGGGATGACGCTATGCAATCTTTCCAATTAAGACACTCCGTAAAACCCATCCCCAGTGAACGCCGCATGACTCAACACCATCCACATTTCAATATGGTCCAACCACGTAAAACATACAATGATTCCAACGGATCTACTTTTCGGTTATGTACAGGACATGACGTCACGCGTTCCGTGTAAAGTGAAACACCTGTGCTAAATCAGCGTGTATGGTTTCCTGTTGATATGACAAGCGTTTAATTTGTAAGTAACTATGTTGATAAGAATGGAGTCGTGCTGTCTGGCATGTTGGCTTCTTGTAATTCTATCTCCGGATTTCGCGAATGGATGTTGCTGAATTCTAATGCTGATAAGATGTTTTATGTGAATGAGACTGCGATAATAGGTTTATTAGACTAATGCTTATTATTTTAACGCCTAAAGATCCCTTTCGCTTTGTTTTACTCCGTCCGTAGGTACCGCTTGATGAAAATTAAGAGAGACAAAATTTTTGATATTGTGAAAAAAAAATCTAATCTAAAATTTGCAAGTGTCAAAATATGCGGCATAAATGGCCGTATTTTTTAATTGCGTTGACCTAATCATAGACCTAAGTAAGTAGATACCTATTTGATATTAACTTCAACTTCATATCTCCACGAGTTCCTGAGAAAATAAGTCTTGACAGACAGGCAGACAGACAGATGGACAACAAAGTGATCCTAGAAGGGTTCCTTTTTTCCTTCTGAGGTACCGAGCCCTAAAATGGAAGTAGCTGTAAGTACAATCAAGAAACTTCAGCAAAGATGATTAAACAATAAGTTATAATGTAAATAAGGAAGTATTATATGAGATAACATTTTCTTCATAAACTGTAAGACGTTTCTTAGAAGGGATCCACGGGGTCTCATGAGGAACAAAGTAACATTTGTTGATGGCGTTATATGTATCGATTTGTTATTGAAGTTTGTGTAAAATTGAGAACATGAAAAAATACATCATAAAAATATTTGTTCAAATTTTGAAAAATGCTTTAAGCACGGAAAAATGTATAGCCCGAAGATAGCCCGCGCTAAATCGGTCACATTTCTTTGTATGAGATGAGGCATCTGTACGTATAGTATTATATTATCTGTGGTCAATGTACTTTTACTTCTAATATTTGAGTTGAAAATATTCCGGAAACATGTCATGAGTGGAATGCACTGGATTGCATATTAGGTTCATATCAAGTTACCAGGTTGAGTCATTAACACCTATTACAGTATGATTGCTGCTATTACCTAACTTGTAGGTACCTACCTACCTATTACAGTTTTATTTACACAATAAACAATGATTATCCGTTTATGTCATTAAGGAAAATTTGTAATCCGTAATATTTTTCCGACTCGGTAACTTTTGTCAAAATTGTTAGTATCCCTAAGGACCAAATTTTAATTTTCCTTGTTTCAATACTTTCTGATTATTAAAAAGTTAATATGAATATTATTTATTCATGAAATTAGTCTGAACTATTCTATGAGAAATTGACACGAATAATGCGGTTCAAAAATAAATTTTGCTAAGAATCAATTAGTACCTATGGTTATATTTTTATTTTCTTTAAAAAAAAAAAAACGTTGCCCCACACTAGGATCTCTTTTGTGTCGTGGGTGCGTTTACAAACACAAATTTCACATACACAAACAGCCAGACCAGTGTGCAATGCGGGAATCGAACCCGCGCCACGTCGCGCAGCAGCCAATCTCTCAGCCACTGCGACAACAGTGCGGCCGTTATATAATATAGTACCTACCTATCTCCCTGTAATTACCATTTCAGGGCCCCAATTCTGCTATTGCAATTGTGTATGAATGGTGTCATAATGACACCATTACGGTCAAAACCTAAGCGCTCATTGGCTTAGAGTAAGACTATCTGTTTCGTCATTGGTCAAAACGATGTCATTGAGAGACCATTCTAACACGATTATGACAATTGCATTAGCAGACTTGGGCCCCAGGTCAAATGCACGGTACATTCTAGGATCATTCTCATTCACATTTGGATATCATGGTGCACAAGTGATTCAAGTAACATTTTGGTCAAAATTGTATTATGTGCAATTTCGCTTTTTTGGGATCGTTATGTAGGTTTTTGTAAAGCATTTCATCATTCTAATTGCATTGTCACTTGGATCACTTGCATACGTGATTCGGGACAGACCTCATCCCAAGTCAATTTGTTTGTCACCTAAAGACGTGTTAGCATTACTATGAACTATGATCTTGCAAAAGTATTAACACCCCATCATACAGTTATTCCGAGTTACGGTCAAAATTGTTTAAAGACTTACTAGAATAACACAGGATTACGGAAAACTAAACTACATCACAATGTATTGACGCATTAATTACGTAGTTAAGTTGTGAGAATTTAGAAGATATTAGTTACGTTTGTTTAACAGTGATAAGGACTTTTATGCTGTCATACGTGTTACTAGAAAGACATCCGGTCCTGTATGCATGTGGGTATCCCCCATCGGTCGATAACACGAAGCGTCTTGGGGACTTCATGATAAAACACGACAGGGACAAATAAGGGTTCCTTTTAGCTACGTCATAACGTGATGAATGAAGCCAATGTTCAAAATTCTATAGCAAACTTTGAATCATCAATCTTCATATGCTGGAAAATCTTTTTGAAAATACCTACATCTTAAGTAAAAAATCGATGCCTTCGACAATCGTGAGAACTTATAAAGTAGGTACCTAGACTTCTATTTTTATTTTACACTCAATTAAACTTAATTGCTTGTCATACATATATCCCGTTCGATGTTTATTCTACTACAAACATAAAAAATAAGAAAGTAATGATCTGTCCCTGTTTTGCATGGGTGCAATAATGATGTAGCGGCATGTTAAAACATCGAGATTTCTATGCTGTATCTAAGTTAAAATATTAACGCATATAGTGGTGAAAACCGCGGTTTAGAAGAACTAATCGGACAAACAGACAGACACGAAAAGTGACTTTGTTTTAGGGCTCTTTCAATTTAGACGTTTGGTGTCGGACTGCTGCTGTGCGGCAGCCGTGCGTGTGTCATACT
This sequence comes from Thalpophila matura, assembly GCA_948465475.1. NCBI lineage: Eukaryota > Metazoa > Arthropoda > Insecta > Lepidoptera > Noctuidae > Thalpophila > Thalpophila matura. The sequence goes on along the minus strand of OX419187.1, from coordinate 5,197,592 downwards.
GTGCATGTGCACCGCAGGTTGTTTTTAGGGTTCCGTACCAAAATGGTAAAAAAGAAACCCTTATGGTGCGACTTCGTCTGTCTGTCTGTCTGTCACACCTGCCTATTTCAGCAACTACTTATGCTATCGACTTGAAATTTGGAACAGTTATAAAGAGTGCTTGTTCAATTAAATTGCAAATGAAAAAAGTCCAAAAATATTTTTATTTTCATTGCAAAAGGGGGGGTCCGAAATTTTAAAGTGGGGTTACTAGGTCAAGTGATATATCATATGAAAGGGCTTGATTTGCACATTTCAAAATATATTTTTATTTTATTTTATGTCTCACAGTTTTCGACATATGATGAAAAATGTCCAAAAAAATACCATTCCCTCCCTTATCTCCGAAGTTTGCGGGGCGAAAAATCTAAAATAATTAGAGTTGATAGAAATTGACCCAAATATGGCACCAAAAATAAAACGATGTTCCTAACTAGTACAGTTTTTTCAAAATCATCAAAATTCCTTCACAAACAAACTTAGTTATGCGGTCCGGATTTTTTCACTTTATACGTCCAAAAATGGTACGGAACCCTCGGTGCGCGAGTACTACTCGCACTTGGCCGGTTTTTTTTCCGTACAGTTGACAAATCGAGCGCGCCGTCCGACTGTCGTGCGACACCCGCAGTTTCCGCACGGGTACCGCACGGCAGGTCAGTCCAAAACCAAACGTCTAAATTGAAAAAGCCTGGAAACTCATTCGGAACTTAACTTTTTCGGAAATATACCAGTCGTAAAAACCCATAGGTACCCTAATAGAATTGTAACAAATCTCCCATTGTCGTGACTGCTATATTGGTCTAGTGGTTGCAAGCGTGACCGCTGAGCGTGAGGTCCTGGGTTCGATCCCCGGGTCGGGAAAAGTATACTATGTATTTTTTTTCTATTTGAAAATTGACAGTAGCAGCTTGGAGTCCAGATTTGTGTCTATGCCTATTACATGGGACTTAAAACATAACTGGTGAAATGTGGGTGTATAGTATAACTCTGCCTATCTCTTCGGGGAGTACAGGCGTGATGGTTTATGTATCAAATCTTTTAAAAATATTAAATTAAATTTACTTGCTACACAATTATATGACAAAATGTCTTAGCAAATTTTGCTACGACCGTAGAGAATGTCGTAGATACATATTTATTCTATCGCAAAGTTTAGAATACTCGCATTTAATACTTATGTATAAGTGCGATATCGCATAGCACTTAGCATATTGTTATTCATTTATTCATATTTTTAAATCATCATCACAAGTTACAGAATACCTATAAGAACGAACAAGTGAGCTTTTAAGTTAGAACGAAGAAAATGTATCTCGCAATTAAAATTGTTTAAATGAATTTATGTAAAACAAAATATTCATGATTGGCAAAAACAAATTCTTTAGCGTTTGTTCTTTGATATGCATAGGTTAATTTTAGTAGAATATTGAACTATTATATACCAACTAACATTCTCGCAATACCTGACCATAGAGACGTTTAAAAGTCCTGCGGCTTACCTAGCAAATACAGTAGATAAATAAATAATATGAATAATAAGTTTAAGTTTTCGCATAAGTAAAATACATATAGAATGCACGAAATTTCTACTTGCTTCTAGTTTTTTTATTGCACACAATTACCTACTTTATTGTGACCTTTAATTATATTATCAATTATCTAATTGCCACAAAACTGGTAATTTGGTGGTATATTTTTTTACAAGTCATTTGTATTTTAAATCGCAATCCTTTTAACTATTCTAATGTGCCATTTGATGACTCAATTTGTGCATATTGTAAGAAAATGCAAAAAGTCGGAAAGAAACTTCTAGTACTAAAGAACAATAGAAATGTATTTTTGAATAGGTGAAGGATACCCGCTGTGACAGAATTTCATGCACACCTAGCATAAAAGATGCCTTGTTTGAAGGGATCCTGGCCATCATTGATTGTCATCTATGTCATTGAGGTGTCTAAAGAAGCTGCTGAAGTGGGTCTTTAGTGCAATTATAATGCATAAACGATAATTGAATAAGAAGTTGTATTTAAACTTATTTGTGCTACGAAAATTACGAATGTTTGAATGCTCGAGATAAATATCGATTTTGTTATAAATACTACAACCTAATTTAAATTTAATAAAGATTAAGATGTAAATGATAACATACCCACATTGTATAATAGGTATTTGAATTATACGTCTGGAAAAATAACTTATAACGAGGACGACCCGTGAAATTTTAAACGCGTTTCATTCCGTTCCATAAATATAAAGTCCATAAAATGGCCATTAAAATTTCGCAAACTGTTTATTGGCTTGTAAAATAGCCGACTTCTGTACAAGGACGAAACCTTTGTCCCGTTGCCGAATCGTTTTGTTTTACCGTTAACGAACCAATAGAGACAATAACTCGTGCAACTTTCACTACGTTATATATGACGCAATAAATTGTATTGTCAACTTAGACCCATTTAAAAGGTGCCATCTTAAAGTTTTGTTTTCATCTTAACGGTAGTAGATTTCGGACCGCTCTGAGGAGGTCCCAAAGTGACAAAAACTAGCGTGCGACTGCCTTAAAATTTCACAACTGTGACATTGTTTAGCGTGCACCGGCGGCTCTATAAAGACGCGCGCACAATGAGCGCAGCTCGGACGCAACACAATTAAACTTGCAACAGAGAAGAGCCGTGAAATTTCGTTTTGTAACGGCGTGAATAGACGTATCATGGGATGTTTGTGTTTGATAAATAGTGCGTCAACAATACGCCCCCTTTTCCGGTGTTAGAGACGAAGGAAAAAATGTAGCGCAAGTGAAGATGTTAAACTTGTTACGACATGCGATAGATGTCATGGTTAAGGTTGAGTGGTGATTTCAAGGCTGTTGAGCACGCCCAATATCCTACACGCAAAAAATCTGCCTTTTGCATCAGAACACATGGATTGCAAAAAACGGAGAAATGCTAATTAATGAGTCTACAAAATTTCGGCAATTAGGAAATCATTTTTTAGCAGTAAAAACATGCTTTCATACGTGTTGCACGATGTGGTGTAAAGTGAGAGGTGATAATGAACTTGTGAAATAAAACTAACACGGATTAAGGAACTCAATAAATTGGGACGGACACCACAATTATGCAAGCCTCATTCACCTTGCGTTACTACTTGCTCGCTTGTAGTGCGCATATTATTCGGTTACTTATACGGCGATTAGGTACTCAAACCGGATTAGCATAATTATTGGGCGTTAATTTTTACTTTATTGTGTACTTATTTTCTTTTACATGCTTCTGTAAATTAATAGGTTTAAAATGTAAACGTAGCAATTAGAAAATACGTTTTAAAATTGTTTAGGATTTTATAACAACGATGTTAAAACTAACTTAATTAATATAATTTTATATTTATAAATAACAACAATCAAGCATTTAACTATTTATTAGAAAAGGACAGGCAACTACACAATCAATCGCAATAATTCCGAGGTGAAAATAAATAAATATCGATATGAGGTCAAGTATATGACTCAGCGGCCGGAATCCGCATCTCAATGAACTATTATAACATAACGTGTTACTACGCTTGGTGTGTCACGTACCGGCGAACTCCAATACAATGTTACTATCGGTCACTTTCGAACACATTGCCAGTGAGACTTGCTTCTTTATCCAAAATACGAATTCTTTAGTAGCAATGTATATCGTACACAGCAATTACTACTACGCTTGTCTATATTGACTTTATTGCTAATAGTGACGTCAAAATGGAGGCTGGGTATTGCTCAATTTAGAGGTCGTGTATCAAAAAATCTTAGTGTAAAGAGTTGTTAGTCACATTTTATGATACTGCAGGATATGGTCCGGTGTTTCCCTGCTCCGCAAGTCTTAGAAAACGTCATGGTCATGGTTATGAAGTAATTGTTCTTACGTTTTATTCTACATGGAACTGTTTAATATACACTCGTCATTACTGACTTGACATAATGTTGTTGCGATATTACAGATATGGCAAATACAGGTTTATTTGCCTTTCATGATTGCATTATTAATTCATTTTCATCTTGAATTAAATGACTCTAACAAAGTTTTAAATAAACATCTATTGATAGATTTAATATAGACTACACTTTTGAACGCGACTCCGTCCGCGTGGACTACAATAAATTGACCATTTAAAATGACCTCCCTAGTGTAAGGTGGCTAGCACTACGAAGAGGTCAAGCTGTATCTCTGGTTCATCCCAACGGAATCAGATGAAACGCGGCTTAGATTTTATGTTAGACATAGTGATGCGTGGTTACGTCCCAGTACCATATCCTGGCTTTTTATTCAGAAATATTTTCAACTAGCTTCCGCCCGCGGCTTCGCCCGCATTTTTGGGATAAAAAAAGTAGCTTATGTGTTATTCTGATGTCATAAGCTATATTACTGTAAAGTTTCATCAAAATCCGTTCAGTAGTTTTTGCGTGAAAGAGTAACAAACATCCATACATCCATCCATCCATTCATCTATCCATACATCCTCACAAACTTTCACGTTTATTAGTAGGAAGTAAGACACGGCTTTTTTACAAATAATAGTATAGATATAACAGATATATGAACTGCGTGTGATCTATGATAAGAATATCAGTCAACCTCATTTATTATATGATATTACGTTATTTGAAAAGAAAATGGGAGATTTCTTTTTAATAACTGTGATAGATTGTATGCTGAAATGTCCACAAAATTGATACAACAGTCACCTACTCTATGAGTCATTTTTTTAAAGCTAAGAAATAGGTACAATGAACTCTTTAGCCTATAATTTGGACCGCGAATGAATCAAGATCAAGTTTGGAGATGGCGAACCATCTCAACGGCACGTATCTTATAGGCGACCTTGAAATGGTATTCACCTAATGACACAGAAAGCTCTGTCGTACAGACAATGACTTAAGTGTGAGGCGAAACCATATTAACATGACGTGATAATAGAACGGTTTAATGGCTATGCTGTAAATCATTATAACACGATGTTCGCTGTTTAAAGACTGGTCCAGTAGATTTTATTTTAAAATAGTGTGCAATATACTGATGTGGCCACAAGTCAAAACATTGAAGAGTTTTGTGCTGTGAGTATCTAAGAATTATAGCTACATATTACTATGGTGTGTTGTTAAATAGCCTATACTATTTTTCTTAAATTTGGCTATCATAACGCAAAAATAATTTTTCGAATCCGACTGCTAGTTCCAGAGATTAGCGCGTTCAAACATACAAACTCTTTAGATTTATTATATTAGTTTGGATAAACTTTCCGGAATCAATTTTCTGAATGGTGGTGGCACACACACAAACATACATAAAAATAATATACACGGTCGGATAGGCACTATTCATCAAATAAATTTAAAAGAGAAACAGTTTTTGTAAAAAAATATCTGCCAGATAAATTAACCGGAGCTTTGCTGGGTAAAACAGGCCATAAAAGTTGCACGATCGAAACATCGTTCAAACACTTAACGCCATTACCTACTGCTTCAACTTATTGCATTCCACAGGCAATTTAATTGCTCTGTGTAAATTAAGCGTACCTAAGTATACAGGGTGGAATTTTGTAATGCCACCTGAAGGGAAAGTACTCTTAATACTGTAGATAGAAAATTTTACTCAAAGAAAACATTCCTTTATTTTTAAAATTAAGTAATACTGCATTCAAAGATTTCTAATCTAAGGTTCGATTTCCAGATGAAACAAGCAATTTTTAAAAAATCTTTGAATGCAGTTTTCTTTCTATTCAAAAATAAAGGAATGTTTTATTTGAGTAAAATTTTCTATCTACAGTATTAAGAGTACTTTCCCTTCAGGTGGCATTACAAAATTCCACCCTGTAGGATAGGTCTAATTAAAAAAAAAATGTATGTTCCAATTTCCAAACTTAACGTTTCTTTTGTAGATTTGTGAGAGTTTGAACTTCTGCAAACAGTTATTTATATTACGGTACCATTTTAAGTAGGAACAAAAATGAAAATTCTCATAAATATTTTGCAGCAGAAGAAAACATTTTTAAGGAATCCATCAAAGGAGAAATCTCACTTGGGGGTATCTACGTAGGCATGTACGATACAAACATAAGCGTACCGCTATTAAACAAGATATAACAGCATAATTTCGTTTGATTTGACATGCCGAAACAATTTAATCATTATCTCTGTCGGAAAATTAGCTGAGATGTGCCCAAAGGAATTTAGGTTTAAAACCTGGGGATATACAGTGTAGATTCAAAGGGGGTCGGCGGTGATTATAAGCCTTGTGGGCTAGGGAGAGGAATGGCGGAGGAATTGGCGGTATTCGCCAACGACTGCGGTGGAGCGATGTAGCAAGCCGGTACCGCCGGCCGACTGGGTGGGCACGCCGCGGCGGTTGGCCCCTCTCCGCTCTTTTTGCCATCCATTTTCGAATTTTAAATTTGGAACTGTGCGAAAACAATGCCCGTTCGGAAACCTTTGTTCCCGGGATGCACGCGATCGACACAGATAAGCGCCATACAGCGAACATCACGCCATTCCTTTAACTCTTTTAAACTATTACCAATCAAAGTATTCGTCAACAATTTTAGTAACTGTATACGCACAGATGATATAATAATTAAATCCTAATTGGCAAGAAAATATAAAGAGAAGGGTGTACAATTAAAACATTACTTTGCCATCGTCAAATTATGTCGTAATTAGCTCGACAATTAAAATCGAAGGTCATTATGATGGTAAAAACTGGAGTGGGAAGTGATCCTCTTTTTGCTGCTATTAAAGATTAGCTACGATACAGAGAGAAAGGATGTATTATTGTACCTACTCTATATCTTCGGCTTACTAAAATCAACTGCAACAACTGATAGTGATACTGCAACTGCAAGTGATAGGTATAAAGCAATTAATTGCATTTATGTATACCATGCTCATTAACTGATTATTGTAAGTGTATATTTTTCCTAAACAAATGTATAATATTATTTCCCTCTTATTATATTGTATATTATTTTCCTGTTATAATTATCAATAAATCTTTGAATAATTTAACTCCAAAAAACCTTGTTTCTAGGATTTATCATACATCGAACCATATAGATACCTACTCCGTAGCTACAGGAAGCTGTTAAGAATGACTCTTCATCCAAGCGGAAAACACGATGCAAATCACCTAATTTTTAAGCTCAAGCAAACAACCCGAGTTCCGTTTCTTGCCTGTATTCGAGGAAATGTGCACTTAGAATTAATATTCATAGGAGCAGAATAGTCAATAAGTATGTAGGTACGTTATTGACCATTGTTAGACGAAGATTCGGGATATAAATAAATTAGTTTATTAATAAATTGTTTAGTGAGATGAATGGCTCGATAGTGCTGCTATTAGAGCCATTACGTATAAAGGTTTGATATGATCGGGATGTGATGAGGTCACATACACCAAATAAAAAATACTAGATACTTTAAAAATATTAATAGATTCAGGTAAATATACAAAAGAGAGAAATAAATCAATCGTTCATGAAAACGTCGTAAAGCCTTTGATGTGAGAAAAGGCAAAATCAGGACATAAGTCGGGAGATGTTGTAACGTAGCTAATTATACTTTTTTGCTTTCTATATAAAACTAGCAAACCCGGCGAACTCCGTTTCGCCACCAGATTTTCCCGCTTTTCTGTTGAAATTTTCCTGAATTTTCTTTGCTATTAACCTCACGAAGCCCGAGACCTTTCCAACGAATGCAAAACCGTGGAAATCGGTTCGTCCGTTCTGCCGGCCTAGCATGACCACGATAGAAACGGGTTTTGTCTACATAGAAATAGACAAAGTGACAGATTGTAGAAACATTTCTACGTTTTATGAATGAAATCTGTCACTTTGTCTATTTCTATATAACCTGTTTCTATCGTGGTCATGCTAGGCCGGCTGGAGTTATAGCGTCAGGAAGGAAAACCCGACTTATTTTTATATAATAGATAAGTATGAGTAAAACAATTGATTATTGTTTTTCTTCTTCGTTTCAGCATGAGCTAATTTTGACATGGAAACAGCCTAATGTCGTGGTGTAGAGGGAGATTGACCAGTCAACAAGGATGATAGCGACGTTGACTGCCCAGGGTACGCCGGATGTACTTGGCAGGGATGTTACGGAGGTGGTTTCATTGGAAACGAAGTCGGAGTCAGAGTTTTTGAATTTGGTTTGTCGGAGTCAGAGTCGGAACCGGAATCAGAGTCGGATTTGGAGGCAGAATCGAAGGTGGTGGCAGAAGAGAGATGTGTTAAGGGCAGACCTAATAAAATAAAATAGTAAAAACATTATTCAGTCAGCGTCAAAGTTACCTACGTGCAGGCGGGCAGAGGTGGGCAGTAATTCCATTAATAAAATTGAAAGACACGCAGAAAACTATTGCTTATCTCTATTTTCGATACATTATTTCAATCAAAATTAATCTGAGTATGTAGGTCTTGTCTATCATTAGCCAACTTATCCAATCCTAAGCTAATCACATCCGTTACCTACGTGTAAAAGTAATTAAATATTATGTAGCCTCTGTCTTTTTAATAATCTATGTCGTCGGATGGCGGAGCTGTGTGAAAATACCCATCGGTTGCGGTTGCTTGTCGACATGTGTGGTGTCATTACTGTAACGGTACCGGTACGGGAAAATACCCGGATAAAGCACTGAATTGTGATGTTAATATTAATTAGTACTCAATTAAATGTCTGGGAGAAATTGTGTTGAATATATTTTTTTTTATATCAAGATGAAAGATTTATTTAGATCAATGATGCATTGTAAATGTTTGGTAAAGGAAAATCAAGATTTTAAAAAGAGCATTACTGATAAAAAATGTTTTGAACACGTCAGTTGTACTAGGGTAAAAAAATATCGCAGTCTATGGACTAACATAGTAGGTACTTAACTAGATTTTGAGTAGCAGAGTTTGTGACTTCTGTCTAAGTGTATATACGGGTACAATAATTAAGGTTGTGATACATTGACGCTGAGTTGCAGAAAAGGTCATTAAGTTTTAAAGGAGACTTTAATGATAGAAATTGTATGGGTAATGCCTCCATTAAAATTTAATTATCTTTCTGCAACCGACCGTGAGAGGAGTGAGATTTTTTAAAGTACGATTTTCGTATGATAATTATTATAACGGAAGATACTTCATCTCTTGTATGACTCGCGCTTATACTTATAATAAACATTAGAATGCATACGTGATGGAACAAGGAACGTAGATATGATAGTGTTTGAGCTATCATTGAACAGAGGAGGTAATCACAATGAAAGAAAGAAAGAAAGAAGAAAGAAAGAAAATTATTTATTTGACACTCGCACAGTAGGTAAATTACATGGTACATACAGAAAAATAGAAAACAAAAGTATGAAATAAAAAAAAAAGTACAAAGTAAGGTAAAATAGTAAAACCTGTACGAGGCCAAAAGGCTCCTATCTCAGCATAGTGCCACGACATTTAAAAATAAATGCCGCAGCGCTGGTATTCTGATAGGGCCACAATGTTAGAACTGTCATTGAACAGGGGACCTAATATCACAATATTAGAGCTATCATTGAAGAAGGGACCTGATATACCTATGTTAGAGCTATTATTGAACAGGGGCATAATATTACAATGTTAGAGCTATCATTGAAGAAGGGACCTGATATACCTAAAAATGTTAGAGCTATTATTGAACAAGAGACGTAATATCGCAATATTAGAGCTATAATTAATGAAACAAGGGACGAAGTATCATAATTTTAGAACTATCATTAAACAGGGGACGCAAAATCACAATATTAAAGCTATCATTGAACGGTGATGTAATATGACAATGTTAGAGCCATCATTGAACAAGTGACGTAATATCACAATGTTAGAGCTATCATTGAACAAGAGACGTAATATCACAATATTAGAGCTATAATCATCCTTATAAAAAGTAGGCTATACACTGAAGAACGAAAGTCCAGTAGCGTCGGATCTGTTAAAAATCAGTCCCGTAAATGCTGTGTGAATATTACCTCCAGTAGCGACGGATCAGTTAAAAAGGATCCTGTAAAATCGGACGTCTTATGTGTACGCGCCCTTAGAGCTATCATTGAACAAGGGACGTAATATTGCAATATTAGAGCTACCATTGAAAAGAGCGCGATTGTAAATCGATTCGTAAACAATAAAGCTGTTTTTTAAACTTTATCATATTCTTGAACCGCCAAGTTAAAAATAACAACTTGACTAAACAATAATAACCACGTATTATCCAGATATTTACGTTACGTGGCAGTTATAAAAAAGTAACTTAACTTACATTAACTAAAATGATTTTTCACAATTTTCAGAAAGTTGCCAGACCGACAATGTTTTTTTTTAGAATTATCTTTATGCAAAATAATATTAAATTAATACTTATGAACCATGTAAATACCTGAAAATTCTCTATGTAAACTTCTTTTAATCTTCGCTGAAACCATTCGTTCAACATGATGACAACACAGCGATCCCCCTGGCGCACCTAACCAAAGATCCGATGTCCACTGTTTCCAATGACAATTTATAACACATGATATTTTACCATGACCTCACATAAATAAATAATTTCTTCAAAAATAGATTCACGAAAAATATTAAAAAATCTAATTCGAAATTTCACATTTACATAAAGTGATGTGAACGCAATTAAAGTCAGCGTGTTCTGTCAAATAGATTAATTAATCCATAGACAATCTAGATGACCGCTAAACGTTTAAATTAAAAATAAATTTATTTGCAATGAGGTTGCATTGGTAGTTGCGCAAACTTTTATGCAATACAACAAGCGCTTTATTTTAAAGATCACATTATGATTCTTCTATTATAATATTGATTGTTACATTATAAATACTTTCAATAGCAGTGCAACGTCTTACTACAAATATATAATGATTAAGTTGACTCTTACAACTCAAGCTTTGAGCACAGTATAAAGAAACATTTGAGTTTCCAGACAAAAATTTAAAAAATATAATAAAAAACTTCTTACCTTTAGATTACGGCGCCTTAGAAGCTGCACCGTCCAACCTGAAATAAGAACAAAAATATTAACAAAATACTCATGACTACAAAAGACAGTGCCGCATTTAAAAATCTACAGTCAATTTTATATTTTAAATAACTTTTTGCATCCTCAACTAATGATTAGTCTGCATTTGACGATAATTTAGTATTTAGGTCCGATGTTTAGGCCTGGGGGCTGCAAGCAATGGTTTTCGTGACCTAGATCTTTTTGAACATACAACCATCATACTCAGATCTCCGGCCAAATTGCCCTCGTCATAGGAATTTTGGGATGTTAAGCTTTATGTAGATACGTAATAAGGTTGCATGTATTTCATCAATTATGCACGCTGGGTTTCTTAAAGTATTGGTCAGTACCTAATATCGAAATTACAACCTGTCATATTGCAGACACGATCATGAGGCACAAGAGAAGGTCATAGCAAATAATTGTTACGACGAGCCATGAAAGAAAAAAAGTAAAAACAATATAGTTTTTATATTATTTATGTTGCAAAAAAATATATAATTATATTGATTCCATTATGTACGACATAAATAGAAAATAATAAGATTTGGTAAAAAGTAACGAAAAGTTATAATGTGTTATTATGATAAACAGAAATAAATAGGGGCCAATTATTTTTTGTATGCTTATTTTGCAATAGCAATGTTAAAAAAAACAAAGAAGCATTAAAGCTTAGCGATCTGGCAATCGGAAAAAATTGCCATATAGCCATAAGTATTAATGATAGTTATCGTTTATTTATATTTTTTGTGTGTTAAAATAGTGATTGATAAGTATTCAAATAGCCTGTGTAAAACTATCGAATACTGATACCTACTGAGAACGCTATTTTTGATTTATTGGCTGTAAATAGCATTAAAACTATACCTTTTGGCTTACTGAGAGTAAGCTTAACTGGCGAAATGTGGTGGTAAAGTGTAGTGTAGGTTCATCTCTGCCTAATTCTTTAGTATACAGGGTTATTGATAAAAACACTAACATCCTTGCAGGACTGTATTACTAACATCATAAACAACAACTTTTGTTCTATGACTTTTTAAAAAACATAATACATTTATCAAAAATAGTCTTTCAAGTTTTTGTTTTATTACCTATCGGACACGTTTTAGATCTGTATTTTGTAGTAAATAAATACGTATCGTCTCCTGTGGGCTGCCATTCATAATAATAATTCTAAGTAAGTACCTACATTACGAATTTCCGCGCTTTCTACGCAAAACCAAAAATTTTTTTATGAATTATCAAAAGTCATTGAACAATTCATGTTATTGTTTATGATGTTAGTAATACAGTCCTGCAAGGGTGTTTGTGTTTTACCAATAACCCTGTATACAGATATGATGTTATGTTAACAGGTCCAAAGGGCAGTCAGAATTATCAGAGAACCACACGACCATTTTAATGCCTAAAACGTGTGTTTGTTATGCAAATAATGTCTGCAGTGATCTGTTTTTCATTTGCCAGATGTTCGGTAAAAGCAATGACTGCGATGACCAAATGGCATGATAATTTTTTAGGCATAACATGTACGTCATTCTCAGTTATAATTTCAAAATACTATTTGGTGCCAGGCTCCGTTGATTAAAACATTTACCTAAACATTTAAAATGTGTTGCACAGGTCATGTTTGTTTTTGCTACAAATGAATAAAAAAAAAACAGTATTTTTTTTGTTCATTTGTTTGCAATGAGCACTTATGTATGGTAGGTACTAGGTAAATAGTAAAATATTTTTGGTAGCATTTAATTAGATACCTATAATACCTACCTACCTATACTAAAAAATTGATGGCAGAAAAAAAATAAGCTTTTATCTAAATTATTAGGTATTTGGCACATATTATTTATCTTTGGATGCATCGTAGATAGGATAGGTCACTTCAGGAATGTCAAAGAATGTTGGTGGTTACCACCAATCCGCAATGTAAACAAGTATCCACGATACGTTACTGTTACTGCCAAGTTGTGCTGCAAGATACGGTAACACATTACATTTTGGCACTGCTGTCTAATTTAGAGCGAAGTTCATTGAGAAGACGAAGATTGACTAGGATCACACGGCTAAAAGGTAGGTATTAATATCATAGAGCCATAAAAATCATGATTCATTAACTATACCTATCTAGGAAGACTGAGCTTTAGAGTAAAACATAAAAAGGGTAAAATGTAGGTACCTTCAAGAGGGAAACAATTAAGGCAATTTTAATGGGATCGCAGCAATCTTGGGTAATTTCCTGTCATCCATAGAATACTACAATTTTCTATCTCCGAAGTTTTTCATAAGTTTTCCACCATATATATATAGGACATACAACGCGGTATGTTTATGTATCAAAATTGGTTATGCCTATCTATTCTGTACAGACACGCCGCTTGATATAATTTGTTTGCAAACGTTCGAGGGAGAATCTCACCGTGACATTCTCCCTCGAACGTTTTCAAACAAATTGGCAGTTCTCGCGGCAATAGACAGGCAGATTTGATACATTATTTTGGACATTTCGTATCATACATGTTAAAAAGTAATAACACAGCTGAATTAGGTAGGAACCTCTCTGTTTTAAAGTTAGTAAAAAATACAGCTACATATTATACAGTTATTAGATAAAACACAATTTATGTGTCAATGTTTTTTGTAACAATGTATTCATTTATTTTTACATCATGTGTAAAGTCCGGCAGTATCACGGCGCCAGCGCCAACACGTCATATCTCCCGGGCTTGTTTTCCAAATACTCCTTTGGGTATAGGATAAATTACGCTCAAAAATTAAGCAACAAAACTAAGTACGGTATATTATAAAAGTTTACGGAATCAACTTATTCAACAGATTTTTTTTTATTATTTTGGAAATACAGTATATAAAGGAGCAAAAATTCCCATGTGTTGTTGACACACATTGCGGAAACTAAAACATTATCTACTAGGTATCCTGCACATTCAAACTCAATGCAAATACAAAATGCTGAAACAATCGATCATTAGGCAAATCATTGTCGTCTCCGATTCGATCAGTTCCCGCACGTGATTAACTAATATGAACTAGTATGAACCAGGATTTCCGATGACTTCAAAACCTTTAAGCAAACAGAGCACAGTGTGCTTTATGCGTAAAGCCGTTTTTTATGCTTGTCATTGTTCTTATTTAATTAACGAATTAATCAACAAAAAGTGAGTCCAGTGGCAAGAACACGCTTACGGATCTTGTCTGGAGCGTCAGTCTGCACGCCCATTTTGCCGTTGTCGCTTCCTATTCCGGCTATTGTTGAGCGTCCTGTCACCAACAGGCATGCGTACGCGCACACATTGACAGCAACGCTAGAAATTAATATAGAAATGGACGCACGCACACGCAATACCGATGTTTCTATCGCACACGTACGTACAACCGCGTGTACGCGACGCAATATACATTGAGCGGTGTGCGTACAGTACTCACACAGGCGAAAATCATCAATGAGCTTGACGTATTGCTGAATGAATGAGGACCTTGAGTGAGGTTGTTATCGAGGCGCTAACGTTCGATATCGAGCAATGAACTTCTGAATGAGAATGACTATTTGATTTGCTAATGGGGGAAAATATTCCGCTTATGTTTTTGTTGCGTGTTTACGGAAGACGGAAGTGCATAAAGTTTTTTATAAGTAACCACTAATTTTACTAGGTACATATTATTATTGTTGATGATTATAAAAACGTCAAAGCTTACGGAAAACTAACATTTGAATATTGTAATATTTTTCATCTGTCCTGTTTTTCACTAAATAGCATAATTTAGATCTAAATTTTGTAGAAGTCACAACACTAAGAATAATTGTATTTATCATATTGTATTCAATTTGATGTTGCAAAATCTTAGTTATATTTATTGACTTATTAAATATTTATCAAAAATATAGCGAGTTCAAAATCCTATTGATTCACGAGTTCGGAATCGCTGGTCATTAATGGCAAAAATGTTTGCGCGTGAGTCATTTTTGCGCAAACAAGTGATATGAAAGAGATCATGGCACGAGCCAAACATTTGTCATCGCGTGAACTTGCAAATATAATAAAATTATTTTCAAATAAACTAGTTGGTGAGTGTATGCTTATCTATTTGGCAAACGTTGGTCCATTTGTTTATTTACTGCGTAGAGGAATACCAGGGGATGCTGTTACGTGAGTAAGAATGTTTTAATTTTTGTATATGAATGACTAACCTAAACACCAAAAAATATTTTGATGTAATTATTTTGATTTTTTGTATATTTAAAGTGTTTTTAGAAGCTGGTAAACATTGTAGAATTCTGCGAGTAAACAAGCAGTAAAAATATTTTTTTTCGATTACATTTCATTCGTGACCGCATTCCAAACTCATGAATCCAACGGCGCCAATGTCGAGTCATAATTTAAAAAGTATGAACCCTGCTCACTATCTTCTATGAATGTATAATACTGTTCGTGACGATGTCACCAAAGTGTTATGTGCAGTGTTAAATTTGTAAATATTGAAATACTTAAGTTTTAGAGTCAGTTTGTTATACAACCGTAAGTAAAACTCGTTTGTAAAGTCGCCTATGTAAATAGGACCATTCCAGGGCACCTAGATCGATGACCTAGATCTAGACCTAGGTTTAGACCTAGGTCTAGACATTCCCTTTTGATGTGCAAAGCCCTGGAACCCCTATTTACATAGGCACTAGGTCATTTGTAAACATTGTTTTTTTATACCTTTATATTTGTTATATAGTGCTATAATTATGTATTTGGTGACAATAAAAATATTACATTTCGTTGTTTCATTACCTAGGCTACCTATAACAAGTAGTTTCATGGTTATAAGTTGCATAGCTTAGTAGATATTTAACTTGTAAAATAATTTTTGTAGCAACTTTAACCGAAATTTCTTGTTCATACTGAAATAGCTTTTCAGGGTTAGGTCCTGAAAGGTTATGACTTGTTGTAGCGTGTAGCCTACCTCATTAGGTTTTCAGTGATATATAACATGTGATAGTCGGGTTTAGTATAAGCACTGTAATTAGCTGAAAACCATGTAAATAATAGTAAAAAATTGTTAATAAATAAAGTTAAATCAGGGAGCGATTCGCGGGCCTCGTTACGGTAAAGTTTCGAGGTACCTGAGCGGCGCAGTGAATTTAGCGAATCGTAGTCATCGGCAAGGTACTTCACTACGTCACCAGATCCTGAAATCGCTCCCTGAAGAGTTATGAAGACTTATTATTGTTGTTATTTCAAGACTCCTTGCCCGTATGAATAGGTGATCTTCAACGTATGCTGACACGAAGCTGTGAACCAATGCGCACCGGGACATCGGCGTCTCAAACGCTATAGACATACACTTGAGCTACGAGTACGCCCGTCCCGTACATCTGCTGGTCCAGTTCAAGCCGGATATTTTCTTCGTGTCAACACCTGAAGACTGAAGATAACCTGTGACGTCAAGACTTCAATCAAGCATGCCGGTTACAAGATCGCATGGCAAGGCGCCTGAAGCGTGGATAGTGGACGTCGACAGAGAACATAGAACACCGCCTATCCATCATGACCTGCCACCGCGTTCGCCGTCTACGACTGAAGGGACCGAGCCGCCACGCCCTCCACTGCGTCGGGAGGGGGGAGACCTGCCTGCATCGATACAGATAGAAGAAACCGAAGTACCAGCTGCATCGACATCCAGGAGGGACATCCATATTGAAGAAGGAGACTCGGACCGAACAGTGAGACCAGCTGACAAGCCAGCAACCCGCGCCGTGCCGATGACTACCCGGGGTGACACCCGTAACGAACATTCCCGACCGCCGCCGCAGTCAACAACGAACAAAACTCAATCGACAAGAAACATTTTGAAAGCACGTGAAGACTTACTGAAGATTAAGTTGGAACTTGCGCAGATAGCACTTCAGAGAGCCGAAGAAGAATCGGACGATGGATATTTAGAAGATGGAAATTCGAAAAGTGAATACGTGCGTTCCTGGCTAGAAGAAGCACCGGAGCCACAGCCAACGGAGGACAACGCCACAGAGCGGGGCAATAGACATACAAGCATCAAGCCGCCGGCCCCCACCGTGGACATCGACATGCAAGCCCTTCAACAGCAAGTACCCCCATCTTCTGAAGTCAACGAAGTGAACAAGCAAATCGAAAAGAAGAATAGCACCGCGACCCTCAAGACTCAAGAAGATGTCAAGGGGGAAGAGCAGCTCCGTCCATTCATATCGGAGCTCACGTCTGCCATCGCGTCGCTTGCCGCCAAGAAGAATGGTGAAGCCGTGTGCGCTTCATACAACCCTGCGTCGAAGGTCATCATGATGTTACCGAACTTCAGTGGAGCACATACAGAATGGCTATCGTTCCGTGCCATCTATGAAACAACACGGAAATACTTCAACGACGTTGAAAATACAGCAAGACTTAGAAGAAGCCTGCGAGGAAGAGCACTCGAGACAGTGAGCTCTGAACTCATCGGCCACGCAAGACCAGACGACATCATGAAGGAACTGGAGCTGCAGTTCGGCCGTCCAGACTCAATAGCACAAGCGGAAACAGAAAGACTGCGAGGACTGCCGCGCTGCAACGAGACTCCAAAGGACATCTGCACATTCGCAAGCCGAGTCAGAAGCGGTGTCGTCACTCTGCGTGCCTTGAAGAAAGAACACTACCTGATGAACGCCGAGTTACTGCGCTCACTCACCGAGAAGCTGCCGAGTTCACTGCGAACACAGTGGTACAGAACATTCACCGAGAAGTATCAAGCATTACCGGACCTCAGTCTCTTCAGCGACTTCATCACTGAACAAGCTCGCTTCTGCAGCGCCTTCGCTCCGCCTGAGAACATCAAGACCACCGAAGATTCAACAACAAGACGCAACACACAGAGGACCCACGTGACTACAGACAGGCCACCCAGTAGATGCCGCGTCTGTAACAAGGAGGGACACTACGCATCTGAATGTGCGAAGTTCAAAGAAGCCTCAATCGACAAGAAGTGGGAACTCGCGAAGAAACATGGCATGTGCTTCCGCTGTCTACGGAGCAGATACCAAGGACACGCTTGCAAGACTACAAGATGTGGCGCCGAGGGATGCACAGCCTCGCACCACACACTTCTTCATTACGAGAAGAAGACGAAAACAGAAGAGGTCAAGAAGCCCGATGCTATAGAAAACAAGAAACAATCACAAGAAACAGTGGCCAGTTCGCACACTTCATCCAGCCTGACGTATTTGAAGATAGTACCGGTACAAGTAGCCGGACCGGCGGGAGAAGTCAGTACCTACGCGCTACTCGACGATGGATCGACTGTTTCACTCATCGATGAAGAAATAGCAAAGCAACTCGGAGCAGAGGGCAAGCTTGAACCGCTGAAGATCGGTGTGATTGGAAACACAACAATCAACACCCCTTGTTCGAGAAGAATCACCGTCACACTCATCACGCAGAAGAACAACGAAATCCCCTTCAGAGCGCGCACCATACCTGAGCTTCATCTCACGCCACAGACGATCAGCGAAGAAGATGTCGCACACTGCAAGCACCTGCAAGACATCAGGGAACATCTCATCTATGACGCCGGCACTCCCAAGATACTCATCGGTCAAGACAACTGGCACCTACTGCTGGCCAGCGACACTCGCAGGGGACCCAAACACCAGCCTATTACGTCACTCACAGCACTAGGTTGGGCCCTGCACGGAGCACACACCAGGACACTGGGTCAGCAGGTGCACTGCGTCAACAAATTGTCAACCAGCGATGAGAACATAGAAGAGCAGCTGCGTCAATTCTTCGCACTTGAATCGATGTACATCAATCCACGCCGTCAAGACTCTGACCCTGAGAAGAAGGCAGAAGATATACTCAATCGTCATACGAAACAATTAGAAGATGGACATGTACAGACAGCAATGTTGTGGAAAAATGAAGACACTCAGATGCCAGATAGCTACGGGACAGCTTTGAAGAGGCTCGTAGCAATAGAAAGGAAGCTTGATCGCAATCCCGCGCTCAAGGAAAGATACACGGAACAGATGGACTCTCTCGTGCAAAAGGGATATGCAGAAAGAGCACCACAGAACACCACACCAGGCAAGACGTGGTACCTGCCTCACTTCGACGTCTTCAACGCCATGAAGCCGGAAAAACTCCGCATCGTTCATGACGCAGCCGCGAAGTCGCAAGGAAAATCACTCAACGACTTCTTGCTCACGGGACCAGATCTGCTACAGTCTCTACCAGGCGTCATGATGCGCTTCCGGCGACACCTTACCGCCATCTCTGGAGACATAGCAGAAATGTTCATGCAGGTGAAGGTGCGACCGGAAGACAGAGATGCGCTCCGCTATCTCTGGAGAGGAAACCGGCGGGAGGGAGCTCCTGAAGAATTCCGCATGACGTCAATCATATTCGGCGCAGCGAGTTCACCGTGTACAGCTATCTTCGCAAAAAACTGGAACGCAAAGAAATACATCGACAAGTATCCGGAGGCAGTAGAAGCGATAGTCGAAAACCACTACATGGACGACTATCTGGACAGCTTCAGAACACATCAAGAGGCGGCGCGCATAGCCAAGACAGTTCGAGATATACACAAACAGGCGCAGTTCGACCTCAAGAAGTGGGTATCAAACTCAGCAGGAGTAATAGAACAGATAGAGCCCACACAGAAACCGTCTGAAGTTGTCAACATCGGAAACAAAGAAAACATAGAGAAGATACTCGGCTTAATCTGGAGGCCGACTACAGACGTGCTGAGCTTCAACTTAGAGCTCGCGCGCCTTCCGTGCAACATACTAGAAAAAGAAACGCCCAGCAAGAGAGAAGCCCTGAAAATCGTCATGTCGCTATACGACCCCCTTGGCCTCGCCTCACCAGTCACGATTCGGGCCAAACAAATATTGCAAGAAGCCTGGAGGCGAGGCGTGGACTGGGATCAGTCGCTTGACCAAGATCTGGCCACTCAGTGGAAGAACTGGATTCAACATCTAGAACAGCTCAAGAACGTCAACATACCGAGATGTTACCCCGGCTACAGCGAAGCTATGGAACTTCAAGTACACGTATTCACCGATGCGAGCGAGATGGCATACTCAGCGGCTGTATACTGGCGGGCCGTTACACCGGACGGCAAGATTCACATCAGTCTCGTCATGGCAAAGGCGAGGGTGGCACCGTTGAAACTGCAATCTATACCACGCCTCGAACTGCAAGCCGCCGTGATGGGAACTCGCATAGCAACAGCGGCGGTACAAGAACACAAGGCAACGCCGGAATCGGTGACGTACTGGTCAGACAGCAAAACAGTACTGACGTGGATCAAAGAGGGGCACGAGTCTACAAACCCTTTGTAGCTCATCGACTGGCCGCCATAGAAGAAAACAGCAAGACGGAAGACTGGCGCTGGGTACCTACGAAGATGAATATCGCCGACATCGCGACCCGCGATGTGCCACGCCACTTCGACTCAAACCACGAGTGGTACCGCGGCCCCACCTTCTTGTATGAAGATCCGTCAAATTGGCCGTCAGAGAAGCCGGCAGTCGACGAACAAACAGGCGAAGAAAGAACGCACATAGCCACAGAAATGCGAAGCACACAGAAATTGTCAGAGGCCGTCCCAGACCCGCTAAGATTTTCAAGATGGGAACGACTACTACGTGCTACGGCTTACGTTCTACAGTTTATCGCGCTATGTCAAAAATCGAAAAGCGCCCAGACAGAGAAAACGTTCTACAAGAGAACTAGAAAAAACATCGAAAAGGATATAGACAGCAAGAAGCACTGGCGACGTTCGCAGATACTCGCCGATATGTTTTGGCGCCGCTGGGTGAGAGAGTACCTGCCGGAGCTCCAAAACCGGCGGGAGCCGCACACCCGAGGGCCCAGTCTGCAGGTGGGCGACCCTGTGCTCATCGCAGACGGCCAACTGCCTCGCAACACATGGCCGCGAGGCAGAGTGACGGCGGTACATCCAGGCGCCGACGGTGAAGTCCGGATCGCTGAGGTGCGCACCCCTGGCGGCACTCTAAAGCGTCCGGTGAAGAAGCTAGTGCCACTGCCAAAGTGAACGAGGCGTCGCGACGACGGGCGTCGCGCCGGCGATCGTCACTCACCGGGTACTGCAGCGCCGGCTCCACTCCGGGTCGTCGCGGCGCTGCACGGCGGGAGAAATGTTCGTGACGATGTCACCAAAGTGTTATGTGCAGTGTTAAATTTGTAAATATTGAAATACTTAAGTTTTAGAGTCAGTTTGTTATACAACCGTAAGTAAAACTCGTTTGTAAAGTCGCCTATGTAAATAGGACCATTCCAGGGCACCTAGATCGATGACCTAGATCTAGACCTAGGTTTAGACCTAGGTCTAGACATTCCCTTTTGATGTGCAAAGCCCTGGAACCCCTATTTACATAGGCACTAGGTCATTTGTAAACATTGTTTTTTTATACCTTTATATTTGTTATATAGTGCTATAATTATGTATTTGGTGACAATAAAAATATTACATTTCGTTGTTTCATTACCTAGGCTACCTATAACAAGTAGTTTCATGGTTATAAGTTGCATAGCTTAGTAGATATTTAACTTGTAAAATAATTTTTGTAGCAACTTTAACCGAAATTTCTTGTTCATACTGAAATAGCTTTTCAGGGTTAGGTCCTGAAAGGTTATGACTTGTTGTAGCGTGTAGCCTACCTCATTAGGTTTTCAGTGATATATAACATGTGATAGTCGGGTTTAGTATAAGCACTGTAATTAGCTGAAAACCATGTAAATAATAGTAAAAAATTGTTAATAAATAAAGTTAAATCAGGGAGCGATTCGCGGGCCTCGTTACGGTAAAGTTTCGAGGTACCTGAGCGGCGCAGTGAATTTAGCGAATCGTAGTCATCGGCAAGGTACTTCACTACGTCACCAGATCCTGAAATCGCTCCCTGAAGAGTTATGAAGACTTATTATTGTTGTTATTTCAAGACTCCTTGCCCGTATGAATAGGTGATCTTCAACGTATGCTGACACGAAGCTGTGAACCAATGCGCACCGGGACATCGGCGTCTCAAACGCTATAGACATACACTTGAGCTACGAGTACGCCCGTCCCGTACAAATACATACCGATAGTCATATCTATGGAATAATACCTACATCACTAAATAAGGTTGCGTACGCAAGAGCATCGGATATGACGTAAATACGTACCAATAGTGCCGTGAGTTGAATCCGCTGTACTTTCGCTGTTTGCACACGCATACATACATACAGACATACGAACGCACATATAGTACAGACAGTTAGTTATCTAACTAAGTTATCGCCTTATAAAGTATTGTAAACAGAAAAACGTCTGGCGCATGGCTCTGTTTACTAACACACCTATAAAACTTCTGACGTCACAACTGTACCTTTTTAGACTATATTTTAGACTGACTGTTGCCTATAACTTCAAACTACCATCCATTAAACACGTTTGAGAGTTGAATTTCTTAAAATTCTTTCTTAAGGCATTTTTTATACTTCCTCGCATTTTTCGGTTAAAAAACTTTTAGTAACAGCCTGGATATAGTTTTGAGCCCGACATATGGCAATAGGTTCGCTCCCTATTACATAGTATACTTAGATCATAGACATTATATTGTTATAAATAAAGCAAATTAGTACAGGAACCGCTGTCGCCACTTTTAAAGCAATGTGCGTCACAATAAGAAACGCTCCTTTGTAATATTAAAAAATACTGTACACTTTAATCTAACACTGTCAATTGTCACTCGTCACTCGTCACTCGTATTAAATTAAAATAATATAAAAATCATTGATCACGTTCAGTCCGTCGGCAAAATTATCTCATTTATCGTCACGCCGAATAACGTTTTAGCACATCCCTTATTGTTTGTTTAATCTTGAGTGTTATTAGTGTTATAACATATATCACTTACGTTATAACATGAATAAAAATTTGGGTGTACCTCTAGCTATTCCTTCGCCAAAAAACTTATACCTATCCTTGTGTTATAGATAAATTAATCAATTGTTTAATGACCTGTGTATTTTATTTTCATTTACAATCATATTTATACGCACAATCTTAATTTGCTCATTCCAACGCTCAAGTTTACCTTAGATAAAATTCTTGAGAAAAACGTAATACTTATAAAGATTTCATTGTTCTAATAACTTTATTTGTAATTGTCTATCAGAGAGTATAAGTTCATTAATGAAATGACGGAAGTCTAAAGCCTGCAATACATGTTGGCCGAGCTTAGACCAACGCGAGCCGACAAATTGACACAAGGCAAGCGCTACTGTCTAGACGTTCGGCAAGTTTCACTTCAACCGCATAATAGCGCGCGGACAAACATGTGAACAGTATTGTCCGAGCACGCGCAAGCGCCTTTGATTTGTGCAGAAAAACCGTCACCGCTCCGAAGTGAGACAAGTGATCACGAGCGACTGCAAGTTGTGGCAAGCTACGTCAAATGAGGCGTGTCATGCCATGCCAGCGTGTATAGATACACGCTGGCGCTTGTCTTTACTCAACCAACTAGGTAAGTGACACCGAGCGATAGCAAGACAAGGCAAATATACCGTCTACATGTTGGTATTGGCCTTCACTCGACAACGCTCGGCCAACATGTATTGCAGGCTTAAAGGAAAACGGAAATGTTTCACATAGGTAATTGTCGCATTTTAGTAAGAGATACGTAGTATTTATCGTTGCAAGATGACCCATTATAATCACGACACGATCTGATCTATCAATACTACCTATAGTACCTACAATCGATATTCTTGTTATCGGTCAGCTATCGATAGACATCGATAGTCGACTATCGAGCAGCAAGACTAGTTTCAAATACACCCTTTTCTTGCAAGATGATCCATTTATGTGAATAATTCTACAAACGTACAAATTAAAAGAAATAAATTATTCCTCTGTACGGAAAACTCATCATACAGAAAACAAACCAACAGATTCACTCTTTGTTAGTAATTTCAGTTTTTTCCTGATATCTTGATGTTTTCTTTCTCCATAACAGTATCGGTTGGCCAATGCTATTTTCTAGATCCACATGTTCGGCGTGTGGCGTTGGGGTAGGGCTGCCATCCATCCGGGGTACCCGGATTTGTCCTAGTTTAGAGGGCGTCCAGGGAGCGTCCGGTAGGGGTTTCAGAAAATGTCCGGCTAAAACCCGGACACTTTGTGTCAGGGGAATCCTGATTGATGAAATATTTTATTCGGGGGCGTCCGGGAAAAATACTCAATTTCAATTCAATTTCAATTTTACCCAAATGTCGGGGGTTTTTAAAGTTTTTGTCCGGCGTCAGCAATTTAGGTGATGGCAGCCCTACGTTGGGGCAACGTCCAAATCATTTTAATTAGTTATGGATACATGGACTGGTGCCCCAAAAATGGTACTGAGGATCTAAACAAGAATCGCTAATTTCCAGATACAGAAACACAAGCGTTTTACAGACTCCCCTGTTCGGTAGATCATAATATGCTATTCGAGTCCATTATAGTGGACTATTTAGCAATCGGAGAATATCTGAATATGGTTTAGATAAAAATAGAAGCACGAGATTAGTATGTTGTGTGAGGCATCATAAATACAGCAGGCAGATGTAATTATTATTTATAAAGAAAAACAAATGAAAAGCTCATGAAGAGAACATAAAAAAACCTCCGACACATAAAACTATTCCTTAAAAAATATAGTTTTAAATTATTGCTGACCATTCTAAGCGTCGCCGTCGGGAACCGCCAATAGATATACCTACCTAGTTAAAATTGATATAAATTACTAATAAACGCTACGGTGAATGGTCTTAATTCGGAACAGATCTCATAACTTTTAAACAGCTGGACCGATTTACATCAAGTATAACTAAGCACCATCACGATTAAATTAGCTTTCGATTCAAAAACCGCATTGAAATCGGTCCATCCGTTTGGGAGCTACAAATCCACAGACATAGGCGCATAACGTGAAACGTATAACACTCCTCGTTTTCCAAAGTCGAAGTTAAAAATACAATGTCTTAATTCGATAACGATATAAATACTGAAGCAGTCGATTTCGATACTGAAGGTCAAGTGCAATTATTAGACACACACGTCAGTATCCAAGGGGTGACATAAATAGATCGTGTAACAATAGAATTGTAATTATTTTCACTACAAATACAATATTATTGTCTTAGTGGCGCAGGAACAAAGATTTTCTAAGGAACTTGGTGACGCAAGTTCACATGTTGTGGGTATTCAATAAATCCGACTTACTAGTTTAATGCAACTCTATACAAAAAAAAGGGTTCCGTAGCAGCAACTAACATAATATAAAAGTAAAAAGATCTTGTAGTTCGTTGTAGCTTTGATCGATGTTTTAATAAGAGTGTATTATTTTTATAATTATGACGTATTAAAAAAAAAACTACTTACTAGATCTCGTTCAAACCAATTTTCGTTGGAAGTTTACATGGTAATGTACATAATATATTTTTTTTGTTTTATCTCTAACTTATTTTAGAAGTTACAGGAGGGGGGCACACATTTTACCACTTTGGAAGTGTCTCTCGCGCAAACTATTCAGTTTAGAAAAAAAATATCCTATTAGAAACCTCAATATCATTTTTGAAGACCTATCCATAAATACCCCAGACGTATTTATGGGTTTGATAAAAAAAAAATGTTGAGTTTCAGTTCTAAGTATGGGAACCCCAAAATTTATTGTTTTTTTCTTTCTATTTTTGTGTGAAATTCTTAATGCGGTTCACACAATACATCTACTTACCAAGTTTCAACAGTATAGCTCTTATAGTTTGGAAAAAGAGTGGCTGTGACACACGGACGGACAGACAAACAGACATAACGAATCCATAAGGGTTCCGTTTTTTGCCATTTGGCTACGGACCCTAAAAATGCGTTTATTAGAGTAAGCTGTACATAGTCGTATAGGTATCCTATCAATTTATCAGAACTTTTCAACGTCATCAAATTAGATTTTCCAACGGAAGCAAACATAGAATAAGCCACGGGAATTTATATCAAAGTATAAACAAAAAATTATCCCACATCCGTTAACATTAACAATAATATTTCAAAACCCATAATCAGATATTACTCTGCAATACGTACTAACAATGACGTCACTCACGAACTCAACGCTCACGATCTGGAACACCCTGAGCCTAAAAAACCAATGACGTAAATTTAAAGCAAAAACTTTCGTTCACGAAGCTATTCCATCCAGTTCCGTTCCATGAAAACTATAGCGATATCTATCTCAACTGAAATCCCCGGTAGACAATAAAAGGTCAAAAAAATTGGCCAAATTTTTTGGGTGTACGTCATCAAAATTTGACGCATGGTCGTGAGAAACAAACACATGGTGATCCTATAAAAACGTCATGAAAATAGGATGTACTTGTATGGGCTAAATGTTCTAATAGTTCCTTGAAAACGGATGATTCCTCTTCGAATAGGATACCTAAATAAAATGCGCCGTCAGATTTGATTATACTTAATTTTTTTTTTTTGTATGGTCTACAGCAAGAACCTCGCCCACGATATATTATTTCAAGGACGTTATAACTGATAAACATCCCTCTTTTAATTCTACCAAGTCTAAGTACATATACCTCGCTATGAGGAAACGAGATCCCTTCATTCCGACCTCGCCGACGAGGCCCGTCGCGACGTCCCCATCATGACCCGAGTCCGCCGCCGAGTATGACTCAAACCCCAAACCGAACCTTGCTCGAGCCAGCCCGCGCTGAGCCTGTAGATTTAAATTCGACCCAAAATAATGAACCGATCCAGCTAGTAGTCCCTCCCTCTAGTTGCCCTCCCCCCAGCGACGCCCTAAGCCGAGGCCCGTACCGCACTAGGGTGTACCCTTAGCGTGTGGTCGCTTAGTTTGTAGTTTTTATTTAGTTTTAAGCCTGGCTGGAGGCATTTGTAAGTCCTCACCAGAAGTCCGCGTTAAGCAGTGACGGCTGTTAGAAGCCAACTGCGAGAGGCCATTTCTAAAAAAAAAAAAACGAGATCCCTCTAACAGAGCATCACTAGAGTTAATTGAAGTCTACGCAAATTAATTTCATAAGCTGTTCTCGGGTTTACTCCATTGAGCACAAGGCATGGCTGACATACAAGAATTGAAAAAGAAGAAGTTAAGTTTGAATCCAAGGGTTAAAGCATGCTATAATAGGTAGTAGTAGGTACTTCTACGTATAGATAGTCAGATAGATACTTAAGTCATAAATACGCCAGTAATACACTAATAAAGTAATACATCACCATCAACCCATAATTAGATACCATTTGGATCTAATTTCACTAATTTCATAACATCTTTTCCTTCTTCTAGTGTTTTTTTTTTTGCCAATTAAACGTCCAGTTGTTTTGAAGGATATGGCTATCCGCAGTAGTATCAAGGGACAGTACCATGATTTAGAAGATGGATAAAGCTAATATCCAATGAGTAATATACTATTATAGTGGCAGCACTCTTGACAGCCAGATCTTAGCAAAATAACACATGCATTTAATAATAATCCTTATAGCCTACTTTGCTCCCGCAGGAAGCCGTGGGCGGCCCTATTCTAAGCCACCAATAAAGCTACTTATTACTGATATACTTTCCCCGTAAAAAAGGTGATATAAAAACACTTTTAGACGGAGGTGTACCTTTCAAATTATTTATTCAACCA
The DNA here is from genome assembly GCA_948465475.1 of Thalpophila matura. Classification (NCBI taxonomy): domain Eukaryota; kingdom Metazoa; phylum Arthropoda; class Insecta; order Lepidoptera; family Noctuidae; genus Thalpophila; species Thalpophila matura. Next base: position 5,169,788 of record OX419187.1, on the reverse strand, counting down.
GAATAAGACCGTCGCTCTCATATTATTTACTCCTACGTCCGATCTATAACTGTACTTGACAAGTGGACATGTACAGAAAAATCTACCATTCCATCGACACCTCAATTAATTTTAAGGCTAGTAGTACAAGGACACAGAGTAACTAGGAATGCAACGCAGTATCTACAAAGACAACATATTTATTTAGTTCATATCATTGTGAATGCTTCTCTAATGATATCATTGCTAAGCTAATTAAAACCAGTGCCAATGGAACCGTATTCAGATCAGATCAAACCTGAGTCACGCGTGGCAATGTAATAATTGTTTGTTTTTGTATGTTTGTTCGGCCGCCCGGCGAATGTGAAGGTCACTTTCACCTAGTGATTCACTGTACGTTATGTGAAATGTTATGAAATGATTTTAGACTACAAGTTTAAAGTCCAGGTGGGTAATCGCACGCATAAATTCGGAAATCCTTGAGCTTTGAAACTAGCTTGAGGCTACGATCGTCGGCCTTCTGACACATAAGCAAACTATGTAACGGGTCTAACTTCCTTACGTATGAAAAAAGTAAAGTATGTACATCATTTTGATAAAGCTAACGAGAAAGACTATTTGACACTTAATAAAACTTCTGTTACCTTTATTGAGGTCAGGTTAAACAACATACTTATGATGAAACCTGCGAAGCTCAAATAATCGTAAACGAAAACGATCAAATAATCGTAATTAGGTAAGTCTTCATTATGTTATTTTCAGAAATGAAATCAACAGCCAATGAGAAAAACACCAAAATAAGGAAGATGATGAAACAAGGAAGAAGATGCCTTGTGTTTCTACTGCATGCAAGACCCTGAAATTCGATGTAGGTTAAGTGATAAGTCCTGTACCATAAGTGCAAATTGACACTACACCAAGGTTAACGGTGCAATCGACGGTAAAGAAAATCCCAATGCTTGCAGACAATCTATTTCTGAATGTATAAAGTATGGTTTATAGTGACAATTTAATTGTAATTACACATAATTATTTCCTTGACAATGTTCTTTTACATTTCTATAAACTTTCCAAGTATATCCATAAGAGGTTTTGCGAAGGACACAGCCTTGCACCCTACAAGGAAAACCCGAAGAAAAAAAGTACCCAAATTATGAAGGAATGTTGAAATGAACTTTCATATCCGTTCAAAAATTGTTCACACACAGCATTGGAAAATTTGTGTATGTGCAAATGTTAACCAAAGCTCTTTGAGGTCTAATAAAAGAGGGCGGTATGAGTTGCTCTCAAAATATTTTTTAAGAGAAGTTTGGAATTCCCGCTGACTAAGTTTGGACATTCTTTACCCTTAGATGGGGCTCATCTGAACGGTCTGCGGTTGAAAGTCTACATTGACGCAGCGCAGCCTCCGGTGAATCAGGGAAGGTGAAATGTGGCCTTTTACTGATTGCATGTTTAACTAATGACACTTGTTAGAAAGCTATGAGTCTTCCTGCCAACCTTATCAGATAGGGAATGATGTTATTATCGGATCGTTTGTATTAAATATATCTCATGTTAGTAATTAATAAGTATGTCTGTAATTGAAGCTGATGAAATAATGTTTACACTTTCAAAAAGTCATTTTTTTTTATTAGAAGGGATGCTGAACCAGTTAATTTATTGTGTATTCCTATTATAACTATTAATTAGTAAGTATTTGATTATCTCTGATTATTCAATATCTAGAACTTAATGGTATCTTTAGGCCGGATCGTTGCCCTAATGACTTAAAAGTGAATATTTTTTGAATTTTCTTTCCAGAATAACTTTATACAGATGTTGAAAAGAAAAATAGTATCCACTTATCTGAAAACCTTATAAAACAGTAAGTAATCTTTATCTTTATTGTATTATCTAAGATCAACTCTCATCAACTCCAGGAAAACATAATATTATTATGTAATATCAATAACACTAATGCCATAGTAACAGATAAGATGACTTCCATTTTCCTCATAGTCTAAGAAAGCATTTAAAACTGCACAAAGTTTTTAACATTCTGAGTCAGATTTCTTATTACTATTAGCATAAAAATTATGTGAGCTAATCTGTTCAAAAGGCAACGCAAACCCATGACATATCATGTTCAATGTTTATACCGAGACTCCTCTGGGTATAGACCCTGGACCTGTACCATTTGCTATATCATGTTGGCAGCTGTGGTCACTCGTGACGTTGGTACTCCGTCATTGTTGATACTTCGAGTGATCGTAATAGGATACAAATTCTGTTGTTTAAATATCACGACGAAAATAGGATTTTATGATTGTTGGCCAGTCATAATTTCTCGTTAATTGAGTAAGTTTTGTTTTAGGTCCGTATAAGGTTCATGCATTTTTTCGGGTGACGTTTTCATTGCCAGATAGACATTTTAGTCAGTTTTTGAAAGCTTGTTTAATGGCTTGTTGGATGAGATTTGGTTCGCTGTTGTCATTTCGGTCAACCAAGCTGACATGATGTTAACAGTAGGTACTTTAAAATTAAATAGGCTTTCAGGAACTGGGGAGTTAATGATGGTAAAGAAATAATGAAAAAAGTGATTGATTAATATTTTTTCAAACGAAATGGATGGATAAAATTAAGTAATTAAAATAGATTTTTAGAAAAATAAAAATGTTTTTGAAAATGCGTTTTATTATCAATTGTGCTTTTCTGAACGTTTGAAATAAAAATAAAAGTAATATTTTCAAACCATTTTTCTTTTTAACCAACTTCAAAAAGGAGTAAAGGTACCTTTACAATTCGTCTGTATTTTTTTTTATATTGTTACCTGATATCTTCGCCGATTACGAACCACTTACATTTTTTATTATTTTTTGGATAGAAAAAGCTTGCCCAGTGGTCCCATTTCAATTTTATTAACTTTGGTTGAGTAGTTTCGGTATTTAGTTTACTTGAGTATGTTGACGATATAATGAATTTTATTATATTCATTCACAGCAAAAAGTGGTATGTAGGTTCGGTTAGGGGTACTGTGGTAAAGAATTTACGCTATTGCTGTAATTGCGTACGTTTATGTTACTCAAAATATGTAGAAAAAAAAAACTTAACAAAATTACAAAAACCGCCTTCAGAAAGATCGACTTCCGAAACTTTACATAATGTGATCTTTTTGCTTTTTTTAAAGTTTTATGTAGGTATTTTAAAAGTAGCCTTATTACTTGCAAGGAAACAAGCACAGGATTTTACGCCATGAAACAGGATTCTAAGTAAAAGAACGTGCGAAGAAGTTACAAATACACATATTTTAAGCGAAGACGTAATACTCGTATGCAATTAAACGTAGGTATTTAGTTTCACACAAGCCCCTTGTTGGTACAGTTAGTCACAAATTACATAAATATTTGTCACCTATGTGAGTAGTGACTTCATCTTTGATGATTCGCGTGCCATTTCCAATAAAGAAAGAAATGTGAAATTTTGAAGACATTAATGTTTAATAAGATGATGTACCTAAGTTAAGTACCACTACTTAACTTAGGTACATCATCTTATTAAACAATCAATTTATTTATTTTTTTGACAGGGCCTCTCGCAGTTGGCTTCTAACAGCCGTCACTGCTTAACGCGGACTTCTAATGAGGACTTACAAATGCCTCCAGCCAGGCTTAAAACTAAATAAAAACTACAAACTAAGCGACCACACGCTAATGGCACCCCCTACTGGGGTACGGACCTCGGCTTAGGGCTTCGCTGGGGGGAGGACAACTAGAGGGAGGGGCTACTAGCTGGAACGGATTATTATGATTTAGGGACATATTTAAATCTACTGGCTCAGCGCGGGCTGGCTCGAGCAAGGGTCGGTTAGGGGACTGAGTCATACTCGGCGGCGGACTCGGGTCATGATGGGGACGTCGCGACGGGCCTCGTCTGCGAGGTCGGAATGGTAAACAATCAATAGGAATGTTTCTTTTTTATTTAACCCCTAAGCGGATTTGAAGGTGTGTCAAAAGTATGAAAATTGCAAAGTTATAGGCCATAGTCATTATAGGTAGAATAGAATTTGGGGCTTTGAATCTCTGATGAATTGATAAATTAGGTACCGATAGTTTTACGAAACTACGCTATTAAGGCATTAATTTTTTTTTAAGTATAAAAAAAATAACAACCCGCTGTCAGTATTAAAAGTAGTTTTACTTTTGTTATATTTAAATCCACTGTGCTCGAAAGATAATTCCAGAGATAGCTGAAGTTCTTCGAGAAATAATTTCTTAATTGATGGTATGAAAGTGAGATGGATGCCGCACATCCAGTATTATAATTATTCAGAATGGCATGTAAATTTATTTTAATAACGCAAATATGCTTAATTATTTATGAGCAACGAAATATTAGCTCAGCTATTAAAACATTCGTCATCCTTATCGCATAATAATTATTATCTAATTAAATAACGGTTTTGTGGGTTACGGTGAGTGTCATATACCACAAAATTAGTTTGTATCACGTAAATACTAATTCTATTTTCCCTAAACAAACCTTGGGGACGTATTACAAAACCTAATTGAGTTAGACTCAAGCATAACTTGATATTAGTTTCAAACCATTTGATTGGTTGAAACTAGCTTCAAGTAACGCTCGAGTCTTGAGTTAGGTTCATGAATATGAACTTAGTATCCGTCCACTTCCTTTTTTATTAACTTTCTGCAACCGCACCCCAAAACACTATCCTTAATTTAAATATCCGAAAACATAGTTTATTATCTAATAACGCCAAATATTCTGTTTCAGTAGTGTCGCCAAAAAATATCGCGTTACAAACCGGGATACGTTCTCATTCAGATCGAGATGAATGAATGAGTCAGGTTAACTGAGTCAGTGATTCGGTTGCGGACTTTGGATAGAAGGTATAATATGCAGAAGATTCGATGTACCTATGGCTTATGCCATAGCTGTATATGTTTTTTAAAGTATCCCTAGTGATTATTTTGTTACGAATATTAGCAGAAAATGTGTGAATAAAAAAATTATACAAAAGAGCTAATTACATTTTCTGCTTATATGAACAAGGAAAAATAAACTTGTTTATTCAATTTACATTACAAAGCACGTGGCAAACCTTATCATGGCATTCCCTGTCATTTAACATAAATTAAGTACGTACTTTTCTTTCATTACATATTCGATTGAATAATTTTAATATTATTTTGGTTAAATAGCTAATTTGAAAATCTACGGTGCATAATGCGCACATTCTTCCTCCGGAATATCAGAATTCATTAAGTAACGCAAGTTTGTCGATAAAAAAAATAAAAAAAAGATTTGAGCAATGGTATGGTTTCTTTATTTTTATATCAATAACAAAAATCATAATAAAAAATCCATGGAGCATATTACCTCTGTATATGCTCCATGAAAAAATCATATAGTCATCCCTATTATTCCTTAAATTTTCATCAAAACAATTCGAAAATTAAGATGCATATTTAGAAAACATACGAGCATGATTTGGTTTAAATACTTATTTTAGAGAAATACCTTTTATATCATCTAATTATGTTCTTGCACGATCTTCCATTACTTTTGCATTTGCATTTTTTACTTATACTACCATTAAGGGGGGGGGCTTGTATTTATGCTTTTGCGGTTGCACAACGACACGCTTTGCTTACGCTCTGCTTGGTAGTATAGATGCAGGCCTACCTTACTGCCTCCCTCAGAGGCGGTAAGGTGGCGGGGTCTTGAGGGGGAGCGCTACAGTCGTGCAGATCCTCAAGGCAAGTCTGGTGGGCTCACCTTCTCGTGGTTGCCGCCCTGTTCTTGGTCTAATTCCTTAAGAAATAGACGTAACTAAAACCACCAGGCGCTTTTTAACCGAACCATGACCCTCCGTGACCGAGTGGGCGTGGGCTCGGCTGCCACTAAACCCAGCTGGCGCTGAGTAGGTAAATTTGGTCACCTGCGCTAGGGCCTGCGCAGTTGAGCGCCGTGAGCGGGGATGAAGGAGTCCTGGAGGGTTGAGCCGAGCGACGCTGGCGGTAATGCGCTCGTGACGCAACACGCCCTCTTTGGTCTGGATTTCAAGCGAAACGGTAGCCCTACCCAATAGCCAGGGGTAGGGAAATGGTCACAGTGTCCCGTCAGAGGGTCACGGCGAGGGGCGGGAGGTCCGCGGAGGTCATCCTCGGATGGCCGAAGCGGTTGGCGAAGGTCATGCTGAAGGTGTAAGGGAGGGATTGATTGGTCGTCAACCTAACCGAGCGCCCGATGTCGCACTGTAAGCCAGCCTCACGCCCCTATATCTCGAAGGTAGTCCTAACGGTCAAGCTAGCTTGTAGCGAGACGTTCCCAGGTGCGGGCTCCGTGGAGGGTGGGAAGCCGGAGAGATGAAGATAAATACACTTGCAAAATGGACAAACAAAAACCCAACATTACCACACACACACCACACACACACACAACAACCACACAAACTCACACACCGAAAACACACTCACACACACACACTGCACACAAACACACCGGAGAGGAGGCGAAAGCCAAGAACTCTCCCAAGAGGGGCGCTTGTAGCACCCCTCAAGCCCCCGGATCCTCTGCTGCTAACGCAGCGAGCTCCAGCGCGGGCACTGGTCCGGCAGTGGCGAACACCGCTGCCTCGACCAAAACCAAGTCCCATGATAAACGGAGGAGGACGGCGCTGCTCGGGACCAGTACCGCTCCTCCCTCTCTTTCAGGTATGGAGCCCGCCACGAAGGTTAACTCCTCTGGCCGGGCTCCCCTCATACATCCTCCCCCGCCTACTGCTCCCCCCCCGGTGGCCGTCACAGGCCATCAGGTGGAGACCAGCACCGCAGGTGACGTGTTCGCACTCACCTGGCAGGTGCAGAGGAGCAAGCACAAGGGCAGGAGGGAGGAAAAGAGGAAGCACCCTGGCGCGGTAACCCCAGCGCTTGCTGCCCCGGCCCCCCCGACGGCTAATCCGAAGAGGAGGAATAGGCCGTCCAAGAGACAGCGACAGACACTGTGGAAGGGTAAGTCTCCACAAGTTAATAAGACTGCCGCCGGCCGGGTAGAACCGACCAGCGACATCGTAAACTTCTCCGCAGGCAAGCGGTCGCAGGACGAGGCCGGCACCAGCCGACCAGGACCCAGCCAACCGGCAGCCAGCGGCGAGTGTGGGCGAGCCACCCAAAACAAACAGCGACCCGTTCGGAAGGATCAGGCCGCGGCCAAGCGAGCTCTCAACGAGACCTCATCACCTCGAGGAGAGCACAAGCGGCCGCGTCTTGATAAATCCAAACGGGACGCAACTAAAAGCTACGCCCAGGCTGCCTGCTCCGACCTGGATGTCGCAGTCACCTGCGACCGGACGGGGCAGATCAACAAAGCCACGTCGAGCCAGGTACTCACGGCTATCCAGAAGAGGATAATTGTCGAGGCCTCTACACCCAACCAGGACTCACCTGCACCTGCCTTCAACGCAAGGCCGGTGTTCAGTAGCGGGGTCCTCAAGCTGTGGTGCGGCAACGACCACACCCTAAACTGGCTCAAGAAGCTGGTCTCCGAACTGCCTCCAGTCGCCGGCTCTGCGCTGGTGGTCAAGAGGCAGTCGGACATCGGGCGCCGGGTCAGGTGCGGAATCTCCATCCCCGACGAGCAGGAGATTTTCACAGAGGCGTCCACCATTGGACGCACTCTGTGCTACCAAAACCCCTCCGCTGGTGTGAGGGAATGGACGATGCTGGGCGCCTACAAGCAGGTCGCGGCATGGTTTTTGGTGGTCGGAGTCCCTGAGGACCAGATTCCGACCCTGATGAAAGCTGGACGCCGTCTCTCATTTGGAGCAGGGACGGTGTACATAAAATTCCAGGGTCCGAACGGCAAATTTGTCGAAGTCCCTCAGGGATATCCTGCCGCTGAAGCCAGCGCCAGCACACAGGCGACGGAGGCTGCTCCACCGCCAACGAGCACCGCGGAACCATCCGCGGTAGAGCCTGCAGCAGCAGAGACGGCCGTATCTGGGGCCGCCAGCGTGGGCGCCGACCTCTCGGGGGAGGAGCTCGAGGACACCATCCTGTCCTCGGCCTCTGACCCGGAGGGGGATGGCTTCGACGCTGGCGACCTGTTCGCCGGACTGCGCCTGGCAGGTGACGAGGAAGGAGCGTCCAGCGATGGCGTCCCCCTCGGAGACCTGTAAGGTCCTGCAGGCCAACCTCCACCACAGCCAGACCGCGACGGCTCAGCTGCGGAAGTGGCTGGAGGCTCAGCACACGGCCATTGCCTTGATCCAGGAGCCGTGGATCAGGGCCGGCCAAATTCAAGGACTCTCCAACCTCGGTGGTAAGCTCCTATTCAGTACGGATCACGACAAGCCCAGATCGTGCATCTATGTGACACGTAACATCAAAACACAGCCACTAACAGATTTCTGTTGCAGAGATGTCTCTGCAGCCAGGCTACTGATACAGCGGGGGGACACAGTGGCAGCTGTGGTCTTCGCCTCTGCGTACATGCCCGAGGAAGAGGAGCCGCCGCCGCACGACCTCGCCCGCCTCGTGACTTATTGCGAGAGCTCAGGGCTAGAAGTAGTCATAGGCGCTGACACGAACGCTCATCATCCCCTGTGGGGCATGGACACACAAAATGCAAGAGGTAAGGCTCTCGTAGATTATTTATTTACCACAAACCTAACCCTACTGAACACAGGTTCTGAACCAACCTTCGTAAACAGACGCAGCAAAACAATCATAGACCTCACCCTGGCATCGGAGGGAACAACGGCCATTACCACTGGCTGGCAGGTTTCCAATGAGGCCTCCTGCTCGGACCACAGGTGGATCCGGTTTGACATCCAGATCTGTGTAACGCCAATACTGCCACGACGTAATCCGCGTAACACGGACCGTGCTGCATACACACGCGCTCTCGAAATCAAACTTGCGCAAACAAACTACGGGATGACATACAAGGACACGCCGCAAATCGACGAGCGAGTAAGTCATCTCACTAAATCTATGCTAGACAGCTACCACTCATCCTGCCCGGAGACCTCTCCGCCCACAACACCAGGGAAGCAACCATGGTGGGGAGCGGATCTGGAACGCAAGCGCAGGAAGGTAAGGTCAGCTCTAAACAGAGCCATGAACACCTGTGCTGATAGCGACTGGGACGCGTATTACGCGGCTAAAAAGCGCTATAAAAAATGTATCAGACACAGGAGCTCCACTGGATGGCGAAAATACTGTGGCAGCATCGAATCCTGCCAACAAGCTAACAGGGTAAGGAAGATCCTGGCCCAGCAGAAAACGACTGGTCCTGCAGTTCTCCGCAAACCCGACAACACACTTACCACCTCACCAGAAGAGGCGATGCGCATCCTAACTGAAACCCACTTCCCAGGCTGCGCCTTCACGCCGACTATCGACTGGACAGAGGTAACACAAACACCGACAGAAAATGACTGGCGCTACGCACACAAAGTCATAACGCTGGAAAAACTCCAATGGGCGATCCGATGCTTCCATCCTTTCAAGGCGGCCGGTCTAGACGGGATCTTTCCTGCCTTACTGCAGTGGGGCGGGCCCTCGGTCGCCAGCAGACTGGTGCCCATTATGAGAGCTAGTCTGGCATTCAGGTACGTTCCGAAAGGATGGAGGGAAGTGAAAGTCATATTTATTCCTAAGCCAGGTAAGAGTGACTATACAAACGCCAAATCCCACCGGGCAATCAGCCTAACCTCCTTTCTCCTAAAAACTATGGAGAGAATGTGTGAGAGAGAGCTGAGGGACGGCGCCTTGAAAACTATCCCACTCCATAATAACCAACACGCATACAGCTCGGGTAAGTCTACGGAATCCGCCCTCCATCTAGTGGTCGGCCGGATAGAGGAGGCGATCCATCAGAAGGGCACCTGTCTGGGCACTTTCATAGACATCGAGGGAGCCTTCGACAAAACAAACTTTTCCAGCATAAACAGCGCGCTCTCTCGTCACGGAGTAGAACAGGTACTGATAGACTGGATCACTAATATGCTTAGCAAACGAGTGGTTCGACTTGAAGGGGAGAGGCAGATGGCCATGATAGCCAGAGGCTGCCCCCAAGGTGGCGTATTATCCCCGCTACTTTGGAATTTGGTTATAAATGACCTCATCACAAAACTCAACTCGAATCACTTCTACACTATAGGGTATGCCGACGACCTCGCTATCCTCATTTCGGGGAAAGTGACGGGAACAATCTGCGACCTCACTCAACAGGCACTACGCATCGTTGAACGATGGTGCAGAGAGTTCGATCTCTCAGTGAACCCCACGAAAACTGAACTAGTCATGTTTACCCAAAAACGTATACTAGGCCATTATCGCCTACCCAAACTTTTCGACACTGAACTCCATTTAGCCAATGAGGTCAAATATCTGGGAGTTACCCTAGACAGTAAGTTAAACTGGAGTAGCCACTTAGACAATAAAATAAACAGGGCCTGCATTACCTTCTGGCAATGCAAAAGGATGATAGGTAAGAGGTGGGGCTTATCCCCAAAAATAATACTCTGGTTATACTGTGCGGTGATCCGACCTATGATCACGTATGGGGCAGTGGTCTGGTGGCCCCGCACTAAACTAACGACAGCCTCCATTAAACTACAACGCTTGCAAAGACTAGCCTGCATGGCGATCACTGGCTGCATGAGGACTACTCCAACTACTGCCCTGGAGGCCATGTTGGGACTCCCACCGCTCCACCTGTTCATACAGCAGGAAGCGACAATGACCGCTGCACGCCTTAAAACACTTCAACTCTGGGGTAAGAGAGATACACAGCACACCACGGTACTAGAGGGACTCTATAACGAGTTCCCCCTGGCGAAAGCAATAAACGATCGGATACCAAAACAATTTGTATTCGATAAGAAATACAAAATCCAGCTCCATGAGGACCACCGCTGCGAGGGACTTAACCCGGCGGAACTACAGATCTTCACAGATGGATCTAAAACAGGTATGGGCACAGGTGCTGGAGTCTTCTCGGAGGACCTCAACATCCACATAGCCGTACCTTTGGGGGCCCACAACACGGTATTTCAAGCAGAATGCATGGGCATCTGCCTGGCCGCATCTGCCATCTTAGCTAGGAAGGTTGTGGACCACTCAATTCGTATACTCTCTGACAGCATGGCTGTACTGTTAGCACTGAACAACCACTCAGTGAACTCTGGGTTAATACACGAGTGTCACCAACGCCTAAATCAGGTGGGTAATCTCAATAATATAACCATCCAATGGATCAAAGGACACAGCGACTCACGTGGCAATGATGCGGCGGATGAACTCGCTAGAAGGGGATCGAGCATGGCAGCGGTAGGGCCAGAACCTATCGTACCACTCCCTTTCGGATACATACGCACACTGGTAAGGAAACGAACTAGCGTACAACACCACAAGCTGTGGCTGGACCATGGCGAGTGTAGGCAGGCCAAGGAAGCACTTCCTGATATCGACGGCCGCTTCACCAAACGCGCGCTGCGGCTGACTAAACCACAGCTGCGCACAGTTACAGCTGCCGTCACCGGACACGGCTCGTTTAATAAACACCTCTTTGTCTTAGGAATCACGGACAGCCCCCTGTGTCGTGCCTGCATGGAGGTAGAAGAGACAGCAGCCCACGTGCTCCTGTACTGCCCGGCGGTTGCAACATACAGGGCAAAGTACTTTGGCAACCCAGGTACTCTCCGCGAGATAGTCAGCAACATTGGGGCGCTGCTGGCCTTTCTCGGGGAATTGGGATGGGTCGAATAGTCTCCCACCCGTTCCCACCCGCACGCAAAATACGCGCTTTGACGTGGAGTTGCGGACACCAGCCCGTTATACAATACAATACAATACAATTATGTTCTTGCACGATCTTCCATTACTTTCTTACGTCTCAAAGAGAAATGGATGTCAATTGTTTTGGAAAGAGGGGATTTAAGTCTCGAGTAGATCTACGATCCGGCAGGGGAGGTTAATAGTTCTGAAACTTGACGCATCCTCCTGAAAACTGCTCCGTTACACATGATTTTAGTAGTATCCTGTATGAACTAGTACCTAAGTCTATGGGAAAACCTAGCCCACATACGAGACGCGCCTGCATCATCCATAGCTCAATGTAGTCGTCACGGTTGTTTGAACAATTAAATATGACGTATGACTAAGCAGCTACTTTGCTGATTTCAAGTGATTTCACTGGGTTTCCCCTGATGAAATCATTGATTACGTGGATTGTGGTATGTTTCAGGATTTACTTTAATTTAGATTTTGGTACCTATATTTAACTCAAGATTACGTGATGTGCCCACATTGTTTTTTTAATCTGTTCTTTTTATTTATTTCTAAATATTAAACTGGAAGCAACCAAAAAATAAAATATCATAATATGCAGTGAGTATAGGAATTATCGTAGGTAGGTACTTACCATTTTTTTACTATCGTTTAAAGAAAAATAAAACGAAACCTTGTTTTATCAAAGTCCAATATTCTTCAACACCACTGCGTATCCTTTATGTGGACATAAAGGATACGCAGTGGTGTTAAAGAAGAAGAAGAAGAATCTATCTAGAATACATCCAGGTCATCGCATCAGTTTTCCAGGGGTGCAGTATAGCATTGAAAAAGAAACCATGAAAAGGATTCCTAGATTTCATGAATATCTTGTTACTATGTTATTATGATCCACATTTTGTATAACTACAATAAAGGACTATTACTATAATTAAAATAATTCAAACATACGTTTAATTGGATGAATGATTAATCACAATTAAACTCGATGTAAACATTGGATATTGATAGGTAACGTTTTCCTCATTCCGTTTTATTGTATGACAATTATATTATTTTCCTGTGTTACATACCACTTTAATACGAGTAAGTACCTACTTATAAATACAGTTTTTTATGTGCAATGGGAGCCAAAAAATAGGAAAAGTATGACAAATGTCACTTGAATTTTTACTTCCACTGTAATATTTATTTAAAAAAACGATTTTTTGGAAATTTTATTAATAATTTACATGTCAGTCACGAAATCAGTCAGTACCGTAAATCAATATTCTAGTTACTAAAATGTTTTTAATAATTTCAAATATTGTAGCGTAGTAAAATGATCCATTGACCTACTGCCTCAAAACCTTGAAGCCGAATACCTACTAGAAAACATGGAATGACTAAGAAATATGAATTTTCAGAAGCATCCCATAAAACATAATCATGAATGAACTTTGAACATTCATGTATGTCACTACTAACCATGAGAGGACGTCATAGAATTAATCAACGGAAACCATTGGTCCGTTCAGCTGCAACGAAACATTCCATAGCTCTGTAAAAGTCAGTTAGTAAAACACTGCTTATGACTAATTAATCGTGTTAAATATTTTTCCGCTGGTGGAAATATTCGTTTCCGAAAGGCGATAATGCTTGGGATTTCCTCTATATTATTAAATAATTATGATTTTTTAATGCAATCGGTTAGTCCACGGCCTACCGGATGTAAAAATGATGATTGATATTATTGACAACTACAAATACCAAAGAACCGATACATATCCAATCTTATAGACAAAGTTGAAATATCGCATGGGCCTGCAATTTTTCAGGTACAAGGGTACCTGCGCAGCGTTGCAGTGTTCTATAGTTGAAGAGTACATATATTATGAAGACGATATAGCGACGCTACTCGGCGACGAGAATCTTTCATGTAGTAGTAGGTACTTACCTACCTAAGAACTTTACATGTCTTTAATTAATTCAATATACAAAATCACGTTACAAGTGTAAAATAATAAAATGTGTTATACTTAATAAAAAAGAAATGAACACAGGCAATAAACTATTTACTAACATTTAACTATTTACTAAACATTAACGCTTATAATTTCGGATATATTAAAATAATAGCTGTTTCCCGCAACTTCGTTTGCGTAAAATTAATGAAAAGTCTATGTGCTTTTCCAGGTTTCAGGCTACCTCTTGTTAAATTTCATCCAAATCCATCCAGCCGTTTCAGTATGAAGGAGTAACAAACACACACAAATTTTCGCATTTTTGTGCGAGTTTATTGTGATTGCAACTTTTCATTTTAAAATATAGTATCAATGATTTTCTGTAGCATTTACCTGACGAACTTCAAACAATAGGTAGGTATATTAACAGTAACGTGCAAGCTTCCTGTCAAGATTGATAATTGATTGATATGAACGTCTGATAAACGTACAGACAGACCGTTAAATAGGCCAAGTACATATTAATATAAACCATCACGCCTGACCAATAAACGTCAATCTAGTGAAAGTTGAAAAACAGGAAAAATTAAAGAAAGAAATATTATTTTAGACTCGCACAGGAAATGATAAACTTAAAAAGATGAGAAAAAAATATATACATAATATCAAAAATAAAAAGGAATGAAATATTTTGACTATGCACAATATTATTAGGGTACAGATACTTAGGACACGGGATGGAATGAAATGGTGCTCCCACACTGCTGTTAGAAAATGTTTACTAACATTAGTAAACGTAACATTTACTAACATTTGATCACAATGTTAAGAAATGTTTTCATGTTATGTAATGTTAGTTTCACATTTCTAAACAAAATAGTTAACAAATTGTAACAAATAAAACATTTGTTATAAATTGTTAGTTAACTTCTTCCATTTTCGTGTAGACGCCTCGCAACGTAAATCCAAACTGCTCGATGTCATGTTTTCAAATGTTATTTGTTAATATTTTTTATCAGTGTAGGAGAACTCGAAACATCTAACAATTCTTAACAGAATATAATAATTCCTAACATTTGTTGGTAAATGTAGGTATCAGTATTAGAAAATGTTTGTAAACATTTTCTAACAGCAGTGTGGGAGCACCAAAAGAGAGACAATTTGCAAATAAAGTATCTTTACTTTATTTGCAAATCATGGCCTCATTCCAAAATGTAGTTTCCTATGGAGGATTTTTGCCTCTGTTCCTTATAGGATTAATTCTGAAACTTGTCATGGCATTCGTGGTATGGAAGCTTTTTAGAATTATCCCATGAGACAACATAAAACCGAGTATATTTAATAGAGCAATGCCGTTAAAAACACTTTAAAACCATCATTATTTATTGGAAGAATGACTTGCAGGTGACTAAAGTCCATATGTAAACATAAAATATAGGTATAAAATTCGTAACAATATTTTCATTAATTGAAAAATATTTCCCTGTATGTTTCACCGTGACTATGAATGAACGTTAAAATTAGTGATACTCGTACTAGAAAATAATAATTAAAATAATTTTTCCTCATTCAAATTTTGTTTATTTTTGGAACATTCATAAAAATAAACATTTTAAAGCCAAAAGAAAAAATATCTGAATTCTAAGGTCTTCCATTAACTCATATCTGTCACAATGGAGTGGTTGATGTCATGGAGTGCTGAATAGAAACAGGATAGTGATGATTTAAATGTTAATTATAAGGGTGTAGAAAATTATACCTAGAGGATAACCAATTAAAAATTAAATTGCAGACGTAGCACTTATACCTAAATTAGATGATCCGGAGTTTTTTTATGGACCAAATGGTTTGAGGGATGCAAATGAATTTCTGGTAATAATTTTTAATATTGGGTCTTTCAAACAATTTACATCCAGTGCTCGGTAACAAATTCTTGCAATTTATTAAGAGCGAAGACTGCATATTAATTAAGTAGTATTTCAACAATGTATTTCTTATGATTCTTAACGTTACACAATATGTATGACCAACTATAAGATGACACCAGATGACACACGAGGTTTTATTTCATTCCCATGCCTCATGGAAACTTAGCTTTTCCTAGCATTGATACCACAATATCCGCCTTTTTTCGCCTAATGATTACTTAAAAATATCCCATTAGGAATATTACATGCAAAGGATTCCATAAGTTGGTACGGGAAACCCGATAAACGTAAGATTCCGTTCGTTTTTACTCACGATGCAAATATAAATGCATATTATATTAACAATAATGACGCATGAGTCACGATTGTAGAGACAGCCTTGATATTTTTTCTATATTTTTCCTTCGATTTTGTTCGCTCAACTCGTAAAATAGTCATCAAATTCATTCTAATTTCACAATTCCCCGTGACTTCACCAATTTCGGTTTCCTAAAATTCAGTCACTATCATTTTATGTATTCTTTATTATTTTTCCATTGGCAAAGATAGGATCTTTGGGCTCTTGTTACATGATACTTTTACCCATTTCAAGTAAGACGCCCCCGTCTTACTTGAAATGGGTAAAAGTATCATGCGGGGGGGGGGGGAGGTTAGGGGGCTGAAGATTTCCAATTAGCCCCTCTCTCCCCCAAATACTATCTGGATGAGTCTGCAGATATAGCACGACTTTTTAATCACCAAAGATCTTTACTGAAAACAATAAAATAATCATCATTAATTTCATTTTTCATTCAAATCAATTAGTAGTAAAATTTTGAGATATGGCATCACGAAGTTGTATAAAAAGTATCTATGCGCACGCGCCGCCGGGATAGCTACCCTTTCCGCTACATCCGTGCGTCCGTCACCCCTTTCTCTTATTCAGTGCATGCGCGATTAGAGTACCTATTATTTTAAGTTTGACTTAATAACCATGCAGAATTCGGGTAATTTCGGGAATACTTACTTAATTATTTTCTTTTACCTACCACCTACCTATTTTTTGCCAAAATGGTGACTATACTAATACCTAAAGCCTAGAAACCAATTTGATGATGATTAAAAATTTATACTGTATTTATAATGTGATCTATATCTATTAAAAAAAATAATTGTTCGTAGTCTTACCAAGGGCACAGATAATGAACCTTTTACCTTTATCCCAGAAGGTCACAGGTTTTTACCTCCTATCCATTTCCTATAAAACATGAAATCGCCCGTATAAAATCGATGGGTTTTCGAATAATTCGGTATTTCCAAGGCGTCGTGGTGCTCTTAACTACTTTCTATTATAGCCTTAACATTTTGTTCCTTTTATAGTTTCTTGTTATAATCGAAGTTATATCATAAAGAGGAAGGAAGAAAGGAAACTAATGACAGTTTATTTTTATACCATACACGATTATCCTTATTTATATCGTCGAGGACAATGAACTCTGCTACGACTGTTATTATATTATTTTCATTGATAGATTTAATATGAGTTGATTCAGTGAGATACGAATAATGCGAAGTATACCTATTTTGGTAATAAATTAAAAGGATTATTTTTGGCATGTATTTTTATTACAAATCTTATCAAAATACTGTAGATACCTGCATAACTATACTTTAGTTTTAATTTATACTAGTGCGAAATTAGAGCTATTTTGTACTAGTATAAAGCTAAAATGATATTTAATGTTTAGATTTTCGTAGCCCCAAAATATTATCGAAATTACGAAACCCTTTACAAAAAAAAGTACTAACAATTTTAAATCTCATTGAAATCCAAATCAATTCAAAAATCGAATCCAAACATTCAAGTTTATAAATAAAATAAAAATTATGTAACGCAACCGCATAATCGTAGTATTATACTGCCGACCTTGGTGGAGCGTGGCTACGTCACGGCGGCGCGTCATGCACGTATGTTTCGTATGGGCGCGTCATTTTCCGCAGAAACGAAACGTCACGCCTACACAAGCGCCGCCAACGGGGTTTTACGGTATTAAGAAATTAATCCATTTAATTGATTACATCGTCACGGCTCCTACTGAGAAATTATGGAAACCCATTGACTGGGAACATGGGTGGAATCTTTTAGATAATTGACTCATTGACTCTTTTAAGTTCTAAGTACTATATTGTTTCCATCCCATGTTACCAAGCATTATGATATTTACAGGGTGCGTTAATTAAGGAGCTTTTTGGTTACGCTCTGCATTGCTGCCAGTAGGTAGAATTTTATTAAGTGATTGTTGACGGTCAAGCCCACAGAACAGAAACTTCGAACCTAACCTGTCCGTGTCAGAGTGCCCAAGTTCCTGAGCTCGCTTCGCTCGCTCTTGGACACTAGTTATGCCTATTATTTAAATAAAAAAATGTATTTTTTTTTTAATTATGTTACCTTGCTTATTTACTACTTACCTATGCCAAGTTACCAAACCCATTTTCCTCTTTTTTTTCCAAAGTTAGCACCGGCAGCCAATGCAGCAACCGGCGCTGGTAGCCAATTTGGAACATGGCGGCAGCGCGGGCGCCGGCAGTGCAGTCACTTCCAATATAATTACCTATGTAGTCTTTGGTCACATCCAACAAAATATGGTTATCCTCCAAAGAATACTTCTGACTGCCAGTTACTAGCGACATCTAGTTACACTTTTTCGAAAACGAAATTATGCAATGCCTAGCGACATCTGTGATTGAGTAGCTGTAACAAAATTTACAAGTCAAGAAATTCGTAAAATTAAATATAATTATTATGAATGTAAGATTTTAAAATAATCTTAAGCATTTATATGGACTTATCAAATGATCATTTAATAAATAAAATTATATAATTGCAAACTTCAATCCACCCAGTCAAACTACTAGCGACATCTATTGGCGAATAGCAGAACTAAAAGTGGCAAACTTTCGGTACAGTCTGGTATTTCTTAAGATGGCAAAAGTTACATCGTTAATTTTAGCATTGACCTACAGAGTACACTAGCGTTTATGAAATGTGTTATTTTATGAAATTATGAGTTCTAGTATTTAGTAGTATAGTAGTAGGTAATAACTTTTATTTTGGTGACTAGGTACCTACTTAGGTAGGTAGTTAATATAACTCACAATCTTCTAGATTTAATTCACGAATTAGGTACCTACGTAAATCATTATCACTTTAAAGTGATTTTTCAAAACTTCTATTTATTGTGCTAGTAATGTCGGTTTGGTTTGGAAATCATTTTTTCCCAGAATGAAATGAATGCTTCTGGCCAAAATAGATAATAACTAGCAGACCCGACAGAAGTTATCCTACCCGAACGGGTAAACAAACTTTCACAGCAAACTTTCTTAAACCCGATCGCAGCGCCACCTACCGGATCCAATTGTCAATCTAAACCCTCTCTCAAACTCATTCAAACACACAAAAAAAGGCCATCAAAATCGGTCCAGCCGTTCAGGAGGAGTTCAGTGACATACCTACCTACTTACACACGTAGGTACAGAAGAATATTTAAATAAAGATATCTAGATAATAAATCACGCGAGTGGAACTGTTAGTAAAGCCAGTTAACTCTTTAACCATAACTACATAATCCGACAGTTTATATGCAAACTCGAACAGACTTCAATGTGTTCGGTTACTCATTCCACACATTGTATCTAATTTATGTAGCGTTACTTCAATATTTGGAGTTCGGCACTTAAAAGGCGAGGCCTTCAAGTGTTCTTCCTATATTTACATGTATTAGTAGATTTAACTATCGACCTTGTGTAGGAATTTGTATTGGAACCATGGGGATTGAGGTTACCGAACTATTAAAATTATAGTCGATCTCTTTAAGTTTCATGCTTCTATTAGCCCGGGTGCGTCTACGCTAGACGACTCGAGCACGAGCGGAGCACAAGCCGAGCAAGAATCGTCGGATCGACTAACGAGCGCATCTCGAGCGTTTGATCCGTGCTCGGCTGGCTCCGTCAATGTCGGTTTTTTGACGAACACAAAGGAATTTGCATTGCAGTGGGCTCGTTGACGTTCAGTCCACACTTGACAACGCACAGAACGGCTCCACTCGTGCTCGGCTCATGCTGTAACTCCCTATTTAAATGTAATTCTACTCTTCAGTCGACAAAAGTCTATATAACGCCAAGCACGGGTCGCCGCGTGCTCGGGCAGAAGAGATCACGAGTTGGATAGAAAGAACTTTGTCTATTCTTGGTAGAATAGAGATGGAATTGGTCATGCCATGCATGCTGAGAGATGCGCGCGGACCGCCGCCGTCCCGGGCCTGTTTCTGTTCATGTGACGGACTCCCCAAGTCCACCACCCACCGGCCTAAGCCACCTACCTAAGTTTTGTAGGTCTATAATAAAAAAATAATAATTTGCAGGAATAGAATAGGTACGTAATGGTGTTAAAATCAGGATGTTATGAATTTTATTTACATACATAATCCTTGATTTCTATATCTTGTATGTACACTTAATAGCGAATGCAGAATCTTGTTTAATACTAAGACAAACAAATTGGGAATCCGGGGTGAGGAAGAGGAATGCATCCAGAGATCTTCATTCATCCATATGGTTCCAATCAGGCACGTAAGTAGTTATATTTGGATAGTGAAGCGTTTCGTTTGATTCTCCTCAGGGTCACTGCTCAATTTTATTTTGGCCTTCAACCGTGACTTCGTATAACTTGTTTGACCTTTTTCGAACTCCGTAGCCATATTTTTGTCAAACCAGATGCGCTTAATTATCAGTAAGTCACTAAGTAGTATCAGTATACTACTCAGTGATTAGTTAGTAACTTACTAATAACTAGGCGGATATTTGTTATTCCTAGATTTGGTACTCTCAGAATAACAAACGGAGCAGGTGAAAACAAAAAAGGAGATTTGAGAACGAGTAAAGCAGTCTTCAGACTACGCTATACTATACAGGGTGGCAGGTTAGACAGTGGAAATATTTTAAGGGTTCATTGTACGCATCATTATGAACAACTTTTACTATGGGACCAACACTGAAATCGCGAAAAAAAAATCAGCTGTTCCATACATTTATGTTCACATAACTCAACAAAATGTATGGAACAGCTGATTTTTTTTTCGCGATTTCAGGGTTGGTCCCATAGTAAAAGTTGTTCATAATGATGAGTACAATGAACCCTTAAAATATTTCCACTGTTTAACCTGCCACCCTGTATAGTATAGAGTATGCTATATAGTATAGCGCGCCATACAAAGCCATACTATATAGTATAGTTCAGTGTGAACGTGTCCATAACAATGTATGGTGCGCGATATTGTCGTGCTATGAGCTATATGCTATAATGCTATATAGTATAGTGTAGTCTGAAGACAGCTTGACCTGTGTTAGATTAGAATACAATGGGCGCTTTTCCATTAGACATCAACGGTGTGTCACGGAGATTTTTGCTTACTCGGTTGCCGGGCGGTCGCCGTGCCATGCCATTGCTGACTGCTGTATAATGGAAAAACGCCTAAAGGAAATTGCTAACCGTTGTAAAGTGAAGTGTATTATGAATAAAGTAGGTAATGGCCGACTAGTCGCCGACTAAAAATATGACCGGATAGTCGGCTTTTCCGACTAGTCGGCCTCTAGTCGGTCCATCCCTACTAATTTTTATTTTCCGTTTTTTCTTGTTCAGAAATGTTAGTTAGGTAGGTATTTTATTGAATATAATATTGTAATTTAGGACAAACAAAGTAACTGTGATAATTTTCTCTGAAAATAGAAAAATAATTTGTCATAATTAAAACTTGAATATTTCATAATTTAAAGTAAAAAAAAACTGATATTAAACTTGCTTGATACTTTACGTTGTAAGTAATTTATTTATTTTACATGGCAATGAAAAAACTTTTATCGTGGATAACATGCTACATAAACCTTATTTGAACAGTTAATCATTGAAGCAATCGTGATTATAAAGATATGAGTATTCAAGTATTGTATTATTTGTGTCTTGAATACTTACTTTACAAAGTAGACGTACGTGAATACCTACTAACTTTATAATACTCCTACTTCGTACGACTGGCTATAATTAGTTCTACTTATAATATATCGAGTACCAGCACTAGACTTATCCATATAGATAATTATTTTTAAAGATTATTTTATTGATTTACGCCACCGGAAAAGTAACCTAAATTAGTAGTATATTATGCTGATGCGGGCGCGACGCGGCAGCTCAGTTTATAGCGCGACGCGACGGTCCGCAGAAGTTGTAGATTCAACAAGTTTTTGAAATCTCTTATAATATATTAGTAGATAATTAGAAGATTTCCAAAAGTGACAAAACCATCAATTACGATGTCGTTAATAGACTATTTTGACACAATTATTTTACAGACCATTCTAACGCAATTAAAAAGACTTGGCGCCCAGGATTCAAGCACACCCCCCAACACTCTATACAAACGAACTCATATATTTGCCTACTACTACTACTACAGGAGTACCAGCCTGTCTGCACACGCTATGTGTGTGTGAGTAATCATTGTTTGGGCTGAGCTAAGCCAATCACAGCACTTCAATACTGCCAGGCCTATTGCTGCGTTGTAGGGGAACTTAAAATTAGCGGGGGAGAGTGAGCGTCGTTTCTAGTCTAGCTAGATATTATTCTTTGGTTCAAGGTTACCTATCTCCATACTTTCATAAAATCGATTTAATGGCTTCCCCGTGAAAATGCAACAAACAGAGATAAGTACGTATTTAGGTATAACATTAGTTAATGATGTGACAGTGAGAAAGAGACAAAAAAAATTGAGCTGTTCAACTATGTATTTCACCAACTGAACTACACCGTAATTTGGCGGCAAAGAGATCTGCCATAAAAAAAAGTCTACCTCTATTTTCTCTTATCTCTTTTATTAATTCATTTCATTCGTCTCATTGTTTTATATGGAAAAAAAGACAATAAAATTTAGTAAGTTAATTTCCAATAATTCGGGGATGTTTTTATTACTATGCGCGTTGATATAATTGCCTGAGTTGATTTTTGTTTTTTCATTAAACGGAGAACTAACAGATATGCAACGCTTATCTGCAAGTAAGATAAAACGCAGATATTATTTGCTATCTTCCTTATTTTTTATCTGTATGCTAAAAGGAGTTATGTTATAAAGATAATATTTGACGTAAACATAGTTTATTAATAGAAAGTCAATAGAAATGTTATCTACTTTACTAAATTTTATTACGAGACGCCTGTCGCCGTTTCGCAGTCAATGTCAGTGCATTTAATGCTATATAAATTAAACTTAATTTCGTTCACATACGTCACATTTTTAAACGCTCTCGATGTTACGTGCCTTACATAATTTGCTGGAAAGCGGCGACAAGGTCACGCGCCTTTGCGACTTCTATTGACTTATTATTATTATTTAGATTTCTGTGAACGTAAACTACCAGCTATGTCCTTCAAACAATGCAGACTGATGAATAGATATAAACCTAGGCTAGAATTAAAGTTTAATCAATTATTCCACATGTATGTGATTCATCATAATTATCTTATTACTTGAGGTGAGTAATTCTTATTTATATAAGTACCAATTTAATATATGATTGGATTCTCAGAAACCACTCTAACGATTTCGATGAAATTTTGTATTTAAATAATGATTTACTTTCTAAGTTTCCAAATGGGTGTCACCCCTGAGAAAACCGAGCGTAGCCCGAGTGAAGCTCGGTCGGCCAGGTATTGCGTATATACGCAACTACTACAAAAGTGAATTCATCGAAGGGAAATTTTGAGGCGATAATAGAGTACGCCTAACGCATTTATGCTAAGAAGCGTGCAAAAATATTTTAAACGGTACTTATACGGAGCTGTTGAAATCAGTTAAGCAATGGAATAAAATCAAAACTATGATTAAGTCATGGTAATAAAGGGGAATAGGATTTGTTTAGTAGATATACATAATAAGAATGAGAATTGATTTGTTATTGTACATTTGGTTTTCCTCAATCGTGTACCATAAGACGGTAGATATTTAAGTAGTAGGAGTAATGAGCCAATCTACGTTTAGATCTTTAAGAGTTATGATTTGAATAAGTATGTACATATAAAACGAAGATTAAAGGTCCGTTTAAAGAATCATTTCGTCTATTTTGAGATAACGAAATACGAGAAAAACATGAATTATAGTAGCCAAAATTCACCCGTATTACATGGGACTAAAACATTATTGAAAAAATATGGGTCTACGCTAATAGGTATGATACTTTAATACACCTCTACTCTATATTATAGGAAATACAGGCGTGGTGTTATTATTTTATATAAAGCAGCCAAAGTTATACATATTTTTAGCGAATGACTATTTGTGACATGAGTAAAATGTTAGAGAACAATGTATTTGTAACAAATAGTACAGTATATGACTTTGTTCTTGCGTATTAATAACTGCAAACTACTTCACCGATGACGTGAAAAAATAA
Source organism: Thalpophila matura (assembly GCA_948465475.1). Classification (NCBI taxonomy): domain Eukaryota; kingdom Metazoa; phylum Arthropoda; class Insecta; order Lepidoptera; family Noctuidae; genus Thalpophila; species Thalpophila matura. The sequence goes on along the minus strand of OX419187.1, from coordinate 5,145,662 downwards.
CCACGAATGTTAAACAGTTTGTTAAAATTAACACTTCGAGCTATGTCGATAAAAACTGTGAAAAACCGATGCAATCCTAATACGTCAACGATTTACCGAAACATCCTAATAGAAGGTGTGAATAAACTTATGATCTCGTTACTATGCCAGTTATTTTTGTACTGGGAGTAAAAATAACTGTTTAATATAATTTCACGCCGTTATACTTCGAAAGGATAAGCCTCTCTTAGACTAGGTTGACTACCACCTTCGCAAACGACTTCGGCTTGTCGAAAGCTGCGCACTTCAAAGTGTTGCTTACACTGAGGCACGGGATCTCATCAGGAACAAAGGAACATTTGTCCAAATAACTCTTAATAGATGGCGTTATATGTATCGATTTGTTATTGAAGTTTGTTTGAAATTCAGTACATGAAAAAATGGACCACGAAAAATATTTGTTCTTATTTTAAAAAATCCTTTATGCACGAAAAAAATGTATAGCCCGAAGATAGCCCGCGTTACGTCGGTCACGTTTATTTGTATGAGAATACGCATCTGTACGCGTAGTGTTATATTATGTGTGACCGAGGCAGCGGCCGCCTTCGGCAAGCGATTACTGTGAAACAGAGGCAGTCGATGCGCTGTTTAGAAGTCGCTTGCTGAAGTCGTCCGAGTCGCCTGACATTGTTTACACCTAGTCGAATCGGTCGACTTCGGCTGCAAACTGAAATGTTAAACGAGTAGGTGCTTACGCTGGGTCGGTTACCGCCTTCGCCACGCAAGAGATGTCGACCTATCGCCTTAGAGAGAGTAAGAGACCTATTAGCAGAGACGTATCACCCACATTTCACCAGTTATGTTAGAGACGCACGTGACAGGAGAAGCCTATTGCTATTAACCTGGCACAAACCCGTGTTGCTACTAAAAAATTCCTAACGGAAAAACCCAATAAAACTTTATCAGAACTGACGTACCTATGCATTGCCATGCCAAAATCATCAATCAATTATTTATTTTTACTTTTTTATGCCATGAGATTCAGGTTTACCTATACCTTATTAACCAAAGGTCATACATAAAACGTTAATATTATAATAATTATGATGAAAAAAAAATAAAAAGACTACTTATTCCAGAATTGACGTCCAGCAGTCCCTCTTGCGATAGGTATGTATTTCCCGCTTTAGTACATGCGAATATACTATATAAAATAAAATAAAAATATTGATATTCACCCGCAACCAGTTAGACTGGAAGCCGACCTCAATCATGTTTGGGAAAAGGCTAGGCGGATGATGAAAGTACATGCGAATATAAAATGTAACTAATATGTACCACACGCTACAATACAAACTGTTTCACGAGGAGTCGAGTACTTCTATTATAGGTCACTCGCAATTTTCTAGTACCTATAGGTACTATTGTAATTAGCGTATCCACTCGCTAACCTACATTAATAACAGTAGGTACATGTCGGTCACGCAGTCAAAAGGAGTAGTGTATTTCATCATGCAAATATTTGACAAGGATAATTTTGAAAATAATGGCAATAGGGCGCAATCTAACTACCTACCTATAGTTAAAGTTTGCCATTTTTTTTATTTTAAGTTAACAAAACTACGCAAGAAAAGTCTATAAAAAAAGCATGTTACGATATTTAAGTTGTTTCCAAATCAACCACAAAATAGGTACAAATTAACTCAGTTTCTCTCAGCTTAGTCTTATTTAGTCGAAATTGTAGGTACAGACAAAATAATCCATACAAATACTTTAATAATTTAACTATTTTTCCGTAACTAAAATTGCCTTATAACTACGAGTAAAACGGAAATAGGTATACCACATACCTTTGCAGCACCGCGGCACCGGGGTAAATTGAAGTAAAACTACCAAAGGCAATCACTGTAGAAAAATAAATAATAAGAGCCGAGATTTTGAATACGTCCTTTTTCAGGAGCGTCGTCTTTTATAATGACTAGTATATTGGGCTGTACTAAGATATTTTCCATTGGCTATTCTGGGAAACCATATTGATGAATCAATTGTATATCTTGGATGCGTATACGCAACAGAAATAGTTGCGTGCACATTTTAAGATTTTACATGCTATCGCGACGACTTGTTTGATGTCGATTATCACCCTTAATTTTTGTGTATTGATAAATAATTAAAATAATAATATCATCCCTTGTTTATAAACTGTCCCACTGTTGGGCACGGGCCTCCTCTCAGAATGAAAGGAGATAGGCCATAGTCCAATAAATAGTTAACTAATATTAATAAAATAAAGATAAATAATAATTAATAGCCCCAAAAATAAGATTAGATTAGGTAGTATAATTTTAAATACACTAATGAGCACGTGGTTTTTTATCAATAAGTTAAAACTAACGTATTTTCCTTGTATATTTAACTGTAGGTACTGCAATACTTAAGGATTCAGGATTTTACCGGAATAGGGCGAAGCCGGAAAGATACATCAATATTTTAGCTGTTATTACTTACATTGTATGTTCGTGGTTAATAGCAGCATTTATTACGTTTCTTCAATCATAATTGAAATAGATAGGTATTAGCTGTAAAATCTATGCAACAGTCTCACTGCAGACTTCCAATCAGAGACTAGCTTTTGTCAGCGGTTTTGTGCGCGTAACCCATATGAACTGATATAAAAAATGTTATTATAATAATATAGTACTCAAGGTTAATGCAGCTTCCTATTCATGAATTAAATGTTTCGAATCGGATCAGTAGTTCTGGAGATTAGGTACCACCTACATACGTAAAACTTATTACCTTTTTATATTATTAGTATAGATTAAGGTATAAGTGCCATCATTCCATTACGTTTCGTGCTTCCTCTGTGTTGGGAATTTTAGACCATCAAATTAATCAAATCCAGGGCCCATACCGTTGTGAAAATGGGATGTTGCTACTTGCTATCCGTCTTGTAAAGCTTAATCTCTCTCTCTCACATCGAAACAAAGCTTCATCAATCAAACAAAGTTGTAAAGCTTCATCTCTCTCTCTCTCTCACGTCGATGAATCGACGTTTAACTAGGTCAGAATTAAAGTTCAATTACCTAATTATCTTTATAACGGTAGGTATATGATTCGTCTTTTTTATGGGTAGGTACTGATAAAGAGTGTAAAGTGAATAAATTGGAGGAAAATTTTGTAGCGATAAGAGCACGGATAACGCATTCGTGTTATGATACGTGGAATATGCATTTTGATTTTCTGTGTAAATAATTAAAAAAAGTAAATATAAATGTCATTTTATCTCATTTCATATACCTAATAAAATGTGCGTCGTGAATGTTGAGGGTTTCGGTTTAAAAAAAACACGCATAAGATGTTTTGTGATTAATTCTTTTGAATCAATAAAACAAAAGTAAATGTTGACTTTGTATTTAGAATCAGAAAAAGAAACAAATGCACGTAGACATTAGTGCTGTTTAAAATCTCATAGGTAGGTGCCTATCCAATCGTTTTTTTTTTATAAATAGGTAGGTACTTTGATTACCGCCAAAAACCCAATAGAATATCTAGGTACTACTACTATCTACTGTTGACAACTGAATTGGAGTTTGAACTTATCAACACTGTAATAAATTATAATAAATAAATAAACTCACTGACATACAGATAATGCATACCTAGTGGTGCAATCGATACTGGAGAGCAATTAAAAAGAGGTAGTGCTTTACGTGATTAAAAAAACAAATAAACACTAAAGTCGCGTTGACACGGTCCGAGTATGCTCGTACCGAGTGGACTCGTACGAGTCAGCTTCATCCGAGTGTACTAGGGTAGCTGTTGACATTATCATAGTTGATTTGGATCATTTTCTTCATTATTACAGTTATTTTTCACAGTCATCTAAAAATGACAGATTTTGTGCGAAATAGTATCAGAATTTTCGCAGACTTGTTAATCGAAGAGCTAAGATGGGAATACGATGAGGCATCTGGCTTTAATTTTGTATTTCTATAACCCAACGTTCCAGAGAACCTGTTCTGCTTCGTAGAGTTCTACAAATCTAGTTGTGTAACGCTCTGACCACATTTTTTTCGCACGAAACGCTTGTTTGTTGTTATTATACGCCATTTTGTTTCCCTACTCGGTCCGAGTTAGCTCGGAGAAGTAGAGCGCGATCCGAGTCTACTTAGATCGGACGCCGTCGTCCGAGTGCGCTCGGATTATGGGTTGCCACAATACGAGTTACGTCCGAGTAGAGATCCGAGTCCACTCGGTCCGAGCACACTCGGACCGTGTCAACGCGGCTTTAAATGCAAATTAAGTAAGTAATAAGCATATTGGCGCCGATTCTATTTTTAAATATTGATATTTTTTTCTAAAAGTTGGAACTGGAATGAGTTGGACGAACATAAAAGCTGTGAAATTAAAGTTAGCTTGTTTCTGAAAGCGTGATTAATTTTTTTTTTTTATTATTACATTATAGGCTCGCGTTTGACCGCCATCTCGCCTGATGTTAAGTGATGATGCGGTCTACGATGGAGCACGCTTGCCTAGAAGAAACCGATTCACTCTCGACTTGAAGATACCCAGATTGTAACTGTCGGGGAACACCCACTCGGGCAGCGAATTCCATTGTTTTGCGGTTTTCACAATGAAAGTGGAATCAAAGCGCTTCGTTCGGGTTTTTGGTACATCAACCATGAACCGATGGCGCTTTTTCGTGCTTCTGGCTGTCCGATAGAAAAAAGGGCAGGAGGAAATTAGATCATGCAGATCTGTAGCACACTCTCCGAAATGTATCCGATAAAAAACCGATAGACTAGCAACCTTGCGCCTATGCTCAAGACTTTGGAGCTTAGTCTCTACAAGGGAGTCGTTGCTAATGAGCTTCTTGGCACGCTTTTCAATGGACTCCAACGCCTCAAGTTGGTACTTGGCTGAGCCATCCCAAAGGTGTGAGCAGTATTCCATGCACGAACGAACCTGTGCTTGGTACAGTAGAAGCAATTGTTCCGACGTGAAGTACCGCCGCACCTTCGAGAGTATACCCAGCTTTTTAGCTGCCAATTGAGCTTTGGACTCAATATAGGAACCAAAGTTGAGGGTAGACGTCAGAGTAACGCCCAAGAGCTCAAGATGGTCAGTTATCGGTATAGACACATCTCGAAAAGTAGGAGCCAGCTGGAATGGCCTCCTTTTGGCAGAGAACAGACACGCCTGGGTCTTAGCTGCATTGAACTTGACCAGGTTGGCATCGCCCCAATCGGAGACTGCCTTAAGGGCCAAATTCATGCGCTCGACCATGGCCTCTCTCAGAGACTGGATTTGTGGTCCAGTGGTCCGTGCATTGGCTATGTAACTCTCTACAACAGTGCTGTCGTCAGCATACCCAAACGTTCCGGGTTTTAGCAGATCGTTGATATGCAGCAGAAAAAGTGGCGCAGAGAGCACTGACCCCTGAGGGACACCGGCATTAATTGCCTTTCGATCAGACGAGCAGCCATCAATGACCACTCGAATCGAACGATCCCTCAGGAAGTCCGATATCCACGCAACGAAACCGGTGGGCAAGCCATACGCGGAAAGCTTACGGATAAGGCCGTCGTGCCAAACCCTGTCGAAAGCCTTCGAGACGTCCAGGGAAACGGCTAGCGCCTCCCCATGTTTCTCGATGGCCTCACTCCAAATGTAAGTGGCGTACGATAGAAGGTCCCCAGTAGACCGGTTTCGGTGAAATCCGTATTGCCGGTCACTGAGGAGGTCATTAGCTTCAAGGTACGTCAGGAGCCTGCTATTGAGGACACGCTCCATACTCTTGCAGAGTATAGACGTAACCGAGATGGGCCTATAATTGGTAGGGTCGGCACGACTACCTTTTTTGGGCACGGGTTGCACGTTAGCAAGCTTCCCCGATTTCGGCACTTGTCCAGTTTCAAGAGAGAGACGAAAGAGGCGTGTCAGCACAGGAGACAACTCAGGCGCACATGTCCTCAGAACTATGGCTGGAATACCATCTGGACCACTGGCCTTGTTCACGTCAAGGTTGCGCAGCGTTTTGCGGACCTCCTTTTGGCGAATGCGAATTTCCGACATAAATGTCGTGCTGCCAGGTGGAGTTGGAGGTATCGCGTTGCCAGCATCTAGACGTGAAGACTCCGCAAACAGAGAAGCAAACAGGTTTGCTTTCTCTTCTGCGGTGTGAGCCAGCGTCCCATCAGGTTTCAGCAGTGGAGGTAGTGAGGGGCGGCAGAAGTTCGCTTCGACTGATTTAGCTAGGGACCAAAACGCTTTACTACCCGCAGGATACGAAGCCAATTTGTTCCCTATTCGACTAATGTGGTCGAAGCGAGCCCTCTGAAGAACCTTTTTGCAGGACTTGGCAGCCTTGTTAAACGCCTTCTTCCTCTGACGTACCTATGTCCTTCGCCTTACGGTGTCGAGCATCAACCCAGGCCAGGTATGCCTCATGTTTACGGGCTTCAGCGCGACCACATTGAGGCCCAAACTACGAGCGAGCTTTGCCGGACAGCGGTACCTACATCGGAATAAGGAATGCAGTATTCCATGGCCCGATGCAACACATCCGTCACTAATTAATTAAATTAAACTGATTAAGTTTCTGATCAATAAATAACTGTGTCAAATCTCATGTCTTAACGTTGTGACTGAAATTTCGAAATAAAAAAGGCTTCTCGCTACGGAAATTACAAACATTAACATACCTAACTTAGTTTATGTTAAACTTCGAAACAGGCTTTTCGCTATTAACGTGCCAAACTTTAACGTAACTAGGTACGTTATGTTAAACTTCGAAACTGTGAAGGTAATTTTACCCGATTAGGCTATTTCTTGATTGTCAATATGCCGTAAGCACATAGCTCGTAAGTGAACCCCCAAAAATATGTTTACATATTCAAGAGAAACAATACGTATACGCATACCAAAGAAACAATACATTTAGATTTTACCTTTAGAATGCTATAGTTACTATAACTAGAGCATTATAAAAGCATTTCAACTATTCCTCCCTCATGCTAGTACATCAAATTATTCCTTCCTTTTAATTTGACCCATATATTCAATACAGATTAAAGTCAGACAGCAAACTAACAGCTGTTGCAGATAAGGAAGCCAGACACTTCGTTTTATGCAACATTTACTTACAAAACGTGAGAACACAGTACTGGAGATAAAGCGATAATATATTCATGTATGCTAATAATTCAATCGTAATTACCTTACAGTAGTACATGCATAAAACAAACATGTTTCTTACCGTAGACAATAATCACCGATGATTTCAATGTAAACTGTTCACTTTCAAATTAAACGCACAATTAAAACTATTTAACTGGCGTATTGAAATAGCATAGCAGGGCGTAGCGTGTTCCTTCCTTTATGTATTATTCATATGCCGGATTAGCGATATCGATTTCAAAACACTTAGTATAAAAAAGTAGAAATCTTACGTGTATACTGTTATAATATCACTAATCTTTATCACTGTTGCTTGACACTGATAAGAGTTCCATTCACCGTATTGGACCGAATTTCACAGCACTGTGATTTAAAAATGTCTCCCTGACCACAAACGCACTCACAACACTATAACTGTCAAACTCAAAATGGAATGAAAAATGACAAATTCGAAATATTCGATATATAACTCCGCGCGGGAGAAGCGGTTTTTCCGAATCGAATTTCAAAACACGTCGTCCGCCTTTTGTTATCGCAGCTGAACTAACATAGGCGTATTAATTTCACACTCACACGTCCGTAATCTTCATGACCACAACAGGAGCGAAAATAGGCGCCAAAACCGGTCTTATTGTCAGTGTCTCTGTTTGTACGTTTGTTAAACAGATTGTTGCGTAATGCAAACGAGAAGCGATCTGGGCTTTCGCGCCAATACTACCGGCACGCGGCACCCACACACACTATACTTCATTTATTTTCGTCTGACCGACTATAGTCAACCTATAGTGAATAAAACACGGGTTCGTAGCGTTCCACGGTCGTTAATAACACCGTATAGCGCGACGTAACAATCTTGATACATGAATGCGTCAAAGTGTACAACACTTAAATATTAAGCAGGTATATTAGACGAATGCGTTATGTATGAATAATTGACGTATTTATGAAATAATTGTTTTATGTGTAACTAATTTAGGTACTACTGAATTTAATATTTCTGATAAATACCTAGCAGTTTTTGTCCCGTAGAATTTGAAAACAACGCTGACAGACAACTAGGTGTATGCTTTCAGTTTTTTTTTTTTTTAAAAAGCAGTTCCAGAACCAACTGATTGACAAACAGCGGACAACCCGGAACCACTAAAGATAAAAAACAGAAGAATTGAAAGTTCCTTAGAGAGTTAAGAGACGCACTAAGAAATAATTTTACGTAGGTACACTATTGAAAGAGTTGAAGTTTGTAAGGAAACGAAATCGTAGACAACAGGTATTCATTAAAAAAATAACAAAATAATTATTTGACTTGGTAAGGATAAAGTATCAATGTATAAATAAGCCAAATCCGGTTTTTATTTAAAAGATCTGGTCAGTATAGATCTATATTTATTATTAAAATTGGGACGGACGGGTTTTGCTTTTTTTAATATCCATAGCGCATGCCAGCCAACTATCAAACTGGTTTTGTTGTACTCACGTTAGAAACGTACTATGTTTATAGTGCTAATTCTAGTACTCACCTGTTTATTTTCCGAAATTATTAACTGTTCTTAGCACGAAATCTTAGCGGATTCCAGTAAAAGCAGAAAGTTTGGAATACCAAAAATATTTATAGACTGACTAGTACCTAGGTACCTAAATGAAATTTATTTTACATAACATTTTATCCTTTGATCAGCATTTAACAATTTAGGCAACAATTGATAGGTCAAATAAAAAGTTCGGACATTTTTTTTAATTAAGTACAAGTGACTTTAGCTGATTGAGTCAATTCGTATGGAAGGTAGAATAATTTTTGGCTGGATTAGTTTATTTCACCGATTTATCATAATATGAGTCCAAGCCCCCTTTTAATATGACTACGCAATTTTTTGACACGTTAACGTTTAACTTAAATCAAAACATTAAAGTCAAGCTAGTAATATGCATAATACAGAATACTAAAATCTATATAATAATTATGCAATTTATTGTATCAAATCGATATTTTAATATAATCATTACATATCAAATCAATACCTAAAAAGCGATTTTACTGGAATAATTTTCGTGTAAGTCATTCATTAGTATGTAAATTATTTAAAACAAAAAATTATTGCTGCGATATTTCTGTGCCACTAAATTGCATCACCCAACAATTATTACCACAAGATCTCACGTAGTAAAAAAAAAACAATTTAAATCAAACACGAGCCTTATCAAGTATCAAGTTGCACAGGTCGCTACAGAGGTGATAATAAGACAAAGCAGAGGCCTTACAAGGCTGAATGCAAGGTTGTCGCAAATACAATACAATGTAATGTAAAAAAATCGAATAGGTACCTAATAGGAATATTTGCATTCTCAGACTCAGAACAATAAGGGCCGTACCACAAAAAAGAGAGACACGCGTTATCGCGAATCCTACCAAAAATAATACACACTTGTTTTTAACAAGTTAGTGCTAAAACAAGTGCGTATTATTTTTGGTAGCATTCGCGTTTAACGCGTGTCTATTTTTTTTGTGGTACGGCCCTAATAATCGAATGTAATCAATGTGATTGGCATTCTCATCTAAAATCTAAATATCGATTGTCATCTGTTTTATTTCGATTTTTAAAACCTGGCAGATATTTTTTGGTTGTTGCTTTTATTTTTATCATGTACCTATTCGATTTTTAATATAAAGATATGAAACGTTTTTAGTGTAGGTATTCTCTAAACCTTGCATGACGATAGTAAAGTACCTACTTACAATACCTACCTAGGTAGGCATAATTATCTAGTTGTAAATAAATTATGACCTGTTCACAACGTTAATTATTCAAGATAAATATTTATTTATGCCGCAAACTGTATAATATTGCAATACCTAGTGTATCTTTTTGATCTAGATCTATTTAGACTTTGGGGAATGGAGGAACGAGTTGGAATGTCCCTTCATTGAAAAGGGAGGATCCTCCTACCAGACCGGGTGATATTGGTCTGGCGGGCCACTGCCCCCAACAGTTGATGTCGGGTTTCTGTATATAATATGCTAATCGCTGTGAAAACTCTGCTTGCTCCCACTTATAATTTAAGCAACATTTCATTTAACTCCGGTGGGATGAACTAGAGATACAGCTTGACCTCTTCGTAGTATTAACCACTCTACATTAAGGAAGTCAATTAAAACGGTAAAATTGTAGTTCACCCAAACGGAGTCGTAGCATCCGCTTCCGAAAAAAAATATCATCTTTATTACCTCACATACAACCGCAATGATTTAAGAATGAGGTAACCCACAATCTTTTTAAATCATTTTCTTGATAAAAAAGGTGATTTCCTATGACACAATGAAGCAATTACTCGAACACATATGTATAATATTACAACGCTTCTTACCTTATCAAGTCACATACCTACTTATGGTAATTTGCGTATTTTCCTTGAACTATGTAAATATGGAGCCAGAACTTGAACTTGTCTCTCTAGAAATCAAAAAAGAGGTTTATACTATTTTTTTTTGTCACCGGTTTACAAAAGCAAAGCTTATGCATTTTAGAATAAAACCTCAACTTTAGTGTTCTCCTTAGAAGCAAAGTTTTTGGTTCCCTCAATTTGTGTATAATTATGTTAGATTGAAACAGAAAGTTCGCGATTATTTTGTCTATCATACATATCACACAATAGGTATACCAAGATAAGGTGTACAGTCTTTAGAACAGAAGTATCACTGCAGTTACCTACTTAAGATAAGCAGTATCCTCAAGTGACTGATTTGTATTATAAATCAATTATTTATCTTAGTTCATACATTAACGAGTAGATATACTAGACTCATTCTTAGAATTGTTTTCATTGCGGTTGCGATGCGGTAAAAGTAAAGATAATTGTGGTCACTGTAGAATAATCCAGATACTATCATACTAACTATACCAGTGGATCCATTGGAAAGAAAATATTAAAATTCTCCGGGATGAATCTTCTAGTAAGTCTGTCTTTGCTAATTTTTAACTCAGATCAGCAGTTTTGCAGAGAAAACGTAATAAACAGACAGACACGCTTTTGCATTTAAAATATTGTAATTACAAAAACCTGATTTTTGAGGAAAATAATACTTAGTAGCATGGCGAGGGGTCATTTAAGGTCACAACAGATTTGCAACCCAAATATTAATATTTTCATGTAAAAAAGTTGTGAAAATATACTATTAATATTTTCACAACTTTTTTACATGATTACAGATGGGCCGACTATGGATTTTGCCGATCAGCCGACTAGCAAATTAATCGGTTAGAATATTTCAGTACATATGAAAATAAATGCCGAATGCTCGGCTGATATTTTGCCGACTAGTCGTCGACTAGAAAACATGCCGAATCGGTTATCCCACTAGTGGGTGTGTAGTCGGCCTACCTCTTTACAAAACCCCAAATTTTAACGATAATTCGTTTATTTCCCGTAAAAAAATCACAACCTATTTTACACTATCGTTTACCTACCCATAATCCACACCATAAAACAGTCACACACGCCATTTGACCTTAGGTCACTTAGGTCATGTAATGAGGGTACGGCATATAGGTTAGGTTAGATTCTAATCGTTCCACGAACGACCTTCAGCGCTGCTTTCCACCAACCAGTCAAGTGCGAACAGGGAGTTTGTGACGTCATCACAAACATAAACATGCAGACACACGCGATATCTGTTAGAAGGAATTGGGTGTATCCGTTGCCTGTCATTCTGTATGCCAGTTGAGGATGGTAATAGGCGTGGGTGTAGGTAATACTAATTAGCTGTTACTTTTTAAACGTTGTTGATCGATATAGGCTTGAACATGAACATACCGATTAATCATTAAAATGTTATGTTTTTAGGGTTCCGTAGCCAAATGGCAAAAAACGGAACCCTTATGGATTCGTCATGTCTGTCTGTCTGTTTGTCCGTCCGTATGTCACAGCCACTTTTTTTCCGAAACTATAAGAACTATACTGTTGAAACTTGGTAAGTAGATGTATTCTGTAAACATTAAGATTTTCACACAAAAATAGAAAAAAAAAGAACAATAAATTTTGGGGGTTCCCCATACTTAGAACAGAAACTCAACATTTTTTTTTCACCAAACCCATACGTGTTGGGGGTATCTATGGATAGGTCTTCATAAATAATATTGAGGTTTCTAATTTTTTTTTCTAAACTAAATAATGCGAGAACACTTCTAAAGTGGTAAAATGTCCCCCCCCCCCTGTAACATCTAAAATAAGAAAATGATAAAACTAAAAAAATCATATGATTTACATTACCATGTAAACTTCCACCGAAAATTTGTTTGAATGGAATCTAGTATGTAGTTTGAACACAACAAAGTTACAATGAACTACAAGAACTTTTATATTATGTTATTTGCTTGCTACGGAACCATTCATGGGCGAGTCCGACTCGCACTTGGCCGCTTTTTTTTAATTGGTATTGATAACTACACAAAAATTGTTTAATATTTCTGGTTTCATGTTTAAAAAAAACATTGTACCATTGTCACTTCTTCATGAGTATAAATTGTGTGTTATCTATAAATTGTGTGTTCAAAATATAAGTAGACTAGTTGTGCGCCGCGGTTTCACCCCCGTTGCTCGGCTTAAAATAAAGAAAGTCCTCGTAAAATATTTAGTAGATAATATCATTTGTTGGTAATTTTTTTCATACCTAGTCTACTTTGATTTTTTTTGGCAGTTTGACATTATGCCAAGAATGTACCAATATTTTTTCTGAAGTTTCTTCATATTAAATTAAAATATAATGACTTGACTATTTTTAAGTATTCTAGAACTTTGTACGACACTATGAATTCCTCCTATATCAGATTTATATCTGACATAGACGAGGCCATTTTCAATACCATTCTTTAGAATGAGATTGAAAATAACCTGTATTCACCTCCCCCAGTCGCACCCAGATATGAGTACAGAGAGCGATAGTGTGACAGCTAGAGGTGTAGGTATATTAACGACGCCATTTTCAATCCCTTTCTTCTTCTTCTTAGGTCTTTACCTATTCACTTCGACGCTATGTTGGCTCCCCTGTCTGTCACCTCTATACAGGGTGGCAGGTTAGACAGTGGAAATATTTAAGGGGTCATTGTACTCATTGCGTAACTTTTACTATGGGACCAACTCTGAAATCGCGAAAACAAAATCAGCTGTTCCATACATTTATGTTCACGTAACTCAACAAAATGTATGGAACAGCTGATTGTTTGTTCTCATTTTATGTTTTTTGTAGATTTATATTTTAAAGTAATTCCAAGGACACTAAAAAGTGGTGAACGAGAATAGGTACTGAAAGAAAACTTCCAACACCGTTAAAAACGTGGACAGCCAACATGGCGTCAAAGGGAATTCTTATATGAAATGCTTTATAGGTACAAGTTCATACATTTCGCCAATTAATTAACAAGCCCCATGTAATAAGGGGTGAACTTATTGCCATTAACCGGGAACAAATAGACTCCGGGGCTGGTACTGAAAATTTCCTAATGGTAAAATCCAAATGCACTTTGTTGGATCGAACCCAGGATCCCGCGCTCAGTAGTCGCCTCTAAAAGTACTAGACCAACGCAGCAGTGAGATTGATATCTTCTATAATAAAATAAAGTAAGTATTACAAGGTGGATGAGAGTGGCTATAGGCATCGGATAAACATACTAACAAAACTAACATATAGTACATAGATTAGTGGTTATTGTTACTATCATACTAACCCAACGCCTGTGAACATTATACCAACCTAACTGTAATATGGATGTAATTATCTGAAATAAATGAGTTTACATATACATTACATCTTTTTTTTTTTGTTCTTATATTTTATTTTAGCTTGTAAATACTTAGTATGTGTATATTAGATAATAAGTTATGTATATAGGTAGATATTGTAAATTAAAGTTTACATATATATATTACACTAGCTAAGCCCGTGGAGATTGTCTATGATCCTACTTTCTACTAATATTATAAATGCGAAAGTTTTGTGAGGATGGATGTATGGATGGATGCCACTATATATACCTATATTATATTAAATCCTACTTCTTACTAATATATTAAAAGTGAAAGTTTGTGAGGATGTATAGATGTATGGATGTATGGATGGATCTATGGATGTTTGTTACTCTTTCACGCAAAAACTACAGAACGGATTTTGATGAAACTTAACAGTAATATAGCTTATTCATCAGAATAACACATAGGCTACTTTTTATCCCAAAAACGCGGGCGAAGCCGCGGGCGGAAGCTAGTAATATTATAAATGCGAAAGTTCGTGAGGATGTACCGATGGATGTATGGATGTTTGTTACTCTTTCACGCTGAAACTACTCAACGGACGGACGGTAAAAGCTATATTACTGTTAAGTTTCATCAAAAGATGAAACTTAACAGTAATATAGCTTTTACATCGGAATAACACATAGGCTACTTTTATCCCAAAAACGTGGGCGAAGCCGCGGGCGGATCTAGAATATTATTATTTGGAACGTATTCTATTTAAGTACACTGCTTTATTAATAGAACTTCGATTATATTATTAATACGTTCTGGCAAGGTGCGAGGAAGTTGATCTTTCGAGTGTGGGTGAAGTATTAGCAACTCATTTATTTTTAATTACTTACATTCAAAAGTTTTTTTTTATTGTACGAGCCTATGATATTCGATGTCGCTTTTTATGGAAGTATTGTTTTTCATGTGTGGGTATGTAGGTATGTTACATGTAAGTTTATTTTTTGGCGCGCTCCGTAGGCCAAATGGCTTGACGGATTTCAACATAATTATGAGGTGAGATTTGTCTTCATTGCAGGAGTGATACCTATTAGGCGATTCGCACACTGCCCCGCATCACGCAGCGGGGTGCGTGGCGACGGTACCACGCGTGCGGGAGTGCAGATCTGCATCATCACGCAGATTTTTCCGCACAAACGCGCGTAGGTGCAGTATTGTCATGCGGTAGCCTAGAAGAAAAAAACGATACGCCACTTACTAGTGTTGTCTTAGCAACTTTTTTGCCATTTTATAAAGCAGTTCATTAGTATCTAATTTATTACACTAGATAGCAATGATTGTCTTGTTCTTCATACTGGCAGATTTAAAATAAAACAAACTTCCTAGCAACCATATATTTATGTTGTCGGCAGATGTCAACTGTCAATACGAAATCACGCACGATACTGCAGATCTCAGTGTGCCATACCTTGCGTCTTGCCCCGCACCTTCGCGCGGGGGTGCGTGTTTCTCCGCATGTAGGTGCGTGATCTGCAACACCGCGCGTGAATGCGTTTTCAGTGTGTTGTACTATGCGTGATTTCTATACAAACATAGGTACCTACTTACAAACAACGTAAGATCACGCACTCCCGCACCCCGCTGCGTGATGCGGGGCAGTGTCCGAATCGCCTTAAGGCGCTATGGGATCACAAAACGCTAGAATGAGCTTTAGAATTTTTCATTTTTTTATAAGATTTCTTACAGTTTCCACCCAGAAAAAAATATATGGTATACCTAAGCATATTAGCTAGTGAAATCATTAATTCAATACATGATATGAATAACTTCACTCGATAGAAAAAAAATCCAAAGATACCTCTCGAAGATACTTTTTCATTACGAATATTTCATTTTTTAGACTTATTTCTTACGTTTTAATTTTTGAAAATTCTTTAACATATTATTTAATAATTGAGTTAGTGAATTCATTAATAAAATTGTATAAAAATTAAAACGGCAATTTTAGATAATTTTTTATACCCAAAAAACGTTCCTAGAACGTGCGCACGACTGCTTCAGTCCGGTCTCAGACCTCACCGGAGTAGGACGCGTGCCAAATTTTTCGCCGCTCACGAACCGATTACTTTCAATAATTCTTTGTGAAAATGACTAACAAACGTAATAATATCATTAAGATAATATTTTTTATACAATTAAGGTTAGGTTTTAGCACATATTTGGGCAAATAGCGCTATTGACTGATAAACGTAAGTACGCTCACATCGAACTTCGAAACAGTGTTGCCAACTACAATTTCAAAATTCCGCTAAGCAGGTTAGTATTTTCCGTCAAAAATTCGTCACGATTTAATATTTTTCCTTCAGTAAAATCCGTCAAACAAAAGATACAATAGATAGGTACATCATTTTAGATTTATTTATAATACAAGAGTGTAAGCAAGCATATTCTTTATTATTTGAGACGTATAAGATTTAGTTTGAATAGGATTTCGCATTTTATTATTATAATCATAATTTATTTTAAAAAAAACTAACTTAATATATTATATTAAAATTATGAGAGGCTCGTGGCTAAATGACGGCCGCGCTAATCGATCGATCTGCGAGGTTAAGCTGCGCTTGCCGCGGTCAGTCCTTGGATGGGTGACCGTTATTTACAGATCGAGACCCCTCCGTGCCTCGGAGAGCACGCGTTTCTTATATAACCTAATTACTTTACCTCACATAGAGCCGTGTTTTTGAATCCTAATTCACTTTCGTTTTCACTACGTGTGAGCCCTTCTAATCAACGTTATTTAAATATCCAAACATAAATTACACAAGTGTTAAAAATCCTACCTATCCAATGGTACAACTCCCATGGACCTAACTAGTCACATAAAAAAGTTTCTTTGCCTATAACATAGCCATTTCTTATCGGATCTGCAATATTCTTGTTAGATACATGTTTCTAGACTACCACACGTCTAGTAAGATACAATTTATCATCCTAACTTACACACAGAAATATCGCATTTTCAAACACATATCGATCTATATTATAGGCACAATATCCATGAAATTCAGAGTATTTACACAACATTATGTCCTAGCCTTCCTACCGAACCCAAATACATGACTAGATTCTATATAACACATTACAACAATCCTACAAATGCAATTTTATGTACACTTATTCGTATTAGTAACACTTATTCTCAAATTATAGCTTTCCTATCGTCGAGAGGTATAACTGCTTATATACATCTTATGTAAACAACATTCCTACACTATAAAAACACGATGTACACAAAACCTCGATTATGGTTACAAAGGTATTCACGACTTTACATAAAAAACATGAAATCTTATTCCTACACAATTCTAATAAGAAAATAATACAAATCCAATAGGAAACAAATTGTAAACTTTAATCAATACTAAAATTAAAGAAATAATAACTCAAAATAACATAAAACACGATATTAAAACCGACAAGTACAATGACCCCTTTTGATATTTCTACTGTCTAACCTGCCACCCTATGTAGCTGATGAATGTAAAAAATGGGTCTTGTCTTATAATTTGTATCAATTAATATATAATAGGTTTTATACATTAATTGATACAAATTATATTGCAAAAACGTCCGTAAGCAACATAGTCATTCATCTGCCGTGTGTTGGCGCTGCAAGTATACAGGGTGGCAGGTTAAACAGTGGAAATATTTTAAGGGGTCATTTTACTCATCATTATGAACAACACCATTCAACTCAACCACCACCCTGAAATCGCGAAAAAAAAAATCAGCTGTTCCATACATTTTGTTGACGAATGTGAACAGAAATGTATGTAATAGCTGATTTTTTTTCGCGATTTCAGGTTTGGTCCCATAGTAAAAGTTGTTCATAATGATGAGTACAATGACCCCTTAAAATATTTCCACTGTCTAACCTGCCACCCTGTAGAGTTGTTGGTTACTTCTTTGTGTGCGCCGTCAACGCGATTGGCAAGAATAAAATATGGTGTTCTGCAAGACACTGTTTAGAGTGAACGTCAAGTCGGTTGCGTTCGGAAGTATGTAATAAAAAAAATACGTCTGTGATCTGGCATTTGTAAGGTAATTACTTCATTTATATTTGCAGTTTTTCAAAGAACAATGGACATAATTATCGTACCTGACGGCGACCCAATATTCCATATACCCACATGGAAAAATCGGTTCATTTTTAACCGACTTCAAAAAATTAGGTTCTGTATTCGATCCGTATGTATGTGTGTATGTTTGTATGTGCGCGATTTTCTCAAAAACTACTGATCCCATTTGGATGGGGTTTTCACTACCATAATCTACATACTTGCAGGGCCCCAATTCTGCTATTGCAAATGTGTATGAGTGGTGTCATAATGACACCATAACGGTCAAATCCTAAGCGCTCATTGGCTTAGAGTAAGAGTATCTGTTTCGTCATTGGTCAAAACGATGTCATTGAGAGACCATTCTGACACGATTATCACAATTGCATTAGCAGACTTGGGCCCCAGGAAGGTTTTAGTATATAATACATTGTAAAAGATGCGAAAGACATCATTACAGTACTCGAGATGAAAACCAACTAGTCCAACCACGCACAGATTATCCAAAGTACATACATGTTTTATTGGATACTGCATAAAATTTTATAATAAACTACCTCTCAACGTTCTTCAATTAAATGAGAATAAATTCAAAGACTGTATAAAACGCACACTATGTAGGCAAGCATATTACAAACTAGAAGATTTTATGCTGGTAAGAATGCTTGGCTTAATGCTGGTCCTGCTCCACAACCACTTAGACTCATGTAATCGGAGTTATCTGCCCTTGAAGCTCTTTTTTATGACTTTGTAAATTATTTTATTTTTCTGATATTTATAGGTAATATAATCAGAAATTGTCATGAATTAATGTATTAATTTCCAATAGTAAGTTGGTTTGTTTTGTTATATGCATTTGAATAACGTTAGTTTTGTAATTGAGTAACTTTCTTTGAGTATATTGTGTATGTGAGTGCTATGTACCTAATGTACCTAGCTATTTCAGTTTTAAGCTTATCTGTAGTATGGGAGTTGAGAGCATGTCATGCTCGCTTAAATGTACCGCTGATGGTGGCGTGTGTATTAGATCATTCGATTCCCTCCAAAATGGTTGAGTTGAATGGTGCTGACTGCTGATGCGCACGTCATGTCCGTGAACGGGCGCTGTCAGTTGGTACTGCTCATCTCTTGACTGCCTAAGCAATGTTTTTACATTTTTCTAGTTGATATTATTATTTTGTACCTTACTAAACATAGTTCTCACATATAAGGGCATCACTGTAATCAAAAAAATTGTAACCGAATTTATTGAAAAAGAGTAAACATGGAGTTTCTTGTCCGTTCTTCTCCATAAGAATCTACGTTTTGGAACGGACAACTAGCTTCAACTAACGGACAAACCGACTGACAACTATTGTAATATTGTTTGAAATTTCAAAAGTGCCTGTAAATGGTCTAATTGAAATAAATGTTTTGACTTTGACATTAGGTAATTATTCCTATGTACAAAGTTATATGCATAAATGTACACACTACGTAGAAGATGTACTGATGAAAGAATTCGGGAAAGTAATCTAACTTGGTATAAAGTAGGTACTAATGAAGTCGGTTAAAAAGGAAAAAAACCGACTTCCAAAGAGGATAGGTTCTGTATTCGATCCGTATGTATGTATGTATATACAGGGTGTCCCGTTATGAGTGGTCCAAGAGAAAACCCTGGTAAAAGGACATGTCTAGCTATCAGTATGCAGCTTTAGTTTGGGGAATTTTGATACCGATTAGAAATAATCGATTTTTAGACATCAAAAAACCTACATTTTGTCTACAATTTCCTATGAGAAGGTTCTAATGAATAAGTGAGATCGTTTTTCGAAATTACTTATTCAAAGAAAAAAATCGCGCCTATGAGAAGATTTTCATGAAAACTTGTAACAATAATATTATTTCTAATCGATATCGAAATTTCCCAAACTAAAGCTGTATACTGATAGCTAGACATGTCCTTTTACCGGGGTTTTCTCTTGGACCACTCATAACGGAACACCCTGTATGTAATTATGTATATAAATGTTTGTATTTGCGCGATTTTCTCAAAAACTACTAATCCGATTTGGATGGGATTTTCACTATCATAATCTACATACTTTCAGGAAGGTTATAGTATATAACACATTAGGTAATCTTCCCTATACATAAACGAAGTTATATGCATAATACAATACGTAGAAGATGTACTGATGAATGAATTCAGGAAAGTAATCTAACTCAGTATAAAGAAGGTACCTACTAAAAAAGTCACTACAAATGAAAATATGTAATAATTTTGGTTACGGAAGTCGGTGCTAAAAAAAGCAAACAAAAACCATAGCCACCGACTTACGAAACCAAAATTATCATTTTTACTTGTAGTGACTTTTTGAAGACGGTAATTTTTTTCTATAAAAGTTTTTTATGGTCTATAAATAATAAAAGAAATAGGTATCTTTCTAGGAAGCCAGAAAAAGAGATATATATTTTTTTGTTTATGTTATTTTATTAGAAATTATTTATATTAATGCTCAGGACGTACCAAATTGACGTTTAGTTTTGCATACGAAATTACTAATTAATCAAAAATAATTATTCTTCTCGTTTTTCTGATTATTTATTATCAGTAATTCAATTCAATAAATACATAGATATCAAAACGGAAAGCCATGAGCGCGATTCAAATCGATTGATACAGGCGATCATTCACCACCTCGGAAGAATTATTGGTCCGAGTTCGACACAGTTGTTATTGGGTTTGTTATGAATTGTGTTATTTATGCATTGTGCGATTGTCGATCAATGCAATGTATTCATATAAATAATTATGATCTATTTAACCTACGTCGTCTGCTTATCAGTATATCAAGTTAGTTGTAGATTCTAACCCTCTAAAGTATTGTGGACGATATTATAATATCTTGGCTATTTAGATACTATTTTCATCCAGGATGGTGCTTACCACATGAAAAACATTCAAACTATAATTATATTATAATTTGTACAGGGTCATAAACAAATGAATGTCAGGTACAGCTTCTATAGGAATTTGACCATTGTTCTTTGCCCATTGTAGTATGTATAACGATTATTGATATAAAAGCAAATAGGATACCTACAATAAGTAATTTATTTTGTTTTTAACGGTCAAAATTGTCTTGGAGTAATTTTACAGTCGAATTTGTTGTAAATTCTCATTATTCTGGTTCTAATTCATATGGATTCATCTGGCGTTATATGAACATTATTTGTATTTAATTAAGGTTCATATTCGTGTAAAGCGCTTGTTTATATTCTCTTATATGAATATGAACCTTATTCTTATACATTAATTATTATTAATGTTCATATTCGCATGAGTTTTCTGTACAAAAATATTATAGTTGATAACTTACAAATTGTACGTAGGTACGATAAATAAAGTTTATAACAAAAACACTGTTAGAAAATAGTTTCTCCTTCATCTAAAATTTTTATTACAGTGATTTCTTGCATTTTTAGGGTTCCGTACCAAAATGGTAAAAAAGGAACCCTTATGGTGCGACTTCATCTGTCTGTCTGTCTGTCTGTCACACCTGCTTATTTCAGCAACTACTTATGCTATCGACTTGAAATTTGGAACAGTTATAAAGAATGCTTGTTCAACTTCATTGCAAATGAAAACAGTCCAAAAATATTTTTATTTTCATTGCAAAAGGGGCCGGAGTGGGGGTCCGAAATTTCAAAGTGGGGTTACTAGGTCAAATGACATATCATATGAAAGGGCTTGATCAGCACATTTCAAAATATATTTTTATTTAATTTTGTGTCTCACAGTTTTCGACATATGATGAAAAATTACCAAAAAAATACCATTCCCCCCCCGCTTATTTCCGAAGTTTGCGGGGCGAAAAATCTGAAATAATTAGAGTTGATAGGAATAGACCCAAATATGGCACCAAAAATAAAACGATGTTCCTGACTAGTACAGTTTTTTCAAAATTCCTTCACAAACAAACTTAGATATGCGGTCCGGATTTTTTTTTACTTTATACGTCCAAAAATGATACGGAACCCTCGGTGCGCGAGTACGACTCGCACTTGGCCGGTTTTTTTTTAAAGCCATTTTAATTAGTCAAAATCTCTCTGTTCGTGAGAAACATCCATATAGGTACCTACGTGTTATTATAACGTACCTATAAAGAGTGGTGATGTCTAGAAACCTAGAACAAGTTTCGGCCCAGAAAAAACGTTGTCGTTAGAAAGTCTCCACTTTTGGCCTCTGTTCTTCGAAGTTTAGGTAAATTAACGCTACCTAGTCCGATTTCTAAAAGGTTAGTACATACCTACCTAGTTTTTCCAAATAACCACCACAAAAAATAAATTGACTTAATTCGCTAAACTAACTTGTACCAAAAGTAGGTACCTACCTAATAAAGTTTGACAACTACTTTAATTACACTATGTGCGCGCCAATTTCCACTAAAAGTAATAGCGTCGCGCTCAGCCCGCCGCAAGAGATCTCGTCAACGCGCCACCCCGTAGCCCGCGGGCGCGCGCGCCGCATCGTGTTCTTCACCCCCGCACGTAAAATATTTCGCTGGACCTATAGCGCCTTAATGTATCTTATAATAATTAAATAAATATTGTTTTTTTTTTATGACTGACTAACTTGAAAAACCAAAAAACTGCCAATTTAAACTACCTGTCAGAGTAAATATATTTGACATGTATCGTGATACGTTTCACATACCTACGTGAAATATTTTTTCTGTTGATATTAGGGTAAATTTTATTTATTTATCTAATTACAACAGTTGTACAACCAATTACCTACAGTAAATAAAACTAAAATTAAACAGGTATAACTTTTACCAAGTAAGTACCTACCTACTTATAAGTGCATAAAGATGTACCTATTAACCTCAGATCACAGAAAAGGGATTGATTATTTTTAGATTTCTATGCTATAAACCGTAAAAAAAAATCTCAACTTATCTTAAATTAAAATACATAATATGGTAAGACTCATTCATAAAGTTTAAGGTAAAGGTTTTGGCGTATGCAGATTTTAAAGTCACACAAAAACAAAACAAAAATGTGCTTTCATTTGTTTTTATTTTTTATATTTAATTCCATTTTTAAACTTGCAATTACAGCCATTTTGCAGCCATCACAATAATTAAAGCTATTACCACACTAAAAGCTCTTCAAACAAAAACACGAAATGACTGTTTGAACACTTCACACACTCAGATTCATGTAATCTGAGTTTAATTCGAAACTATTAAATGTAATTAAGAACGGAGTAGTAAAAACAATCGTAGATACACATTAGTAATTAATACCTATTAGCTGCGATTCGTGGAAGTATTCTTGCTGTGTACTTTCAATGTGTTTAGCATGCAAACAGACAGACGTGCTTTTCGGAATAAATAACCTCGTGAATCGATAAACAGACGTAAAGTTAATGGATCTGTTAAAAAAAATTAAGAGTCGATCAAAAAATAAATAATAAAGGAAATAAATAATCATCAGATAAGTAAATATAAAATGATCAGTTCCTGAAGTTGTTACTGTAATTTGCTTTGATTTGTGGCCAATTTTAAATGTATGTGTACTTATTTTTACGGTTTTACTATTTTATTACGGGTTAAAAGGTTAAAATGTTATGGGTAAAAATTACAATATTATAACATTTACGCTGAGTTGCTGAAAAGGTCATTAAGTTTTAAAGGAAACTTTAACGATTGAAATTGTATGGTTAATGCCTCCATTAAAATTTAATTATCTTTCTGCAACCGACCGTTAGTGCTAATTTTGTTACAAGCTAGAATGCAGTAAGCAAGGGTAAAGAGTAGTGTTGCCCAAATGCAAGACCAAGAGGAGACTAACCCAGTCTTTGATCTTGATATTGTGTCAGTACACCTGGTTGTGGTCTTGGTACTGCACACTCAATCTTGGTCATAATCTCGGTCTTGCTGCAATTAGGTGATCTTGGTCTTGTGAAAATGATAGATGCAAGACCGGTTTTGGGCAACACTAGTAAAGAGCTCTACTAATTTTTATATGGTCCTACCTCCATTTAAGATATTTGCCTGTTACTCCAATTAATTAGGCAAAAACGTTGGATCCCATAATAACCTCAACAGATACAGAGACTACAGCAAAATAAAAACAACGTCAAAACTTAACATTCGATACAATTAATACTTACATCGAACGTAATTAAATGAACAATGGAAAGGTACATTTGGGTGCAGTAAAAACGGGTTCATAGTAGGTTCACGATGATAGTAAGGTCGTTTCTCAGAAACTGGCCTCACTTTCAATTGTTGGCGTCGACCTGTCTGACGAACTTCGTAACAATAGCATCGTAGGGTTAAGTGTAATTACTGAGTAAAAGTCGATATTTGTATGAACTGCCAAGGGTTGAGAATGGGTCGAAGATTGTTCAGTGACTCGGCTAAAATATGAGCTATAAATTGGTTTTGGTGATTTATCTATACATAGGTAGCACTAGCACTGTGCATTTTTTCGGAATAAAAAGTTGCCTGAAGGACTCAGGAATAAAGTAGCTTCAAATTAGTGAAAGAATTTTCAGAATCAGACTAGTATTTCCGAAGATTACTATAGTTATATGTATAGGTAAGAGGTAAATTGTTGAGTTTGTACCTATGTACATACTTGTAATCGTATGTAGGAAACATACATATAAAGCTCAAAAAATTACCTTTTTATAATAATAGTAGTTATGCTGTTGCTCGCGATGTCGCACGCATATTAGGTGAATTATTTTATGTATTCGGATAAGAACTAATCCTCTTTTCCAAAGTTCAAACTATCTCCATACCAAATTTCATTAAAAGCAGTTCTGTGGTAAGCATGAAAACATATTGGGTTAAAGATTCTTTATTTTATTCAAAAGAACAATGTTCACTTACGAATAAACATAAGGCTAAATAAGTTACAGTGCTATAGCTAAAGTAATCAATTACAGAGGTTTTTTTTTGTTTGAGTCTCTAATTACAATAATGACATGTACATGTAAAAAACAAATATCTACATAAAAAGTAGAGCTACATAAATTGTGGTGACTCTTTCACAGAAGAACAAGAGTTGAAGTATGAAAAAGAAAAGGATAGTTTTTACCTGACTGCGCCAGAACGAGGGTTATGTTTTTTAACCTATGTTTTCCCACTGCCAGACTATTTTACCAGATTGCTCACATCAAGCTTTTGTGGGGAGCTTCATGTGGCTAATATTTAAGAAAAACGTTACGAAAACCCATACAAATAAATTTATAAATAAGACTAGGAAAACCTAGATTTATAATCTAATTTGAATCATCTTCAGTCTAGCTTTTCTTGGCCAGCTGCCAGGGTCAGATTTTTTTAGACTCTTGTGTTGCTGAGTGTCTGCAATCCATTTTGGAAATACCTACAGTAAATATACTTTTATAACTAACTTTATGATCGATAGTAGGTATAATTGGGTGCTCCTACGTCTATCAAGTAAAAGTGTTGCAAAGGTCACGTTCATTTGACAGACAATTAGACACAAATGATTGATTACAAAGTGCCCAGTATAGTTTGACCTACGGCGTTATATAGAACTTAATTAAAATGTATAGATTTTGACACATTATTGACACTTTTCTTCACAAGCAGCGCCACCATAAAGTATCAATTTATACCGGACAGTAATTTTTAGTAAATGATTGTTCAAGATTTTGTCATGTCATAGTGGAATGATTTAATGGGTACCTAATGATCTTTTTTAATGCCAGCAACATTGTCGGTAGTTTTATTTTTATTGATAATGAAGTTCAATTAATGACGTTTTTATTTTGTTTTGTTGTGACTTGTCATGACTAGTTTTTTACTGTAGCGTGTATGGCACGTTTTATAAATATGTGTTTCGTAAGCGATGGTTGGAATATTAGATTTAAAATAATACTTATCACGAATGTATTGATCTCTGCTTGTAGGTATATAATAAACATATATCGTAATACTTACAGTGATATAAAACTCATAAAAAGTGAGTAGAGATTAAAACTCAGTTAAGGAAATTTAACTACGACAATAATAAATGAATAGGTAATTAAAATGCTTAAACATGAATTAAATTTGCACTAGAACAAATATATGTCTTACAGTTACAACACAGTAATCGTTAAAAAACGACATGTAATCCCTAAAATGCAAAATCAAAGGAAACAAGAAAATTGCGTAACAAACAAATAAGTCATACCGCCACGTTATTATTCAGCACGCGAATGTAAGCAACCCATTTTAAATGCCATAAAAGGAGTACGGAAGGACCAACTAAAACATTCAGAATATAACTGTAACTGCGCGATCTGTGTAAAAATGTAAACATGTTAACATGTTTCGTTAACTTTAAGTGTTCGCACTATATCTATGTACCTACACCTTAAATTATAATATTATATATTATATAATATTGAAGGATCTGTTCCCACAGACAAACTGTGAAAACAGTTTTGTGGGGCTTTGTTTAATTACATGAATATTGTGAAACGTTGATAAATAAAGATACATACATACATAGGTAACCCATATCAGAGACCATCGTTCCTAAAAATTGCAAACCAGCTCATTATCAAGCAACTCCAGAAAATAAAACACAAAGCTACGTCTAATGAGACACACGTAAAAATTACAGAGCGACATTCCTAACACTGCGTGACCCCATCCAATTACCTCATAATAACGCACAGCAATTTACAAAATGACATTCCGACCGATACGTGTCATTTGTGGACAAAATTACGAAGCAATTTGCCTGAGGCTAAGATGAGGACTAGTTTATGGACTAATGAGGGAAGGAAGCCTTTTGAGCTTAAGGCTACTGTCTCCTGAGCGTGAGATGAATTTTTGATACTTACAGGTATTAAATGGTCCACAAGCGACTTTTAAGATATACTAGTAAAATAAGGTTTGAGAAGTCAATACAAGCTGGAACACAGCAATACAGCTTGGTGGCTGAAATAGGTATAAGTAGTGGTAGTAGGTATACTCTAGAGTATACTACTTAGATCAGTCTACTTAGATTGTTTACCTTGTTAAGACACAGTCAAAAGACTATAGTCAGAGTCACACCAACAACATTGAACGAAGTTCACACATTTATTCATTAATCGTTGTAATGTGACTTTTTTTCGTTCTATGATCAGCCGGTCGATTCTGTAAAAATCTCACCGTGAAAACTTAGGCGAAGTGAGTTTGTTTTTGCTAGGAATTGACACTATTGACAGCTCACTCCACGCTCACTTCACCTTAGTTTTCACGGTGAGATGGTTACAGAATCGCTGAGCAGCTATCTCATTAGATGCTAGCTGTTGCCCGTGACTTCATTCGCGTGGAAATTACTAATCTATTCACAAGAACCGTAAATTTTCCAGGATAAAAAGTAACCTATATGGTATTCCAGATTATAGTATACCTCTATCCCAAATTTCATCCTTTAGAATACTTTAGATTATAGTATCCGCCGTCTCATCATAATTTTATTTCTAATTCATATCCCATAGTATTTCGAACCAATGCCAAGAGTCCTATTTACAAATACACTTGTGCCAATTTCAAATACCAACCCACATATTAATTATTTTATAAGTATTTATCTTTCATATGAGCACGTGCTCTTTTCAATAACTCACACACTTCACATTAATAGAAAGAGTAAGAGAGATATAACATGTTGTATATACCTAGCTCTGACCTTTTCTGCTCAATAGAGTAGGCAGATGATTAGTTAGATGTTTGCTCATTGGGAACTTCTGATTTTAATTAGTCTCTTCTTTGCCCCGTGCAGGGAAGAGACTAATTCAAATCAGAACTACAGAGACCCGAACCTTTCGATGGCGTGAGAGGGACCAAAGCCAACATGTATGGCTCTTTAAGACAACTTTAATTAAATAAAATGGTGTCATATCCAGCGATTATCTCTAGGGTACTACAGAAAATGTATACATACATACACCCAAGGACCAACCCCAGTGCAGGACTATTGCAAAACATGTGTTTTAAATTAAATCAACGTAAACAATACTACTAGTTATTTAACACTTATAAAGTCCAACGAAATTAGAAATGTTATAGTAAATGTCCATTTTTATTTGAAAATTTCTGGATTTTTCTTCGGATTTTCATTTTTAATGTGGTAACCCCTCTCGCTAAGTCTTTCCAAAAGTGGTTTTCTTACATTTTCAACTTATTATTCGGAGTGTTTGCCCAAAATGTTAGTTTCATAGGCTTTTTAGAGTGATTTTATGAAGTTAAAATAAAAATAGGTGCCATTATTTTAACAATATTTACGAGACACAATTTTTCCATAGACCAAACCATGTTGAATAACTAGTATGTTTAACCTAAATACATGACCGTTTCACCACCACGACAGTTATACATAAGAGAGGTATAATTTAGCGACCAGTCTTTTTGCTCAAAGGGGTAATTTTGCATGTCATTATGTACAGAATGCGTCGCTTGCGTATTGGTGGACGCTGGTAGGCGGCGCAGGCGCAACTATGGCCGCTGAGATAATTGACTCTTTGATGTGGCTATTTATTTAAATTGCTGGGTTTTGGTGGCACTTTGATGGTGAACGGTGAGGTAGGGTAGTATGGTTTCCGCTGCGTTTATGGTGTTACGTACCTGTATAAGTAATACCCTCTACAAATCTAGCAATAGCTCGGATTTGTGAAAAATATAATAATTATGATTGTGAAAATTAGAGGGCACTTATTATGCAAAGTTACTTTTAAATTAATTATTTTTACTATTAACAAACAATAAAATCCTTTCTCCTATCTACGTAGGTACTAGTGCTAACCTTACATAATGAGTAGGTACCTAAGCTTATAAAATAATAAACTCTTACATTTTCAAAATCGCGAAATAAACATTTATTCATGAGTTTGTTTAAAGTCAAAAAAGTCAAAACATATATTTCAATTAGACCATTTACAGGCAAAATAGTTAAGCAATAGTTGTCAGTCAGTTTGTCCGTTGAAGCTAGTTGTCCGTTCCAAAACGTAGATAAAAATTTGTATTAAAAAATATCTGTGAGAATTTTATTCCCGGTTTGCATTCCGCTTTTGTAAATATTCAGGGTACCTACCTATATATTAATATCTACGAGTATTTCACAGGACACCATACATAAAGTTTAGAGCAATTGAATTGTGCAATAATAGCGACATCTAGTAGGCAGTAGCAACAGCGTTTTGCTTTTGAATACAATTTTAATAAGATAGTTAAACGCATATATAAATAAACTAGGGTTCGTGGAACACTTGACGATATTCTACAGTTGGCTTTGGCTGACTAGCTGGCCCTTATAACACTAGAATTCAAAGTCATACGCGGAACATGATTTTGAAATTGGTTTCACTATTAAGCGTTAGATGGCAGGAGTGTTGAAACATTTTAATAGTTTAATTTGGTGATGAAAGATGGCGGTTATTTAAATAATTTAATTTTAACTTTAAAAATCATTTAAAAAAAAAAGAATTAGTACATCAATAAAATTTGTAGGTAGTTTTGTAAATAATGATAATTATGTACAAAGCCTTAAAACTAACGCTATTGTGAGCTAAATCGCTAAATCTAATTTATCTCGCTTATCGGTCGGTTGCAGAAAGATACTTAATTAAATTTTAAAGGAGACTTTAACCATACAATTTCTATGGTTAAAGTCTCCTTTAAAACTTAATGACCTTTTCTGCAACTCAGTGTATGTCTCGGTCACATGGAGTTAATAAGTAGGTACCTACCTACTCGTAGCGAAAGCAATCGTGAGCAAACTTGCTTGATGTGACCGAGCCTTAAAACAGTAGGTAATTAGGTAGGTAAACTAAAGAAAGGTCCATGAATAGACCGCTAACGTTAGGTAGGTAAGTAGACAGGTATTCTTCCAAACGCCATACCTACCTATGTAATACCCATTTAACGTCATTTAGGTTCTAAAAAAAATCGTTTTGAGTAGGGGAGACCAGGTATAAAAGTAACACGGGATGAACGTAACAAATGAGTTTCTGAACGAATTATGCTAGCTGCACTGATGGCTTTTATCAATGATTTGCGCCATTTTGAACCCCCCCTCACCTCAGCAGCTCTTACAGGCGCTGTGCTGTCAGGTTTAGATGTAGCGAGTCGGTGCCGCAAAAATACCTTCAAAGTAAGTTTTGACCGATTTTTTCAACTGTGTTTGTTTTTATAATGGTAGGTTTAAGCTCGCGTGTTAAACGTCAGTTAAGTAGCTTAACTATTCATCTTTCGATTTTGGCGTTGGAAACGGTATCTTTCTAACAGTTTTTTTGGGTTATAGGCATGTGTTTGTCATAAGCGGTAAAATTTAAAAATAGGGATGAAAGTAACAAGTTGTTACTTTCATCCCGATTACGTAGTTTGTATAGATTAAGTATAGTTTCTTCTATATATAGTTTGTATGGAAACCTTTTGAAACGGCAGGTCAAATGAAAAATGAGTACAACAATGCCTAAAGTGTCAGCTGTGGGCTCATGTAGACTCTACCAAAAATTAAATATTTTTTTGCAGATCTCATTTTCGAATAATATTGATTATTTCATAATTCTGACACTAATGTAAAACCAAAAAGGCTAAATAAAATGATTATAAAAATAACTTATTTTTTATTTACAATGTTACAACCATCCCCTTACACTGTTACAACCTATTTTATTTAGTTGTTTTTCTCAAAATTTGTATGTAATGCCTGTTGCATTTATGCTGATGTTTAAAGATAGCTGAAAGACCAATCTATCATGTGTACTTATTAGAATTTTGATATTCTAAAAGCTCTCTGAGATATTATTATAAAAAAAATGAAAATTGTTACGTTCATCCGTGGTCTCCCCTAGGTAAAGATGCTTTTATACGGGCGAGGCGAAGAGAGAAACTTGTTTAATAAAAATATCAATTCTCTCCTTGCGTCTCCTCTCGTCTCGCTTCGCCGGTGAAAAAACACCCTTAAGCGCGTCATTCAGAGGGAATCGAAAAATAAAGTTGACTTTTGACTTTTTAGGCGATAATAGAAGGTTTAAATATGAAAAATCAATAAAGTGATGATCGGTTTCCAATAAATGTCACTGTTTTAAATTCAGGACATTATCCTACAATACAAATAAGAAACGCCTGTAAATAAAACGGAATATAGCCCCAACATTATAGCAGTAGGTATCCTGAGGCGTTCCAGTTTCTCAGTCTAAAGTACACACGAACACTTGATAACAAGGACGCCGCTACTCCCTAAAGTCCCACAAGTATTGTATTGAAAGACAAAACAATGAAACTTTAGTCTCAGCGGTGGACCTTGTGGAGAAAATTGATTATTTCAACTCAATAAATCTTTTTTTTCTAGATTTCAATATTTTCTTCTAAAAAAAGATAAAGGGAAATATAGGTACCTACTTGATTTTTGAAAAGAAGCTTGTTTAAAGTTTATCAGACTAATAAAAAAAATTAAGAGCTGAAAATTGAGGTTCTACTAGTTCTTTACTGAATTTAATTTTCATCACACAATTCCATACATAGTTTGTATTTCGGTAAAGAATGCACTGGGATATACATTTAATGAGACAGACTAGAAAGAAATAATTTATTTGGATAAACAAGAGACACATAAAGTACTTAAAACACACGTTTGACATAGATAATCACTTACAATATCACAAACCACAATCCAAAAATAGAAATAAAATACTGCAAACACTTTAAACACTGAATACAAAACTACGTCAACCGCGATACACTGGATTTTCTTTGTAATAAAGGGAACACCAAAGGTGGTTATCATGCCTTTGAATGCATAAGTACAGGCAAAGAGCTCAACATTAGCAACCCACAGTCACAATATAGATAGATACCAGAAGGCTGACTCTGCACAGCGAGCAATATCAAACGCACGCACACATAGACACGTAGAGATATAATATAATAATAATATCAGCCCTGTTTATAAACTGTCCTACTGCTGGGCACGAGCCCCCCTCTCAGAATGAGAGGGAATAGGCTATGGCCTATTCCCTCTCATTCTGAGAGGGGGCCCAGCGTGGTAGACTATGGTCTACCACGCTGGCCAAGTGCGGGTTGGCAGACTTCACACACCCTCAAGAACTTTATGGAGAACTTTTAAGCAAGCAGGTTTCCTCACGATGTCTTCCTTTCACCGTTATAGCAAGCGATAATTTATAATTAATTTCTAATACGCACGTCGCACATGACTTCGAAAAGTCAGCGGTGCGTGCCTCGGGATCGAACTCGAACCATTTGCCGTGAGAGGCACATGGTTAAACCACTAGGCCATCACTGCTTTAGCACGTATAAAATAAATCTGAACGCCCGCCCGCCACTCCAATGTGTTTTACGCTTACATGCTAAGTAGGTAGTCTAAAACACATAAATTGGAATGAATTTGGACTCTCCAATGACGAAGATTGGAGAGTCCAAATTCACAGTAAAATTGCTGCACACACACACACAGGTAGTGTTACAATAAGTGTTTCCTCTCACTCATTGAAACAATCACGATTAGTAGAGAGGCGTTCAGTTTTAGATGAGACGATCTCGTACCGTACTGTTAGGCTGACCCCTTTTGTCTTAAAAACTGTTTTATTACCGAATCCCTTTATAATAAACCACAAGCAACTTTAATTTAACTATTAAGTACTAAAATTAATATGACTTCTCTTAAAATGGAAAGATGCAGATGTAAGCTGTACTGCCTTGTAATAAAGACTATGACAATACGGCGTTCGCAAATCAAGTCAAACGAACTTCCTTTGACTTGATACGCAAATAGACTTCGTACGCGTTTAGGTGTGTGTGTGCCTTTTCACTCGTACAAAGTTGGCCTTCTGTACCTATTTCT
Organism: Thalpophila matura; assembly: GCA_948465475.1. Taxonomy (NCBI): domain Eukaryota; kingdom Metazoa; phylum Arthropoda; class Insecta; order Lepidoptera; family Noctuidae; genus Thalpophila; species Thalpophila matura. The sequence continues at coordinate 5,112,783 of OX419187.1, read as the reverse complement.
GCCACAGTTCTGTTCGTAATCCCCGTGGGCCACACTAAAATCCTTTTGTGAGACTATCTGTGAGGCTGCAGTGCATTTGGTGATAGAGATTAGCTTGACAATGTTTGTGCCAAATATATATTTTTACTTCTGACAGTTATATTGTTACAAAACTTTATCTACTTTTTAATACATTAGTCTTTTATACTAAACCTTTGCGCTTGCATTATTTGGTTACCCTTTTTGTTTTTAATGCTTAAAGGCTATGTATCCAAATAGATAGATACCTACCTGGAAAGAAAGAAAAAAATGCGTTTATTTGCGTCGATATGACGCACATAAATAAAGTAAAACAAAAATACAAAAAAAACAAACTGCTAGGGAAAATATGCGTCAGATTTGCGCAAAACAGCCATACCTACCGACTAATGTTGTGTAAAAAGAACATTTTCTTTTTTTTTTTTTTTTTTTTTTTTTTTTTCCTCTCGCAGTTGGCTTCTAACAGCCGTCACTGCTTAACCGGTCATCTGGTGAGGACTTACAAATGCCTCCAGCCAGGCTTAAAACTAAATAAAAACTACAAACTAAGCGACCACACGCTAAGGGCACCCCCTACTGGGGTACGGACCTCGGCTTAGGGCGTCGCTGGGGGGAGGACAACTAGAGGGAGGGGCTACTAGCTGGAACGGATTAATATGATTTAGGGACATATTTAAATCTACAGGCTCAGCGCGGGCTGGCTCGAGCAAGGGTCGGTTAGGGGACTGAGTCATACGCGGCGGCGGACTCGGGTCATGATGGGGACGTCGCGACGGGCCTCGTCGGCGAGGTCGGAATGGCGCCGGTCTGTGTTTGTACCTACGCAGAGTGCTGGTCTCCCTGCTGCTCTCTTGCAGTAAGGTGATAGCATCATCGGGAGTATTTAAAGCATGCCTCGGGCGGCGAATTTTGCTAATCTGAGAGGGGGTGTATCGGGCGGCCGATACCACCAGAGGATTCGGGTGGTTCGGGGCAGAGTCAAAGAAGCGCTTGGAGGCGCGTTTCAAGCACTGCTGGATGGTGGGCAGTTTTAAGTCTAAGTGCAGGCGATCATTACGAACGTACCAGGGAGCTCCCGTGGCCTTTCGCATGAACCTGTTTTGAATGATTTGCATCCTATGGATTCGAGATGCCTTGACGTGTGCGAACACAGCGCCAGCATAGGTCATGATAGGGCGTATGCAAGTCACGTAAATGCGCACTTTGTACTTAAGTGCCAACTTGCTACGTGCATTAAGGATGGAGTGGAGGCGACCGAGAGCGAAGGCGGCGCGAGAGCGGACCGTCCTTATGTGCTCGATAAAGTTCAATCTCCTATCGAGGATGATGCCCAGGTATTTGGCTTGCCTATCCCAAGGGATCGACTTGCCGAACATGGTGATCGGGGAGGGGTTATCAGGAGGAGTGCGCGGTTTGGAAAACAAAACCGCCTGGCTCTTATCGGGGTTTACTTCGATTCTCCATTTCCGAAACCAATCGCCTAGGGCGTTGACCGCGGTCTGTAGATTTCGAGCTATGCTATTGGGGCTGATGCCTGAGTAATAGATGGCCGTGTCGTCAGCAAATAAAGCCAACTGGGCCTTTCCCTTTTTGGGAATGTCGCTTGTGTACAGCGTGAACAGGAGGGGGGACAGCACGGAGCCTTGAGGGACTCCGGCTTTTATGGGATGAGGGGAGGAGAGAGCGCCTCCCTCGATGCGATAGCGGAAGGTGCGATTCGACAAAAAGTCTCGGATGATGTGCACGAGACGATCTGGCACTCCGAGTTCGTACAGCTTGTACAATAAGCCGTTGTGCCAGACTTTGTCGAAGGCTTTTGCCACATCGAAAAATACTATGCCCGTCATCGTTCCATATGTGAAGCCGTGGCTTACATGTTCAACAATACGGTGGACTTGATGAATACAAGAGTGTCTGGGTCGAAACCCAAACTGCTCGTCAGGAAGGAGACTCTTGGATTCTACGTAATCCTTGAGTCTTTTGTAAATTAGCCTCTCGTAGATCTTCCCGAAAACCTTGAGGAGGCTAATGGGGCGATAGCTAGAGGGTTCGGATTTGGGCTTACCGGGTTTATGGATGCCTATAACTATGGCGTCTTTCCACGCTTGTGGAAATATATTATTGCTTAATGCACCATTGAAGATGGCGGTCATTAGCAGTATGAGGTGGGCGGGGAATAATTTAATCACTTTGTTGGTGATGCCGTCGGAGCCAGGGGCTTTTTTGGGGTTAAGCCCCTTAATGAGATCTTGCACTTCATCAGGGGTGATGGGGGGCAAGGGATTATCGGGGTCGTGAACATTTTCTTTCCGCACGATCTTTCTAAGTAGGCAGTTAGATACCGACAAGCCTAAATAAAAAAATGGGAAGTGAATAAGATGATACCGACTAGATTTGTTTTATCTTTTAAACTTTCATCCAATATTGACGGTAAAAAAACATCAAAGAGTCATGTTTCTTGTGGTGAAGAAAATTTAAATTCATCCGAATACCGAAAAGTAAGAAATTAACATTTTAAAACACACATAAAAAAGGTTCCTCGAGAAAAACGTTGCTACTGTTAATGGTTAATTTACGGCTTTATTTATGTTATAGGCGCTTTAATTAACTAACTTTAATTAATCTCTTCCGGGAACTCCAAAATTTCAAACTACGGCGGTAAGGGAATTAGTATTTACTTAATTTCAGTTACCATGTCAAACCAAAATGAAATACTTGTTTGATGGTTTACTATGGAATATTAAAGAGTTTAAAGTTTGTAGGAAATTGATGCATAAAGTATAAAAATAAATTGTCCATCAGCAAAGCATACCTACTAATGTTTAACTATAAAAATAATAAGTTATCGATCAGCCAAGTTTGCATACTTAATGAAAAAATAAATTCACCCAATTGTGTTATTTGCAATAAAATTGAAGATGTTACAGCATTTTGCTGATGGAAAGTATCCAGAGACCAGAATAGAGAAGAACGTGACTCGCTGCTGAACGAATTGAAATTAAATAGGATGGATTGTAGGTCTGATTCAAGGCATTTTATCAAGGCAACAATCAGAGGCAGGCAAAAAGTTATGTCGTTTGGTAAAAGTCGTTCAGCAGTGATTCGTCAAGTTGAGTTTAGTATCTATAATTAAGACATTTTTCTTGTTAAACTGTGACTTTACTTTGTAATAAGTTACTAACTTATTGGATAAAAACCCCTAAAAAATATTATAAAGACATAAAACAAGTAAAAATAAATTATCATTTCAGTGGTGACGAGTCTCGTACATAGTAACCTGTAACCAATCCTGTAACATATTTAATTACGCAATCAATGTGTCATCATCGTCCTTTAGCCCCTATTCCTTTTTTTTTGGGGTCGGCCCACCATTTCTATTTCTTCCACACATCAATACTAACCGTCATCTCGGTGTTCACTTCCTTCCTCGTTATATCTTTCACACAACCCATAGGTGTCTTTTTGTACCTACAAAAAAGACGTAGGTACCATAAATGAAATGAAATGATATTTATTCTGTATTTACAGAATAAATATCATTTCATTTCATTTATGGTACCTACGTCTTTTTATAAGTGTTGTTATATATAAGTGTTACTTGTAACTTATTTAAGTTACAAGTAACACTTATATACGTCAATATAGACGTCATAGACTTCTATATATTTTATAATTAAAATACTCTAACAAAGGAGACCCGACATACCTTTAAGCATTCAGTACCCCTATCATGAGTTTTTTTTGACGTATAGTTTCGTTAACGTAAGCATATTTTGAATTTAAAATACAGCAGTCCTGGAACATTTTGATAAAATTTAATACAATTAAAAAAATACAGAGAAATTAATTAAGTATTTAATTTATATAAATATTTATTATTTAATTTATATACGTCAAAAAAACTCATGATAGGGGTACTGGTGGTTATTAGAAAACTACGGCTTAGAATTTATTGAGATATTATGCACTTGGCTAGCACGTTACTTACAAACTTATACCAAATGTATTTTCAAATGAACTTTATATTTCAATTATAAATTTCTTCAATATCAAACAGGTGTGCCATTCCATTTATAATAATTATATTGAGACCTGACTCGCGTACCTAAACATTTACTCCGCTGACATAGTAACAATATATTTACGTTCAATTAAATGTTCTGTATTTCAAGAACGCAGTTCAGTTTATTACCAACGTATTTTCATTCACGAAAATTTCGGTTCGTTTATCTTATTAGATTTGTGCTGCGTAAAGACGTATAAATTATTCATAGGTTACATTCAACCTTTTCGTTGTCATGAAATATGATAAAATAGTGGTCCCGAAGTCACACGTGAATGCATATTTTTATATGAAGATGCCACGCGAGCGAATTCTCGAATAAAGGATTGGAGTTGGTTTGAATAACACGTTGCAGACGTTTTTCTCTAAACAACTTTGGACCTTGTGCAATACACGTTTACAGCACGTTTATTCACGGACCGTTTTTTTCCGTTCGATCCCCATCACTTTTTAAAATGTATGAAAAAATTATCGGTCCGTGAATAAACGTGCTGGAAACGTGTAGTGCACAAAGGCCTTTTTCTATAAAATTATAATGGTTGGTTTACTTATGAAGTTGAATTATGTATATTTTGAACATAAATGTTGATGCTTATAAATAATTTATAGTGATTAGGTACTGTTCTAGCTTGGGGAATTAATTATGTTGAAAAATGACAGTATTTTCTTTTGGTACATACTGTTTTACTTTTATTATAATTGAAACTTATGTTTTTATTTCCTTTATCTACTCGTACATAGTGTTTGTTTAAAAATCGACCACCTCACTGACTATTTTAAGATCAACTATGTTCACAAAGCATTCTACAAATAACTGACTCTCACAACATGAAGGATCGCGTTGCAGTTCCTGAACTCTCGACAAACTAGCAAAGTTTTCTTTGCACCAACTTTTAGCATCACAAAATCACAAAAGGTTCACAGAGCGAGTGTCTACCAACTGTATAGTGCAAGACAAATTAGAAGGCATGCAATGCAGTGTTCCTTTTATGGTGACAGGGGTAATTATGTTGTGTTTTTATAATTTTGTAATCATAAGAATTTTATTCTTTCTATTCCTTTTTTATTTATGGTACCAAAGATCAACACAACATCATTCGGACATCATTTGGAGCCGTTTCCTTGAATACTCGGAAAATATCCTGTAGATCCCTTATACCACATCCATTTTGCGTGCCTGTGCTAAGACGAATATTAGTCTTGACTAGTGGCGTGCCTAGAAAGCAAGCCCAATGCATTTTTTTGGTTTGGTTTTAGAGGGTATTATCTTAATTTTGGGGAACAGGTCTACTTAATCAAATATTAACACTGATAGACAAACATTGCGAGGCATGCGCCGCACACACCTCACAACGCACGGCTCTATTAATACAGGGTGCCAGGCAATTTGACCTATTCCTTGAAAGGGGTTATACTAGAGCTTATTTGCAACAAATTCGGACCCGTAAACTTAGGGTCGAAACTTGGTGGTTTCCGAGTTATTGCACTTTATAAGTTTTTTTGGAAATTTTCCTCCTCTCCACCAAAAACTGCTAATTGCAAGAAATTCTTTCCACCCTACTTAAAAAGTGACTCGGAAACCACCCAGTTTCGACCCCAAGTTTACGGGTTCGAATTTGTTGCAAATAAGCTCTAGTATAACCCCTTTCAAGGAATAGGTCGAATTACCTGGCACCCTGTATACCTACATTTGCACATGCCTCACCACGAATATGAACGTCCACACAATGCGAAGCATGCAATGAGCGCCGCGCGCGGCGCATGCCTTGCAATGTTCGGATCCTCCTTAACACCGGTGGTCTAGAAACGACCGGTGACCGCACGGTTGTCGCAGTGGCTGAGAGATTGGCTGCTGCGCAACGTGTCGCGGGTTCGATTCCCGCATTGCACATAGGTCTGGCTGTTTGTGTATGTGAAATTTGTGTTTGTAAACGCACCCACGATACAGGAGAAATCCTAGTGTGGGGCAATGTTTTATAAAAAAAAAAAAAAAAAAAAAAAAAAAAAAAAAAATAACATACAATTTATCACAAGAGTTCCTTACATGTCGTAAGTGATCACTAAGAAAGGATTTTTGAGAATTCATACCCTAAGGGAATAAAATACGGGGAGAAATTTAAGATGGTCCCTGAGATGTTACTGATGAGAAATCCCATCGGGCACACGGCTAGTTAAATATAAGAAATAAATTGCGTAGAAGTTGTCAATATAAGTTCATAATATAACAAGCCAGTCGCTGATCCACGAAAGAATAAGAAAATATAAAGCGCATCGCCTGGTCCTTATCCCGAAGGGATCAACGGGATGTATTAGGCTTAGTCTTCGATATATCAAGCTACGATGACTTGCATTTTCTTTGGCTTTTTACATTTATCTTGCCACAAAGTTTATCTTATTATGATATTCAATTGCTCATGAAAAAATCAATAACCCATTTATACCGATAAATATTGAATACGAGACAGAAATGTGCACTAAAGCCTTATAAATAAAATTATTTGAGAAAATACAGAAAATAGGAATAGTAAAATAGCTAGGCTTTTTTGTTCAATTACATTTGGAGCGTATAAATAATTGAATGTCAGATGGTTTTAAGTCAGACGTCAGACGTCAGGAGCGTATTTTATTTACAGTCTAGGGCTATGTTTATTTATTTTAGTTCGCTTTCTCATGAAATATTGAGGGAGATACATTTATTTATGTACGAATTTATTTTGATGTAAATTCAGTCACAATTTAATAGTTTTTTTTTTAAAGTGATTAATGTTGTACGCAATGTTTGTAATAATTCATAGTTTGCGCACTTTATTGAGTAGATCTCTACTTTTTTTAGAGCGCACCAGCGGCGTGCAACGCTCGGATCCGAAACTTTCTTAAGCTTAGTTTAAATCTGTGGTCGAATACATTGGTGTGTTCCATTTTCAAACATCAAAACAGTGAGTAAAAGTGCTTTTTATTCACTATTTTCAGTGAATAAAATAAGCTTTTTAGGGGGGGAATGGTATAAACAAAATTGTAAGCGAACAAACAGAACCATAACGTTGTAAACGACTTTAAACTTATAAGTTTGTTATACAATTCTTCGTGAACAAACTTACCAACTCGACAATTCCAGCCATTTATTGGTACACGTGTTTTAAAACATTTATTTCAAACGATAAATTGTATATCTCTTCATAGCCGTTTTTATTTTACAGTTTATTTCCTTTCTTTATTTATTTTATTGGACTTGTTTAAGTAAAATTCGTGAAACCGCCCCCGTAAAGTGATCCAAAAAAATCCTAGAAATGTTTCTAATAAGCCAATGTATCTGTGTGAAACGATTTTTCTTACAAAAAGTAGCAAAAATACTTGTAGGTCGTATTACATAGGTAAGTACCTATGTAATACGACCTACAAGTATTTTTGCTACTTTTTGTAAGAAAAATCGTTTACACAAAAGTCTGCCAGACTCGTTAGGTGCTTCTAAGTAGAAGCACCTAACGAGTCTGGCAGACTTTTGTGTACATTTGCGCAAAAGTCTCAACAAAATGTGTCAATAATTTTATGGCGATTTTAAAGTCAGTTTAATGTAACGATTGTGTTTGATAGTGTGACTGTTCCTAAAATACCCCAGGCTGATAAAATTTTCGTTTTTCCTAAATTAATATAAATTGACATTAATTAACATTTAAAGTCGGCTTCCAATGCGGAAGGAACGGTGCTCCTCCAGTCCCGCACCGTTCTGTAGAATGCTTCCTTGATGGTCACTCTCCCACCGATTTAAAAGTGTTTAAAGTGTCCTACCCAGGACCAGTCTTATAACCATAAGACTTGAGGATAAGGAGAGGTGTGAGGAATATGGGAAGGAAGAGATCAAGAAAGGGCCTAAACTACCTAATCGAAACGCGACGCTTGAGTTTAATAAGTTAATTAATATATAATGACATGCAAAACCCCGCCCATTGACGAATGACAAAAGAAAAGCCTAAGCTACCTATTCGATACGTAACGCTTGCGTTTAATAATGATTTACTTGAAATTACGTTAATAAACAATGATCAATGTACTACAAACCCATTGTGTGTGACGTGAGGCCGTTTCACAACGGCTGTCGTGTCATACATGTACCACTAGACCTAACGCATAGGACCACTAAGGACACTACTACGATCCTAGCTATACATGTTCCTAAACTCAGATAAATGTCTTACACAATCCTAAGGCAGAGTGCTGCTAAGTCCAACTGCCATTGAGCGAGACAAGTTTCCAGTGTTACTGGACGCGGACAGAGTAAATAAAACCCCTCAAGACAACCTACAGCCCTTTACTAGAATAACACAAACTAGCGCAAGCGCACCGTATGGTCTGTCGGTTGTAGAATTCCTTACGAACGCTCCTGGTATACATCGAAGTGGTATTTTTAATTCGTCACTTCACACTTCCTTAATCTTCCCCGTTTAGAGGCAATACAACTGTAATCGGCGACAACAGTGTGACCGTCCTTTTGTCTAACAACTGAAGCCGTGTTTTCGAGCAGTACGCCACATTACATGTCTCGCTAAATATTATTTTTTTTGCTCAGGATAGCCTACAAACAGCCGGTTTCATTTAACGAGACACGTTTTCTAGCGTTCTTTAGAACGACTATAAATCCAGTTAAGGGAACTTAGTGACGGCTACCCCTCTCCCTGGAAGAGTACATACAACAGGTTTGACGTAAGGCATCCTAAGGATTCAGTCAGTCAATAGGACGTATTTACTACCAGCGCTTGATTGAGCACCTAGTTTTATTAAACAATTACATGTTGGCTTTGTAGCCCAGGTTGATCCGGATGAGTTCCAAGCATATTATAATACGGTTCAGCCTTCCTTAGTGTCGTGAATATATTTGTAATGTATCTAAAGTTAAGGCATGCTAGAGTTTACATGTAGTTGTGTACAATGTTTGTGTGTAGGGTACAACATTAGAAGGGCCTTCCCCGTCTCCCTAAAACCAAACGCTGATCTAAAGTATTCCAAGTCAGAGAGCTTTATATTATTCGATTATTCATTACGCCTTATAACAGTATCGTCCAAGATTGTGGCATGCATTACGCATTATAATATGATTGTCGCATAGAACATTATTACGCTCATGCATTACGCCTATTATATTGACGCCTGCTCACCGAGCTAGAATTGAGATAATTATAAACACACATGTTATCCAATTATATCCATTATACAGCCTGGGATAAATAGTTACAGTCAAACACTCACCCGTACATTCACCATCACTTACACGGAGATTCACACATCTTGCACTCGTTGTCTAAATTAGCATTACACCAGATCTATGCCTAATTACGAAACTAAGACCACGCTTTTACAACATCTCCTATCGGGATCATAAATGCAATTCAGTCGTGTACTATAACTAAACGAGTCTTTACTATTTTATTCTGGCGACTGTAACCTATTGATATTTAACCAAGTGTCCTAACTAAGGTATCCTAGGCTGTGGCGACCGTTCCCTATCGTGGTCTAAAACCAACTGCCCCGAACTCTCCTCAACCTCTCACCACGTTCCAAATACATTTCCCCATAATTTCTTGCACCAGCCCATAATTTTTTGTACTGTCTCTTAATTGTAGGGTTAAGTCCGGGTCCCAGCCTCTGGAATGCGTTGCAATATTATGTTTTGCAGATGTCGTTCATGTATTGTGAAATGCACTTGGAAAGATCCCATAGTTTTTAGAATTCATAAAATGGTGCTTTCTATTGACAGCTGCAATAAAGTAAAGGTTTTATGGGCTCCTAAGTTGCCGGAAACCGTGAGACGCCTTTTAAAATAAATATAACATTTATTTTTAAATAGGGTGCCAACCTGGCAGTCACAATAGCGATACAGTCTTAAAAGAAGTAAATCGTGATTAATAAATTATTTACTCATACACATCAAAATTGTTATAAATGCCAGAAAATATTTTACACGTAATTTCGGTTCATTTTTACAAGCTTTTATTTAGTTTCACCTGTCGCGTTGTCTGTGGCTAATCAAATATTACATGTTAAATTTGACCCACTTCCCGGTGTTCGATTTACTGAAATTTTGTATGCATATGTGAATTGCATGACAATGCAATATAATGATGTCAGAGCTGGGGGTCTACTCTGTAAGTCCGTCAACGAAGATACGGACCCGTCCGAAAGTACAATAGACATAAGATTCCGTCAAAACAAGAGTCAAATTCAATTTTTCGGACGGATAAAAACACATCAGGAGTAGGGACAACTGTCAAATCTTGCTAGCATTCATTCTTAGTTCGGGCCCCGAACTAATCTTAAGTCCGTAGGTGATACGGAGTAAGAAACACCCGTTACTAAGGTCGAAACTACGGATTTCGTGCTTAGAGAGTAGACCCCCTGGTCTGATGATGGAGCCGGAATATGGCCATAGGAACTGTGCAACAAAACGACGCAACCCTATCGAGTTTGGGCTTGTTTAATTTGTCTTCACGAGTACCTACTCTGGTTCAGATGATGTCCAGGCTCTCATGATGAAGTTGAAAAGCATAAGCATGCATAATCGGCCTATAATGTTCCCACTGCTGGGACACTGGCCTCCTCTGTGAGAGGGAGTGGGCCGTAGTCCACCACGCGGGCCCAGTGCGGGTTGGTGGAGTCACACACAACACAACATGTCTTCGAGTTTTTGGTTCTAGGACATGCCGGTTTCCTCACGATGTTTCGACTTCGAAAAGTCAGCGGTGCGTGCCTCGGGATCGAACTCGAACCATTCGCCGTGAGAGGCACATGGTTAAACCACTAAGCTATCACTGCTTTGTTGAAAGTTGAAAAGCGGTCATTATAAAAGCTTGTATTGAAATATGATTTTCAACATAGTACTTGTTACGGACAATAAATTATTTTTGAAGATAAGTAGGTACCTACTTTACCTGACCCACAGGGTCTCATCAGGAACAAAGGAACATTTGTTGAAATAACTCTTATTAGATGGCGTTATATGTATCGATTTATTATTATATTTGTTCAAATTTTGAAAATTCCTTTAAGCACAGAAAAATGTATAGCCCGAAGATAGCCCGCGCTAAATCGGTCACATTTCTTTGTATGAGATGAGGCATCTGTACGTTATAGTATTATATTATCTGTGCCTGACCTAACCCATGCAATGCGTGCATGGAATGATAACTGATTGATTGATTGATAGTGAAAAAAATTCTTAGTTCATTTCACATTTATAATCATTTATTAATCTTTACTCTGTTCGAGATACATTATTGTATTTTGACATCACAACGTATTTCTTCTCTTCTATCATACTTAGGTATTTTATAATTCCAAGTTAACCCTGTAAACTTATTCTCTCGATCAGCCCATCTGACAGCTGTCTTTTGCAATGGCAGTGTTGTTATTTGTACCTATTTAATAAAGCTAACAATACGTGCATACTTACCTGCACAATAAAATTGTATTTTTGTGACTTAGTTAATTTTTTTACTTAACAACAACACATTTCAAACTTCGCCATCTTTGTTTACACCTCAGATCATAGAAACAAGGGAGATGTGCTAAGGCGCTATCGAGATTGATGCCTGATCTTGAGCAAATTGCTCATAATAAAAACGTACGCGCTGGCGACAAACCGAACACGATCGATGGTATAAATACAGTGTTTTAGTTTAGTGCTAGTGTTGAGTGACGATTAACAGTGTTAGGTTGAGATCTTTTTATTCACAAGGAGCGCTTAATTATGCGCGTAATTGTGTCGAAAAATGTACTAAAAGTGGCATCAGTTGTTCCCATAATATTAGAGCAATTTTAAGTCGATCTAGCTCTCTACAAGTTACATCAAGTATCAAAATATGCACATAACTTGCCGAATGCCGCCACAGTGTTGTGATATCATACATCAGTGGGCAAATGTTTGCGAAGTTAACTCGCTTGTAAGTGCATTGCACATGCTACCGAAAGTCTTCTGTGTTATTGTTTAGTTTTTCGACTACAGCGCAAGAAGATACTTACATTCATGTTCCTTTTTTGATACTCTTTACTCCGTATATTTTTTTTGTAGAAGAGTGTTTTTTTTTTTGGGAATTTTTGTGCTCATTTATATATTACACTAGATGTAGGTACTACATGACCCGAAAATCTACAAAGTAATATTTTCCATAAACTATCACAAATATTTAAAATAACAACCATTGCAAATTGTTTTAATTAGCATGAACACGACACTAAAATTAAACACAAACAAACACGCATTCCGCGTTTTAACCCTCAAATCATTGTATCCAAAATAACAGAACATAATTCATAATTGTACTAAACGAAGACTTGTCAGTTTCAGCTAACAGCACCCGAGGGGCTCCTGCGGAATTATTTGTGCCAAGACTCTCCTGTAATAGCTTGGCGGATGACGTTTTATGCAATTAGCTCGGCGGGATTTGGATAAATTGAATAAGTTCTAAATTAATATTTCGTTGACATGTTCTGTAATTTATGACGAGATTTTCGACTTGAATTTATTGTTTAGAACGTTCATTTTAATTAAGTAACTATATAACAGTAAGTGAAATGACGGATTGTAGATGTAAAAATTGTCTTGTATAAAAAGAAAATGAATCCACATTAATCTCTTAGATGAAATAAAAAAGGATTTTTCAAAATTCTACCCCTAAAGGGGTGCAAAGGGGGATGAAAGTTTGTATGAAAGTACCTACCGTTGATACGATTCTGAAATTTTTCTTCCATACAAACTTACATCCCCCTTTTCACCCCTTTAGGGGTAGAATTTTGAAAAATCCTTTCTGAACAGAAACTCACTGTCAAACTTTCAAATCTACATGTTCAGCGGTTTGGGCTGCGATGATGAATCAGTCAGTCAGTCAGGAGGACAAGCAATTTTATATAATAATATACAGATTATGCTGCGTTTCGATTCACTTCCGGCTATTGTAGCACATGCAGCATCCCACATTATACATTCTAAAACATGCAGTATTCTTTAGTCTCCACACTTAAACACAATAAAATAGTACATGCAAACTGAATATAAAGGAAACACAGATGTTCTGTGGAACAAAAATATCGTATTTTCGTACTAAAAGAGATAAATGTAGGTATAAAAGATTTCCAGGATCATTGTAACAGTTGTCGACTTGTCGCGTCATATGGCAGGCGGCGGCGACTCGGAAAATGTATCACCCTGTGAAGAGCGGGTCTTAGCTTATCGGTATTACAGTTTCGGGTGTTGGAATTCATGTTGATTTATATTGCCATATTGAAAGATTTTTAGGACTTTTTCACTGTAAGATAAAAGTACGACGTTTTCTCGGTTGAAAGAAAAAAGGACACTGCGTAATTCTTTTTCTTCGATAAGTTTAACTGGCAATCTTCAAGTTACGGGTCTGTTGCTGTATTTATGGTATGCTGTATGCACCATCGTCGACGCCATTATTACTTGAAACCAAAAATGATAGTGGTAACTTGGTAATTTTTTTATAATATTTTTTAGACTATTATAATTTTCGTTCTTCTGTTTGCTCTTATTTCATGTTACTATACTCACGGATTTTTTCTGACCTAATTATTATTCATTATTTTCCTATTTTATAATCTATAACACAGCACATTAAAGAAGAGACTAAGCCAACATTCTTAGCCAACAAACCCTTACTTATTTTGATATTACTGTCCAAATAGAATCCCTCTTTACATTATGAATTCATTGAACAGAAAACACAATCTACAATAGTAGAACACAAACAGGTTTAATAACCGGTTAGAACCAGATCCAAGCGGATCGATTAAGCCGATCCGGTAATGGATAAGTTCACTCAGTTGCGAATTGTTCCAGAACTTTGTCTGGTACCTAAGAGTATCAGAATTCTCACAACTATTCACGGTATTCTGACTTGTAACAATGCTTGTTAAACATTGGACTGTATCTAATAGTGGGTTTCTGGATAATAGGTAGTTAGTACTTGTAAGTTCTACTAGTTTAGTCTTAGTTAAGAATTCGGTGTGAACTATGTTGGTTGATGGATGCATATAGAATAAAATATACCTACTCAACAAACAGATTTTTTGTATAACTTTGTGGGAAAAGAAAACTATTTTCCTTTACCTACCTACGACCTATGGGTCCAAGATTTTACTTGGAAAGATAGTTTTATGATCATAAAAAGGTTTTAAAGTCATAAAGATACTGATTTATAAAATTAAAATCACTTTTATATCTAGTCAGCCCTATTGTAAACATAAATAAAACCCCAAATCGTTTTAGTTCTCCACGCCATAAATTGTGAGAACCGACGAGAAAATGAACCACGTAGGCAATGGGTTAGCAGCCTGTCGCTAATAATATCTTCTATTCGATAAAATCTTATATTACGTTATTGGTATAGGTACGTGACTTCCAGAAACCTTTATAGTTTGGCTTAGTAATGTCCGCAGAATTGAGAAGGCATACTTTCTAGAACTTGTGTTAACATTAAGGACTGTTTTTGTAATTTGCAGTGGAGAAATAATTTTAAAATTTAAAAGTGCCAGTTATTAAAATAAAAAAGTAACAAGCAATATAACTGGGAAAATGCTTTCCACATCCTGCAAATATCTTGTATTTTTATCATTTAAAAGCATATAAAAAAATGTATTACAATTACAATAAACCAGGTTTTTTCTGTCAGTCTCTTGTTTTGCTTCAATTGGAAAAATATCTGCAATTGCAGAACATTTATTTTTGAAGTTACTTTTTTGTTCTAATTCATGAGTATAGATTTCAATAGTACCTACTTCGAGATCAATCGAAAGCTGTGCGTCCACTTGGTCGGCATCGGAGCGTAGGTACGAAGCGTAAGGTTTTCGTTATCGTCTTTTATTAACGTATTATACATGTAAAAATCTGTAAATGTTGATGAAAACCACATTAAAATCCATTGTGTAGTTAAGAAGAACTAAGGGGGCAATCAGAGACACAAAAAGCGAGTTTCGAGTTTGTTTTCTACTACTTATAGATTCCGTATTCAAACCTTTTTAACGACACAAAAAAGTCTTAACAGAATTAATCGACCTTTTCCTCTCTTTAAAACAGCCATTTAAAAACAATTAAATTTGGAACAGATCTATAAAGTAAATATTCAACTCTGAATTGTAAACACAAGTAGGTATTATTTCCTTTAGAGAGGGTGCCAAGGACGAATGTTTATTCATCCAAACTTGGAGACGTTCTATGTTTGAACTCGTAACTTGAACAATTTTATCGGTACTGGTACTTTTCTCGTTAGTACTTCGTGCAAGTTGTTTTTAGTTCGCAATTTTGAAATTACGATCTGATTGTACTGATTTACGATGTGTTATCTAGAGTATTTATTGTGCTTAGATCTTAATTTACTCCTGGAGACGGTATAGCGCTGAATCTCCGAATAACATTTTCTACCATTTTTTGCGGAGGGCGAGGTGAACACGTCACACTACGGAAATTTGACAATCACACACAGATACAGGCTTAAAGATTGTACTTAAATAAAACCATGTTGGTGCATAATTTATACTTACATGTGATAGGAAATTCCATGGTTTCGCAGATTTGAAGTAGCAGACCGCCTTTTACAAAAAGAAATTACACGATTAACCATTTTTAAAATGATAACACAAAATACCAAATGACGGCTGTCGCGGATGACTTAGTTTTCATATGGCCAAATCGGTTAGATGGCCAGGGTTTTTTGGTAGAGGGGTTCGCCCAGTTTTGGCACCTCCATATAAAAATATATGCTCTAAGGTAAGTACCTATTACACAATCTCATCCTCATAAAATACAACCATAAAATACAAGTCATAATTTCTCCTAACAACTTTCATCCTGTACCGTATGACCGCAATATACACTGGCATTTTCTCTTACAATAGAATATGATCTCTTTATTCGTTTTAACAAAAGTTGGAGGAATAAAGGTTTAAAAAGAGATGTTTTATTTGAAATTGTCTTGCTGACTGGCATAAAATAACTATAAAGATTTTTATTACCAGCAATGTTTAGATGTGAAAAAGAGATGGCGCTATTTGTCTTGTATAGCCCCATCTCTGTCAATGATAACAATACCGCAATCTAGCTATTTATACTCTTTACATGGTTTCTATAACCTATCCATCGGCTCGTTTCTCTTCTAGCGGTCGAATTTTGACATAAGCTATACAATGTATGAGTAATGTCAGAATTCTATCTAGGTAGTAAACAAAACTACGGATAGATACATTATAGAATTCGGCCAAAAGTCGTTCAACGCCAGGGTTTTCGTAGGTCAATCGTTCGGAGGGTTGCGGGAAAAAAGAGGGCCCCAACTGCCATACATGCAGTCATTCCAATTCGGGAACTTTCACTTTCGATAATTATGTCAATTTTGACATTACTCAAGTCCTGTCAAATGTATTGTCGATTAACTACTGTAAGGTCTATACATTGTGACAATTGAATGTCATAATAGGGCTCCTGAAGTGACCATAATAATAAAACACTGATTACTGTTGGTTTCATTAATAATTTCTTTAATATCTTTCCTTGTAAATTATTAATAATGCAAGGATCAGTTATAACGATAAAATGAAACCACAGGCCACTCTTTGTCAAATTTCATCCAAATCCGTCCAGTCCAGTTTCAGCATGAAAGAGTAACACACACACAAACTTTCACATTTTAATATTAGTGAGATAATATAATTTTGAGATCGCATTTTTTAAGCTGAAATGGATCATGAATAAATCCGTGGAAGTTCCGAGGTCTTCATAAGTCACATTAAAAAGTTTTACGGCCATTTGGGAAATTCTAAAAATTTATATCCTTAAATAAATTTAATGTTCGGTATTGTACTGCGAATCTGATTTGATTTGTGCTCGAAGATGTTACGGAAATAAGGAAATTTAATTTATTTTACCTTTGGAAGGTACGGTAATTTCGTATTTCTGGAATAGGCGAATGAAGAAATCGTTGGCGTATTTACTAAGATAAATGTTATTGTTATCTTTCTTCTGTATTTCTTACTGTAGGATAGTTGTATATTTAATCAGTAGTTAAAGTTAAGAGGTATCTATCAGTAAGTGGGCTAGTGTCTTCTCATTATCAGTAAACTTTTATCATTTTTCGATTTTACCTTTATCGTCCCACCTCTATACTCCTTTACTTATACCCATTATGAATACAATATGCCACAATTTTATACGAACGTAATAAAATATATGCCCCGGAACAAATGCTCAGTGTTGAGGAGCCTTGTGCTATGACAAAGCGTCGAGATAAGAACGGAACAGGGGCACGACGTATACAAATGCACGTAGTTAGAATAACGCCTGGAAGCCCTACGCCGACCCCTACTACATGAAAATTTGCATAAGCTGGGAAAAAGAGTGTTTCGAAGTCGAATAAGAAAGTTTAAGCCATGTATTCGCTGAAAAAAAATGTTTCTGTTACACAGTTTCTGAAACACCACGTTAACAGAAAAAATGTCTATGCTGACGACATTTATATATTTTTTTTCAATCTCATAAGCTGTTTACATAATGATAAGACTTTTTTTAACGTGTATCACAGATAATATAATACTATACGTACAGATGCCTCATCTCATACAAAGAAATGTGACCGATTTAGCGCGGGCTATCTTCGGGCTATACACTTTTCCGTGCTTAAAGGATTTTTCAAAATTTGAACAAATATTTTTCACGATGTATTTTTTCATGTTCTCAATTTTACGCAAACTTCAATAACAAATCTATACATATAACGCCATCTATTATGAGTTATTTCAACAAATGTTCCTTTGTTCCAGATGAGACCCCATGATGTGTATTAAAATTGGCTCTCATTTAAAAATTGTTAAAATTTTATATTATTCAATTAAGAAAGCTATGGTAGGGGTACTATTTGCATAACAATGGCTGTTGTCAAACAAACGACTATCTAAAATACGGAATCTACAATTTTCGTCTTATTGAGATTTTCAATTATTATCATTGGTTACTTCAATTATAATTCATTACTTATTTATTTTTCATGTTCTATTTAATTAATTGCTGTAGAAGAATAAGCTGTTTTGTACATACACATAAATACATATTTATTGATAACTTATCCTAATGTTTTTTTCTGGAATACTTATCTTCAATGTGCAGACACGGCTTTTTCAGTTTTATAATAGTATCACTATCACTACATAGTATAAAACAAAGTCGCTTCCCGCTGTCTGTCTGTCCCTATGTATGCTTAGATTTTAAAACTACGCAACGCATTTTGATGCGGTTTTTTTAATAGATAAAGTGATTTAAGAGGTATATTACATCCCGAAAAACGCGGGCAAAGCCGCGGGCGGAAGCTAGTAGATAATATAGCTATAGGTACCTACATAATAATCGTATTAAAACGAGTCAACACTGTCAATATATACCTATATAATACTGTAGCATTATTTACTTAAGTTCAAACAAAGGCGATTACGTAGATCAGATAAACATAAATAGCGTACACTTTCATTACGATCATTACAGAGGGTTAATTGAATAT
Source organism: Thalpophila matura (assembly GCA_948465475.1). NCBI lineage: Eukaryota > Metazoa > Arthropoda > Insecta > Lepidoptera > Noctuidae > Thalpophila > Thalpophila matura. The sequence continues at coordinate 5,094,159 of OX419187.1, read as the reverse complement.
AAATTGACGTAAGCATGTTTTCATCATCTCGGCTTGTGGATAATTTGTTTTGTTCCACTTTGCACTCAAACAGACAACTGTAACAACTTTATAGTGACATAGTAAAGCGACTGCTATATTATGTTTTATATTATGTTCGGCTTTGTGACAAAACAATGGAAGTCTAATCTTACTAAATTCAAAATCATCCATTGCACCTTAATTTGATGACTTTTTAGTACATCTTAACTTGTCAGTATAATAACAACCTAAGCAAGTAAGCAGCCATTATCATACTGATAAAATGAACCACGAACATCAACAAATTAAAGTGCATCGCGTGATTTTGAATTCAGTAAGTTTACATTTCCATTGTATTCATATTCATATTCATATTCTTTATTGTACACACAAATATTAAATACAATTTTTTTATGGACATTTTATGTACAAAGGCGGGCATAACTCAAGATTGAGTTTTCTTACAGCAAACCTTAGAGTGATAGAGATAAATTATGATTCGAGAATAGAGATAAGTGCACAATAAGAGCTAAAATACACTACTATTGTTTACGTTTTTTCTTACTACTTAATAAAACATCGTGTCTGTATTTCCCAATGTCGTAGGAATATACGTGTATAGTAGGTACCTACACCCATACGTCGCCAATTAAGTCACAAGTCCCGTGTGGGTAATATAGGCTAAGCTAAAAGTCTCGCTACTCGGTTTATCACACAAACCCAGATTCCGAACTACTACTGAGTACTACTACTACTTTTAAATGGATACGTTACACGACATGGTGATCATAACACCCAGAATTATTTCATCTGAAACAGCGTAAGCCTGCGACGAAGTTTCATTACTTAAATAGTACTGGCAATGTTTCATCACTGGCCACTTTATGCTTCCAAATTCAATTTAAATTTAGAACGTTGCACTGATTCGTGCATTAAATTTTGTTATCCTGCAGTGTTTTTCATGTATTTTATTCTTATAAATCTAGTGTTGAATATTCAAAAATATAGTGAATACATAATTATTCTTTTTCTCAGTTTGTACTTTAAAAGCAGTGTAAAATTGAGTGTAAAAGTGTAAACCTAAATACCTACTTCAGCTCACAAGTTGTTTCACTTATCAAGTTGCACCCGGGGGCCCCTTAAGAGCTAGCTAAAGGCCAAGAGGGAGTGATTCCGGGATACTGGCGCCCAACGTGGGACTTTGACTGAATAATCATCCTTGTAGGACGTCAAAGTCAACAAGGTATCTAATTGTCTGTTATTATGTCTAGCAACTTTGAAACCTTAAGCTAACGTTAGTTAATTCATTAAGTTAGTGCTTGAAGTATCAAATATAACAAGCATTTACATAATTTAATTATTCTTACTGAAATTCCGTTTCTAGGAACGATGTTTCTGGACAGTATTAAACCTGTGAATTTTTCCTGTTCTCAGTTTACATAATAGAAAGTTACTCATCAGCCTCCTGCCTTTATCCCAATTTATTTGAGGTCGGCGCATGTCTTTTTACAAGCGTTTATTTAACTTGCCGTGTGTGTATGAGCTTAACATAACTCCGTCGTGTTTGGGCTCTTTGTATTTTTTTTATGCCTAGATGATGTCCAGGCTCTTATGACGAAGTTGGAAAATGGTCATTAAAAAGCTTGTTTAGAAAAAAAAAAAACCAAGTTTTACGACCGGTCGCCTGCCTGACGTCAACCCTCATTGGGAATACTTTTCCTAGTGGTAACCGTCACCTACGGTCTCTTTCTATCCCTGAAGTACATTATACCAAAATTTAACCATCTGCTAGGTTCAGATGCTAACATACCATAAATACTCAACCAACCGAGCTATAGAAAGACGGATTATAGGAAATTATTGCGATCACCAATTTACTACATTATGATTATGGCAATAGGTTGGAGTCTGTAATTAATCTCCGATAGATGTCACCAACGCTCTTAGGAGGCGTAGAATGAGGTTTCCAATTTCAAATGATTCAGGCATGACACTGTAGCTCAGTTGGTTAGAGCAATGTCCCGGTTTTTTTTTTTAAATCTCTTATATACCTATCTATTTAATGTTTCGAATTCACAAAAATTTACATTTATGATGTTATGTGTTACATTTTTTAGTACAAAGTGAAGCCCACCTTTCACCCGAATCGCTTAATTAATATTAACTGCGATGTCAACGTGCAACTTAATAACGTTTTTAAGCCTTTTGTGAACTTTACGACGCGATTAAAATGCAGATACGGTACAGCATACTTATTAAATTTATTGCAACGGTAAATAAAGGTAAGTAATAAGATTATTGATTAATTATGCTCTCGTGTATCCGTGGCCTCGGAACCGCTGCAATATAAATGATGCGGTTCGACGTTTATGAATGACGTTTTTAAGGTGCACTCACATTCGATTGTAACATGTAATTTTCTTTTTCAGAGGCGAAGTAGGTACTTTATTTCGCCGCTTTGGTCTGTAATGTGTTTTTTTTTTACACAAGAACTAAATTAGACGTCAGCGCGTCATTTCTTATGAAACCATTTTTTTACATATTTCAAAGTTTCATTAACAACGATTCGAAGATTAGCCCGTACAAACAGACAGGCACACAAACATCAAATAATGAGTGTTCGGGTTTTGGTAACTTGCAAATAAGGATTAGGTATGAGCAAGGTGCAATTATTTTGGAATAACATAATTTATTTATTTGTATAGATTATTTATTACTTATTGATTTTACATTTTTTTACACATAACATTTTAAACTTAAAAACTATATCATTTGAAAATCCAACCCCACATAAATTATCATTTTAATGAAAAGTGCGGTTTACTCGAGTCCGTAATTTGATATTGAATATCTAATGCTTCGGCCCAAGGTCTTGCTTACATCTCACTTAAAGGGTCGTTAAGTGTTTTCGAAAGTCGCCATTAGAGTGAAATATGAATTAATGGTGGTGGAGCGACGCTGCGGCGTCATCGGTATACGGCGTCAAGAGGTGTCTGACGAACAGAAAATGGTGTAGAGTATTTATCTTAAAAAAATTTGGTGATGTTTATGATTTCTAGTAGGTACTTTAAAGCAAACCAATGGTAGTCGTTGCAAGTGGATTTATCTGGCTTTGTTGCTATTTCGTAAGAAGGAATTGTATTGGTACAGTCAGAAAGTAGTCAGTATGCGTTATTTATTGATTGCTAGCTGTGCTTGGCTTGTATTGTATTTTGTCAGAAAAAATTGCGTGCGCGCAACTGTACCAAGTTTTAAGTCAGTCGGATGAACGATAGCTACGCGAATGCATTAGGTGACGAAACTAACAAACAAACATTCCTGTTAGGGTTCTGTAAAAATAAAGAACCAGGGTTATAGTGCCACTCCGTCCGTCCGTCTATTTGTCACAGCGGCATATTTCAGCAACTATCGAAGCTACCTTGACAGATGCTTCTTATAGTAAAAAATCAAGCAAAATAAAAAAAAATCACAAGCCAACTCCACGCCACTTTATTGACAAACGGGCATAACCAAGAAAGCTGAGACGGTTGGGCTTATGATTGATTATTACCTATTCAGTTGCCAGAGCTTTCACAGGGCTCATTCCGTGCGGTCGACGGGCTCTAGCTACCCGTTTCTATATTTGGGAACAAAAGCGTCACAATGAACAAAGAAGAGTATGGGTTTCGGGTTTACAATTACAATTCTGTTAACAACAATGAGACTCGCAAGAGGGAAATGTTTCAGAGGATTGATGAGAAGGATGGTATTAAAGGTGAGAGCTTCATCCTATCTTCAGGAATAAACAAACACAAACTCTAGTTAGTATGATTAATTTAATTTGTTCTACTCTTCTATACTGTGAGTAGACAAAAACTCTCTTGTGTTCAGCGATTCTGCGAAAATGTGGGATGTGGGTGCGTTATAAAGATAATACCAACTTTACTTTAGATTTAAAGTGTTTTCCAGATTTCAACTAAAGACAGCTGTCTGATTACTTGGTAATTAAAAAGTAAAAATATTTTTTATAGGTTTGTAATTCAACAGTGTAATAATTTTATAAAATCATCACTGTCGATTACCTACCACGTTTAAATTATACGACGCCCAATTTAAATTTCTACCATAAAAATAAATTATTATACAAAAGCTTATCTTTTGAAAGAAAACCCTTTTCCTCATAATTTTTCACTACCGAGATAAATGATGGGCCGCATCTTAATCATCGTAATGAATCTTTTATTTTTCTTAATTTCTTTTTTTAGAGTACGACGCAAAAGATCTTTATGGGCCGGAGATAACTGATAAGGATGGGGCTCTTCTCGATGCTCACGACAGTTTCTATATAACCACGAAGAGCTTGCTTGTGCTGTTCCAGATTATGGGGGTCATGCCCATCATGAGAGTGCCGAAAAGTAAATATTTTCACATAATTTTGCACCTTTGCAGATTTTTTTTGGTATACTGCACAAGTACTTTTTAATTTTATTTACAAAACTCGAAACCTGAAAACAAATTAATATAATATGGTTTAGTTCTATGAGTTTGTTTGTTGATTGTTGTCTGCGGTTCTTTTGAAACTTGGTAAGCAGTGTAGTTCTATGTAAGATTGTTATTTCTTTTTGGTCTAAGATTAAAGATAGCTATTTTTCAAGTTCAGAGAGCGTCTGAAATAGTACGTCTACGTAAAGGCATCAATTATTTTTATTTAACTTAGAAACGATAACTGTCAATATTAATTCTTTGCACAACAAAAATATATCTAGAATTGAATTAAAACAATAGAATTTAAAAAGTTTAAAAATGTTCTCGGTATGAAATTTCAAAATGTCGGCATTCATCTTCATCAGATAGAATGCGGTCGTAAAACTTTGTTTTAACTTTAACACATAAAGTTTCGAAGTTTTCCAAAGAATATGTGTTGAAATTTTTCAGAATTCAATAACTTTGAAACAATGTTTGGATCGTTAGAGTGCACGCCTGTATTCGGTGAGCCATAAAGCCTTCAAATATAATAAACTTTGTCCAATGAAACCGTCGAACTGGGCTCTTATACAGGATACCGATGAGATTTATTACAGCGGCTACTAAAAGTACTAGTAGTTGTCAGGTGATATCTAATCTCTACGCATCTACATGATGTCAAAAAAAATAACCCGCGACTAAATTAATAAAATTAAATGTTATTGTTCTAATAATGATACGTGGTATCATTTAGTGTTATAATTTATTCAACACTCTGTACTATTTTGTTGTATGTTGTTTTTGTCGGTCGTTGTGACGATGCTTGGCAAGGCTTATTTCCAGCTATAGACGTCTTTCTGCTGATACGATGATGACGTTGTTTAAAGAATATCATCAACATTATTTTAGTATTGAATATTCTTAAACAAAAGTTAAATATTCAATTTTCCATTGATGTCAATCTTGCGCGCATATTGGCAAAAAAAATATTTATCTGCTTATATAGGGAACAACAGACTTTGATTCTGTATCTTAACAAAAACATTGTAACTAAAATACTTGTTTCATAGATGCACAAACAACCAAGCGAACCACTTTTAATTGGATTTCGAAGGCGACGCTGTGGGCTTACCTTGTATGGAGCTTGGAATGCATCATTGTTGTAAAAGGTGAGAAAATGCAATTCTTGACAACAGTACATAAAATAGCAACCTGTAGTTTATCTGAGCCTTGTTGGTCTAGTGGTTGACTGCTGAACTTGGCGTTCTGGGTTTGATCCCAGGGTCTAACAGTATTATTGGATTGGAAATGTGGGAATATAGGCGTTATGACTTATGATGAGTAAGTTGACCTATGCCTTTGATCCATTCACACTATTAACGATTTCAGTTTAAAACATGGTACCATTTTACATAATACAATGACTAGTCAAATATAAACTTTATTCCTATTGTTTTGTCAGAGAGGGAGAAAAGTCTTTATATTAAAGTACGTATTAGGTCCCCGCGGCTTGAATATAGCAATCACTTTTAATTGCTCCTAATTTCGACTGGAACTTTGCAAAGCTTTTGAAAAGTCAGGAAACAATTTTCTATAACTGAACTCTCTTTTCAGTGGGCAGGGAGCGTTTAGCGAATTTTCAAAGCAGTGCTAATAAGCGATTTGACGAGGTCATCTATAATATTATATTTCTGAGCATTCTGATACCGCACTTTCTTTTGCCGATCGCGTCATGGCGGCATGGGCAGCAAGTGGCTATATTCAAAAATATGTGGACACATTATCAGGTAGGTACTACACTGCTTAAGTATACTTATATCAGCGGTACGTTATGATGGTCGATTTGTTTGTTTGTTGTTTGTCGCTCATAAAGTTTCGTAAAAATTGACAACCACTTTTGAAAGAACAATAATTGCTGTAGGTACTTTATTGCCAACAGTGACGCGTCACTATAAACTATAAAATAAAGCTACATAATATACCTATAGATACTTTTTTGATCAGTAAAATTTTATCCATAGCAAAGTATCAACATATTAATGCACAAATAAACAAGTTTTTGAATGCATCAATTTCAATCAATGTTTTTGATGAAAAGCGCTTTTCAATTTCGCTATTTCTATAAACATGATAATTTACTGTTACTGTAATACAAATATGTGTAAAATAACAACTGTAAAGAATGTTTGAATATTACACTTTTATTTTTTAAAGTTTTGGTATTTCAAGTACGAGTAGTTCGATGTAGGAATTACTCGCTGTTAGCGGCACTTCGGCAGAGTTTTTTGACACCCTGTAAACTACAATATTATTGCAACAATTTTTAATTCTATATTAATTTTTTTGCTTAGTGTGTATTGGTACTAGAGTACATTTAGACATTGTTTTATTATTTATCATGAAATTGATCAAAATTAAAGCTTCATGCTGCCGACGCGTCGGACCGAACGCGATCGATGATATAAATACAGTGTTTTAGTTTAGTGTGAGTGATGAGTGGTGAACAACAGTGTTAGATTGAGGGTGTGCAGAATTTTTAATGTGTGGGAGATCTGAGAGAGGCTTTAAAAGTGGTGACAGTGGTTAGCCTACTAATTTGCTATGATGGCATATCTCCTTGTTTCTATCTGGGGTTGGTATGCAATAAAACTTACTGCCTACTCTTTCCTGAATGTCATGTGTATAATATGTATATACCAATGTCAATCAATTACTTGCTAACTCACTTCTAACAACTATATTGGAATCGAATTGAAGTATTCAATAGGTATTTGAAAAGGCAGCGCGTGCCTAACCAAATCATTAAATTTGACCTAGAATCTAACTAGCGCGGAAACATAGATGAATAATGGATCCTAAGCGACGAATGTGAGGTCGAATATTTTTAGTATGAATTGAATGGTATGAGGCTTATGTGGCGTTTGTTAGAACTAATTAGAGCTTCATCACTTTGAATATCATCACTCACGATTGAAATGAGTACAGAAACTGGGAAAACCTTTGGAAAAATTACCTTGACTGAGCAATATAGTCGATCGATTTTTTGGATTTTGCTTAATAACATACCTGGAATATCAGGGCTATAGCATTTATTTTTTAATGTCGCAGGACTATACTGAAATAGGAGCCTTTTGTTATGGTGTGTAATTTCCTATGCGAGTCCCAATAAATACTTTTTCTTTCTTTCTTTCTACGTACGCAAACTTTCCCCCACTACGATGCTTTTGCTCAAGATGTTTATTATTGGGTTATGATTGGTTTTAATAATTATGTAAGCTTTTGTCCATACCTACAGTGATGCTGATTCTGTTGTGTACCAACTAGGTACACAACAGAATCAGCATCAATGTAGGTGTAGGCCTTATATTATACATAATCAGCCTATAATGTTCCCACTACCGGAACACAGGCTTCCTCTGTCTGTGAGAGGGAGTGGGCCGTAGTCCACCACGCGGGCCCAGTGCGGGTTCTAGGACATGCCGGTTTCCTCACGATGTTTTCCTTCACCGTTAAAGCAAGTGATAATTAATTTCTAATACGCACATGACTTTGAAAAGTCAGCGATGCGTGCCTCGAGATCGAACTCGAACCATTCGCCGTGGGAAGCACATGGTTAAACCATTGACTAGGCTATCACGGCTGAATTAATATGCCTTCTTTATTCACAGCTCAAGTACCTTAAGATCACAGGTACACCAATAGTGTTCCCGAACCTGTATTCTCTTACCTGGGGTCTGTGCGTGTTCTCTTGGGGTCTCAGCTTTGCCGTGATCCTGTCGCAACATTACCTACAAGACGACTTTGAGTTGTGGCACTCCTTCGCTTATTACCATATCATCGCCATGCTGGATGGCTTCTGTTCGTTGTGGTAAGTATTAAAATGACATTGGAGTTTGCAGTTTTATTTTGTGTTATGAAAAATTTCCAGACAGGTAGGTACCCAATACAATGGATGAGGCTGATTTAATCATAATTTTTTGCTGATCGGGTTCACAATGAGAAACTAATTTAGGGGATTCTTAGCGTTTGCTCTAGTGCTTTTTCGTGATTGTTGCGTTGTATGTAACGGCAACTTGATACCTTAGCACCTATTATTTGGTCAAATATAATGTTAAACTTTAATATGCGCCTGCTATTGCCAATCATTTTTGCATAAAAAGTAACCTTGGTGCTAATTCAGGGTATACGCTATCTCCCTTCCAATTACTATATAATCCTTCCAGTAGTTTTTGCGTGAAATTGTGACAAATATCCCTATATATTACCTATATAATACAATTCCATACATCCTCACGAACTTTTGCGTTTATAAAATTTTAGTAGGATGTAGTAATATGTCCAGCTCGACGTGTCACGAAATATTTCGTCTCCTAAGGAGGGTTAATTTTTAATGTTTGTATACGTTTTGTATACGTTTTGAATACAATTTTTTTATATGTCCAGGAAGAAATCAACTGTTAATGCAACCTTCTTTTATAACCCAGGTACATAAACTGCAACGCGTTCGGCACGGCGTCCCGAGGCCTGGCCATGAACCTCCACAAGGCGTTGGAGGCCGAACACCCGGCCCTCAAAGTGGCGCAGTACCGCCATCTGTGGGTCGATCTGTCGCACATGATGCAACAGTTGGGTACGTATTTTATACTTTGATACTTTTCTGTTGAAAGCTTTTGGCAATACTGGATTTATGGACTGCAAAGTACATCGAACGTACTTAATCCGGGATTATTTATAATTTAACCATTTAATGCTGCTTTTAATAAACATTACACAAACAGCAAAAACACACAGACATAGATTAATGATTGGTCTACGCTACGCTCTGACCTCATAGGAAAAAAAAAGTTTCAAATGGATGCGACCATTATAAAAGAGTGAAAATTGGATTCTTACATTTTTTTGGAAACACGCATTCAAGCCAACCTTACCTAATAACTAAGCATGGAAATTGAAGCAATGGAAACGACCCAACGAGTAAACAAGCAATACATGCAAAAAATCCTGACGCACTCACTGACTGACTCATCAACGCTTAGGCCAAAACCCCTTTGATCTAGAAAACTGAAATTTTGAATACAGGTTTCCCTTATAATTCAGACAAGGAATACGGCCTGATTTTTCGAAATTTCCACAGGATACTATAATCCACGTAGACGAAGTCGCGGGCAAGAGCTAGTCTAAATAAATAGTTGGTGTCGTCTTTAGATTTAGAACAAGAAAGATTTCCATGTTGTTTAATCATTTGAACATAGATGAATAAAAAGGATCGACACCGAACTATAAAAAAAACATCAGTTATCGCTACGTGAGATTCGCATCAGTAGCTTCAATAAAAAAGTATTCCCTATCCGTTCACAAGTTTAGTAAATTGCCCTGTGCTTATTGTAACATGCCTGTTGGCGCGAATTGCTCTCTTTGTTTCAACGACCATGCTAACAGCGTTGTTTGACTTGATGGCAGATTCCATACATTTAGTATAGCGATGGCTATTACATTCAATATACAGACGGTCTATGCTCCAATATAATTGTGTCATCTGTGCGTTGTTGTTTGTTTTATCTAAAAAGTATGTAGATTACGTTAGTGAAAACCCCATCCAAATCGAATCAGTAGTTTTTGAGAAAATCGCGCACATACAGACATACATACATACATATATACATACATACATACGGGACGAATACAGAACCTCCTTTTTTGAAGTCGGTTAAAAATTTATTTGTATTTCGTTTTTGGGACGACCTTTGAAATTGGCTGATATGTGCGTGATTCGACCACGCGATCGCTGCCGAATCAAGACATTGCTCTTACCACAGAGCTACCGTGTCCTATTGCATCTACTGATTTTTAAATCCCTTTTTCGGGATGTAATATAACGTTTATCGAAGCGTAAATAAAGACTTAAAAATAACATTAATTAGAAATACAAAATTGAAATATTAGGACTGATGGAAACTGTCGATAATATTAAGTAATTAATGGTAAAAGCGAAGCTGGTTCAGGGACAGGCATTAAAGAAGAGTTAAGACTTGAAGGAGACTGTCATTTCACGCCAAAACAATTAAGCAAAAGTAACTAAACTTGTTACTTAAAATACTTAGCAATTAAGCGAAAGAAACTTGTAATTCTTCAAGTACTTATTGACGTAGAGGCTTAGGCATTGACAGTTTATAAATAATTGCTTAGAAAGAGCTTTAGCCCATTCGTTTATTTATTAGATGTCCTTTACTTAGCTTGTTATTGATATTGTATAGATCGACCAGAATCTGATGGCAAAATAATAGATTAAAATTTGTTGCTTACCACCACTGGGGTGATAATTTTTTTTTACCTTATATAAGCAATTTTCAGAATTGTATACATCTTGTACTTCATTCGAAAAGTGTCTGTATGCATTGGCATGCCAAAATCATTATATATTTTTATTTTTAATGCCATGAGATTCTGGTTTACCTATAGGACCTAATTACTATAATTTATAAGCAAATGTTACTTTATTGCTCTAATCTAGAATCAGCCTAATATGTTCCCACTGCTGGAACATCCAGACAGCCCCCTCTCTGACAGGAAGGCCCGTAATCCACTACGTGGGCCAATTGTGGGTTGGTGGATGTCACATGTCTTCGAATTTTATTACCACGTTTTTATTAAACTCGCTTTCTTGTCTGTCTGTTTGTCAAGACCACGTTTTTACTATCGTTCTAATGAAATGGTTATAAAATTATAATTGGGGGTTATAAAATAAAATTGGTTATAAAAAGAAGTCGGATAAATATAATCACCCATTTATGCTCGTCATAATCCTTATTGAAAACACATTCGATTTTACTTTCAGATTGTACTAGGTATTTCAAATGTTCAATTTACAAATTTCAATTCCTGCCGATTTCTCTACCTCCTGATAAAAAAATAACATAATAAACGAAAAACCTGTCACATTTTTCAATTTACCTATGAATCCATAGGTAAATTGAAAAAGTGACAGGTTTTTCTGTGGAACTGGTTTCATATCCGTGGAGAATAGGTGTGTTTCAGTGAAACAAAACTCGTTTAATTTTCGCCCAATGAAAACAAACATATAAATTATGAAAAACCACCTTGTACGTGGGTTATTAGTATGCATGGAATTATTGGTAAATGCACAGAACATTTTTATCCTCACAGAATATGCGACGGAGCTAATCCAATGTTTTGTTTTGTTTTTATTTGTCGACAAGTCCGTATTATGTGTTGTTGTATTAAAAAAATGTTTGTATTTTTGTAGATAATTACCATATTAAAAAGATTAATAAACAAAGATTTTCCATCGGGTAAATTAAGCTGGGCTGACTTTAATTTTAAATGTAACCGTTGCTACAAAACTCTTCTTTCTTTAAATTATGCTGATTATATGCTTAATTTGGTATTTAGTACCCTAAAACCAAGGATTTTGCATGGTTCAGGGGTTTATAAAATTATACAAGAAACATTTTATTGTTCAATACTTGTAGCTATAACAAATCACTTATGGTAGCAAAGTTCATTAAAAACTTGTTGCATTAGAATTCATGTTATTTTATGAGGTTTCCTTAGTCAATAATGTCCAAGATTAACTTAAAAAGGAAACATAAAAAATCACATTTTGACGTATAGGTAGGTACCTAATTTCCGAAACTTCATTTTATGAACAGGGTTTTAAAATCACGAAAATAAAACAATATTTTTCCAACAGGTCGCGCTTACTCCAACATGTATGGCATCTATTGCATGGTGATTTTCTTCACGACCACTATTTCTCTCTACGGTGCACTATCAGAGATCTTGGAGCATGGTCTGAGCTACAAGGAAATGGGTCTGTTTGTCATCGTGGGCTACTGCATGACTCTTTTGTTCATCATCTGCAATGAGGCATATCATGCATCCAGGAAGGTGAGATTATAATTTTTTGGAACTTTGTGCCGATACAAAAATAATGTCATATGCAATAACTATGTTTTTATGCCCTATTTAACTCACTAAACACATTTAGCGCGAAATATTATGTCTCTATCAACTTAAGATTTACATAATTAGAATGTTGACCTGAAAGATTATGTTTAAGTAGAAATTATTGCTTTTGGTGAGTCATCATGAAAGCAAGCATTCTTAAATATACTCCTTGATTATATTAATTGCTCTATGGTCCTATTATTATTATTTGAATTTGTAAGATATGTATTTTAAAATGTGACTTGTTTTTACTGAATATACGTTTTATTTTTTATTTTTTTATTTATTTTTTATTAAGAATAGTAATGTTACTATTCTTATAGAATCTTTGGGTTCTTTCCAAATACCATAATGTTATGGTATTTGGAAAGAACCCAAAGATTCTATGCACATGTACTGAAGTAGTTCCTCATCCAAAGACGTGGTGTATTTTTCATAGGTCGGTCTAGAGTTCCAAGTCCGTCTTCTGAACGTGAACCTAGGAGCAGTAGACAGAAGTACACAGCGTGAAGTGGAGATGTTCCTCGTAGCTATCTCCAAGAACCCACCCATCATGAACCTCGATGGCTTCACCAACATCAACCGGGAACTGTTTACAGCTGTGAGTAAGGAAATGTAAAGATAGAAATATAAATCATAATTGATTATCATCATCCGTGCGACTGCCATCCGATCACCATGACTCAATTACTGGGTAACACCAGTATTCTAAGGTTAGATCGCGGACGAATGCGTGAGTGACTCCCGTGCCCCCGGCGTAAGGTAGTTGGAGGAACACCGGGGTGGTTTTAGTCAGTAAGAGTCTGACAGACCCCTCCGCCCTCCCCAGGGCGGGGAACATCCATGAGGATTTCCATCTCGAATAAAAAATGTATCAGACTTTCGGGTTCCTGGCTACCCTATTCTTCTATTCTGAGTGACCACCTGTAACAACCGTAATAGATATTTGATGACAACCGGGACCGACTATTTAATGTGCTCTCTAAGGCACGAAAGAGACTCAGTATATTAATGGTCACCCATCCATGGCCTGATCGTGGTAAGCGCAGTTCAACCTCGCAGATCGGTCGATCAGTGCGGTTGTGTTTCAGCCCCGAGGCTCCCTATATCGTAATCAATCATTATTTATGCATATCACTTACTAAAATTACTTTCCACTTTCACCTATTCATAAAAGGAAATTGATGTATAGTTTATACCTACAATATGCAACTTATTTTAATGAACATTGCATTTTAACTCAAACATTGGTGTTGTTGCTAAAACACCAGGTAGCTTAAAACTTTTCTTGTCAAGTAAACATTTGTCTGTGGATGCTAGGAGCACCACAATCTGGCTACTTTTGTTTTATTTGAGTGTATCAACAAGTGGTGTTTATTTATTGTTGTAAAAGTATAACTAAATTTGTATCTTTTTCATTAGCAGAGAAATAAGACTTTCTTATGGAACAAGACTCATCATGACATCAATGTCGATGAAATCAATTAATTCTTTCAATGCAACGTTTTCCATGTTTTTCAATTGAGTGGCTTCTTGGATCATTATTTATAATTATTTGGCGACCATGGCTTTCCCTTTGATCTGTGTGATACTAGATACTACTATTGCTTTGGTTGAGCTCTCCCACTTTTTTATAAGAATTACTAGCACTTTTCCCGCGACTTCGTCTGCGTGTCCCACAGGAACTGTGCATTTTTTTCGGATAGAAAGTAGATTATAGCACTCAGGAATAATGCAGCTTCCTATTAGTGAAAGAATTTTCAGAATCGGATCAACGGTACTTTCATACAAACTTTCATCCCCTTTGCACCCCCCCTTTTGGGGGCGAATTTTCAAAAACCCTGAAACATGTGTTTAATTATTTGAAAAGAAAAGCCTAAATACCAATTCCCATGATTCTAACTTCAAAACTAGCGGACTTCCATACAAACTTACATCCCCTTTTCACCCCTTTAGGGGTAGAATTTTCAAAAAATACTTTCTTAACGGATGTCTATGTCATAAAAGAAACCCAATGTCTAAATTTCAAATCTCTATGTTCAGGGGTTTGGGCTCTGCGGCGATGAATCAGTCAGTCAGGACAAGCAATTATATATATATGTATAGATAGTGTGTAGTAACTAGTAAATTATGGTAGAGAAACCGGCAAACATATTGAAAAATTACCTTGACTGCGCAATAGTCGTTTTTTTGCATTTTGCATAAAAACAAACGTGCACAAATTTTCCCCCACTACGTCGTTTTGGCTCAAGATGTTTGCCGGTCTCTGTACTCCATTTTATTAACATTTAAGCTAGTAAAACTTGTCCTACAACGACCTACACCAATTATTTCTAAGCATCCCATAAAACTATACTTTAAAAATCCTAAGCTTATACTACCTCTTATAATATTATAGTCTCACATTTCGTTTACCACAGAATATGAAATCGCACATAAACGCCGATAATCAATGACCCGATCAAGCTGCTTAAAAGCCGTCAGCCGACAATAAAATGAGATAGCTCTATTTATAGAACCGTTAAACTTTATCGGCGATAGCAAAAATAAAAGATATTATCCATAAAATCAACGACCCAGAACAAATGCTACATCTATTCAATATGCCAGTCATTCATTATTTTCTGCTTAAAGTCAGTGCTAAGTTTTCTTACAGGTTATTTCATTGATTCTTCAGCTGCATTTTATCTATTTTGCCAAAAAAATACTCATGCATAAATGTTGACTTACCTACGTGTCGTGAGTTCGTGACGTAATCTATCAATATGTAGAGTAGAAGCCTATCGGTTTCATATTATTTTGCATAAAGGTGTGCACCTTATGCTGACGCATCACGACACGTTATTACGTCAGAATGTGCACACCTTCATACAAAATATATGACGCTAACAAGCTTCTGATGTAGGTACTTACTGATGCTTCACGACACGACATGTAACTCTAGTGTGAATCAAGCATAACGGACCTTATGATGAAAAAGGTTATAATAATTTTATTATTATTATGTTGAACTCTTAATAATTAGAACCATACGGCGTTTTTCTGGTAGTCTAAAACCCTAGGTAAATTCTAGAAATAGTTTAGTAGTTCTCAGCGGCTTAACTTCGTCTCAACTTGTTAGTTTTTGCCTTCTACAGTTCTACTACGGCTAAATTTGACCTTTAGAACACAAATTCCTATTCAGACTACCCTCAATACTGATGAAGATTAATTTCTCTTTTCACAGATCTGCTGGCAAAAAATACCTATTAAAATAAGCGATACTTAGTGTTAGTAAAAAAATACAAAGTGATAATTAATAAAAATATGAGTACAAATATTTTTATTAATTATCACTTTGTATTTTTTTTATGTTGTATTTTTTTTGTAAAATAAATAAAGATTTTCAATTTTTCAGAACGTCTCCTTCATGTCAACCTACTTGATCGTTCTGATGCAGTTCAAGCTGACCTTACTTCGACAAAGCGCCAGGAACACCCTCAAGACCATCGTCAAGGCAGTGTTCAACACTACCACAACAGTGTTAGATGATGATTTCACTGAGGAAGATGACGAAGAGTGAGGGATTCATGTTGAGTTCGTTAGATCAACAGTAGTTGAAGAATTTATTTATTGGCAATGATTAGCGTCTATAATTTACGCTAATTACACTGATTTTAATATTATGAAGACACTACTTCAGCTCTAAACGATTGACAACCAAATACAAACAGAAAACCTAGGACACCTACTACAACATTTTTTTTTTTCACATACAAAATAAAACAAATATAACGGTAATAAATCGCCAAAGTATGTAATGCTTAGTAGATTTAAGTATTCTTAGCTTTTATATATTCTAGTATTATTTAAAATAAAAGCTTAAGATAGAATTAGTGTTTAGAAGTCTACTATTAGTAATTGTCTAAAAAAAGCCTAAGTAATAATAGACTAGTCAAAAGAGATTTGCTATTTTAATAATTAAGTGTAAGAATAAACTTAAGCTTTGTTTAAAATATAAATTAATATTTCCATCATGCTTTTGCCTTACGTTATCCTAGCCTAATTCTTCCCCACCTCTAGTCAAACATCCTAACTAAAATGAAGTCACCTAATTAATTTTGCTGCCATGTCCATGTGCTAAATGACGTCACAAACAATTTGTTAATTACACTAGGTTTAATGAAAGCACATTCACGACCCCCGTGGGATACTGAATCGAAGTTTACTTTACGAAAATTACTTTACGGTACTGAGTTATTAGGTCATTTTCAAATTGGCAAGGCTAATATTATTCTGGTCTCATAGTCTTAAGGAAGAATGACTTTTCATACTGAGGTCTGCTGTTTGATCTTCATTTGTTTGGATGGGTTTTCTGTTTTAAAATAACCAATTAAAACCGGGTTCGGAAGATACTCGACTGATCTGTAATGTCAGCCTGTAACTAGACCCACTGTAGGAGAAAGGTTTTTTCTTATCCAGAGAAGAAACATGCATTAATCATCAATCTTCAGTTCATGTGTGTTAGCTAGATCAGACCTGACAGTTTCATCACATATTTTCCTTCATAGAAATATAATCGAAAAATCTTGGACGCCAGTCACTTGAAGGCCAACGGTAATGTGGCCGAGGATGGTGCACGTTTGACTTGAAATTATGATTTCTTTGTGACTTGAATATTCTTAGATACATAGTTGCAGAAACACAGATATTAAGGCAAGTCAGAACTAAATAAATAAACAATCATCTCATTTATAAATCAAGTAACATTTATCTAATAAATAAAACATTGAAAACAAAATTATTCCACAAAGCAAAGGTAGCTCCTAGAACAACATTGTTGGAAGAATGTAACAGAACGTGTGAGGATAATTAAAACAAAACAGTTCGCTGTTATTTCATACTAAGTGAAGCTAATCAGGGCTTTCGTGTGCACTGGTTTGAGCATTTAAAATAGGTTTAAACTAGAGTAGGTACCTATAAAACTAAGTTGTATTGCACCATAGTTATAAAGGTACCTACCTACTTCAGCTTAAAGATGTGCTAATGCATTTTTTTTAAATATATGGATGCTGACGCTAATATTTCACAACATCCGTGGATGCGGATGCGGATGTGGATGCAGATTTCAGGTTTTTTTTTTTTATTATGATGGTACGTTTTAGTTATATTTATTTATAATAAGCTGAAGTACATAATTAAGATATGTATGTCAATAATCAAATTCAAACAAGTACAGCACGCCCACTCTCTGACCTCGCCCACAATTTGTCCTGACTTGCACAACTTAAAGACACCCAGATGGAAACTATCGAGGTAGGTACACTCACTCAGGCAGTTTATTTTACTACTGTAAATAATAATAGACATGCGTAATACAACTGTTAATCTACACAAAGAAAACAACCACACAGCACATAATTATACAAATAGCTGTTGTCCGTCAACAAACTGAGTATATCCATCTTCATAGTAGCACACCAAATACATTTTCGAGAAAAACTTTATTTATAATTCAGGTTAGGCTTCAGTCAGACATGGATCGTGAACGCACGGCAAAAATTAAAAACAATTTCTCCGCAATCTCAATCTGCTCATAGTGACTGTCCGTCTAGTGTGACCATGCCCTTAGACAAACGTGTCGCTTTGACTTTGCGTCAGTCAGTGTACCTTGTTTTTTAAGCCGGGTACGCACGAACGAACACGAACATCAAACACAAATAATTGGGTCCATACGTATGAATGCAAATTAATTAGCATAGCGAACGCCAACACAGTTCGCCTCGAATTCGCGCACAGCCACTATGTACTCTCAGTCTCAGTAGCCATGGCTCCGTCGTTGAAAGTGGACGATAATGAAGTAGCAATATTGTTACGTACCTGATGCCGGCTGTACACACTCGCCGAGACAGTCCGAGACTAACATGTATTTCATTTAAATAACAAAGGACAACATGTTAGTCTCGCACTGTCTCGGCAAGTGTGTACAGCCGGCATAACGTTTATCTAAGTCCCCCGAACAAATTGAACAAAAGAACAAATTGGATCGCGACGAACATGTTTGACGAACACAGTGTTCGATGATCGCTAGTGGCACGCACATGCTAACAAAGTTGTTGCGTATCATGCAACGCAACGAAGTTTTTCCTACGTGCGTACGCGGCCTAAGGTTGTCTTCACAAACAATGTAATTTGAATCTCTGAATCTTTTTTCTAAGTTGAAACGAAAGCAGTCATTTATATCGAGTAAATAAATAGTTTTGACTTTCACCTGTCCTTTAAGCATTTAAGCAGGAGAACGGAGGAGAAAACAAAATATTGATTACATTTTCAACATAACTTTATTCACTTTATTTGATCCAGTTTCAAAAGCTTATTCCAAATGTGTTTATAAATTAATTTATTAATTTATTTATTTAACAATTTATGTACACACAATAGAAAATACAAATATATGATATCTTAAAAGGTAATTGGAGTACAAAGTTGCTGCTTATTTCAAAAGAAATCTCTGCCAGCAGACCTGCGAAAGGAGACATGAGTAAGATGTTATTTTATATTATTTCTGATGTACCTATTAATTTTTTTGGTATTATTAATTTGTGTACCTTTAAATGTAATTTAATAATTGTTTGCTTGAGCATGGTTTTTTTGTTAGAAATAATTTATTTTTTCACAGTTGTCTACGAATTTTATCTTTGCGAACTACATAATTATTACTTAAAACTCTTAACACCTTATTTGCACAGGTAATTTAAATGGCAGCTATTACGTTCAATAGCATTATTAATACATACAAGACATAAAACACATAAGTACATAGGTACATGATAATTATGTACCTATACTGTTACTATATGTATGTACTTAACATACATATCGATGCCTAACAGCTATAAAGGCATAAGCAACATTGTTTTACGGAAAGCCGCTTCTACACATTTAAATAAGTTCATTCCGCAAAAAAATGTCGCTTATCCCTTTTTAGCTGTCAGGCATCCCTTTTAGCTGTTAAGCATTAATATGTATGTATGTAAAAAATAAATAAATGCGGGTTCGTCGACCTTGACAACTTTGAAATTCTAGATGGAATTGTAATATTGATACCGTAGGCATCATACGATTGGCTACGGCGTAGCGGACAGTGACGTCACTCGTACGCCAGCTCGGTGCATCGAACTTTAAGGGACAAGGCTGTCTATTTGACATTGCTAGTTATTAGTGAAATTTATCATTTTGATAGACTGACAGAGCATCCATTATTCATACCTACTTCTGAGCCTGCAGAGAGAGATAATAATGAATTTACCAAAATTTATTATGACTAATATGCAGTGTAAGTATTTTTTTTGTATTTTAGGATTTTATTAGACATAGATTTTATTTCATACCTAACGAACCAAAGAATGTGGTTAAACAAAAGACCTGAAATAAATATCTACTCATGAAATAATTACAACAATAAATATTAAATTATCAAAAAACAGTCCATGAATAATGTGAAAACAAAGTTTTCGCTAAAAATCTATCTAAGTATCTATCTATCATACACTCCATTTTTTTTTAATTTCCGTCAAAAAATGTCAACACCAAAATAATAACAAAGGTAATTTGTTCAGGTTTTAGCTGAAAGAAGCGAAACACGCAGAGTTTGTCGATTAATCAAATGTCCCGTTTTATCAACGTTACA
Source organism: Thalpophila matura (assembly GCA_948465475.1). Taxonomy (NCBI): domain Eukaryota; kingdom Metazoa; phylum Arthropoda; class Insecta; order Lepidoptera; family Noctuidae; genus Thalpophila; species Thalpophila matura. The sequence continues at coordinate 5,074,079 of OX419187.1, read as the reverse complement.
AACGAGGGTAGGTAACAAATTACTTGTTTTTCACCGTTATTGAATCATGCTGTACAGTCCGTACGATCTAACTTGGCCGAAACATTCGCGCATGTACAGTCGCTAAGAAAATAGTTAAAAATGGGCAATAAACTTTGTTGTTTCACAAAAATATACTTTTTCAGTTATATTTATGTAGTAAATGACTAAAAATTTTGAGACTGCTTCTTCATAATATTGTTCAACTTCATTCAAATCTTTATGAAGCAGCTTCTAATAACTGTATTAAAAGTAGAACTTTACGTTAGTAATAATATTTCGAGGCAAGTTTCTACGAACTCCTAACTTGGCTGGTAGGTACTTCTGCTTAGTATTTTTCTCGATTAAACCATTTATCTATTCCAAATTCTTGCAGAAGATTTAGAGCATGGTGTTAATCACAATAAGTTTTCATTTTTTTATGCGAATGAACGAAATTATTATGATTTGTTGCTGGCATAAAAATATGAAAATTCATCATTTCATAGAGTGCTGTAGTTTTGCTAATACTTTATGCAGCAGATTAATTTAACAATTTGCATGACAAAGGTACTTTTTTAATATTCAAAACTAATTGAAAAGTTACATTAATGCGTAAAAAATAAAAGCTATAAAATGCCCCCGCGGCATCAATTCGTTAACCAAAATTAGATTTACCACTCAATATTTCAAACTTTGATTCGATGGAAAATTCAAATGGCGGTTGGAGTCGGTAAAATATTCGGCTTGAACCAAATTAATTGACTTTTATTTAAAAAACGGGAGCCATTGAATAAGGATGCCATTTGGCCGCTATATTGATTTCGATTCTCTCACTTTGAATTTTATTTGAGCCCTGTTTTAATGGTTTTTTCAAAGCTAGTAGCTAATAAGTCAATCTTTTGTTTCTGTGTCTGGTATATTATATATATATATATATCTCTCTATATATCTCGATTACCTCTATTATAATCTTATTACTATAAGCGAGCAATTCTTGTTTAGTAAAATTATAAATAATTGGTTTCTCGAAAACGGCTCTAGGGACAAGTATTTATTTATTTAATTGCATGCATTTAATTGCATTTATTTAAATGCTTTATGCACAAGTAAAAAAAACTGCACAAAAGCGAACTCAATACCTCAGGCATTGCATAGAAAAGTCATAGAAATTTTGTATTTAGATATCTACCCTTACCACAAAAAAGATAAACACGTGTGGAACGCGAATGCTACCAAAAATAATACACAATTGTTTTAGACAAGTTAGTTCTAAAACAAGTGCGTATTATTTTTGGTAGCATTCGTGTTGAACACGTGTTTATCTATTTTGTGGTACGGCCCCTAATGTTTTGTTTTCCAAGTATAGATAGGTGTCATTCCCGAGAAAATCCGTTTTCATGCCTGCTTGGATTTGAACCCTCGATCTCGTACTTTAGGGCCCTTATCACCAAGTCATGACATCAGTTCTCAGGCCAATGCCACCGTAAATATCATAAACAACTCTTCTTTTTAGTTTAACTAACTTATATGTGACACTCGCTTATGTTAAGCATTTGGTAATATGTTAAAATAATAAAGAAAAAGTGCAGCGAACTTTGACCTTATCTCTACTTTAATTTTCACCTATCAGTCCCATCTCCAAAAACTCACTCTGTATTTCAACTAAACCACGAATTACGTCGCACAATGACCGAACTGACCTAAGCAGTTTTCTTCGTAAACCTCAATTTTATATTCAAAATTATCTTCTACTTTGTCAAGGGGTGTGCCCACTTACCTTACAGCTATATCCGCACTGCGGTCTATCCGCATCGCTCAAGTCCATCGGATTTAGCAAACGCTATTCAATATTCTGCTGACGGACTGGCCACTCAGTGTACTGCAGCTTATTTTTATTTCTCTTTATGTTTGTTTACAAGGAAGATAAAAATGGATGGTTTGACTGAATCAGCTTTGTGGCTTAGAATTCAAACTATTCAGCGGTGGAAATTCACTGGTTTCTATTTATTTATTATTTATTTCTTCTAAGAATATTGTATGTACCCTCAGATCATAGAAACAAGGAGATGTGCCAAGGCGCTATCGAGCTTGATGCCTGATCTTGAGCAAATTGCTCATATTAAAAACTTACGCGCTGGCGACGAACCGAACACGATTGATGGTAAAAATACAGTGTTTTAGTTTAGTGCTAGTGTTGAGTGACGATTAACAGTGTTAGATTGAGGGTGTGCGGAATGTTCAATGCGTGGGAGATCTTTTTATTCACAAGGAGCGCTTAATTATGCGCGTAATTGTGTCGAAAGATGTACTAAAAGTGGCATCAGTTGTTACCGTACTAATTTGCTATGATGGCATATCTCCTTGTTCCTATGATCTAAGTATGTACCTATACACAATAATGGTAAATGTCGAGTGCATATAAAAAAATCTTTTAGGTCATAAAATCTTTGTATTTATTAACAGAATTGGTGTTCAGTCTACAAAATTCTGATTATTGTTTATTAAATAGATATTTTTAATTTTATCGAACGAATGGATTTTTTAAAGCGTCAAGTTTAATAGTACCTTGGCACAGCTCCCTTAAATTATTTCTATGATTTGAAGTACCTATACAATTATACATATAGGTACTCTGACGTAGAAAAACGCGCCAATTCCACGAGGTTAATAGTGATCTGTGGATGATTAAGATAAAGTCTTCTGTCGTATTCCTATTCAGTCTTAATCGAAGTCTCAATTTGAATACTACTTTAATGGCACTGTAAATTAATACGGCTCTGTAAAAAAATATAAAATTCGTAAGGCTATCAAGTAACCTCTCGTATTAAACGATCTAGGCAATAACTCAGGCTTAGCTTGGCTTGAGAATATGGGGTGGGAGGGTAGTCAGCGGTGAGGGAACCACTTGTTGCTATGGTTACGGCAGTAATAATAACCAAAAACTTATTTCGAACCTTAAGTGGTCCCAAAAAAGTTGAGTTTTCTTTATCAAGATAAAATCGCGACTGTATTTGCTTGACTCGTATGATCTGAAGTTATGTTGAATATGCGTACACAGCTGCGTGTGTCAAAGAATTATATTTATAAAATATTTTCTTTTCAAATTCGTTAAGAGAGGCGCCTTATGCGACACCAATTTGCTTCAATATTCATGTTTTTGACATTTCTCAAGTCCCATCAAATATGTGGGCGATAAAACACTGCTTGTACTATACTTAATATTATATACCAATGAATGCGCCCAGGCGAGCATTATAGTGTGCACACCTTGTAACACAAATGTTCGTAGTTTATCTGCAGTTTATGCGATGCTTCCCGCGGTAAGAAAAGCGAACGCACCTAGGTCAGTATGTTAAGCTGTAATGTAATGATCAACATTAAGTTTTGCATTGTTACATTACATGCAAATGATCCTAGTGAGTGACTACCTTCCAATACTGACTTTTGAAATAGGAATAGTACAGCCGTAAAATAGTTTAAACTTTTTATCATAGCCTGGTGTTTCGCTAAGCATGAGAACTTTTAACAACCATATTGTAGTTACAGCGAATGAACACCCTATACAATATACTAGTTCGTTCCGGATAGAAGTAGTAAAGTTTACACGCGTGTAAACTGAGATAAGACAACAAGTTTACTTAAACGCGACACTAGGGCGAAGACTGGGCGTAATGCAGACGAACGTTTTTCCCGATCATGTCATGTCCGGCGGCATCTCAAGCTATTGAGAGTGTGTGATTTTCTAGCCGATTCTTAGCACTATATACATTTGTATTGCTTTGCCGTGTGTTCATTAGTATCTTCTGTCTTTTTCTATCTCTGAGATGGAGATTGAGTGAGAGTCGTTGAAGTTGAAAATTGGTAACTGTTGCTCGGATTTTTTGTGAAAGGTCTGCATTGTAGGTACTGCAGTATCATAAATATGATAGTATGTTTTATATTGAGACTTACACGATATCTTTCGTAAGTCAGTGTTATATTGAGTTCCCAATATTTCTTTTAATAAAAACATTTCAACCCTGAAGATAAATTCAAGTTGTGAAGCATTTTTGGAATCCAGTGGTGAGTCTACAAAAAAAAAACATTTATATGATTCTAAAAAAACAGTGATGTTATGTCGTGACTCGATCGCGTTTCAGTATGCGAGTAGTTCGACTAGAAAGAGTAGACATATTTCTTTCACTTTATTTACCATCTACCCGCAATCTCCAGTCACCCCGCGATCACGGCGCTTGCAACAGCGCGAAATATCGGGAACTCAATATAATAATAAATCACGGAAGATATTCAGTAAGTGACAATAATAAGATTATAAGTTTAAAACCGTGAAAGTTTAAAAGTGTTGTTAAGTAAGATTCAACCAAATCAGTCACGATTAGTTGACGCTTCCCGTGACCAAAGGGCTGGCTATTACTTTGGCCAAAGTTTAAGCATTTCCATTCAACGTGGCAATGCCGCCAGTCTTTTGGGCACGCTACCAGTTGACGGCGATGCGGAAGAATTTTTTGAATCAGTCAAATAGATAATTTAGTTATTAAATATATAAGAGATAATTTAGTACCTGGAAAAAGACATGAGTGTTTTCATCTTGGAAAATTGAAAAATAAAAGCTTGCGGGACGCATTTTTATTTGGTAAGTTACGTATATTCTTCTGATTCTTCCTACCCTGGTCCCTACTTACTTTGGGTTCGTTGGGGTGTTGCAGTATTTAAAATTGATAATTTAAAGATTTTGTCTTAATTTAAAGTCGTTCGTCTGTGCGTCCACTATAGGTTCAAAGTTTAACCAGAGCACGCTTAATTACGGTATCAGCCCCAGCGGTGACGGGGTCGGATTAAAGTCGCGGAGTCTTTGATCATGCGACTTTATTGTTCATACAAAGTGTTTCTAATTAGGGGCGACGGAAGATCACTGTACTTTTTAGTTTTGTTGAAGCTATTATTATGATAATTTATCTTTCAAGGATGCTATACTTTTGCTATGACTTAAATGGTGTTTATTGCAACACTTTATATAGGTCTTACTTGGTCTCACCAATGACGAAGACCAACTAGTGTGTATTATGTCTACACACTACTTTGCATGTGGCCGTAAACACATTGGAGTGGCGGTTAGTTTTAGATTAGACGATCTCTATCCCTATACAAAAAAGTTGTTTTTTTATAGAAAATAAAACGTCTATTGAAAAAAAAACACCTTAGTAGGTACCTATGTGGAATGACAAGCGCAAACTACATTTTTGTACTACTGCTAGTGATAATTACTTACTTAAGCCATTACTTATAGATGATTCTTAACTTTAAGTCTATAATGATAAAGCAAAACACCTGTTATTTCTTTCATTGGCACATATGACTATTATTTTGGTCGCATTTATAATTACTACGTCACAAACTATAAAACTAAAGACTTTAAAATTACAAAACTGAAATACACGTCCATACATTTTGCTTCACGAAAGTATTTTCCTTTTTCTAAGCAACTTAGAAACATGAGCGTCACCTGTTACGCTGTATCAAGATTGGAAAACTTTCAGAAACACTTGTATTGTGTTGGGAAAATATCACTTTTTCTCTTACCTCACTAGCTGTTCATGTGTGGATATTTTATATTCAGTGGGAGATAGGCTTTTGTTTTTTATAATCGTTTGTGTGTTTTATTCTGAATCGGTATTTGATTATTTATTTTGAATAGCTCTAAATAATGTGTGTGATAAAGAGTTACGATAAAAAACAATCACGTTAATATACAGGATGGCAGGTTAGACAGTGGAAATATTTTAAGGGGTCATTGTACTCATCATTATGAACAACTTTTACTATAGGACCAACCCTGAAATCACGAAAAAAAAATCAGCTGTTCCATACATTTATGTTCACAGATAACTCAGCAAAAGCAAAATGTATGGAACATCTGATTTTTTTTTCGCGATTTCAGGGTTGGTCCCGTAGTAAAAGTTGTTCATAATGATGAGTACAATGACCCCTTAAATATTTCCACTGTCTTACCTGCCACCCTGTATAAACATGACGATCAACAACTATCTTTAGGTAGGTATATATCCTAACGTATCACAACCACTAAGTGTGGGCCATTAAAGCAGTGACGATGGATTAAGTTTGTAATTACGCGGTGTATCTCTAATAAGAGAGATTAGACGATAGTCGCTTTTACATAGTGAAATGGGAATATTCAGCCACATATAAAATATATATTAGTTCACAGTTAATTAATACTTATATATGTGCCTATTTTAAGAGCGCAGACAGGCGCACACTTTGTGCAATCCGTTTGATCACTACTGCTCTAAAAACGGTGAAGGAAAACATCGTGAGGAAACTGGCATGTCCTAGAACCAAAAATTCTAAGTCATGTGACGTCCACCAACCCGCACCGGACCCTATATAGAGAGGAAACCTGTGTGTGTGTCTGTACTTATGCAACATGTTTCATAAAAAGATCGTAGGTACCTATATCAGATTCTTAAAAAAATATATATATACTTTGCTGATTGCCGGTCAGCTCTGCGCGTAGGTATGCAGTCGGCTTACGCTCGGCTGCTGTCAGATTCCAAGGTGTTTCTATAAATTGCATGCGAATATGGATTTTATTACTCTATATTATAGTCGCTTGAATTTCTTTTACCTCCTGGTCGATGTAAAACGTAGGTATCGAAGAAAGAAGAAGTGCGTTCGCGATGACGTCAGTACCTATACTTTTTAGTCGTAATCGCTACCTTCAAAGCCACACATCAGGCCAGGGTTGTCAGTAATCTGTTAAACTCACGTCGCTGGCAGGGTCCCAACAGTTCATCTAATCTGCATCGTTATTATCTCCGGTAGTCCGCCATGCAATTTGTCCAGCGAACGGACTTGGCTTACTAGGTTGACGGTGTGTGTTCTATTAATTTTAATGCTGGATTACGGTGTGAGGATAAATTGTGTTAGTGAAGGTATTAATTAATTAGAAAAGCTATTAATTTTAGAAATTTTCATTACTCTTTTTTAACTCACGGTAGGTGAGTTCATGCCAGACTATATCTTGATTTTTATTAAAAATACTTGAGTTGTAAAAAAAACTAGACTTTTTCAATTTACCAACAAAAAATATTTTATTTATCTTACAAAACCTTAACTTAATAATAGAAGATGAACTAAAAGTCTAAAGGAAAATAATTGATTTCCCAAAAGGCTGAGTTTTTCGTTTACACAGGAGCGGTTTGGTTAAAAAAACTGACATGACTTTGATACCGAAGTTTCGCAATGAGTTCACATTTGCGGTGTACCTTCGAGAAAAAGTTTTAACAAGTTTTGTTTAGGTATAGCGCATACATTCGATTACGTTCGCGACTAAATGTGCCAGTCCAACGTTCGAAGTTATTTCTACGCACTTTTTTCCTTACGAATGGAATCCCAAGTGAATTCGCCTAAATCCCCCAGGATCAAACTTGCAAATGTTTCGTTTAAACTCACAGTTTCACTAAGCTATGTAAAAAGTCGATCTTTGCGCCACAGTTGTTCCATACAGAAAGACGTAGCTTGGTTTTCACAAGGCTCAATTTGAGATGATAATGTAGGCAATTGTATGCAATTCACATCGGAATATCTAAACTGTATTGTAAAATGTGTGTACAAGATTTACTATTGGCACAGACCAAAGGTGCACGGCAAAAAAAATAGAGGACAACACTGTACAACATGATGAACTAAGCTTACTAATGAACTAAAACATAACATTACAAGTTACAACCTCGGTGTATTGAAGTCGCGAGTCCAGTTTCTTCTAGGTAAGCGTGCTCCATCATAGACACACATCGAGATGGCGGTCAGACTCCAGCTTATTTTTAAATAAATTCCTAATGGATAAATCCAATACTACTCAAACCTACCCACACTCAGCACTCACGTCTGCGCCCACTAGATCAACGAAGCAGTAGATTTATTTTCTTCCCTACTTTTTGGTAAGGTTAGTACAATATCGCAAATGTTATCTACATTACTATACTGATAGAACAACAGCAGGTATCCGAGAGCTAAAAGTATAATACATATACGCGAGACCTTACCTGACTTCACAGACGCCCTATAAAGGACGCATGAGACGTAAACAAATAAATCCAGAATTGTTCAGAACAAACAGTTACCTTCTCAACTTTATGGCGGCCATTATTCCAGACATTTTCGATTTGCGGAATCATTTTTACGAGTTTCCACGTGCAATTCGGATATTCTCCTATATTTTGTATGAAACTTGTTTCTCTCATTATCCGTGTGTCGTAAAATATCAACTGAGTGATATAAAACGTAAAGGTCAACGTGTATTTACGATCGATTATAATTTAATGAGGGTTTTACTGCCGTGAGGCACATTCGGAAGTGTTTTCTTATGAGTACTGTTGCACGTTTTCTTGGCCTTGTAGTAAGAATATCAAGTGTTATCAATTTGAGATTAATGTTGCTGCTACTGAAAATGTCCTAATGGAAAATCCAAGAACAGTTTTGCCCGACCCGGGAATCAAACCCAGGACCTCACGATGGGGAGTCGTGCTTATAACCACTAGACTAATCAGGCAGTCATGCTTTTATTACACCTCCACCACGAAACCATAGCTGCAAAACCGCAGTACAGTCCGCCTGACTTGTCCGTTGTACGACAAGCGAAACAGAAGCAAAACTGCCTGTTCTGACGTACAGATTTGATTATGATTCTATTTCTTTCCTGCGTGATTTTGCGCACTGGTTCGGAAGCAGGTCACACCTCCGCGTTTATTAACTTAATTCATTTAGCGGTTTCATATTATTATTTTCGCGGCGGAGGTGTGATATAGGCGTCAATGTCGAGGTACATACCTACAAGGTTACTCAAAGATATTACGAGTAAATAATATACCATTTTTTTATAATACTGTTTTTGAAAGAAAGCCTAAGTTAACTAACCAACCCTAAAAGATAAAAAACAGGATTATATAAAAAAAAATCTCCCACGAAAAGTTTTATTACTCCTCCCTAATATTACATGACAGTGTTCGGCTTGCCAACCCAATCTTGGGGGAACCTGCTCAATAATATTTTTTGAATATCATCTCTACCCAGGTAAACCGAGCCGTGTCTCCGAGAAGGCCAAATTAGATCGTAGGAGGCCACCAATTTGTCCCCCAAAGTAAACACTCGGTGGCCACGCGTCTCATCCCCTCGCCAAGAAATTCAATTAAACCTGGTAACTCCGTTGCATGTCCTTGCTTCGTTACTATATATTATGTATGGACAGTACGTGGAATAGTGAGGAGTATACGTAGAAAATTGTTGACATATGAGACGTCTAAAAGGGTTATTGATATTGGTGGAAATAAAATATGGAACTTTGCTCAATTGAAAGGTTTAAAAGAGATTTTTTTGTATTTTTTTTTAACAGTGCGGATAGGACACGGTAGGTCAGTGTTTAGAGCGATACCATGGTATGGCAGAGGTCACGGGTACGAATCCCGTCTGTATCAGTTGTTTTTAAATCTTTTATAATAATTAAATATATTTAACAACAACTAGAGGACCCGTGCTGCTTTGCAGTATGGTGTTGATAAAATATAATGAATGCTTGATGATGAATCTGTGCATCATGCACCTTTAATATAAAAAAGAATTGCAAAATAAGACGGACTTGTAATAGATTTCATGTTTTTTTTAATATATATAGATAAGATGAAGCGTAGCATTGGCTTTGACATATTTAAACACAAAAATATACATATCTAAAATATTTAAATAAATTCACACACAATACATTTCAATCGCTGGTTTGTTATAAAATACAATGGAAACTGAAAAAGTCCTACCAATTGTATACGCGTTGTAAACTTCAATTCGTTTGTTAAAATAGAATGAAACGATTTCGGTACTAACTTTTTATTCTCAACGCTGTCCATTTCAATGGATGTCAGTGCTGTAGCAGATGTGTTCCATTGTAACTTTGGTCTCCGATTCCGATAGATGTTCCGCGTTTTTTATTTTAACAGTAAAAAAAGTACGCGATAATTGTATACACCGTGGGCCCAAGGTAATCGAAAGATAACATTATTGAATAATTGCAAAAAATCTCACACAGCAAGTACCTAAAGTTTCGCAGTACAAATTAAGTCCGTGAGAAACTTTGCTCCTAGTTTATAATCAGACTAAATAATCAAAGACCGTTCAATTTTATTAAATTAAATAGCTCCTAAGTCAATTTCTATCTCAATTCATTGACATTAAAATGACAAGGATAGTTGTATATTTATCTAGTGGTTAAATGAAGAGTTGTTTATAAGTAAAACCGTCAATTTTTAGGATATAGATTCATAAATATTATTAAAATTTCCATCTTTTTAATAACGGAAATTGTTCTTGGAGTTGATAAATGAACAATTATACATTCTGTAAGCCTCAATCGTACACTTCTAAAATGAAGAGGGCGATGCCAACCCGGCTTAGGAAGCAAATTGATCGCGATATGACATTTATTAGACGAGAAGCGTCGGCTGCTACGCCGTAGCAAGAGGCTACGCTAACAGAAAGTGACGGGTGATTTTATTCGTAGCTAAGGACAAACATTTTCAGATAATTAATTTCGTTTTATTTTATGTAGTACTTTGATGATACTATGGTCAAATTGATATTGTCTTCTCAAATAATTTACAATACAACATGTACCTATATTTCATATACTTTTAATACAACAAACTCTTTAGTTTATTCTGAACTACGCAACAGAAAAAAATTATAATGTTCTAAATGTATATTTTTGTGAATTTGAAACATGTCAAAGTCATCTTATGTTTATCTTAAGTCATTAAATATATAATAAGAGATTTCAAAAATTAAATCCTGCTTGCGTCAGTTGATTTTTGAAATCACTTATTTAATAGGTCTTTACCTATGAAATTGCCGTTTTGTATGAAAATTTTTAAACGATTTTTTTTCATGTATATTTTATTTGTATTAATCGAAGTAATCACCCATGCAATCAATGCATCTTTGCCAATGCAGTGGCAGTTTATTGATGCCCTTCTTAAAAAAATCAGCTGGACGGGAGGCAACAAAAGCTTCAAAGGCATTTTGTACTGCCTCTCGGGTATTGAATTTTTTTCCCGCTAAGAAGTTATCCAAATTCTGGAAAAAGTAGTAGTCTGTAGGCGCAAGGTCTGGTGAGTAGGGCGGATGACGGAGAGCTTCCAACCCCAGTTCTTGCAACTTGGAGACCGTCTGCTGTGCAGTATGAGGTCGGGCGTTGTCGTGCAGGAGCAGCGGAGACGAGCTATTGGCCAATGCTGGTTGGAGATGTGCCAGCTTCTTCATCATTGTGTTCAGTTCTTCACAGTACACATCTGCAGTAATGCTCACCCCGTTTGGTAAGAAGCTGTGATGAATCACACCGGCGCTAGACCACCAAACAGCTTGTCAAGCTTTTTTACCTTGCCAATTTGACGCAAATGGACCAATATTGTTTTGACGCTAACGTCGAAAGCTGCTGCTAATTCAGCCGTAGATTGTGTATCATCAGCTTCCACAATCACCTTTAATTCGTCATTGTCGACCAAAGTGTTCGGACGACCGCGAGGTTCATTTTTCAGGTCGAAATTTCCAGAACGGAAGCGAGCAAACCAATAACAGGTGGTGCGTTGGTTTGTAGTGTTAGCTCCGTAAGCGTCGTTGATGTTGCGTGCCGCTTGTGCGCGTTGCTGCCACGACGGTACTCGTATTCCATAATTACTCGAATTTTTAACGTATCCATGATGACGAAAAAGATTGAAATGCGATGAAAATGTAACACTAATCAATAAACAAATGACTACTTTTGGAAAAAAAAATCCATGTTTTTAAAATAAAATTAATTTGAAATTAGAATTCTTAGCCAAACAAAAATTATTTTGATTTGAAATGGCCAGTACTGCAGAACGGCAATTTCATAGGTAAAGACCTAATATTTAATAACATAAGAAGTTAGTTTCTTTAAAAATACACCGTAAAGTTTTCAACCACTATCTAATCAATATGTAGGTCAAGCGATACATTTATTTATTTATTTATTTATTTATTATAAAGGTACATATTAAGGTCATACATATTTTTGCATACCCAAACACGGAGAGTTCACCTCAAAGGGAGGCCAATCGATCGGTGATCAATCAAAAACTCATTTAAACACGTCACTTAGGCGGGACCATCCATCTTGTGTAATTTCGGCCTAACACGGTTTTAGTACCGTTTGACAAGAAGCTGTTTGGAGTGTATTTATAATTCAATTTTTCAACATTTTTTTTTTAATTATTAGATGAAATTCGTAGTTTTTCTGCTTTAGGAATAAAATATCAATACTGGCATAATTGCTTGTTACTTAATAGAATATTTTTTTTGTTTTCTGCAAATTATTATTATTATTTTGTCAGAGGTTTCAAACACAATATAAATAATTGCTTATCCACTTATTCGCACATCATAATTTTACTATAGGTACCATAGAGACGCCATACTGCCATTTTACGACAAAATAATTTGCCACCATTTAGTACGCAATGTAATAAAAAACTTTTATAGACTTTTAAATGTCCGAACCTTAACGAAATGTTTTTGGCAAAAAGTGTACTAATATCGTGCTTGCTCATATGCGATGGAACACACCAAGACTAAAGTGTTGTGTGTGTTGTTGTGTGTTTTTTCACTGATGAGGCAAGGAGTGAGGCAGCGAGATTACCTAACTCGTTAATCATAATAATGGGAGGAACTGAAGTTTCGCCATGCAATTTTTAGGGTCCCGTACCAAAATGCTAAAAAAAGAACCCTCATGGTGCGACTCCGTGTGTCTGTCTGTTTGTCACGGCTACATATTTCAACAAATATTAATGCTACCCAGTTGAAAGGAACAGTTGTAAGAAGTAAAAAAAATTTTTTTTTAACTTAAAAAACTATTAATATATATATTATATTAATATAATTATAATATTTTTTAACTTTAAAGTTAAAAAATATTTTTATTTTCATTGCTAAAACCGCCAAAGTAAGTAAGTTTAATGTAAAGTTACTTACATTAAACTTACTTACTTCAAGTAACATATCATATGAAAAGGCGTTATCTACACATACCAAAAGATGCCTAATTTTTTTTTTATGTTTTAATTTTTTTTTAAATAAAAATCTAGGATTTGGAACTGGCTCATAGTTTAATCTCTTTGACTAACTGATCAACTCCTTGACAATTCAAAAATACCTGTTCATTGAAATAACTGCTTTGATTTAGGCCGAACTAAACTCAAGTGTCGATCACCGTTTAAAACTAGTTTCAACCAATCAAATGGCTTTAAATCTATGCTCAAGGCGAAATCTGTGCGAAACCAAGACTCATAACTCTAAATTCAGTCCCTCGTTATTCTTCGACTCTCTGGCCGGTTCCCCGTCAGACAAAATACTTTATTCATCAGAAAACTTTACCAATAGTACTTTAAAACTCCAACAGGCTTTGACGAAGATCGTGTGTGATGTAAATTGGGTCGATGTTCTCCTGAACTGAAACGAATGGTTATTAAAAGGGGAACAGTACTTTTAAAGCTTCTTATTCAATTCCGATTCAATAATCACTCAATGAATTGTTGCTTTGATAAAGAGTATTGTTATTGAAATCGAGTAAGCTTGAATTGGCTGATATTGTATACTAGGTGTGGGAGTTCGTTCGCGCGGTACTTTTGGCGCGGCATGTTTGTCATGAGACTCGCTAGACAGCAGTAATAGGCTATACGAATATTTATATTCATATATTCAGAACTCTTTTGAATATTTATATTCAGAATTTGTTTCTGACGGCGGCGATGTTTTTTTTGTGAGACATAGACACACGCGATTACAGCAATACCGTGAATTCATTACCACCAATCGAACCTACTACTTTTTGCTGTGATACAACGTCAACATAACACGCAAGCTTCAATAATACTGTATTTAATTCACTTTGCCTAAGGTAACCTAAATACCGTTTATTGAAGCTGGTTAAAAAACTACTCCATCACAGTTAATACAATTTGTCTGGGACCACCGCGCAACATTTTTCTACCAAATGGAAAAATCAATAATATAAATTGGTTCATAATCGGCTAAGATATCGCGTGACAAACATAAAACATTTTTGGAATTATGTACCCCAAATAAGTTGGGATAAGGGCAGGAGGATGATGCTATTTTAAATCGATTAAAAATCAAAATTGTTTATTCCATTTTTAGGGTTCCGTACCAAAATGGTAAAAAAGGAACCCTTATGGTGCGACTTCGTGTCTCTGTCTGTCTGTCTGTCACACCTGCTTATTTCAGCAACTATTAAAGCTATCGACTTGAAATTTGGAACAGTTATAAAAAATACTTGCCCAACTTTATTGCAAATGAAAAATATAAAAAAAAAAAATTATTTTCATTGCAAAAGGGGCCGGAGTGGGGGTCCGAAATTTTAAAGTGGGGTTACTAGGTTAAGTGACATATCATATGAAAGGGCTTGATTTGCACATTTCAATAGTATATTATGCAATTAGTGAATAAAGGACGGATTTAAAGCGAGGGCCATAGATGAATCACGAGCTAGTGAAGGATTCTAACGATTGAATCACGACCGTAGGGAGTGATTCATGATGATTGAATCACGAGCGTAGCGAGTGATTCAAGTGTTAGAATCCTGAGCGACGCGAGCGATTCATGGCCCTCGATATAAATCCGTTTTATTCAAGAGTTGCATACTATACTTTATACCATGACTACGAGAAAAAGAAAGATTTAAGTGAAAATATACATATAATGAAGAAAAAGTAAAGTTAAATTGGCTTTGATGTAAACCAGCCGTGATTTTTTGGGTAGCAAGCTTTCCACCTTTCTACTATATCGGCCGCCCTCTCTTTCACAAACTCAGGTGTTAACACATCTTCATCACTAGAATGCATTTTTAATCGATTAGAACAACACTAAACAAACACAAAATTAAAGATTAAAGTAACACTAAACTTTGTGTTCGTACAACTTACAGTATTCAAAATAGCGCCAATTTACTAAGGACAGCAAAGAACACAAAACAGTTTTTACTCTAATGCTAAACTCCTTGTCGAAAATGTCGACCAATCAAATTGAATTTAGAACACATCAATATAGGTCGAATACACAGATTACACTTACACTAGATACGGCAAGCCACGACCAAGCGTGCCCTGCATGTTCGACTGTTCGTACTAAAAAAAGTCTGTTAGCTCAGTGACGCTTAGTGATTGAAACAATTCTGTTTACTCTGAGCATATCATTAAATGGTTATCGTAGGTATAAAAAAGATGATACGTTCGGTTTTCATACAATCTAATAACGTGCCGCATCTAGCATAGGTTCTTTAAATCTGTGGTCGAATACATTGGTGTGTTCCATTTTCAAACATCAAAACAGTGAGTAAAAGTGCTTTTTATTCACTGTTTTCAGTGAATAAAATAAGCTTTTTAGAGGGGGAATGGTATAAAATATATTTTCATTTTATTTTATGTCTCACAGTTCTCGACATATGATGAAAAATGTCTGAAAAAATACCATTCCCCCCCAAGCGAAAAGTTTGCGGAGCGAAAATCCGAAATAATTAGAGATGATAGGAATTGACCCAAATATTGTACCAAAAATAAAACGATGTTCCTAACTATTACAGTTTTTTCAAAATCATCAAAATTCCTTGACAAACAAACTTAGTTATGCAGTCCGGTTTTTTTTTACTTTATACGTCCAAAACTGATATGGAACCCTCGGTGCGCGAGTACGACTCGCACTTGGCCGTTTTTTTTATTATTTTAATTCTTTTACTTTAATACGGTACGCTTTGTAAAAAAAAAGACGTACAAGCTTGTTTTTGTACATGTCTATTCCATCATCCAGTCGTGGACGATGTATCTAATAGACATACTTTCTCGCTTTTACAGCATTTCTTACAAAATACCTAAATCACAAGAAATAGCTATTCCGATAGCGTTTGGTAAGCAGATTAGTATTTCAATTACGTACTAGTTGGCCGTCTGCCATTTCACACAAGAACGCAGGCTATTAGGGCACTTGTAGACGATATGCTACAATGGCTGGCAACTTGTCGCGGGCTATTTATTGTATAGCCTTAAGAGGTTTTTGCGTCGACTTAATTTACTTGCTTAAATTTATCTTCCATAACTCCTTTGCTATAAAATACAAGGTTTTTAAAATATCTTCATTTAATAACAACAAAATCTTACAATATTAAGGCGCTTATTAGTAGCACTAAAGCATACCTATGCTACTTACGATCTATGCAGATAAAGAATGGGATGGAATATGGCGTCACTTCCCACCTCTCGCACACACCTATGGGTGTGAGTATAGAGAGCGATAGTGTAATAGCGAGAGGTGACTAGAGGCAATGCCATTTTCAATCCTATCGTTTATCTGGGCAGGTTATACATAATTTAGGCCATCTTTTTTCAGTTGAATAAAAAAGGATCTATCTTTCTTATCATTTATTTCTATGAAAATAATAGCTAATAAGTTTCAGCCAATAGTTAAAATAAAACCCTCCCTCTATTTTTTTTTCACTAAAAAAACTTGGTTAGATAGGTATATCATCATACCATACATAAGCTCCGTAAGCGTTTGTACAGAATAGCCTAATAAGCTAGCAGTCTTAAGGAAAGTTAGAAGGAGCGGCCGGCACCTCTCAAGCTGGTATCGACGTAGATGGATGGATGGCTTGTCTCTCGGAACTCCCTGTCGACACCTACTAGATAAAACACGACGAAGATGAATTCGATAAATTAAAACATAAGGATGCCGCTCTTAAAGTTTTTAGATCATTAGAACTACACAGAAGGGCTCATGGCTAAATAACAGCCGCGCTCATCGATCGAGCTGCGAAGTTAAGCTGCGCTTGCCGAAGTTAGTTCAAGGATGGGTGACCATTCTTTACAGTCCGCACGATCTAAATTGGCCGGGGTGAAGTTGGCTCTGGAAGAAAACAGCTAAATGTGAGCTAAAGCTAATAGAGGTGAATAGAGGCGGCGCCACTTTCTTTATCTGTGCAGGTTGTAGGCACTTTCTTACAATAGTAAGTACTCTGCTTCACTTATGTGCTGTATCAATCTAGGTTACCTTTCAGAATGCTGTGGCTTCAAGATGTTTTAATTGAAAGTTTTCCTGTAAGTAATACAAAATGATAATGTTATCCTTTTGTTTAATTACAACCGTTAATTACGTCTGTGCTTAACCGAATTCTACACTAACCACATAGAGATTACATAAGGTCATGTGCTTGGTATATAGATAATATAGACATGCTATCTCAATTGAGAGAAGGTACTGATAAACCCTTGTTAAATACACACACGATGTACCTATCTATATAAGTGTAGAAATGTGTAATATTGTTAATAGACTTACGTTTGCTGAAGGCTGAGAAACTTGTGGTTGTTTCTCTGATGCATTGCATATAATTCTATCTATAGTTTTTTATTCATAACATAATGTTATATTTTTTATATAGGTATATCTGAGTTTCTAGCAGAAAATAAAATATCTACTTACCAGCCGTGTGCATAAAGAATGAGATTGAAAATAGCGTCGCTTTTAGTCACTTCTCGCTCGCATCCTGGGGCTCTATCCTCTAAGCACGAAATCCGTAGTTTCGACCTTAGTTACGGGCGTTTCTTACTCGGTGTCACTTACGGACTTAAGATTAGTTCGGGGCCCGAACTAAGAATGAATGATAGCACGATTTGACAGCTGTCCCTACTCCCGATGTGTTTTTATCCGTCCGAAAAATTGAATTTGACACTTGTTTTGATGGAATCTTATATCTATTGTACTTTCGGACGGGCCCGAATCTTCGGTGACGGACTTACAGAGTAGACCCCCTGGCGTGTGTTAGTATAGGCAACAATAGTGTGCAAGCAGTTGGATAGAGGCGTCACTACGTAAAGTCCTATTATTTATTTATTTTATAGGTAGGCAGGTGTACATAGGTTTCCTAGACTTCAAATTAAAAATGCGTTGAAACCAAAGCAAAATGTGAATAGACATCTTCTGCAATCTATCCCTTTTCTTATCAGCAGCGCCGGTTCAATGCTACTACGTACCTAAATATTATCAATGTATTATTGGAGGTAGGTATGTCCTTTTCCTCAATTTATTTACGTCCGAGCACAATCCGATTTTCCTGACGCAATCTCAGCAGTAAAGTGTTACTCATATCGCAGACACGATTAACGATGTTCACTTGTTTACTATTGATAGTATTGGAGTCTATGAGTCAACATAATTTTCTTTTATTCACACGCATTACGGATAAAGTCAATATTTTCACATAAAAATGTAGGGAATATTTGTGTTAAATTAAGCGAATAAATTGGATATTTTAAGCAAAAACAAAAGCGAAATATTCAAAGGAACGCGGAGTGGATCAATTCCGTCCATATTACCAAATTGGTTGACTCCCTTACATTATCATTCCCATACACTCCCCACACGTAATGTCTCCGTGATATCAATTCAAACGGCCATTTCGATCGATTCCAATAACATTTCAATCACACACAAATAGCATATCAAAAGCATTTTATCAGGAAATTGCTGAAGAGCTATTACGCAGACAGTAGCAGTTATACGTAAAACTAGGTTGCGCACCACTCGTCTAGGGCGGCGGCCGCAGGGGGGTAGCGATGGGTGTCGTATCGTAGCAACCGGCAGCATCCCTCTCAGTGTGGTCCCGACGATCGTACCGAACGCCCGCGCGCCCCTCCCAAACATTTCGCTTCGTTCAACTTGAACGAACCTTACACGAACGTTCCATACAAATTCTGTGCAGTGACAATCAAAATGTTCATGTTATTCATATTACTGACTGTGTACCTCATAACTCTATGTCATGGTTAATGTGTTAATTGCAATGGATTTGAGATTATCGGCGTGAGATAAGCCTGCCGCGGAGTTGACGGACCGTTGCAGATCCTTTCAACTGCTTCGACAGTTGGTGAGTTTGTGATTGGATTTTTATCTCTCGCATCGGTTTTACTCCTTCATTGTTATACTCTTTTGTACTCAGTTTGTCCGTACGTCATCTACATACAAAGTAAGTCACCGTATAATTTTTATCGCCCGCAATTACCTAAGTACGCGTGTTTAATGTCGTCATTTGTTACGCCAAGCGAAATTAAAATTAATTGCTCGAAGTAATTTACTTTTGCTCCAATATGTTTCAATTTAAATTTTGTAATACTTCGTTAATTTTAATTCTATTTCTGCCATGGTTCTCATTTTGTAATTAGTTCCGGGGGTTGGATTTCAATATCTTGGCGTCTTGGTGATATAATTATACCTTTTCTGAAAAATCGTCGGAGAAAAGAAGGCAGCATTTTACCTGTTATCAACCTAAGGGAATATACCTACATACTTGCGTATATGTATATGCTTTTTGCGCATAGTGCGGATACAATTGTGATGAAATATGATGTATGGGTGGATTAGCCATATTGTTTTGTATGTCACGAGTTGTTTACGGCATGAGAAACGTAATATGTATTCCAGTAATGTGCTTACACAAAGGTGGCATATTGATAATACTGTCAGACTATTAGACTGTAGGGTAGTTTAAGCATTCAAGAATAACATTCTACTTCTCTAATATACCCTCTATGACCTTTCTCGTTTGGAACGGTAAACAGACATATAAGTGACGTATTGGTACGATGTCTTTGTGAAGGTAGTTCGACAGTATTGATATTTTAAGTTTACAAGGACATTTGAAGAGTTTGGAAACTAAATATTTGAAATGTTTGAAATAATAATTGAAGCTTTTGTGAAACGTTTTCATTGTCAACCAATGTCAACGAAATACTTTACTTTTTAATGACTAACAATAGATAATAGTTAGTTATGTAGGTATTTTATGTTACGAATGAAAGTATGATGACGCCATTAATTGATGACACCATTTAATCTGATGTCAAATCTTAATTGATTATTTTTATTTTAGTCAACTATTAGCATATTATACTGATAAAGGACTTCATCAGACTATCAGTGATAATGTCATTGATATCTAAACTGTCGTTGGTCACATATTTTCCCCTAAACTTTTCTTATCTATGCTGAGGTAGGTATCCGGTCTAATCAGATGCGGCTATATTTGAGTGTTTGTCACGAAGCCACGGAAATCTGAAGGCCACTGAAATCTGTTCTCGTAATAAATTTAGCACTATAATAGTTGACTGAACTGAGATTAGATTTTGAATTGACTAAAAATGGTATCCTGCTAATCATTTTTGTCTTTGGTATATAGATATATTTAAGCACGACATATCGTCGTGCTTTTTTGTTATTTATGTGTCAATCCAGATGTCAGTAGAATCTCCGTTTTGTATTTGATCAACTTTTGGTCAATTTTCGTTTCCGTTGCGATATAAGTTAACGTTGTCGTTGTTTGTTAGAAGAGTGGATACAAACATTTCAAGGCATGCTTGGTGCACGGCGCTCATCGCATGCTTCGCAATGTGTGGACGTTCATATTCATGGTGAAGCATGTGCAAATGTATGTCGAGCCCTGCGTTGCGAGGCGTGCGCGGCGCATAGTCGCAGTGTTTGTATCCACCCCAACATTCATGACATTTGATGACACTGAATAATCTCGATCTAGGTATTGGAACTACATGTTGAACATTTTAATTAGGAGAAGTGCTCTTCAGACTTCTGCAGATACTTTAGAAAACCGAAGTCGCAGGTCGTCCTGCGACCACGAACGCTGCAAAGTGTTCAAAATGTCTGGAAAACTCTGTAATATACGCGATTTAATCCGTTTAAACTTGTTTTATTATAGTGTGTAATAATCGCGAAAACCTAAGACATTATTACGAAGTTCTAAGGTTCGATCGGGCTTCTGACTATATAAGGTAAGGACTGTCTTATAATATGTTTAATGTCTTTCAAGACACAAATGGCTCTCGATGTGTAATGAAATCACCCATCTCCGAACTGATCTCCAAGGTTTTACAGATCTATCGATCTTGCCATTTGACAACGAGCTGTTTATTATCCAAAGTCATATTTCTTGGGGGTAGATCGTATTTCTACCCACATTGACGCTTGAATATGATGAAATTATTATTTTCCTACGCTCTTTCGTGAGTGGGTGTTGTAAAAACATGATCAAGTAATTCTATCCATATATCGGTCTATATTGTAACACCCACATTTTAATTTAGATATTAATAATACTAGCTCGGGACGTAACTACTAAAATTAATTATATACCTACAAAGGGTTTCATTATACCTAAGCGAAAAAGGATGCACATATAACGCGTCTTCGTAGGTAGATACAACGAGTGTCAAAGTATAGGTCCAATCCCAGCTTTAGCCCAGCAGTAGGATGATGGAGGCTGGATAATGATACCGAAGGCGAATCAAACACCCTAACACACTTTTGTAATAACTAAAAGAAAAGAAAAGGATTTATCTTTCTCTTCATCGATACTTATTCCGTTCGCGATTGTAATGGAAATGTTCTCACAACTTTTCATTGTAACTTGAATATCGTGAATAGATACTCTGATAATAATATGATATCGAACTTTCTTGAGGTGATTTGAATACAGCTTTCTCGCATATAATTGAGTGTATAAGTTGTTTGCGACAGTTGTAAAAGTCAAAGGAATATCATACTTATTATGACAATCAGTGAAGTCATTTCTCATTATAACACTTCTAGGTATAAGGCTGGTATTAGCAATAAGTATTACATTTGTTCCATCATGAGTACTCACATACATTTGCTTGCAATATTTTACAACAATATCCTAGTTCCTTCATGTTTGCTACATGCAATGGCGTGCAAAATACGATTTGACAAGCTGGATACAAAACTAAAGACAATAATCAATTATTTATAACTATAGCGACCCGCCCCTATCACATGACGACATGTCAAAACATCGAAAGGGCACTGGCAGACGCCCATAGAACGCTGGGCTTCAGATTGTGTAAGTAGGTACAGATATGAAATAAGTTTGGTGTGATCGAGTATTTCAAGAGTATTTAAATTCATTTTTTATTTGTTTTTGTACGTAATTGGGTTAAAGAGAAATATTCGTATTTCTGACAGTGAGGTTAAGTATGGTGTGAATGATCCAGTGAAGTACAGCCCGACTAATGAGTTCTCAATTCAAAGGTATTAGTTGCTGTCACCATGATATTCTGTGGAGGTACAATGAAGTACAGCCCGACTAATGAGTTCTCAATTCAAAGGTTTTAGTTGCTCTCACCATGATATTCTGTGGAAGCACGCGCCAGCCAGCATGCACCCGTTTTTGTTTTAGTGGTTTTTTCAAAATGTCAATGGCAAAATCATTTTATTTCTTATTTATTTCGATTTTTAACCGACTTCCAAAAAGGAGGAGGTTCTGCATTCGGTTGGTTTTTTTTTTTGATTCCAATTCTTAATCTCTAAGATAAATTAGGCAAAGAACAATTAAAGTATATTTTTATTTTTGGTTAAGCTTTTATTACTGTACCATATCAAGCCCAAAACTGCCAACGTCCTTTCTGTGTTGTATCTAAGTTAATTAATATAGTATTAAACACTTTCCATTTTTCAGAATACATTATCTAAATGGTGATGAAAATCGCATTAAAATCTATTGTCTAGTTAGAAGGACCAAGCGGACAAACAGACACGAAAAGCGACCTTGTTTTATACTAAGTACCTATGTATAGATTAAAAAAAACCGGTCAAGTGCGAGTCGTACTTGCGCTCCGAGGGTTCCGTATCATATTTGGACGTATAAAGTGGAAAAATCCGGACCGCATAACTAAGTTTGTTTGTGAAGGAATTTAGATGATTTTGAAAAACTGTACTAGTTAGGAACATGGTTTTATTTTTGATGCCATATTTGGGTTAAATTTCTATCAACCCTAATTATTTCAGATTTTTCGCCCTGCAAACTTCGGAGATAAGAGGGGGGAATGGTATTTTTTTGGACATTTTTCATCATATGTCGAAAACTGTGAGACATAAAATAAAATGAAAATATATTTTGAAATGTGCAGATCAAGCCCTTTCATATGATATGTCACTTGACCTAGTAACCCCACTTTAAAATTTTGGACCCCCACTCCGGCCCCTTTTGCAATGAAAATAAAAATATTTTTGGACTTTTATCATTTGCAATAAAGTTGAACAAGTATTCTTTATACCTGTTCCAAATTTCAAGTCGATAGCATAAGTACTTGCTGAAATAAGCAGGTGTGACAACCAGACAGACAGACAGATGAAGTCGCACCATAAGGGTTCCTTTTTTACCATTTTGGTACGGAACCCTAAAAAAATACAATTAAGGAAACATAATATTATCAAATCTTAATCCTTGCGACCAAAGATTTGCGAGAATGACTAGCGAGAGATAAGTGTGTGAAATAAGCTATAAAAATAAAGCTATCATATTGGTTGCAAGCACATAATATTGTAGTTTCTTCTTTCTTATCATGAAAGTAGAGACTATTAAAGGAGATTAATATGGCGACAATAGTCTATATGGGTTCCTATTTAATCATATAATTAGAAAACACAATTATTTTTTCTGAATATCACTGTCAGTTTATCGATCCAAAAAAATCCAGAAATATTGAAACGAAACTAGATTTTAATATTTCGGAGTAGGATAAGCCAAAAAATAAAAATACCAGAAAATATTCACCCTGAAGACGTCAAATTGATTACTTTCATACCGCAAGGGAAATAAGCTTAGTGATTATTTAAAGTTGACGTCCATACATCCAGCGTTACGTTCTCGTGGTGCATTCACACTCTATTAAATATCTCAGCACAACCCTCAAGAGAAATGGGGGTAGAAATTCTTATTTTCATATTAAGGTCAGCGATATGTTGGTTAACACTATAACTTTGACTGTCTGTGCGGATAAAGAATGGTATTGAAGGTTCTTATTACAATTTTTTTTTAAATTTTGTCGCTGACTTACAAAGGATGTATTTTAATTGGAAAATTAAAAGCGACTCAGCTGCCGTGCAGACCGTTGCCGTATCCCAAATTGGCCAGCACTGGTTGCTGAATCGGCTGCCGGCGCTGACTTTAGGAAAAAGCGGAAAATTGGGTTGATAATTTGGCATATTAATATGGAGTATAGGTAGGCGGGGTATGCATAGTGAAAAAAACTAATATCATGTTTCATTTTAATATAATAATACAAATCTAACTAGGGTCCAAGAGCAAGCAGAGCGAGTGAAGCGAGCTCGGGAACTTGGGCACCCAAGTTCCCGAGCTCGCTTCGCTCGCTCGCTACACGGACAGGTTAGGTCCAAAGGAGTTAACAGGGGCTTCAGTGAACGAGCAAATTCGAGCGAACGAAGCCCCCGTCAACTCCATCGTGTTAGGTTACTTTTAACTTTGCCGATTGCAATAGGAGCCCCGCGCAGCAAGGCTTCGTCGACCACCTTCCTCTCCCTTATAAGTCCAAGAGTGAGCAAAGCGAACTCGGGAACTTGCGGCACTCCGACACGGACAGGTTAGATTTGAAAGGTTACGCACACTGCTTTAAAAATGGCGACAGCAGTTTCCGTAATAATTTGCTATGATAGCCTACCTCCTTGCTTCTATGACCTGAGATTAAATATTATAGGGCATTCTATTTAAATGGTTGTAGGATTAATAAATGTTTCATCAGCCCACGACTGAGCAAAGGATGAACTCCAATATTAAAGGACGCAAGGTTTTAATGAGAGAAAAATATGCAGAACTCTGTAAAATATACAGGGCTGTACTTAATAAACATACCTAATATTAAATGAGAACATTTAGTTAAAACATTAGAATATATCATTTAATATTATGATAATTCAGTAACATTACCTGGGCGTACTAAATTAATACACACATCAAAAGTGTCTAGGGATCAAGCATTTTTATGCGGATTTCTTGAGATTGAGATGTGGCTTTGTAATAAATTTATGATTTTATAAATTTATATGGATCCTTTTTGGTGCATTTCATAATTTGAATCAGGAACTCTCAATCAAATTCGAGTAAAAGATGAAAATAAGCTGTCAATATTTTCCCTATAAAAACATACAACGCATTGAAGACATTATTAGTGCTACTGTTTCCCTACTACTGATTAAAACCAACGTTATTATGGAGCGGCGACGTCATTTAAGCAGGGAAGAAATGCTCAGAGCCGTGGGAATGATAGAAGCTGGTTCCCGGCAACGTACTGTAGCTTTAGCTCTGAATACAAGTCAGAGTGTTATCAGTCGACTTTGGACACGTTACCGAAGCACTGGTACCGTGGCTGAGCGCCATGGAGGACGGTATCGCTGCACCACACGGAGACAAGACCGATACATTCAAATCTTAACTCGAAGAGCTCCAACAATAACCGCCATGATGTTAGCCGTGAGGCTTCATCACTCTTCAGGGAACTTAATTAGCGACCAAACAGTCAGAAACCGCTTGCATGAAGTGAACCTTCATTCCCGAAGACCGCTACGGGTACCACCTATAGCAATGCACAATCGTAGTATTCGATATCAATGGGCTCTTGAACACAGAAATTGGGCAGAAGAACAATGGCGTTTCGTGTGCTTTTCTGATGAGTCTCGTTTTGGTATGAGACCGGATACAAGACGTATACGACACTGGAGAACCCCTGGACGCCAACAGCGATTAAAATCCTGCCAGGAAGTCCATCCTTATAGTGGTGGAACCATCATGGTATGGGCGGGTATTTGGATCGGCGGAAGAACTGAGTTGATTTGGATCAGAGGCAACCTCAACGCTCAAATTTATGCTGAGACGATTGTATCAGACGTCATCGTTCCTCTACAAGTGCAAATCGGTCCCTTATTTCAGTTAATGCATGATAATGCACGACCTCACACCGCAAGAGTTGTAAGACAGACTCTCGCCGCAGCTAACATCAATGTCCTGCCCTGGCCTGCTCAGTCGCCAGACTTGAACCCGATTGAGCATGCATGGGATATGCTACAGAGAAGAGCTCTGCCGAATATGGAGGGTATCCAGTCGCAAGAAGACCTTTTTAGGGTTCCGTACCAAAATGGTAAAAAAGGAACCCTTATGGTGCGACTTCGTCTGTCTGTCTGTCTGTCTGTCTGTCTGTCTGTCTGTCTGTCTGTCTGTCTGTCTGTCTGTCTGTCACACCTGCTTATTTCAGCAACTACTCATGCTATCGACTTGAAATTTGGAACAGTTATAAAGAATGCTTGTTCAACTTTATTGCAAATGAAAAAAATCCAAAAATATTTTTATTTTCATTGCAAAAGGGGCCGGAGTGGGGGTCCAATATTTTAAAGTGGGGTTACTAGGTCAAGTGACATATCATATGAAAGGGCTTTATCTGCACATTTCAAAATATATTTTTATTTTATTTTATGTCTTACAGTTTTCGACATATGATGAAAAATGACCAAAAAAATACCATTCCCCCCCCCTTATCTCCGAAGTTTGCGGGGCGAAAAATCTGAAATAATTAGAGTTGATAGGAATTGACCCAAATATGGCACCAAAAATAAAACGATGTTCCTAACTAGTACAGTTTTTTCAAAATCATCAAAATTCCTTCACAAACAAACTTAGTTATGCGGTCCGGATTTTTTCACTTTATACGTCCAAAAATGATACGGAACCCTCGGTGCGCGAGTACGACTCGCACTTGGCCGGTTTTTTTTTGTTGTTGCAACGAACATGGGCGGCCATTCCACAGCGTGATTTGGATGAACTCATTTTGAGTATGCCAAACCGATGTTCTTGTGTTGTTAGTGTTCGCGGTAGAAACACGGATTATTAATTGTTTAAGTTACCCAATAAAATTTTAAAGAAAACTGTTATTTCAGTCTTTTTTTCGAACTTTAATGTTAGTGGTTCAAATGTCAAAAATCCCTTTATTAGGAAAATGGCAAATTTCTTTATTAATGCAAAGGTGACTTGGTTTATCGTTACTGTGACAAACGAAAACACTTTATTTGATGAATCCTTAAAGAAAATTTTAATTAATATCAATCAGGAGAAAAGTTATTGCAAAAATATATGTTGATCCCTAGATACTTTTGATGTGTGTATTATTATGTAATATCAATAACACTAATGCCATAGTAACAGATAAGATGACTTCTATTTTCCTCATAGTCTAAGAAAGCATTTAAAACTGCACAAAGTTTTTAAATTCTGAGTCAGATTTCTTATTACTATTAGCATAAAAATTATGTGAGCTAATCATTTGTGTAAAAATTTGTCAACGCACCTCATGTCATATTTTGTTGAAGTAATTAATTAATTAATTAACTCGAATGTTGAAACATAGTTTATTCATATTCATAGGTTTATTTTCATTCTAAGTAAATTAAAAACTTTTTGTTTAGAATTACAAAAGTTTTAATGTTTCAAAATTTAGGCACTTCTGAGAGCAGATTTGCATAGTTTGAGTTTGGTTTAATTTATTAAAACTTTTGAGTTAAAAGGGTTCAAGGATTTACATGTAATGACCGGCGCATTGGACTGTGTATCTGTATACTAACATTTTTAATTAGAACTTTATCCTTTAACGTTTTTAATTGTTTAACCTTTAGTGTCCCCTCTTTAGGGCAAAGATCTATGGTGCTTTTTCACTGGCGAGGCGAGACGAGATGAGAAGAGACGAGAATATAATATTGTATGGCAAAATTTCCATTCTCTGCTTGCGCATCTTCAGTGAAAATGATTTGAATTTGTGAGAGATATCCACGCCACGTGTCTTTCTTGCTGACAGTCGGTTTCCCACGAGACTTTCGATACGCTACTACGGTCAGCGTAGGAGGAAGACCACAGAAGGTTACACGTGCGATGACACCTACGTACTTTCGACGCAATTGGTTAGTCACCCACTCTACCAATTTTGCTGATTGGTTAATTTCTTCGCCACGGCAAAGAATGATAAATATTCCACGTAAAGAAACGACACTCACTGGGGAGTGAGCCCCGCTAACTTAATATCCTCGCAACGCAACGTGCTGGCAATATTGCCCTGCCGTGATTGGCTTAGATCAGGCCAGACAATGATTACACACAAACACAAAACGT
This sequence comes from Thalpophila matura, assembly GCA_948465475.1. Taxonomy (NCBI): domain Eukaryota; kingdom Metazoa; phylum Arthropoda; class Insecta; order Lepidoptera; family Noctuidae; genus Thalpophila; species Thalpophila matura. The sequence continues at coordinate 5,045,953 of OX419187.1, read as the reverse complement.
GTGCGGATAGGCCGGTGCTCTTGTAGAAGTAGGCAATTGTATCAGTTTGTTTGTATGAAGTGTCGGGGGTGTGCCTACGACATAAGATATTCTAGCATATATCAATATATCGACGGTTGAAAGCTCAGATCATAGAAACAAGAAGATATGCCATCATAGCAAATTAGTACCGGAACAACTGATGCCACTTTTAGTATATTTTTCGACACAATTACGCGCATAATTAAGCGCTCCTTGTGAATAAAAAAGATCTCCCATGCATTTAACATTCCGCACACCCTCAATCTAACACTGTTAATCGTCACTCAACACTAGCACTAAATTAAAACACTGTATTTATACCATCGATCGTGTTCGGTTCGTCGTCAGCGCGTACGTTTTTAATATGAGCAATTTGCTCAAAATCAGGCATCAAGCTCGATAGCGCCTTGGCACATCTCCCTTGTTTCTATGATCTGAGGTTGAAAGGCTATCTTTTCAACCGTTGTATGAAAGAAGAAGATTTTAGGGTACATTAGAACGCCGATGTATTATTGAACATATTTTAGAGTCCTAAGATCGTACTATAACGTGTTATTGCTATCATTGTTCCTCTGTGAGAGAGAAATGGTTTTTTTTTAATAATTCGTTTACTACAGATATACATAAAAAATAAGTAAAATATTTAATTATACAGGACGAACCGTTTTATGCCGTTTTTGCTACGGAACTTATAGTTTGTCTTTCATCGTTTGTCTTTCATCGAACTTATAGTCTGTGTTTCATCGTTCTTTTGTTTTTGATATGCAAAATTATAGAAATAGATAACTAACATTTTAAATATTAATTGTAATAGGGGCGCATCTCGATTGATACGAAACAGTAATAGTGCTTAGATTCACATACAGAATATTAATGATCTTAGGCGTACTGCGCAGTTTATAGGCTATAGGTAGTATGTACTTGGTTGATCAATTATTTATATAACTACAGCATCAATTTACAGCATTTTAATGATATCATAGAGGATTGATGAGAAGTCATGGTTTAACTTCGAATGAAGTTGAAGACCTTGAAACAATACCGATGGGATTTAAGATTGTAAAAAAAAACTTACCTATGACATCGACAGCCTGCTCATGTGTCAACTCAAAATTTGCGCAATTTTTTTATTTTATTTATATAAGCTGTGTTGCAAGCAGTCCAATCTTTAACAGTAGGTATATCTAATTTTTTACTACTTTTACTACGTAGGTATTTCTTTTAGAGATACTTTTACAAGCAAATATTTTAGATTATATAGCCTTTTTGGATATTTACATCCATTTCCCCCATCCTTGTTCCCCCACTATGTCCTCATTAAACATCACCCTGTATCAAGGACATAGACATCAAGGACATAGACATCAAGGACATAGACATCAAGGACATAGACATCAACAAGGATTAGTCCACGTGTAACTTTTTAAAGGCACTGATATTTTAATAAGTTTACGCAAAACTTCGTCTAATTTGCCTTAGGAAAGAGTTCGAGCAGAAAATTTTCGAGCACCATTAAGAAATGAAAATAAAATGAAAATAGTTTATTTGCAAAACAGGTTTCGGTAGTTAATATGTTTTAAAAACTAGGGGCTGTAATATCAATCGTAGTTTAAACCACAGTTTAAAGAGAGTTTAATCTCCCGTTTTTGACTGTATATTTGGGTTTTTGTATTAGAAAACAATTGAAGACGGGAGATTAAACTCTCTTCGGTGGTTAAGCTATGATTGATCTTACGGCCCTAAGCTGTCGGTCGGCTATAAATTTAACGTACCTACGTGTTTTTTTTTCAACTTAAGTATCTTCTACATATAATTAAGCTATATTTAACTTGAAAATTGGCACAAGACATGGTACTAATTCGAATACAGTTCGATCAGGGAACCACATTTAATTGCCACCGTCCAAACATCACACCCATTTAGTCTCAACCGATTTCCCGTTCATGCATGTTTTAGCTACAAAAATCGCCAACAGGTTGGTCGGGGTCGAACCGACAGCGAATCTAGTTAGCGGCTACCCACCGAATAAAATTACCAGCCATGTGCTATAAACTAGCGTTTAGAAGAGACTGGTAAGGTATTCAGTATGTTATATTTTTGTTGACGAAGGATGAGTAAGTTCGCTCCAAGGAGGTTGCATATTACATCTGGAGTGCCTACTGTGTTTAAAAAAAGTTATGAAAAACAAGCTTTATGCCTCAGATATAAAGTTTATTTTCTATTACTAATAAATTTAAGAAAAAAATGGTCCTAGAAAATAACACTAATACGTGTGGTGTCCTTTTCTATTACATAGATGTGTACGTATTACATAATATGTGCGAGAGGGATACCACTATGAATAAGTTCTCCAGACTGACATTTGGACACTTTTCAGTTGTACAATAGTGCCAATCAAATCCATGGTTCGCCCATATTCTTAGTTATTTTAGGACAATATCCTCGGCGCCACCTCACTAGAACAAATCATTCGATTTGGAACATCAAGTTTTGTTGCTAGCTTTCAAGCTACGAGTATCTTGTGAAGTAACAGCTAATGACACACTTAAATATTGACTTAATAAAATAATTATCTTGTGCTAAAATAACGATAACATAAGGAATAACGAGACCATTAATAATTTAATTAGGCTTCTCAACTCATATTACTTTGATCGTTTGACGGTTCGATTTAATACTCATTCGTTTACTCGATACAGGCATAAATATCAATAAAACATAATTGATATTCGCCCAACACTACCGAAAGGTCACGCTGACATTTTTATACTCTGTCTTACTTGCAATGTCAACCTACGCGCGATCGTATTTTGTTACCCATCTCCGAACACCTGACCACTGATCATTTTATCCGTTTTCGTAAGAAAAATAAGTAAAATTAAACTCGAGATGATATTATTGCCATAGATTAAAATGATTAGCCTCCACTGCGCCTCGACTTATAACCTTTTCTTGTACTTACTAATTTTATTTTATTTAGTTTTAAATGCGTTTGAAGTAAAATTCTAGTTCTTTGAGTCAAGGAAAAAAATTGTTCACAAAAATAAGATTTAGAAGGTAGAAAAACCTAAAAAAACGGCTTTTTCAGATATTACATGGATAATATTATTATTAGATGTAGCTGTCACAAAGTTCACTAAAGGCAAACATCAGAATGTTCTCTGAAAATCTTTCACAGTTACGTCATAACACGTCTCGGTGTAGACATAATTCAAGATCACTCGAAAGGCGACGACCTGTGAAGTTCTCTATTGTACCGAAGTCCCTTTCAAGCGAGGCCCCACGAAAAGCTAAGACTTGAGTAAAACTTTTTCCAAGTCTATACCTACTTGTTTTCAAATACTTTTACTACGATTCCAAATGATAATAATTATAATTAATGTTATGGCCGACGTTTACAATCGAGTTTTTCATCTAAGGGCCAGTTGTATCAGCTTACGGTTACGCATCTGTAATCGTCAAATATGGAAGTTTGTACAAAAAATTCATAGAAACTTAACGATAAGGAACCGTCTTACGAATCAGATGGTTTGAAACAAGCCACCCTCATTTGCACAAAACTTGAGATCTAATCCAATTTAAAGTTTTTCCAGTTATTCAGTGCCTTTTTAGGGTTCCGTAAACAAAAAGAAAAACGGAACCCTTATAGGATCACTTTATCGTCCATCTAAGGTAAGAACCTGAGGTAAGAACCTTAACGGGTGGAGGCATCTGCTCATAGATGGCGCCACTAATAAAAGTATGTAATATGGCATCTTGATCATAAATGGCGCTTTTGCATATTTCGGGCGCAAGTCCTACTCGCAGTTGTAATATTCAACTTGAACCATTATTACAATTTATTCAATGTAATATTACTAGATAGGTTCGATGCGATAAAAGCTATTGTTCATTGTCACATAAACATCATAGGAAACGCCTAGACAAAGGCATGCCTATGACTAGACTACAGGCGTCGACCTGTAAAGAATTCCATTGTGTGAAGTGTCTTTCAGACAAGGTGCTACTGACTACGTAAAGTTAGGAATCAGTTATATTATAACTAACTTATGAAGATGTATTTTGATAGGACGTAGAAGTAATATTATGGTGGTGGACTTTAAATAGTCGATAATAATATAAAAGGTATTTTTTTTATCAAAAAGCAAGATACAGCTCTCATTTTCTGTATAAATTTAACATTTTTATGCAAAAACTATTCATTTGACTGACAACATCAAACTACATAAGATTTCTCAAAGAGTTATGGACTAAAACAGCAGCTACTTCGCATAAAACCAAGTATAGGGCTTAAGCGGAGTTCTTCAAGTTACTTAGTAAAACTCGTCAATAAACCGAGTATGAAATATAGCACCCAATGAAACTATAAAGAGCCTATTTCAAAGAAAAGCAAGAAGCATAGGCAAAGCATTTTCCAATTTCCTTTAGACAATCGGAATGCTAAAAGACAAAACAAGTCTAGTAGCAACAAAGAATGGGGACGTTTGCAAACAAAGCAATTCGCGAAGCTAGCTGGAAATTGCTTAGGTCTTGTAAAAGAGGACCGACGACTGGGCGACTACACGCTTCAAGACAACTTGATATAAAATCTTTTTAAACATCTTTACAAAAAAGTTTTATATCTGTCTTTTAAGTTGGTACTACTTGACTGGCCGTTGTCAAAAGTGTTCGAGTTTCAAACGCAATTGATTTTCTTTTTTTTTTAATGTTGAAACATATGATAACTCTTTCTTTGTTTATGTGAGGTATGCAAACTAGCGTAAAGACGTTAACGGTTGTAAACTATAATTTCGACATACTTACTTGTAATTATAATTTATTTTGTCTAAAGAAGTACCAACATCACATCCATTCTCTCACAAGTTTTATCACAAGAAAATGGAAAATTAACATTTCAAAATTGTATGTTACAGCGCAAACGGCAAACCCCTTGAGTCCCATAACTTAGCGGTACCAAACAAGATGTAAGCGGATTTTTGCCGCTAGTCATTTTAACTCATAAACATTTTGTTGCCCTCATAAATAATTGAAAATGCAGTACATAATCGTCATTTTTACGATTTTCTGTTTTTACGAAATTAAATCATATCAAGTGTGATATGATTTCATTTTCGATAAAAACAGATCTATAAGTCCTAGATTTTTTTTTTTAAATCTTTTTCGAACTTTTTCAAAGATCAAGGAAAATGCAGCATTTGTGTGAAAATTGACTGATAAACGCCTTTTTCTAGAAACCGCCATTTTGCAAGTACTGCATTTGCTATTACGAGAGCAGATTACATCACGTAACTCCATAAAATCAAGGACAGTATCACATTAACTAAGTACCAATACCGGACAGATGGCGTCCGAACACGTGTCGGTAAAATTTGTCGTAAACTGTGATAGCGAAAGTTGCGAGACGCTCATTAAACTTGGGTTATTGATACTAAGTAACGTTCGATGGGGATCGGTTAGTGGTGGCACTCGGACACGCGGCTTTGACGAAAAATATCATAGATAGTTAAATGTTGATTTTTTTCGTGATTTCAAGGTTCTGATCACCCTTCTTTAATAAGAGATTTTCAAAAACAATGACGCATCATTGTTTTTGAAATTCTCTTACTCATATAAATATTTACATTAAATAAGCATAACATGGCTTTACCATGTTTGAATTCGCAAAAATATACATTCTACGTGTGGATGACCGAGGTGTGATGTTTGAGGTTGTATTATGGATCTAGGTTAGGAATACTGCCTGGCCTGTCAAAATATGATGTAAACGATTCTTAATAAATCTTTGCATATTAATTAGAACTAACTGCAATCAACAATTAATTTGCGAAGCATAGTATCATGAAAACTCCTGACATGAGGCTCATGTAGACATAGAAAGGGACTTAAAAAACAAAATACGACTACACAAAACACGTGAATAAACACAACGAACAAAAAAACAAATATACATTACTTTTGCCTCTCGTACGATACTAATGAAGAATTATGCGCACTAAATCACAATCATATTTTTTTGTAATCACACTTATAAATGCGAAAGTTTGTGTGCGTGTGTTTGTTACTCCTCACGCTGAAACAGCTCGACGTATTTAGATTAAATTTTACAAGAAGGTAGCCTGGGACCTGGAAAAAAACATCGGTTACTTTTCATCAATTTTCACGCAGACTAATAAAATTTTACAAAAAGGTAGCCTGGGACCTGGAAAAAAACATCGGTTACTTTTCATCAATTTTCACGCAGACTAAGTTGCGGGTAGGTAACACCTAGTATATTCATATACCTTTTATACGCTTTCAGGAACTCTATTTATACCAGTTTACACCGCATGTACACTCGACGCCATTGACGGTCGACCACTTTTCACCCTTATTATAAGAACATAAGGGTGAAAAGTGGTCGACCGTCAATGGCGTCGAGTGTACATGTAAACTGCTTCAAACCAGGTCTCACGTTAGTCTTAGGTATTAAATACCTTATATTGGTACGAAATGGTGTGAAACAAGCAAGAACCAAGTATTAACCATTGCATTTTACATTTTATATCTGAGGTGATTGCGACTGTCTAGTTTATACACATTATTGTTTTAGTTATAAGTACAAAGTTTTTGCACGCCAAATGGTAGAATGTACTTGGAACCAAAGTTCTTTGTAACAACTCACCTGTATACCTACATTCTATGCAAATAAATTTATTATATTCTATTCTATTCTATAAAAGGACAATATAAGGTGTCAAAGAACCTGTCTTCTTTATTGTTTAAAATACAGTAAGTCTAGGGTTTAAAGTTTGACGGATCATTTTGTGAAAGTAGCAGTTTTAATTTGCTTGCATCAAACAGTTGTTTGATGCAAGCAAATTAAAGTAAAACATAATTATTAAAACTTGAAAAATATTATATTTTTAAATGTCAATATCTTCTAGGTAAAATAAGTAACAATTTCCTTGGCATATTTCCAATCTAACTAAATGGGTTTTAATATTCTTTTTGGTATTAATCTTGAGTGTATTGTGTGACAAGATATTTCAATGATGGGTCACTGGATACGACTGCGTATGAAGCCAGTGTCACAGCTTAGCACCAGTCGTCAGCGGTTTACTAACATTAGGTGAAGATCTTGTTTAGTACTAACTCTATGTTGAGAAGTATCACGTTGGTCAGAAATAAAGATTTATTTATTACAAAATGTTTAAAATCCCGGCAAATATATTAACATGACACAGCTATTCGCACGAGCGCACCCTTATCGATTTCGACATCCGTTAAGAGGGTGTTCCACAAACGTCAGAAATTGATATCGGAAATTTTTAACATCGTTTCCTACACTTCGTTCGTTCTTCGGCTTGTTGCTGATGTTATAAATGTTTTATGACAAACCAGCTGTGCCTACAACTTCGTATAAAAGTCGGAAAACAACACATTGTCGTTATTTTCTATGTTAATTTATAAGAGATTTCAAAAACCAACTGACGCGGGCGGGATTTGAGCCCGCGACCTGTACCAAACCTTGGTGTTGCTCTAACCAATGAACTACCGCATCCCGGCTGCATCAGTTGGAAATCTCTTTTGAATACGCCTCTTATGAGCGTTGGTAATAGTATTGCATACTATACATTATTTTCTTCATACAAACTTTACCACCTCGTATTACCCCTTTAGCTTTAAAAATACCTTTAGTGCACCTTTAGGGTATCTACTGATAGAATTTTCCTCCAAATTTGAAGTCTCTAGATCCACTGGTTTTGGCTTTTCCAATCATTGTACTGTTTTGTAGGTATGAAAAATAGATTAACTCCCAATTAAAATCATATACGAGTAGAGTATTAAAAGAAAACAGACCAAAAATACTGAGTTCAAAAGCATTCCACTGTCGGGCAAAGAGCTATGCTTTAAAACATTAGTCGATTTTTTTTCTCAAAATCCTGTTGAGCAAATAATGCATATGTGCATTATTTGCTCAACGAGAATAGTTTTAAAGTTGTCTCGCTGTCCCCCAGTGGTGGCCAGACAAAGTGGTGGACATCGGGAATAATCGATTTTTAGTACTTTTCGCTACTTCATATAGTTTCCGATTTGGCCATCCATGCATACTTCTAAAATTTACCTCGTTTACTATACTTATAATTATATCAGTCAGTTTGATAAGTAAGCATAACTTTCCTCTTCATAATTTAATATTAATAAGTATTAATATTAATAATAGTATTATTTCTTTCCTCGGCCTTTTTGCTGTTTTACTTTATACAAAGTTTGTTTAGCGTTTCACGGTTCAAGAAAGAGTTTCAAAGCTTGAGGTTTTCTTTACTTTTATGTTGAGTGTAAGTACCGCATATTTTCCTTTTAAATTCATACTTTGTTTAAAGTTTCTCGGTTTTGTTAATTTTACATAATACTACGCAGCTAGCTTATTTTCTTTATAACCAGCCACGGAAAGTTTTGGTTAAGAGAAAAATTAAATAACGAGGGAAAATTGTAGGCACTATCAGCAGAAAATATAAGTAATCAGAAGGAGATGACATTATTTTTTTATTAAAAACCTACCTCTATTTTCCAAACTAATTTAAAATGTCGACTAATAAATGGAACCCACTTCCACTGTCTTCTTGAAGACAGAAAGCGTTCTTCAAATCTTGATGTAGCAAGGAGAAGCTCATAAAATTTGCACACGGATCCGAATTCGAACATGGAATACCCTTTAAGCAGAATCAGCATACAAATTGAAATTCAGAAGGTATACTTTGCATGCTTTAGAATTGGACAATCGATATCAGTAATATACCTAGATAACCTTTAATCCTTATATAAGGTACTTTCAAAGTTTATAATAATAATAGTATAAATTCTGATGGTCTTCATAATTTCGGAGATGCAGACTCATTGCTCGCAAGTAGTAGTTTACACATCGTATATGCAAGGACCTGTAAACAATATTATTGTTTTTCAGGTACACAATTCTTTGTGTCCGATCCAGATTAATTACTCGCAAGTGTATTTTTTAGTAGAGTCTAGCACTAATTTTTGATTCCAGTCACAAGGTATTATGTACAAAATTGTTAACAAACAAACGGACCAGAAAATGTGTCATTCGTACAGTATCGGGTAATCCTTTTAACATTTACATTTATTTATAGTGTGGTCGATACTTTACATCGTAAATATTCAGAACCTTTGAGTGATTTCAGACGCAATTATTTGAATTTCTCTCACGAAACTCTTTCGTTTGTTTGACAGAATACTTTTTAGATTAAATTCCAAATTATTCGGACTCCTAAATAAACTGCGTTACATAAAGGTAACATTAAACTTTTAGTTATTTCAATTAACATTTTCCTGGCAATGTTTTGGCTAAGTGGAACGGAATTACAAAGTTTTCGATAACGATGCTATACTATGATAATGTAGGCGTAACAACCTGGATAAAGTATATACGTAAATAAATAAGTACTATTCATTCTAATAAATAAAATATAAATAATTAAGAAATGCCATTTTATAATGTGCTGGAAAACCACACATCGCTTGACATACAAATAAACAGAACGATCTCATTAATATGATAATGAGAACTCCAACACTGCTCCAGAAATGTTTCCTAGATCTGAGCGCGCATTTTAATTAAATTCTTCATAAAAACTACATGAGAGAGCGTGTATCGTGCCAATTCAATTTCAGACGAAATTTCGTTTGTTTCCTGTTCCTAGGAATGTAAGCTAAAGCTTAAAATTAAATGTATGTTAGATTGTAGATTAGGTACTGATAATTTTCTATTTATCACATTTTCCAGGAAGTATTTAATAAGGTTATTATTATCGATGACCATCAGATACATTACTCCTTACTATTGTCAGAACTAAAACTACCAGACTCAAAATTCCGGACATATTCCCAATGCTACGGGCTAGTCACTTGAGCCGTAGGTCGCAGCCGTAGCATTTATCCGTAGCGCGTAGCCGTAGCAAGATCGTAGCACCCGGTAATAGAGACAGAGCTAAGTAAACTTTGAAACTTGTGGTGGATGGAAATGGATCTGTAGTATTTTTCTTATTTTCTTATTCATTAGACAATGGCGGTAGATGTTTCGCTCTTTATTTAATTCATAATGATAAATTAACGATACTGACTTTCAGCGAATACAAAGCTAATAAATCAGGTTAACATTTATCCATTATCCAACAAAGCTGTACTTTAACAATTAATTACTCTAACTATCCCATTACTATTTCAAGAATTGCTATGTAACGCCAACTATTGCAATTATTAATGTAACGTACCTACTGAAATTATTTATGAATTTGTTATTACTGAAACAATTCGAATTTTCCCTAATATGCGTGGATACACTTTAGCAATTTGCATATCATCCTCATTTTGGATAGTCATTTGAATAATTGTTTAATACCAACCCGTTGTGGAAATGCATTCATTCGGATATATTCTGATTTATAAGCACCAAAAACGGTGAACGGAATTTTTAAGCTTTTTTTTTCAGTTAATCGTGTTGAAACAGTAACGATTGAGCGCATAAAATATGCTAGATTTTTTAACTGTAGTACGTCACATTTTTTTTTATAAGTTTTAAATATAAATATAAATTACAACCATTTTTGGTCTCTTTATTGAGCTAAGCGAGAGAAAGACTTGAAGTGAAGATAAAACAAACAAAAAATGCGATTATGCATGAAATGTCACAGTTTCACAAAACTATAGTTCAAAAACTTTGTTATTTTAAATACAACTTCAAGGCGATAACATTAGTAGTTGCTGAAATAAGCAGCTGTGACAGACAGACGAAACGCACCCAAGGGTTCGTTTTTACCATTTTGGTACGGAACCCTAAAAACAACTGTTCCATACAAAAATCTCCATTTCACTCGACAAAATGTAAGGACAGTCGATTTTTTTTTTCGTGATTGATTGGTCCCGTAATAAATTTATAGTATCGAATACCTACTGATCCTTCAAAATGACCCTCGTTCAAACTGATTCACCCAGAAACCACCCATTGTTGAATATTTTATAAGTGCCTATCTCTTTATTATATTTTAAACCTTCACTATGCGAGAGCAAAACTATTCAAATCCCCAACTAATTTATATTTAGATGTATGCGATCTTTTAATTAGAAACACGTTCGCAATTTTGCATTTTAAACCACATAATACGCTACTTAAAAGTAGCAAGACAACATTATGTATATTTTATGGGCTACTCTCAATTTACATAGGAGGAATCCTAGCCGGATATCATAGCCCACAGGCCTTCTGAAATCCAACGCCTAAGCCCTGAAAGTTACACTAAGCCGCTGCGGGAAGTGAAACTTTGTAATTTGATAATATATTATGTTAATTTCGATGTAGACAAAAGTAAAAAAAAATAAACGAAGACTTTGCAACTAATTTATTATGATGTACGTAAATTGTATGTAAATTGTAAATATTGAAAAAAATTGTAATGAAAAAAAAAAATCCAAATAATTGATTGGTAAATTATTTAATAAATTTTCAACATGACCAATAAAAACGATTTGAATTCAAGAATATAATATGTACACTCGACGCCATTTACGGTCGACCACTTTTCGCCCTTATTACTAAGAACATAAGGGTGAAAAATGGTCGACCGTAAATGGCGTCGAGTGTACATATTATATTCTTGAATTCAAATCATTTTTATTGGTCATGTTGAAAATTTATTAAATAATTTACCAATCAATTATTTGGATTTATTTTTTTCAATTTTTACAATTACAATTTTTTTTTGCAATATATTCTAGACCACTCTATAATTAATGAAAGAATCATAATTATGTAGAGTACCTATTATGTAACTATAACTACATTATGTTTTAGCAAACATCCGTATTGCATTTAGAATAAACTGGATTCCAAAACTCATTCAAACTACGGTACCTAACATGATATTTTGTGGTAAGGTATAGACCGCAATAGTGCCTGAGTTGTGATAGGTTATTGACCTACGATATTGACTGACCTAGAAATCCAATCAAGTAACATTCGTTACCAATATTCTAAACAGGTTGCTGGTTGCTCTCGACTATTAATAGAACACTGCATCGCTTTCTAGGGTTGTCATAATTGGAAAATTAAATTGTAGTTTTTAAACTTTCGCGAATTGTACACATGTTTTCAATTATATCGGGACTTTTCGCGCACAAATATAATCAAAATATAAGCATTTTGACTAACCTCGACGTTTCGATCAAGTTGCATTGACCGTGGTCACGAGAAGACTTCTCAGTCTTCTCGTGACCACGGTCAATGCAACTTGATGGAAAATTAAATGTCAATAGACAAGGAAGGTAAGTAACAGTTTAGTTTCATATTATTATTCTGGAACTAGCTGTGCCCTGCCGTTCACCCCCGTTGCTCGGCTCCTTAGAGTCATAGCGTGATGTTAAATAGCCTATACTATTCCTCATGAATTTTGCTATCATATACAATTTTTTTTTTTAATCCAACTGGTAGTTCCAGAGATTCGTTCGTTCAAACAAACAAACTCTTCAGCTTTATAATACTAGTATAGACTATATAGAGGAGTATAAATTATATGTACTTACTTTATAATATATCAATAGGATATAACGAGCAATGTCACGAAATTACATTGACCATCTTGTTCATATTAATTTCCTGTAGTCAAACATGTGCCAACCCCACAAATTAACCCCGCGTTCTGGCATCCATTATGAGAAAAATCCTTTTTTATTAACCGTTTGTACGATAGTTCATTTCACCAGCTTTATAAGGCCCTAGTAGTGGCTCGTGACTTCGCTCGCGTGGAAATTACAAATCTATCCCACGGGAACCGTACATTTTTCCGGGTTAAAAAGTAACTTAAGTGCTATTTCAGATTATAATCTATCTCTGTGCTAAATTTCATCCAGATTCGTTCAGCCGTTCTGGCGTATATAATTATGTTAGTCCCTTTTTGTTAGGACATTTGCCCGCAATCGATTTCTTGACAGGCGCTTGCGGTAGGTACCCATATCGCCTTCTCAGGTTTATGGCATAGTTACACTTTCCACCTTATAAATATAAAAACGCAATATCAAAGGAAATTATACGTATTTATTTAGGTTATTATAATATTCTTAGTTTTTTACCTCACATCTATTTATCTTAAATCTTCAACATTTTATTTTTCCGTTGTCTTGAGTTATCCCTCGGGGTATAATCTAAACAAAGCAGTACAACCTTTGGATACGCAACATTTTGATAAAGATATTCTTATATTCTAGGGTTCTTTGTAGATATTACGAGATTTTATCGGGAATTTTTTAGAAGGTTCTGTAGTTTATTCTACTGGTTAGTCCAATTTTCGGAGAGGCATATAAATGTCAAGACCGCCTAGTGAATTACAAAAGGCGGAGGTTTTAGACAATAGAATTTATAGCTACGTTATACCACGTAACTATATCAAAATTATATGCGTGGTCATATTATTTGGACTCATAGTCAGAGCAACATTTGATCAAACCAAAATACGGATTTTTTTGACTCTCCATACCAATAAAGTTGATCGGACCAATTCGTATAGAGTCGAAAAATGTTTGGATGTTTTTTTAATCGATCTATTGCTCAGAATAAGTCCAAACAACCCGTTTAAATAAAGGACCACGAATCTCTCTTACACTTTGTATATTAGCGTTTGAAAGATGGCTACATACTAAATCAGATCTTTTTGAAAAGAAAACGTAAGGGATTTTGATAAACTTACCAATTTACAATACAGTTAGGGTGAGAAATCAATACGCTCATTCTGTTATCAGAAACCTACAAGACGACTGGTTAAACGAGAAACATATTGAAAGAGGGTTTAAAGCATCCGAATCTCGTTGGATTTACTACAAGATAAATCCTGCAATCGTGTGAAATAAAATAACCTGACGTTCCTGATACAGAGTGATATATTTTTTTATTTGAAACTGATTAGCAGAATAACATTATTATTCAATTCAAAATCTAATCTCAGTTCAGTCAACTGCCAGTCTTGGTCACCCTGCAATTAAAATTTAAAATTTAAGTTTTCACTATTTCTACATGGGTTTGAATACAAATCAGGATAAACATTCACAATTTAGGTACCATTTACTTCTATTAAATTCCAATAAGACTATGTAGTCTTATTGGAATTTAATAGAAGTTAATGGTACCTAAAATAACCTAATTGGTCAAATCAAATCAAATAAGTTTATTTGTGTACACAGGTAAATAAGTTGTTACAATATAGAATTTCAATGTACCTCTGTGTCCTGCCACAGACGGCATACAAATATTGCACGTTTTTTTTTTAATTACAAAACCTTAAGTCTAAATATTAGGTATAAAGCTATGTATTGTTTTATACATATAATTACTGATTATATCTAAGAGTTATTATGTACCTACATTAAAATTACAGACTAGACTGGAAACTAATAAAGATACTACTATTGATAAACATACTTACTAAGTTAATACATTATTTTAAATACAAAATGTTATGCTGATAATTAGTAGTGGTATAGTCGGATAGAAACTCATTAATTGAGTAATATGTTTTATTAACCAAAAATATTTTAAGTTCTTTTTTGAACAATCTTAGGTCACTAATGCTTCTTAACGATTCAGGGATTTTGTTATAGACTTTTGGAGCCATACCGAGAATATTTTTATCAATGCTGTGGTATGAGTAGATGATTGTATTTTGTTACGGTGGATGGCGCCGGTTGGACAACCTTTGAAATGATTCTGGATGAGATTTTACAAACACTGCTAATTCAAATATATAAAGAGATGGTAATGTAAGAATGTTTAAATCTTTGAAGTGAGGTCTGCAACTATTAGGTAATCGTAAATGACATATTGCCCGAACACATTTCTTCTGTGCCTTAAATGCTTCTTCTCTTTCATTTGAATTGCCCCAGAAAATGATAGCGTATCTTAAAATGGATGATACATAGGCATTATAAGCTGTAAGTACTGCTTTTAGACTTACGACTTTGGAGAGCATATATAACGCATAAGAAAATTTGTTCAGTTTCTTACAGATGGAATCAATTTGTGATTTCCACGTCATGTCATGATCTATCCACACTCCTAAAAATTTTGTGGAAAGAACCTCATCTATTTTTTCATTTTTATAATTAACATTTATGTTGTGTACGGTACCTAATAATTTGAAAGCTTTCAAATAACGCATTTGATCACAAAACTTCAATGATCACTCACAATCTGGTAAAAGCTAGGAATCTGCCCAAGATAGTTGATGGAGACAATGTGGGAGAGGCTCTTTGTGTGTGCGACATCTTCGATAGGATTGTAAGGTTCAGAAATTCGGTTGATTCCGTTTGGGGCAAGTTATAGCCGAAGTGTTTGATGTTTTGGTTTTTAACAGGTTAAAGCCATGCATGTTAATCTTTTATTTTATTTATTAACAGGCTTGCGGTTGACCGTAATCTCGCCTAATGTTGAGCGATGATGCGGTCTACGATGAAGCACGCTTACCTAGGAAACCAATTCACTCGCGACTTGAAGCTAATTGTTGAATATTTTTTGAATCTCAACTGTCTCGAACCGTGACTAATTTTAAAATTTCCAACCAAAAAATGTTTAAAACCAACCATTTACCATAATTTTCGTCTCCAAAAGTGATTCTAGATTAAACCAGCACATGTAGACATCCATATACACAAAGTTTAATATCTTCCTAACAAATTATTCCGCTCCTCAACGACAGAATTCGCTCGTCTCTTGTACTTTGAGCTCGTAACGTGTGCACAGTCGCCGTAAGCGACTCGTCTGGTTTAATTAAACTCTCAACTCTGGCTGAAGGCAATACAACTGTAATTAGATCGCTGCTACTTAGCATTTCAATTACGCCGCTACTATGATTTTATATTAATACTAAACTTAGTTGCCGAGGAGGAATATGAGAGTTTTATTAATAGGGATACTTGGAGAGCTTGGGAACTTAGTAAGTTGTTGTTGCCAGGGAAACGAGAGAGAAGGATTACGAATATACAAAGTTAATGTAGGGAATATTATAAGTTTTTTGAGAACATAATGTTTTCGCTGACGGTCAGCGCGACTCTGAAATCACCCTAAATACAATGCTATTGAAAACATTGTTCTTTTTTCGTAATTTTATTTTTGCTGGTTTATACCTATTACTAGCTAAATCGATGTATATTTAGCAACACCTTCTATAAACCAGTCAAGAATTTTGTAGTCCAGCCTTTGACTCATCAAGCTACAATACCTTTGATTCTAGAATCTTCAGCGCTTCTCAAACTATTCAGTAGAGTTTCCTTTAAACCGTGGAATTTAAGGTCTTGATTAGCTCGCGGTACCACGCCGCTGCCAACGTGTAAAGTGTACTTAATCCACCACATGTTTTGGCTAACCCTCTTGAAGATAGGCTACTTACTCTGGCGGGAGTCCAACGAGTCATTTTAATAGGAAGCTAAAAATATAAGAAGAAAATTATAATAAGAAAGATTGGATAATTAGTCATGTAAACTCATTATAAGTGGAACGAACGAATGAACGAGTGAACGAATCTCGACGACATCTCATATATGTTAAAATCCATCAAAGAGTTCCAAAAGAAATAGACATACATACATACACTCAAAAAACATTACCCTCCTTCAAAAAATATAATAAGTTTCCTGATCAATATGCTATATTAAACGGTTCATTATTATGTTGGCAGTGTTCCATTTCTGTTAGTGGTTCAAATTGTTTATGTGATACATTGCAGTTCCGAAACAAATTGTGTCCAAACGGTTGTTGTTTATAACAACTTTGGAATGTTACTGTTTTTTGTTTGAAATTCAGTATTAAAAAAAAATGATCACCTGTTCTGTTCCTGTGAGAAGTGGAAAAAAATGTAAGGAGGTCCAAGAATGGGATGTAAAGGTCGATTTAAACAAAACAAACTAAGGCCCGTATTCCAGAACGATACTCGAGCACCGATCTCTGCTTGGGCATAGATTTCAACCAATCAAATGGCTTTAAATCTATGCTCAAGCAGAGATCTGTGCTCGAGCATCGTTCTGTAATACGGGCCTACGAGCTAGAGTAGAACAAGAGCATTTTTTCTTGATCTTTTAGTATAATTGAAAGCTCGTTTTCAACGTTAACACCAAAATATCAACGAGCAAAAATGAGAACCAAGAACTAGAATAAAATTCTTGCACAATAGAACAACGAAAGAATGCTCTAAGTCTGTTTACACTAAAATAATTTGATAGAGTGGGGATAGAATGAGCATTCGCTTGTCTGATGTTAATCGGCCTTTAGGCTAACAAAAAAACCGTAAATTGAAAAAAAATATATATAATAATTTCCATTATGAAATTCTGAGTCTGTAGCAATCCGGAGTCCAATCTCTTTCCTTTTCTCGTGTCGGCATGGGCTATACAACAATAGCTCATGTTGTAAAAAGGCTTTGCATAATTACTTGTAGGGGTGCCCAATCGTGGATTATACTCTTATGCCGCGTATATGTCTGTCTGTTTCTATAGGCTACTCTCAGAAACTCATATAGCTATTTTAATACGGTTTTCACTAGTAGATATACTGATTCACGAGGAAGGTTTGTGTATGTAATTTATAGATATTTTGTGCAAATTGACTGAGCTATAATGGTGTTTGTCGACTAAGACATAAAAAACGTAGGTACCTCTTGAGAGCTTTTCTGTCGTGCGCTGCTTAAATCGTACAAGTCGTATGAAAGTAATGTCTGGAGGAAAAGGTCCTCTTAAATACCTAGATCTAAAAAACGGTCCTTGACACTATTTCTACATATTATTAAAACATACTCGCAGTAACAAATTGAATTGCTTGCACGATGCACAGTAAAAAACTTCAATTTAAGTGAGTCATTTGAGTAACATAATACTAATTTTTATCGAATTAAATATGATCATAGTTTTCTACATTTCATATCTATTAAAACAGTTCATATCCCAAACCTTTAGTTTTTATAAGTGTGTTTTTTGAACCCAAAAATATGAGATTTTGCGCGTGACGGACGGTCACCCGCCGCGCCTGTATAAGCCGAGCGGTGGAGCGCGCAAATTCCATAATTTGACTTTCAAACTGATCAACTGAACAGTGCTACCCGTGCGAAACCGGGGCGGGTCGCTAGTTATATTTATACATTTATCCAAAAACTCGATCGTCTATTATTTTTATTTTTCCGTTTTACCATTAATTTGTACAGACAATTATAGTATCTAATTGTATTCCTTTGTAAAATCTTAGGTACTCTATTTCGGTACAGCCTTGACCTTATCATTCCTGCGAATTCAAACAATAATTCAATTAACAAGCAGCCCGTTTAGACTTGTGATTATTCCAAGCGGCGGTCTATAAATCAAGACCGCTAAGTACTGACACTAAACTTGGGTTTATACAGCGGTGATATATTTGTGTTTGGTTACACTGGTATATCTAATAACTGCGTAGTATGTTTAAGATCACAATAATTATATGAAAATATTTGGTGTTACTCTAGCAAAGATGTAGGTACCTATATGTATGTATAACCATGTGGAGGTATAGGTAACTAAATGGGGGAAATAGGGAAATTGTTTTTGAGCTCAATTCACATGTGCGGTATTTCCAAACCATTTTTTTACTATTAATAAATTAACCAGTAGATATATTAAAAAAAAACCGGCCAAGTGCGAGTCGTACTCGCGCACCGAGGGTTCCGTATCATATTTGGACGTATAAAGTGAAAATTCCGGACCGCATAACTAAGTTTGTTTGTGAAGGTATTTTGATGATTTTGAAAAAACTGTACTAGTTAGGAACATCGTTTTATTTTTGGTGCCATATTTGGGTCAATTCCTATCAACCCTAATTATTTGAGATTTTTCGCCCCGCAACTTCGGAGATAAGGGGGGGGGAATGGTATTTTTAACCGACTTCCAAAAAGGAGGAGGTTCTGCATTCGGTTGGCGATTACTCCGTGGTCTATGAGCCGATTTACGTGATTCTTTTTTCATATGGTAGAAGAAGCTCGCGAGGTGGTCCCATAAAAATTTTATTAACTTTGGTTGAGTAGATTTTTAACCAGGTGTAATAAACGGTATTTTTGGTGTATCTCGATGACATCATGACAATGATGAAAAAGTGATATTGTGTAAGTACATGAATTCCTGAATGCAATCGATCTCGATATTATACATACATAACATCACGCCGGTATTTCCCGCAAGGTTAGACAGAGGTGTATAGTACACACAATTTTTTTATGCTTAAGTCGCATTTGATAGAAGGCTAGGGAGCGAGCCTATTGCTATTATAAACTGAATTTAGGGTTCTGTACCAAAATGGTAAAAAAGGAACCCTTATGGTGCGCCTGTCTGTCTGTCTGTCTGTCTGTCTGTCTGTCTGTCTGTCTGTCACACCTGCTTATATCAGCAACTACTAATGCTATCGACTCGAAATTTGGAACATTTATAAAAAATGCTTGCCAAACTTTATTAAAAATGAAAAAAGTCATAAAATGTTTTTATTTTCATTGCAAAAGGGGCCGGAGTGGGGGTCCGAAATTTCAAAGTAGGGTTACTAGGTCAAATGACATATCATATGAAAGGGCTTGATCTGCACATTTTAAAATATATTTTCATTTTATTTTATGTCTCACTGTTTTCGACATATGATGAAAAATGTCTGAAAAAATACCATTCCCCCCCCCTTATCTCCGAAGTTTGCAGAGCGAAAAATCTGAAATAATTAGAGTTGATAGGAATTGCCGAATTGACCCAAATATTGCACCAAAAATAAAACGATGTTCCTAACTAGTGCAGTTTTTTTTAAATCATCATAATTCCTTCACAAACAAACTTAGTTATACGGTCCGGTTTTTTTCACTTTATAAGTCCAAAACCGATACGGAACCCTCGGTGCGCGAGTACGACTCACACTTGGCCGGTTTTTTTGTTTACTGAAACGCTCTTATCCACCAACATCTATGAATATACTTAAGTACCTATTTAAATTCGTGGAAGTAATCGATCTCGGTAAAAGTAGGTACATACAAAATGTGTAGCAAATACATAAATGATTTTATGATACTTTATTGTAATTATTAACAACAATAAAATGGTTACACAGGTTACACTACACTAAAAAGATAAAAATAAAAACAGGTTTAAAAAAAAACCGACTTCCAAAAACTACACTAAAAACTATGAAATAAAAATGTTAAACTTCCATAAATAAAAATCTAAATGTACCTATATTGAAGTCGGCGGGGCCTAGCATGAAAATAAGCACCATTGTAGATTAAGGAGGATTGAAAGGAAATGTTAATTTGTCGAGGCGCAAAGCAAGCTGCACGTGCACACACTGCGCACGTTCTTCCTGTTCAAAGGCTGAGAGGTAAAAACCTGAAGAAGAGGCCCCGCCGACTTCAATATACATTTAGATTTTTATTTATGGAAGTTTAACATTTTTATTTCATAGTTTTTAGTGTAGTTTTTGGAAGTCGGTTTTTTTTTAAACCTGTCGTTTTTGACATTTTTCATCATTTATGTCAAAAACTGTGAGACATAAAATAAAATAAAAATATATTTTGAAATGTGGAGATCAAGCCCTTTTATATGATATATCACTTGACCCCACTTTGAAATTTCGGACCCCCACTCCGGCCCCTTTTGCAATGAAAATAAAAATATTTTTAGACTTTTTTCATTTGCAATAAAGTTAAACAAGCATTCTTTATAACTGTTCCAAAGGACGTCGGCAGTTTTAGGCTTGATATGGTACAGTAATAAAAGCTTAACCAAAAATAAAAATATATTTTAATTGTTCTTTGCCTAATTTATCTTAGAGATTAAGAATTGGAATCAAAAATCGAAATAAATAAGAAATAAAATGATTATGCCATTGACATTTTGAAAAAACCACTATAACAAAAACGGGTGCATGCTGGCTGGCGCGTGCTTCCACAGAATATCATGGTGACAGCAACTAAAACCTTTGAATTGAGAACTCATTAGTCGGGCTGTACTTCACTGGATCATTCACACCATACTTAACCTCACTGTCAGAAATACGAATATTTCTCTTTAACCCAATTACGTACAAAAACAAATAAAAAATGAATTTAAATACTCTTGAAATACTCGATCACACCAAACTAATTTCATATCTGTACCGACTTACACAATCTGAGGCCCAGCGTTCTATGGGCGTCTGCCAGTGCCCTTTCAAGTCGATAGCATAAGTAGTTGCTGAAATAAGCAGGTGTGACAGACAGACAGACAGACAGACGAAGTCGCACCATAAGGGTTCCTTTTTTACCATTTTGGTACGGAACCCTAAAAACAGAGATAGGTGAAGCGACTTTCATATTATAATAATTCTCTGTGCTTATATAAATTAAGTATTAGGTATTTATGGAACACTTGCTTCTTCTATACACGGAATGTAGAGTATAAACCCTCTTTAATTCCCACCTAAAATTTTATCCCGTTCCATCACATAAGAACTAAATCAAAATTGGAATCGGGTTCATCAAAGAATACATAATTTATAAGGCCAACAACAGACGTAGGTATTAGGAACCCTAACCTAGGGACTTCACAGACACGTACTAGTAACTTTGGTTCGTAAACGACCCAAAAAGGACGTGACGAAAAACGACAATTCAGCGATCCCAACCCTAGGGGGTGACAATTCAAAAATGCTTCCACCTTCTTTTATTCAAGAAGGTTTTACTTTATGAAAAGAAATAATCTTGCTATCAGTAGCGCTAGGAGTGGCTGAAAATATTTAGGCGATACCAGAAAAAAAATGTTAGTTTAACAGCTTATAAAATTGGCGGGATTCTTATTTATTTATTTTTTACTACTGACTCTTTACTTTCTGTCAATAGATTGTTTACGGACAACTTATTTTTAGTGAATTCATCATCAAATCAAGTTTGACTACATAATATATTTATCGATAATACAATAAATATAAGTAATTTATCTTGCGAAAATTGATTTTTTCCTAAGACCTGTGCAATTAGCATCACAATAATGCTTAATAGGACTTAGCGTCATATACCCTTAATAGCTATTTGCGTAGATATTTTTAAGCGAAATAGCCTTTAACTGTATTTTAAAAAACAAAGAAAAATTCTAAAACTAATTACAGGCGAGCACTAACTAATTGCTACCTATAAAACACAGAAGCTCAATAAACTTCGACCTTACCATTCCAATATCCTCGCAGAAAGTACTAGACCTATTTACATAAAACCTATGGACGTTACTTTTATACTCTAACTAATAAATGTTTACGTAACTACCAATAGCATTGGCTTAGAAAATCGAGGTTTATAACAAAGGCCTATATCAGAGGAAATCCGTTAAGTAGTCTGGGACTGGAGGCAAAGGGAATCAGGTGCTTATTTTTCGTAACGAAAGCTTACTTAGAAGAATAATAATAATTATTATTTATTTATTTCAGACAGTGTCCATAAACATAACTTAACATCATAATAATAAATAAGTTAAAATAAAAATTAAATTCACATAGGTACAAACAACTAAATTAAAATACATACATTAAATAATCAATCAAATTAAATCCAATCCATAAATTAAAAACAATTAAATTAAAAATCATATAGGTATATAAAATAATTAAATGAAATTGAAATTAATTTAATTTAAGATAAATAATATTATATAATGCGATAATAAAAACTGTACCAATTTTAAAACTACCTACATGTAACCGGATAAATGCGAGTAAGACTCGTGAGGTTTCCGTACAAAATGTAAGTTTGAAAAGAATTGTAAAAGAGTTGTAATATCTTTAATATGATTAGTATAAAAGTCACTTTTTGTGTCTGTCTGTTTGTCCGCTTAGTTCTTCTAAACTACACAATGGCGTTTAATGCGATTTTCCACACCATTTAGAAAAATAACTTAGATACAGCACAGAAATCTCGATGTTTTGAAATGTTGCAAAATCAGTAGATAGCACCGCGAAGCATAAGCGGGTCGCTCATCCTAACTAATATTACAAATCTAAAAGTAAGTTTGTGCGTTTACCTTTACCTTATCGTTACCTTTTCACGCCCAAACCACTGGACTGATCATCACGTTTTGCATATACGTTGTCAAGGGTACAGAAAAGGACATAGGGTACCTACCTTTTATCCAGAGAAAATGTACTGGGCCCCAATTCTGCTATTTGAATAGTGTAAGAATGGTGTCATAATGACACCATTACTATCAAAACCTAAGCGGTCATTGGCTTGGAGTAAGACTAACTCTTTCGTCATTGGTCAAAACGATGCCATTGAGACACTATTCTGACACGATTATAACAATTGCATTAGCAGACTTGGGGCCCTGTTCGCAAGGGAAAGAATACTAACTTTCGACGGACACAATTACTTTAAGACGCTAGATGGTGCTACGTGTGTGTCACGCAAACAAAGTCGCGGGTAAAGTGCTAGTATAATTATAATTATGATATTACTTTTTTTTGTATCTAACGAAAAGTACCTATAAATTAATAGTTACATAACTTTCTAATAAACGAATTCATAGAATTGGCCTAAGAATAGCCCAGCTTATTTCAAAAGCCTTTATTTAAGTGACGTTATTAAGTAGCCCGGGCCTGGAACTCCCAGAGGTCGGGACATCGTTGTACGCCTGCAACTGGATTCCAGCACTCTGTTAATTAATATTGGAGCGTGCGGTCGGCAATTGCATCATTTTAATTATTTTACCGTTTTGTTAATTTGTTAACGTGTAAGTGAAATACTTTTGGGGGTAATATTGTTTTAAATTACTTTATTTAATTGTATAGTATTTGGTAATTGGAATTATTACAATGCAGTGGCAATCTGCCTAGCCTTTTCCCAAACTAGGTTGGGTCGGCTTCCAGTCTAACCAGATGCTGCTGAATAGGGGGTCAGATGGTAGTCGCTCTATGTAACATATTGATGTTACATAGAGCGACTACCATCTGACCCCCACAACCCAATTATTGGGCTAATACCGGTATTCTAAAGCTAGAGCAGTTATCAGACTTTAGGACTCCTGACTGTCAAAAGATATTCATATGATATCCTGGACCAGCTGTTGTGTAACAAAATAGTCTAACCATTCATGGACTGACCGCAGCAGGCGCAGCTTAAACTCACAAAACTAAAACTCTAGTACTTCTTATTTTTATGAAAAGGTACTATATACCACTGCCTACCCTTCGGGAAACACAAGCGAGATATAATATAATATTACGTAGTATAAAAAGGTTCGTGAGAAAGTAAATAAGTAATTTGTATGAACTTTCTTGAGACTTCAGAAATTAAGTTTAAGCTCCGCGTACTTTGAAAGTTAAATAACTTGATTTAAATTATAATAACGACTACCTGCCTACATAAGTTACATAGAATAAATTATGAAAGTAGGTACTTTATCAGGTACCTACCTACTTTCATTTATTACAGTTACTTTCTAGTCACACATAAAAAATGGGTTCAAAAAATATTTTGACATTAAGGCCCCTTATCAAGACCCTTCAAGTATCATTCAGGCTCTAAAAACTTACGTCATAAAACATAGTATCGTTCGTTTAACGAAATTGCCCTCTTTATCTAGATAGTTCTATAAAAAGGACATAGAATAGGCCCTTTGCCTTTCATTTACACGGCCGATAAAGATGACCCAAACTTTATCCTGAATCTCATAAATGTTTAAACTTCTTATTCGAAGTTTTGAAGTCTAATTTCGTTTTGTGATTGAAAGGGATTGTAAATTATTAAAATCTCCGGATAATTTGTTTAATTTATTTGACAGATCGTATCGAAATGGACATTACAGGTACGGTACTGCTGTCACGTCATGGCGGGTGCACCTGGATACTGTGTTGCCATCTCTATTCATTGGCATAGAAACGACAAGGATAGTTGTAGGAATATTTAATCAGTGGTTGAATTAAGAGGCGTTTATAAGTAAGGGGGTAGATTTCTGACCTGTAATTATTCATTTATAACCCTTTAAAAATTATCCAAACTTTTAGCGACCGTGTACATGCCTACCGCCGCAAAATAATTGTTAGTTGTTAGTGTTACATTGCTGCTCACGAATAATAGAAGGTGGCAGCAATGTAACACTAACAACTACCAATCATTTTGCAGCAGCGGCGCGGCGGCAACGCGGTTGCGGCGTCGCGTCGTCTACACGGTCGCTTAGGGAATACATAAACTACGAATATCATACAATATAGTAGAATTGTTATCCTAACTACACATAAAAAAATGGTAAACTCACAAACATGCATGTAGCGCATTATCGTCACTTTTGAACTATTACGACCATACAAAGTTACTGCCACTTAAACTTTTGTACGCTAGGAACATTTTATGGCAATTCTTATCTCGTTGTAATAAGAGCAGCATTAATTGCTGAGAAATAGATGATTTATTAAATATTTTATTTTGATAAATATATGCATTGCATATATTTATCAAAATAAAATGCAAGGTCACTGTTTATTCGGACCCTGAAATCGTGAAATGAAAATCGACTGTTTCATACCTTTTGTCGATTGGTGTAGATATTTTTTTAAGGAATGTTGATAACTGTTTCGCGATTTCAAGGTGATGAGATTCAAATATTAACCCTCCTTCAACGCGTCCCTCGTTTAAACAGTCCAATAAAACATTTTTTTAACATACAACCAGTAACAGAAGTACGTAATCATATTCATTCAAGATGGTTAGGTTGTTTGCACTTAATAATTGTCTCCTCCGCTGAATTTTCTAATACGAGTTTCCATTTGGTATTTCATTATAAACCCAAAATTAGTTACAATCTCCATATCAAGATGTAATAACAAAAGCCAATTAAAATACGTTATAAATCAGACTATCTATAAGATCAAAATGCACGTCGTGGTTTAACTAGATACCGATACTATCAGGTTGCAAGAACTCTCAGGGGTCAGAAATATATTTAAGTGTCAGCTCGAATTAGATATATCTTCATATTTTAGATGCTGGTATATTTAACAGGATATACTTGAAGTGTTGATGTACTTTGACATAATACTAATACCGAATTTCGGTATAAGTTTCGGTAAAGAAAACTTTTTTCAAATAAACGAGTTGTACTCATTTCATTATTAAAGTGACACACTGTGTATATTTTCTTTTAGCAAAATTAACTAACCGTGAAATTATATGTACCTAATAGTACGTATGTACCTAATAGTCTCAATACATAGTATATTTACATAAACTGCTTGTTTAAAATACTAAAATTACTTTACCCACTTTAGAACAAAGTCAGTCATTAGATTCATTTAGTGCCCAAAATATTGGAAACCAAACCGACAAAGAATTTTAAACAACGGTGTTTGTTATTCAAGTTGCGTAGTCTGTTTTTCTTTTTGCAATTATGTTCGCGTTTGTTTTACCCAAATTGTAAAAGGTGGAAGTAATGGGTTGTTTTAGACAGGCGATAATAAATTGTTTCCATAGTTTGTGTGTTCATGCATAATATCACGCCTGTTTTGCCGCAAGCAGAGGCGTATAGAACATCCACATTTAGGCTGCGGGCACGAAACTTGCGACGGCCGAGCGATGGCTGGGCGGCGCGGCGGCGATGTATACAAAAGCATTGCAGTCGCTGTCGCTCGGCCATCGCCAGTTTCGTGCCCGCAGCCTTAGGCTGTTATGTTTCACTATCCTCATCATCATAATTTCAGCCGAAAGATGTCCACTGCTGGACATAGGCCTCCCCTAATTATCGCCACATTGACCGGTCCTGTGCTTCCCGCATCCAGTGGATTCTCGCGACCTTCGCCAGGTCATCGATTCTCCTTGTGGGGGGGGTTACATCTTCGTATTTTTGGTTCTAGAATATGCGGTTTCCTCACGATATTTTCCTTCACTGTTTTTAGAGCAGTGGCGATGAAACAAATTGCACTAAGTGGGACGCCTGCCGGGGTTCGAACCTACGACTTGTCTGGGCCTAAGGCCTAAGTCGGGGCTGCCACCTTTAGCCTTCGCACTCTTGTACTCTTAGTACTCTTGACCATAAAATTATTATAGTAGCTATATTTAAAAACGCACCATTATTTTCTCCTGTGTCGTGAGGGCGTTCACAAACACCATATATGTAGGTACAAACACACTCCAGACCCGGAACAAATATTTGTTCCGTTCGGGAATCGAACCCATGACACGTCGATCAGCAGCCAATCGCTCAGCTACTACAACAACCGTGTCGCCTAATTATACTATAGGTCAACTGAAAATGTTACGATGAATGCGAGGTGTAGACCAGCCTTAATGCCGTGTCCACAACATTCTCACATAGCTATAAACCTACATAATCCGTCGTGTCGGTATTCA
Source organism: Thalpophila matura (assembly GCA_948465475.1). Classification (NCBI taxonomy): domain Eukaryota; kingdom Metazoa; phylum Arthropoda; class Insecta; order Lepidoptera; family Noctuidae; genus Thalpophila; species Thalpophila matura. The sequence continues at coordinate 5,018,543 of OX419187.1, read as the reverse complement.
ATGCACGTGCCTGCCCAGCCTACGTTTCACTTCACTAGTTTAGCATTTGTCGGTGCGAAGCCTAACCGACTACCAAATTGTTCGTTCTTGTGGTCTTTCGTTAAAGTCCATTTGGACGAAGTTTAGCAGAAAGGACTCAACCTACAATATTCTCACAAAATAGTGAGCAAACAAAAGCAAAATGCTGAAAGAAGTTGTCTTTCATTCAGCAAGACAGATTCAGTCAGATAAATACAAAGCATTAAAAAAAATACAAACGATGAGTACCTACAACATCACTAAACTGAACTTTGAATGTTGATTTTTCGTTGCGTTTTTGAACAAATAAAACTTTTTTTTTAGTTTCGCAAAACTTCTGAGTGCCCCACGTATGACAGTTTATTCCCCGCACCCCCTGCACTATTGATCTGTGAAAATACGTAAGGTCTGTAAGGAGTAGGTATATAATACCTAGACTATGCTATTATGTACCAGAGGCCGTACTATGACGTGATATTGCCATCATTCCGATGAGAGAGAGAAATAGAGCTATACAAGACATATATGGCACCATTCCTTTTTCACAACTAAGAAAGCTGGTTTTACCAGCTCATAGCAAGGCCACTGATTTACGAGAAAAGACGTTTTGAAACAACACTTAATAACATTTGTGTTCTGTTAAAATGATAGATACTGTGGTATTTATAGTATCCATTGTAAGTTAAAATTAAGGATCCATTAGGGAAGTTTAGAGAAACTGAAATTTAATTTGCCTTTGTTACAAAGAAGCTAAAGAGGATTTGCTGTAGAATTTAATTGTTTCGTATGGAAAATGTTGTATCCATGAAACATTGTGTTTTCTGAGCCACTTATAAAGACAATTATGACTTTGACGTGCTTTCCTAACTAATAGAGCCACTGAGAGGACGCCAGTGTTCTAAAATAGTCGATTTTTTATTGAGTAAACCTTGCGTTGCTGATAAGTTAGCCAGCTTTTGTCAATTTTACTCTTGACCGCTTCTGTCACTTTTTGATCGGAAAACAATGGATAATTCCATCTAATTTCAATAAAAATGAGTCTCAATTTTATTCATGCAATTGTAAGAACATTATTTATACATAACTAGCACTTCGCCCGCGACTTCGTCCGCGTGTCCCACAGGAACTGTGCATTTTTTCGGGATAAAAAATCGGGATAAAGCCTATATTACTCAGTGATAATGTAGCTTTCTATTAGTGAAATAATTTTAAAAATCGGTCCAATAGTTTCGGAGCCTATTCGATACAAACAAACAAACAAACAAAAAAATCTTTCCTCTTTATAATATTAGTATAGATAAAGAATATGAAGTCATAAAATATTCATGTGTTCCCAGTCAAAGTTAACACGTGTAAACTTTAACAAAAACTAGGTCAACATTCTGTTACACCTCCTTATAACATATTTTGTAGGAGTGGGTCAATATTGCATGTGGGTGTATGTGTGTTTCAAATGGATGTGGGTGTGTGTATTCGCAACAAAAATAACACGATATTCCACTCCACAGTTCACAAGAAAAACAATTACTATGATTTGCACGCCACGTGAGAAGTAAATGGGTTGAAATATAATAGAGTGGTTATATGCAATGTGAATATTGATGAAGTGAAAAAAATATTCACTGAAAAATCTCTTGAAATAGTTAGATAGTGACTTATGGAGGTGATATTAGTACTTGTTTGTATTAGATGCATACATCATATTAGCTGAATAGTTTGATAAGATTGCACGTACAACTTTCGGTAATAACAATAAAAAATATTGAATTGACAGTATAGACTTTTCCTGGCTGCTTTGATGATGGCGTTTATAATAAAGTACATTCAGCGAGCTATTTTCATACAACAAGTAACACATTTTCATTTCCCTAATTTTTACGAAATCTCATCAAAAGTAAAAAGAAATTATGTATGTACAAATAAATAAAATTAACTGAAAAAAATAAAAGCCTCGACCCGAACACAATTATAATAATTAAACAAAATATACTTATGGAAGTAGCCAACCTCATTCCTGTAATAGCTATTACTCCTCAGATCATAGAAACAAGGGAGATGTGCTAAGGCGCTATTGAGCTTGACGCTTTAGTTTGATCACATTGGCCATAATTAAAACGTACACGCTGGCGATGGACCGAACGCGATCGATGATATACAGTGTTTTAGTTTTAGTGATAAGTGACGAATAACAGTGTTAGATTGAGGGTGTGCGGAATTTTATATGTGTGGGAGATCTTTATATTCACAAGGAGCGCTTATAATTGTGTCGCAAATTGTTCTAAAAGTTTCGACAGTGGTTCTCGTACTAATTTGCTATGATGGCATATCTCCTTTTTCTATGATCTGAGTATTACACAAATAGCCAGCGCCTTGGATGAGCCACTAACTATATGGAAAATTAGCGCCGGCGGGCGTCTCGCCCGCGGGGAGTACAACACGCTACGATTACATTGAAGCTTTACTCTCTCGTGCTACGTAAACGGCAGTGTATACGCTGCTAATAGATTGTGTCTTAATTTGATCGTTGATTGTTAAAGGGCATTGTGTAGGCTTGTCTAAATAAAGACTGTTTGTTTCGATAATGTGCCGTCCGGCCGCTATGATTGGTTATTGACGTGAACGTAAATAATATCTTACCTATGATATTATGGTGACTGAAATAGAAACGGATGCGGTTTAATCTGTCCGTCATGAATGTGGTCAATAAGGGATAAGTATGCTGATATCTGTATAAATAGATACGTGCTAAAGAATTTTAGAATATGTAAAAAAAAATTGTGTGATCCGAAAGGAGCTGATAGACAATAAGATTACCAAAAAAAAAATATTATTTTTGATTTTTTGGTTCCCAAAATTATGTCGTAAAAATGTGCCTAGATCTGCCGACACCTAATTTTAACCCATAATAAAATGTCTAATGTATCAAATATTTTTTTAGATCACGGGCTAGTAGGTAAAATCTCCGAATAACAAAGTAAGCCAAGATACCTACTTTGCTATTCGGATATTTCCTAAAAAGACAATCTCCTCAACCAAGTCTTTGTATGACACAAAGTTTATAATATAATATTCACATATTGTAACACTCTTGCATAACTAATAATGACATTTTGCCTTAAATTATATTATTTGTAGTTTCCAAAGCCAGACAGAGGAAAAAAAACGTGTACGATAGGGAAACCTCCGTCAGGAACGAAGTTACTTACGCCTCTTATATAATAGAAAGAGACAGAAAGAGAGAGAAAGTGGCATAGAGGCGGCATAACGTATTTTCCTTGCGTGACGATTTCTACCAATTAACTCCTACCGTAGGAACTTCGTTCCAAAAAATATTCCCTGACAGCAGACACTTCATAAAATTTCCCAAAATAAAATGCTCATAGAGCACATTCGTAACATTTCCACGTAGGAAGGTAGAGAAAATAATTGGGCGCACTTCTGAGACTACCGACCTCTTAATGGGTCGGCGGTAGCGTTAGTTAACTACGCTCATTATTGCCGAGCGCTGTACGGTCAGCATCGAAATTAAATTGCTAGTGAGTTCGTGGAAGATACCTCGGAGACTAGGCTGAAAATTGTAATTGACTGTGTTATAGTTATAATTATATTTAAAGCTGGGGCAGGAAGATAACTAGGCCATTTACTTGGAAATTCTATCGTTACTTAGGCAATCCATAAATAACTCTGTTTCTTTGTTACATTTTCACAGTTAAATCGCTGAATTTATTTTGACGAACATGGTATGAAAACGGTATGAAAATGGTATCCTTGAAGCGCGTGAAAAGATATGGAAATCGCTTAGTCCTCGCACATAAAGATTTTGATTTAGAAGAACGCGAGTGAGACCGAGATAATGGCTTGTATTTCTTTAAAGTTTGCTGAACCTTCATTACTGCACTAATTAAAATGAAAATAATCCTAAAATCGCGTTCATCTAGGACAGGGCTGTCCAAACCAGATACGATCTGGGGCCACTATGAATCACTAAATAGATTGGAGGGCCGTAAAAACATAATCATGTAGTTTAAATTTTTTGAATAATTGATGCCATAAAAATAAAATAATATACGGTATATTTTAAGAGTTTTTTTTCGTTTTTGTGGTAGATCAAAAACACGTCGCGGGCCGCACAAATATAAGCCGCGGGCCGCATGCGGCCTCGGGAACCGCCAGAAACTACTTGATAAAATAAAAACAACTCGAGGACGGGAATAGGTATAATATTGTTTACTTTGACTTCATGTTGTTTACACTTTTAACATAATAGATCTGCCATAACTTTAGGTATACTGACGACACTGAATAATATACCCAATAATAAAATTGTATAATCATTTTATGTAGGACGACAGCGGTGTCACGACTTTGCCGCAAACCGCAACACAGGAATGCTGTTTGACCATAAGTAGCTATGGTGGTTGTAGGTATGTAATTCCCTTTAACGTTTTAAAAAGAAGCTCTACTTTAAATAAAGGGTTACTTTACTATATCAATTCACGGGATTAAAGTCCCAGAAAAGATGAACAGTATTTATTTCAAAACTTAATGAAAATTTAACAGGCACACAACCTCTGAAATTCATAATTAAGCCCGACTGAAATAAAACTCCGACATTGAAACGTTTCAACCTCCAAATTGCTGTCTTTTATGTTGGCAAAATATTATATTACTTTCAATTTGAAATTATAAACACTAGACTACCTGACCCTAATAATTACTTTGCTGTCTGTACTTGTACCTATTATTTTTATATAATACTATATGTGCCCGCGACTCCGCCTCCGTCCGCGTGAAAGTGTGAAAACAACACAGTGTTGACGTTTTCTTCATACAAACTGTACCACCCCTTTTCACACCTTTAGGGATGGAATTTTAAAAAATCCCTCCTTAGTATACCTCTAGGGTATCTCTAACTCTACCTTCTCCAATTCATATTCATATTCTTTATTGCACACACAAATATTAAATACAATTTTTTATGGACATTTTATGTAGGTACAAAGGCGAGCTTAACTCAAGATTGAGTTTTCTTACAGCAAACCTTAGAGTGATAGAGATAAATCAATAATATTTACCAAACCAATAATATTTTTTCAAATTTTAAATCTCTAAATCCACTGGTTTAGACTGTTTTATAGGTAAATATAAAAGGAATACAGTACGTAGTGGCATAATTGCATTTATATCTAAGAGTTCTACTTATATCATTATGGTATGGCATGGATGGTCCAAATGCTAAAGTGGAACTCAGAAAAGAATAAAAATTTGCCACATTTTTCATCACTTCATTAATAGTGAGATAGTGGCTAAGCGGAACTCTCAAGCCGCTTACCTGCTTGCTTGTATGATGACGCAATTTTTCCTCTCGGGAAGAATCTCCATCGACTTCATTTCCACTCTAAATCGATTTAAAATTGGTCGGTCAACAGACCTTAATTTGTATAAAACTATCCAAATTTTGCGATGCGGTAATGTGGGTATTACCGCATGGCGCATAGAATACTATAATCTACTCGTAACACGAACTCGTAACACCATTGTGAAAAAAATAAAGACTATACTTTCTATACGTGTACCCAGTGAATGTTTATTTCCGTTCACTGCGTGTACCTCGTTTAAAAACAACTGGCTTCTATTAATTAAGCTGTAAAATAGCTAGTGCTATTCTAAGACCCGGGAATAGGAGCACATGTATTCCAAGAGCTTTACGTTAATATGGATATAAAAATGTCTCCTTTTAAACGAACTTAGCTATTATAATAACCAACACGCATACAGCTCGGGTAAGTCTACGGAATCCGCCCTCCATCTAGTGGTCGGCCGGATAGAGGAGGCGATCCATCAGAAGGGCACCTGTCTGGGCACTTTCATAGACATCGAGGGAGCCTTCGACAAAACAAACTTTTCCAGCATAAACAGCGCGCTCTCTCGTCACGGAGTAGAACAGGTACTGATAGACTGGATCACTAATATGCTTAGCAAACGAGTGGTTCGACTTGAAGGGGAGAGGCAGATGGCCATGATAGCCAGAGGCTGCCCCCAAGGTGGCGTATTATCCCCGCTACTTTGGAATTTGGTTATAAATGACCTCATCACAAAACTCAACTCGAATCACTTCTACACTATAGGGTATGCCGACGACCTCGCTATCCTCATTTCGGGGAAAGTGACGGGAACAATCTGCGACCTCACTCAACAGGCACTACGCATCGTTGAACGATGGTGCAGAGAGTTCGATCTCTCAGTGAACCCCACGAAAACTGAACTAGTCATGTTTACCCAAAAACGTATACTAGGCCATTATCGCCTACCCAAACTTTTCGACACTGAACTCCATTTAGCCAATGAGGTCAAATATCTGGGAGTTACCCTAGACAGTAAGTTAAACTGGAGCAGCCACTTAGACAATAAAATAAACAGGGCCTGCATTACCTTCTGGCAATGCAAAAGGATGATAGGTAAGAGGTGGGGCTTATCCCCAAAAATAATACTCTGGTTATACTGTGCGGTGATCCGACCTATGATCACGTATGGGGCAGTGGTCTGGTGGTCCCGCACCAAACTAACGACAGCCTCCATTAAGCTACAACGCTTGCAAAGACTAGCCTGCATGGCGATCACTGGCTGCATGAGGACTACTCCAACTACTGCCCTGGAGGCCATGTTGGGACTCCCACCGCTCCACCTGTTCATACAGCAGGAAGCGACAATGACCGCTGCACGCCTTAAAACACTTCAACTCTGGGGTAAGAGAGATACACAGCACACCACGGTACTAGAGGGACTCTATAACGAGTTCCCCCTGGCGAAAGCAATAAACGATCGGATACCAAAACAATTTGTATTCGATAAGAAATACAAAATCCAGCTCCATGAGGACCACCGCTGCGAGGGACTTAACCCGGCGGAACTACAGATCTTCACAGATGGATCTAAAACAGGTATGGGCACAGGTGCTGGAGTCTTCTCGGAGGACCTCAACATCCACATAGCCGTACCTTTGGGGGCCCACAACACGGTATTTCAAGCAGAATGCATGGGCATCTGCCTGGCCGCATCTGCCATCTTAGCTAGGAAGGTTGTGGACCACTCAATTCGTATACTCTCTGACAGCATGGCTGTACTGTTAGCACTGAACAACCACTCAGTGAACTCTGGGTTAATACACGAGTGTCACCAACGCCTAAATCAGGTGGGTAATCTCAATAATATAACCATCCAATGGATCAAAGGACACAGCGACTCACGTGGCAATGATGCGGCGGATGAACTCGCTAGAAGGGGATCGAGCATGGCAGCGGTGGGGCCAGAACCTATCGTACCACTCCCTTTCGGATACATACGCACACTGGTAAGGAAACGAACTAGCGTACAACACCACAAGCTGTGGCTGGACCATGGCGAGTGTAGGCAGGCCAAGGAAGCACTTCCTGATATCGACGGCCGCTTCACCAAACGCGCGCTGCGGCTGACTAAACCACAGCTGCGCACAGTTACAGCTGCCGTCACCGGACACGGCTCGTTTAATAAACACCTCTTTGTCTTAGGAGTCACGGACAGCCCCCTGTGTCGTGCCTGCATGGAGGTAGAAGAGACAGCAGCCCACGTGCTCCTGCACTGCCCGGCGGTTGCAACATACAGGGCAAAGTACTTTGGCAACCCAGGTACTCTCCGCGAGATAGTCAGCAACATTGGGGCGCTGCTGGCCTTTCTCGGGGAATTGGGATGGGTCGAATAGTCTCCCACCCGTTCCCACCCGCACGCAAAATACGCGCTTTGACGTGGAGTTGCGGACACCAGCCCGTTATACAATACAATACAATACAACGAACTTAGCTGTTATGATCAAAATCTGGGAGGTTTAAGCTGCCTTATAAATTCTTGAATTAGGTGATGTTATGATATTGTTTACACAATGTCATAAGATCAACTTATTCAAAAATTTTGGTAACGTACTAAGCCAAAACCTTGAAGATTTTGCGTACTCTTTCGTTGACCGCATCATCACTTGACATTAGGCAAGATGGTGATGGCAAACGCAAGCCTAATAAAATCAGTATAAATATAATAATACTCTCCTGTAGCTTGTCGGCGATGTCACATACACCGAGACTGTCACGTACCTACAGTACTCCTCACAAATTTTATCGCGTCTGGTGACACCGCACATCCATCTTAGCATTTTCATTTCGGCAACTTGGATAGCATGGACACGTTTTTGCATGCACGTCCAAGTCTTGCTTCATACATCAGGACTGGCCTTACTGGCTTTTAAGTCTGAAGATGCCCATCTTCACAGCGTGTACGTGTACAAGGTAACACCAGTCACTTCCCACTATTTAAGCAATGCTGATTTCTTCTCTACCTATAGAAAAGGAGTATGCTATTTATGGGGTAATCACAGACTTAAATTATAATTTGTACCAAGTGATTAGGGTTCCGCTGCAAAAAAAGGTGGATAATGTGAAAAAATATGTGGGCCTTACACTATTCAATTTACAGACCGCTACACCGATCTTTTACACTATACGACTACGTATACGAAATTAGTATGCTAGCTTACCGCTAGCGTACTAATTTCGTAGGTATAGTGTAAAAGAGTGCTGCTTATATCTAGAACTGCTGCACTAATTTAGCACTTTGTAAATTAGATAATGTAATGCGTGCATTAGTTATCCGCGGCTCAGATATACTCGGTACTTTATTTTGTAAGATAAAAAATCCTCTGAGAAGACCGTATTTTAAAAAGTTTTTTTATCTTGAAAAGTTCCTACATCTACACGCGCGGGGATAATAATATGTCTTCGTATAAAATGAACTGAGCTATCAAGAATAGAACCTATTTAAGTTGGTGCGTTCCTAACACTTGGTTTTCATCAGACATCGCGTCGCGCCTCCCTGCGCAATGTATTTCACGGCCAATTACTTGCAAGGTTTCTTTGTTTCTTCACGTGAAAGAATAAGTATATAACAATGTTGTACATGCTAGGAAAACCTTTTGGAATAATATTGTAACAATTTGTTTCGAAGTTTCTAAGAATAACACGTCTTTAATTTCGTGTAAAAGCATTATTTAAGCGGAATATTCCCGTGTTTTTAACATTGTCTTCTATTTATAAGAACATTTTGAGAGTTATGATTTTGAAACACGTGGAAGACGATTATTTCTTACAAAGGTTTATGAAGCAATTTTCAGCTATGGATATGTATGTATGAACTGATACGATGATAAATGAATTTTAATCATACCGTTAAGGCGTATAGTTCAAAAACCTGTATTTTATACAAGCCATTTAAGAACACTATGATTCTTTGAAGCCTTCATTTTGTTAACATTTTAAACTGTTGACCATAATTTATTTTCTAAAACCAGCTTTGTAAGCTTAATAAAAATTCCTTGAAAGTTGCAAGATCGGTATTTTTTATCCATCCGCCTGCTAGCCAAGTGGGCGAATTTAAAAAATGTATGTAACATCACGTAGCGCCTGAACAAGTTTTGGAGCCTAATTAGCCCAGCTTAAAGCATATAGATACGGGAAGTTGTATTTTCGTCGTTTCAAACTGACGTCATGCAGAAATTAATAAAGTTTAAAAGCTTTTGATACAAAGGAAGTCAATGTTGGTGGTATTCAGACGAGCACATTAGTTTTCTTTCTATTAAAAGTCATAAACTTGTATTTTTTGTACGCATTATCGTGAATCAGTAGTCACGATATATGGATAGCGTCACAGTCTGTTATGGGTAATATCATAGTGTTTCATTGTACCTGTCTTCACGTGATCCTCTAGTGATTTTACAGAGGACTATTCATATTCTCCTTCGAACCACAGTATTTCTCAGTGCTGGACAGGTCGCTGTAGTAGCTTGGGAGTTGCCTATGTCCAGATATCTTTTGGTTGAACGTTCAGAACCAATATCCCTAAGAATTCTATTTTCCCTACTATCATAAAACGTATCTAATACCGCACATATCTGTCGCGAACCTAAGCGCAGTATATTGGGCGAAGCATTCTCACATACTTGTGGGTAACCAGACTTAAATCGGATATTAGGTCAGAGCCGCGGTTAGCCGACAGGCTCAAAATGATCCTTTGGCACCGTGCCACCGGCAACAAGATTTGATTTTCACACATTTGGTGTTACATTTCTAATTCAATTCCTATTCGACATTGTGAGGATGGTGAGCTAATATGAATAATGGAGTTAGTAGACCGTACAATAATCTACGAGTGATCTGAGTCTCGATATAGAGACCGGGAAACTTCTTGAAAAAAGAGCTTGAAAATGTACGTGCGTAGTCTTTCCCCCACTAATTACGCCTTCCTCATGATGTTTGCCGGGTACTGTATCATCCTACTAATATTATAAACGTGAAAGTTTGTGAGGATGTAAAGATGTATGGATGTTTGTTACTCTTTCACGCAAAAACTACTGAACGGATTTTGATGAAACTTTACATTAATATAGTTTATACATCAGAATAACACATAGGTCACTTTTTATCCCAAAAACACGGACGAAGCCGCGACCGGAAGCTAGTTTATTATAATTTAGCAATCATTAAATTTAGGCGCCACATACACGGTACCTTGATCATTACCTTGTAATTTGTATGAGACTTGATCCAAGTTTGAGTTCGTTAATATGTTCTGATGTCATGCAAATTGACGAGCACACACGGTCAAGATTACTGAATGAAACCTCAAATCTCAGGGTAAACATGATCGTGTATGACACCCATAAAAATCATAATTTCAACCACTACTTTAAACTTTTGGAGCTACTTTTGAAAGTCAAAAATTAACAATGAAAGCTCTTTGCCCATTCTATACTAAATGAATATGAATGGGCAAGAAATTTCATAGGTCACAATAATGTATAAAAAAATATTGAAAAAAACTATTTATAAGTAGGTACCTAATATAACTTAATAAAGTGATATTTTTTTAATGTACCGCGCCCGTAAGATTTTATACGGACACGCATTACTCGTAATTTAATAAACTAACAGTAAATATAATTACTAACTGGCAGTTTTATTAACCTACTAACATAGTCTGTCAACTAATGTTGCTAATTTCATGTTTGCAGGTAATTACAATTCACGAGGGATCCTACGTCATGTAGACTTGATTATGGTGAGTGAGTTTATGTATTTTTTTTTTTTAAGTTGATTGCTGAGACTCACTAAAGTCTAGACCAGTCTTTCGCAAATATGGGTCGCGAAATATTTTTTTTAGATTCCATCAAAAAAAAATATTTTGGTCGCAGTTTGCACAACTTTGGGAAACACTTGTCTAGACGAAATTGTGTAAGTGAAGCGAAGTGAGAAGTCGATATATAATGTATCTATTTAAATAATTGTATTACTTATTTCATGTTTATCGGTAAATTGAAAGCGCGTATCAGGACTAGTTCTAACTAAACCAAGTGCTCGTCGTAACTACCGGGTACACCTTTGATCGATGATCAAAAGGTCGGGAGATCAAATCCTCACCTTGTTGTTCAGTTGAACTATTGCGCTGAACCCAATCTACGAGAATGTTAACTCACACAGAGGTAAATCGAAAATGTTTTATCTTTAAAAGTGCTTTAAATAAAGAGAACTTACCAGTTAGAACTACTAATTGTACAATATCTATAGTGCTAAATAATTCAGACCAAATGAACAATAATTAAAAATGCGTTTTCTTATTTCAATGATTGAATGTAGAGCTAATAAAACCGTATTGATTAAAATTAGGAAATAAATCAAACTGATTTTGTTTTGAAACGTAATTAATTTGGATTTATAATTAATCAAACATCAAAAAAATACACGGCCATAATTAAATTTATACCAAAAACTCTTAAATTATTTAACGAACACGAACCCAGATTTCTATAAAGATAATTTTACTCTCGAAACAGAGATTCAACCGAAGATAAGTAAGAAATGAAGAGTACAAAAATATTCATGGCCAACAGGGGCCCGATAACATCAACATTGTGAGGCACAATAGCAAAGGAACTACGGTCAAACAGATAGCGAACGAAGTTTATCGGGGGCATTCGTCCAAAGAGTGAATTGCTGACCGCTTTGGAAGACGTCTGCGCAGAATTCGCTAATGTAATTTATTAGGGTACCAATAAAACCGTCGCTATCACAATTTATAACCATTGTCTCTAACCCGAAGTGCGTTTACTTAGTTCTATAGCTTTTGTGAGGCCGTGAAAACATTTATTAAGTGCTACGATTATGTTGTCAATTGAATTAGACGTAACAAATGAGGGTGAAGTTTTTAATAGAAACACATTACCCTCTTTTGCGTCTCGCAGTCGGGTAAAAAGAGTGTTGGAAATTACTTATTTATTAAAGAATATTGTCTCAGTAATACTAGTTTGTTACGTGATTCAGTGACTTCCAAAACAGATTTTTTTCAGGTCTTGGACATGAACCTCCAAGTCAGCCTACATTTAAATATTAACTCGTCGTAACGTGATTCAGTGGCTTCCAAAACAGATTTTTTTCAGGTCTTGGACATGAACCTCCAAGTCAGCCTACATTTAAATATTAACTCGTCGTATCGTCACCACACGATGACAAAATGGAAATTGTATTATATCAAAAATTGAATAATCAGACGAACTTACCTTAAGTGAAGTCCGATTATAATTTTATGAACGGTGATCTGAAATATAATTTATAACAATGTAGTAATCTCCATTCGCTAGTAATGACATCGCGGTTTAGAGTTGATGATTTTTTTTGATATATGGAATGGCAACCCTGCTTTGACACTTTTTTAGAGATAGCGTTGCTTTGTTGGCCCATTCGACAAGGGACTGTTATTCCAATACAGGATGGGCTGGGTGGGTAATTATATTTCAGATCACCGTTCATAAAATTATAATCGGACTTCACTTAAGGTAAGTTCGTCTGATTATTCAATTTTATTTCACGGTGATCTGAAATATAATTTATAACAATGTAGCTGTTTAGAGTATTAAGTCGACATGGGCTAGTATTATTTTGACTAAAAGGAGAAAACAGCTTTATAAGAAGCAACTTTTATTTGAGGTTTGAGTATTTGCTTAAGTACTCATAATATTATTAGCACTTCTGCTGAATTCAGTTTATATACTTAATCAGTATTTATCAAATAGCAAATAACTTAAAACATTCCACAATAATTACATAAACTTTCAAAAGAAAAGCTCCATTAGGTAGCTTAGCTTAGAAATAATTATTATTCAAAATAAATAATATTTTATATATTTCTTCTTGATATTTTTATGAATCTTGTATCATAATAACTTAATTAAATACTTTGGTAAAATTTATTAGACAAAGTACTTATAAATAATAATTGGCCAATTACCGTTGTCATAATAACTAAACCATAACACTATTTTTAAATATTTGAAAATATAATTAACAATAAACCTTTGAACGTTAGGTAAACATAAACGTTATACCTATATTTATTTTATGTGAACGCAAAAAGCTAGGTAGGTATATCTTTATGTTGGAAGTAAAGACAGCATTAATAAAGCTGTCATGTGGAACATTACATGTGGAGCAATTAACTGGTACATCACGAAATTTCGCAAACGTGAGACAGGTGTCCGACCAACCTGCCATTTTCCTAATGGTAAATATTTAATATTTAATTTATTAATTAATATTTGTGAATATTATTGGTGAATATTTTTGTGTTGACTCCGCTTTCCTTCATGTTCATGACTGATTTAATCCACTTTCTAATTGTTTGTTTGGATCTTATTAATTTGTCTACTAGTTCATAGCAAATACCTATTTTTCATCATTCCTAATAGTTGATGTTTGCCCAATGTTTGTTTTAAAGCTCTAGCTGGATAAACTACGGGGTTTTGGTCACAAAATGGTAATTTAAGTGATGAAATTGATATTTTTATAAGATCAGAAATTTTTATGTAGGTACCTATATGTATAATGTTTTGATACATGGATGTATCTTCTATTTTAATTACCGACAAAGTCTGCACCCTTTGAGCAGTAGCAAGAGCTAATTAAGAGCCTATACTACCTCAGCTCAAATTCTAATTTCGCCCCCACTTCACCGCGCCGCCTAACTCTTTATCTCGCTCGCACCTCGCACACTGCTGCTCGCGCGGTCCCGCGGCGCGGGCACACAGGTGTGCGTTACCCCAGCAGGAAAGTAGCTCCTAGGAAGATATGAGTGGGACGAATAATTAGTGCCTAATCTGCTGTAAATGTGCGCCAAATAAATAATTTGTGCGCCTTGTAGTTTTGGAGAAAAACAGAAAAAACGCTTCCTGCTGGGGTAACGTTGTTCCAGCAGGAAAATTCTAAACGAATGATCGGAGAGTGAAATATTGTGCATGGGCAGATAGTTTATATTTGTGCATAAATGTGCGCCAAAAATATAATTTGTGCGTCTTCAGGTTTTCGAGATATTCCATTTCCTGCTGGGGTAACGTTTTGCAGAATCGTGTTTCTCTAAAACCATTGTATGTGCGCTTGTAGAATAAACACACACGAGTAGCTCTTAATTTGTGCGTATTTGTGACAGAATTAGATTTCAGAAAATATTTATAATTTTCAAGTAATCGCGTTTTTTCGAAAACCCGAAAAAAATTTGCAGCGCCTAAATGAGAAAACGTAGAAGGTCGCTGAAAACTGTATTCGGTCCTTCTTGACGCTTATAATAACCATAAAAAGTTTCAATAGTGTACATGCATGCGTTATTGAATAATATTGCTGAAAATCAAAACGACGGTGTCATAACTTTGACGAAAAAATACAAGAAACCGGCTCAACCTAAGACGTGTTGTAAGTATGAACCAAAAATTAGTGCGTTTAATCAAAAATATATAGTAAAAATATTCAGCTTGGAATGTTTCGCATTATGTAGATATAAACAAAAAATTAAATACGTAAACAACGGCAGCGACGGATTCATACATATCGATGACCTTCTTTATTGGACGTATTAAGCCTTGGACTTTATTGGACGTATTAAGCCTAAGTACGGACAACGGCTTACCGTTGTCCGTACAGTCGCGTTCAGACGTTTGTTGGAAATTACAAATATGACCAAATTTTGGGGGCTAATTAAAAAATATATTAAATTAAGGTGCCTTTAATATATTTTGTGACCATATTATTATGAAATGAAAGAGCTTGTTGATGTGGAAATTATTATTTTTTATGTTTATTATTTTATTTATATTATTATTCTTTCTTATAGATGGCGCAATTGGGTTTGGGTTGTTTTTATACGCCCAATGAAGGTACGGAACCCTCGGTGCGCGAGTTCGACTCAAACTTGGCCGGTTTTTAGGGTTCCATACCTCAAAAGACAAAACGGAACCCATATAGGATCACTTTGTTGTCCGTCTGTCATGACCATGAGTGGAGCCATCTGCTCATAGATGTAAGACAATCTTACCCACAATGTGTAAATCTTCAATGTTTATTGATTTTCCAAATAAAAATCTCAGTAATTAACGATAAAATCGGTGTCAAAGACGTGTAAAATGTTAATTCCGGCACTTCTAAGCCCTCTTTCGTTGATTTTGATGAACAGTTCACAGCCACATGACATGTTTTAATTTTAAGCAATTACCATACCGCTACAATTATTTAATAATTTGCATTTTACAACCATAACGCAATGTTTTGATACACTAAGTGTATCACTGTCAACAAGAAAAGGCCAACCTTCACACAATATACAGACACGGATACAGGACCGCCAGCAATCTACCTCCAATGACCTTCATATTGTTGTCAACCATATTAACGTACTTTATTTTCGATAAAATAGGTATACTTTATACTTTTGCATAAAACTATGCGATTATTTATGAAACAGATCGTCCATAAATTAATTAAAATACGAGTTATTTATTTAAATCTAAATTTCGATTGTAAAACTACCCTTGAAATTTTCAAAGACAACCAAAAATTGTTAGTGTGTGCTAAAAAATAGGTACAAAAATATATTAAAAGGGAATAAAAAAATACTATTATTTTCTCTAGGTATATCTCTATAATACCTATCATATGTATCTGCATAAAATCTCTAGATCACAATAATAGTATTACCTTTACTTAGTCTAACCGGAATCCTGCGAAATTAACAAAACTAGTAGTTATGTACCTACAGTAAAGTGTTGTAGTTATTGTTATAAAAGTATCCATTTGACCTCTGCCCAAGTGCTCACGCTCAGGTCTAGAAGCTCTCAGCCAGCACGGCATACTATTATTACCTACCTACATATAATATAATTATTCTAAATGTCCACCTACAAAAAAAAAATATTTAAAATAATATGATTATTCTATTTATTTCAATCTATAATGCATTGCAAATAGGAGTACAAATTCTACTCTTCGTTACACGCAATTTTTTTTCGTATTATTAACAAGTTTATTTTTTCCATCTTTTCTACTTCAGTGTACTCGGGCACAACACGTTGCCACCGGTTCGTGAGTAAAGTTAAGAAGGTCATCGATATGTATGAATCCGTCGCTTTTTTGTAGTCATTCGAATTTGGTCGGATAACCAGCCGTTGTTTACGTATTTAATTTTTTGTTTATATCTAAATAATGCGAAACATTCCAAGCTGAATATTTTTACTATATATTTTTGATTAAACGCACTAATTTTTGGTTCACACTTACACGTCTTAGGTTGAGCCGGTTTCTTATATTTTTTCGTCAAGTTATGACACCGTCGTTTTGATTTTCAGCAATATTATTCAATAACGCATGCATGTACACTATTGAAACTTTTTATGGTTA
The DNA here is from genome assembly GCA_948465475.1 of Thalpophila matura. NCBI lineage: Eukaryota > Metazoa > Arthropoda > Insecta > Lepidoptera > Noctuidae > Thalpophila > Thalpophila matura. Next base: position 5,001,732 of record OX419187.1, on the reverse strand, counting down.
TTATAAGCGTCAAGAAGGACCGAATACAGTTTTCAGCGACCTTCTACGTTTTCTCATTTAGGCGCTGCAAAATTTTTTCGGGTTTTCGAAAAAACGCGATTACTTGAAAATTATAAATATTTTCTGAAATCTAATTCTGTCACAAATACGCACAAATTAAGAGCTAATCGTGTGTGTTTATTCTACAAGCGCACATACAATGGTTTTAGAGAAACACGATTCTGCAAAACGTTACCCCAGCAGGAAATGGAATATCTCGAAAACCTGAAGACGCACAAATTATATTTTTGGCGCACATTTATGCACAAATATAAACTATCTGCCCATGCACAATATTTCACTCTCCGATCATTCGTTTAGAATTTTCCTGCTGGAACAACGTTACCCCAGCAGGAAGCGTTTTTTTCTGTTTTTCTCCAAAACTACAAGGCGCACAAATTATTTATTTGGCGCAAATTTACAGCAGATTAGGCACTAATTATTCGTCCCACTCATATCTCCCTAGGAGCTACTTTCCTGCTAGGGTAACGCACACGGCACACAGTACACCCCGAGTAGGTACTTCATTTCGATCATATATGTTTGCCTGTTTCTTTACGCCAACCCCGTCGCTTCTTATTTTTGTTTCGGTTATTTCCCATTATGCAAACACTAAAAACTCACGTACCTAATTCAATATTTTTATTTTATTGTCGTTCTGTTGCGTAATGTGTCCTGAGCGCAAAATGACACAGCCCTCCCGTACGAAAGCCGGAGCAGGAATGAGCGCGGGTTGCGCGCGGCGGGGAACAAACTTTAATACGGCCGATATTATAGTTTATTTACTTTAAAATAGAAATGCACGAAAATAAATAACATAAGACCTGCTTTATAGTTAGTTTAGTTAGTATAAAAAGTTTCATGATCTAATTTGAAGTATTTTATGATTGCCAGCTGTTTATTGTTCGGTTTAGAGGTAACTTTGGAATTTATTTCTATCGAGAAAATTTTATGGAATCGTGTTTTCGCCAAACATAGGACTTAACATTAATCCTCAACTTTACCATATATTTATTTCAAAATTAATGCTTCAGTATTTTCGGCGTAACAGAGTATTTTGCTAAGCCATTTGAGGTAGTATAGGCCCTTAAGTGACAAGCTTTTTACTTAATTTTCCTAAATTTAAATCCTTATTAACGGCCTAATTTGTCAGGAATCTTAGCACTATCGAAGGATCCCAAGTATTAACATACTTACAAAGTGGGTTTAATTCTATAAAGGCCTTTAAAGAAAAGCTTTATGCCTGTGATCGTCACTACCAAACTCTTCATTTATTCAGAAGGGAGAGTGCCGATCTAGCAGAATTTAACGAGCCGTAGGCTAGATTTCTTTTATTATTTCATTGAGTTAATTTATTACATCCGGTATTGAATCTGTATAGATTTCTATCCCGTGGGGTTTGCAGAATGACTACCAGCTCTTGCATGTTGTGTTGTATTGCTTTAACATACCTGGTGAAAAAAGATGATAACATAATATTTTGTGAGCCTTCTGGCAAACCTCTGCATCTGAATGTTTCCCGCAGAAGATGCTCACTGCCAGAGTAAGTGAACTGCTCAATGGGTGTTCTGTACTGGAAGGGCATAGTAACAATTGTAGTTAGTAGGTAGAACAATTAACCGGCAGGTTGAAATATTGCTGGTTTGTACCCATCAACATTTTTGCCAATGGGGTACCATGGCTGAAAAGCACCATAGGTACTATGGCTGACAAGTCCACAGGGAAGTCTCCTTAGCTTTGTCGTTTTTTTTTTTTTTAGACATTTTGTAATTAACGCAAAGGGTGGAAATGCCTAAAAGAAGTACCTAGTATATTCTATCTATCTATCTATCTAGTTGCTACAGTGTAGTGTAAAGGGATCTATTTGAAATGCATATACATATAGGTCTCTATGTCATGATACACAGGTATGTTTTAGCATTTTGCGTTAATCCTGGTAGCAAATAAATCAATAGGTAGGTACTTGGCTTGCCTAACCTTCTCTCAATTTGATTGAATGCATATTCTATTAATAATCCCCACTCAGAGTCAATGTTAGTCAAATTTCTTTATTCCTCATCTGCAAAATTATCTTTAGATTTTATGTAAGATGCCTGAATTGATATGAACATTTATAGCTTTGCACCAATCCCATATTTTTCTACTAACATTATTGAGATGTGGAAATTGAACCCTAAGTACCCGTTTTAATAATGCATGTTATGGTGGTGGTGTTGTCAATCCGAAGAAGAATATCAGTTATTTTTTGATTTTGCAAAGCATTTTAAGCCAAAATATACAGCCATTAGGTCTAAGTGGTATATGTGATATTTTGATTATGACCATAGGACTCCAACACTCTCACCATTGCAATGAACCCCCAACCTGATAGAGAAACATCTGTATACAGATACACATGTGAATCGAGATTTATTGGCTTAAAATGTTTGCTGTTATGCGTTATGTTATCCGTCCACCACTGGAGGTCTGACATTAACATAATATAGTTGATGATTTAGTCTTTTGATTTAGTTAATGCCAAGTATTTGTATATACCATACCATATAGTGTGGCTGGGCATGCTGCTACTAAAGTGCCCAGTAACTTAGCAAATTCTCTTATTTAGCATTTTGTAATTTTAGGAATTATAATTATATTTCATTTTCCCAAAGGTAGCTCAAGGTACAATGACATGGGGTTTCTAATCCAAGAGATTTGCAATATTTACTAGGCAAAGTGTTGGTTTTTCAAAATTAATAATGAGGCCCAAGCACTTCCGAACAAAAATATTATATGTTTGGCCGATACATCAATAATCATCAATATGGATTGTAGATAGGAAGCCTAAATTTCTTAGATTACCAACCACTGGTTTTAATAATTTGGTGAACACAATCGGTGCCATACACAACCCTTAAGGTAATGCTGTAAATTCATATAAAGTTTCATCAAATTCAAAATGGAGGTACTCCCTATGTTCATTGGCTTTATGTGCTAATAGGTATGATACCTACCATAAGATCTATGTAACACATACAATAACCATGATCAATTAACCTTATTGCAGTCCTTATATTATCCTCTGTGGTTAATGGCTAACTTCTATGAACTTATTCAAATGATTTAGTACCAATATGTATTATGTTATATTTAGTATAAATATTTGTATGCCATTAGGTTTAGGTACAAATAAAATCTTTGAAATGTATTCTCTTTGTATGACAGCATGGTGTCATAGCCCCCAACTGTAAAAGATTTTTACTATTTTATAAATTATTTTTAGGGGCTATATTTTGATGAGGATTAGACATAAAAGGAGTATAATATCCTTTAATTCACTACAATATAGTGGGGTCATTTGTCAATGACATCCAAAAAGCAAAGTAGTTTTAAATTGGCAGCATGTACCTTATGTCCTGCTGAGTTTGTGGTGGGCACCCCGGGTTCTCTCGGAACGCTGAACGTGGGTTGTAGGTCATCTTGTGGTGCGAAGGCTGTGGTTGGCTTCATGGCCCACCTCATGTCATCGGCTTGGCTGGTTGGTGCTGATTCATTTGTTGGGATGAAACACTCCTGTTTCCTATGTATTATTTGTGATCTTAGCTGCTCTCCATAGAGAAGTTCATTTTTGGTTGTATTATGAGTCATTTCTAGGAAATGTCTAACTGGGGCCACTAGTGACCTTCTTGTTTAGTTTAAATTTTTCCACTTTAATAAGAGATTTGAGCATGTTTTTTCTATAGAGTCATTAATTATGTTTGACATGGTCTTGTCTACAAATTGGTGCAGTACCCATTTGTTTCTGCTGATAAACAATACACTTGTCTCTAATCTTCCCACTTTCAGAGATCACTGCCCCTACTTTTCATATAGTAGGCATCCAGAAGTTGACAGATTACAGGCAAATTATGCAATTTTAGGATGTCATCTCTCCCCATCTTAGATCATGTTATATGTATATGTTAGTTCCAACATTTACAATTATCATTATTTAGGTAATAATACTTTTTTATTTTATTTGATCACTTCATACTCTTGGCCCAGCAATTGTAATGACTCTTCATTCTGCTTCTGGCGGTTCCAATTGTTGTTCAACCTCTCGGGTCTGGACATTTTGGGTCTCAGTCTGATCCCCAAGGGCCAAGTTTTGAGGGATGAATTCACACTGACCGATGACTTCATCTGAAATATGAGAAAAACCTTGGAGGTTTTCTCAAGAGCATTTTGCTTGCATTATACCGTATCTCGTACAGTTAAATGCGCATATGATGACCTGTGCAAGCAGCAGAATCGGTATCTCGTACCGACAACAGAATTCTGTTTTACATCAAAGTTGGTATCTCGTACCAAAGTTGATCTTCGTGTTTAAAGTATCTCGTACCAACACGGTATATATGCTCGTTAACATAGCCAGGAACGTTCCTTGATTTCGTTGCACTGTAAATCCTGCAAAAAGACTTACCTTCATTATCCGGAGTATCGGCCGCTCACGGTCGGTAGGTACTGCGTCAATTAAGGCTGCGACTGCGGTTCCGCTCACTGTCGTGACTCCAACATTTGTTACGATGATGCTGCTTCAACTTTTTACTGGATTTACACAATTTTCTAAATAGTTTTTCTTCCGAAACCATTTTTGCATGCGATGCCGAGAACGCGCGAAAAAAGAAGTGTCAAAGCAGGGTTGCCATTCCATATATCAAAAAAAATCATCAACTCTAAACCGCGATGTCATTACTAGCGAATGGAGATTACTACATTGTTATAAATTATATTTCAGATCACCGTGAAATAAAATTGCGGCGAGAGGTTAATTAATAAAGAAAGCCGGGAAACATAAACTTCACTCAATTTACCGCAACTTTTGCTAAGAAAGTTTTGCTTGATATTTTAAGCTTTCATCGCCTAGCCCAGCCGCCTTAGTTAACAAGAAATTTTATATCCCATTTTTACTGAAACATGGGCGATAAAATACATACTTTTGGAAAAATATTTTTGCGAGATGTCAGAAAAGAGCTCTGGGAAGATCTGAAGAGAGTTGATAAAATAAAAAGATGGCGCTAATTCCAGTCGACGCCGGAATAGCTCTTAATAAGCTTATCTGCGTCTGCAGCGAAGCATTTCGACACCTCGAATAAGTGGATTTTCGGGACCAACCGCCGCTTGCTAAAGCTGTGCCGTTATTACTGAAACAAAAGAGAGTTTTATAATTTAGTGACCTTTTCAAGTATTAAACTGAACTAGTATCGTGCAAAAAATTTAATGAAATATAGGCACACCTAATTTAAATAACCGATTTAAAAGGTCAGGTACAGGTGAGCACAATTTCGTCAAAGACAAAGGTAGTCTAATACCATTTATCGTGCAGACTTTCTAACTATTTGGTACTAAAATTACTAAAACACTCAGTAATTCCAAGTTAATCCACAAAATTTATTCAACATTTCTCAGAAAGTTTCCCACCAACCGTATTCTTTCAGAGTCCATTCACTTCGTCAAACGGTACAAGTTCATCTGTCTTCCAAATTACGCCCCAACTGTTACAGAGTAATAGAAACACAATAGAAACCCGACGAAGTTTAATATCGTTTAATTTAGCGATCCCTGTTTTGTTTTCCAAAGAATAAAGTAGAAGAAGTAGGTATTTCATTTAAACACCAGAGTAAATTTTACTTGTCAGTGAAAGCACGGTTTTATACAAACTTTTGGGAGGCATAAATTGATAAAGGGAGCCCTAAATTCATATGTAGGCTTGTAAGACCTAAAACGATTTGTCTTATCGGAAATTTATTGGCAAAAAAGCCGTTACAACGGATGCTAGATCCCGCCAATGGTTAGAGGAACGGCTTAGACAATTCATTTTGATGACACAAATAGATAAGACGCAGGGAAAATATTTGTAGAAAATTGGTAAAACATCATCAGTGAAAATTCCCTTGCAAATTATACCAAAATATTTATCGACAAGTTTCTGCTCGTGACTCCGTCTACTATTACGTAGGTATTGCGTGAGAATTTAGAAAAATCCGCCTTATTCCTTGTTTACAGAACCTTTGTGCAAAAGGACACTGCATACGCCCATAGAATGCTGGGCTTCAGATTCTGTATGTCGGTACAGATATGAAATTAGTTTGGTGTGATCGAGTTTTTCAAGAGTATTTAAATTTATTTATTTGTTTTTGTACGTAATTGGATTAAAGAGAAATCGTATTTGTGACAGTGAGGTTAAGTATGGTGTGAATGATCTAAATGAAGTACAGCGCGACTAATGAGTTCTCAATTCAAAGGTTTTAGTTGCTGTCGACATGATATTCTGTGGAGGCACGCGCCAGCCAGCATGCAACCGTTTTTGTTTTATTGGTTTTTTCAAAATGTCAACGGCATAATCATTTTATTTCTTATTTATTTCGATTTTTGATTTTAATTCTTAATCTCTAAGATAAATTAGGCAAAGAAAAATTAAAATGTATTGTTATTTTTGGTTAAGCTTTTATTACTGTACCATATCAAGCCCAAAACTGCCAATATCCTTTCAGCTTTCCAGGTTCAATTTTGAGTCAGTCAGTGAGTCAGGACTTTTTTTTTTATATGTATTGATGTAGGTACTGCGCCTGTGATATAAAATCAAATATTAAAAACGTTCAACTATATGCGCAATATCTTTCACGAGTAATGATGCACTTTAGGCAGTCAGCATTCTGCCATCTTTATAGACTTTCTAATCATTTTACCAGAAAGGTTCGTATAGCGAGAAGAAAAAACAAAGATCTCTGCCTAGTTTTTAGGAAATATAGACGTATCACGTATGCTAATGTAAGCTCATAATCGGCCTATAATGTTCCCACTGCTGGGACACAGGCCTCCTCTCTGTGAGAGGGAGTGGGCCTTAGTCCACCACGCGGGCCCAGTGCGGGTTGGTGGACGTCTCATGTCTTCGAATTTTTTGGTTCTAGGACATGCCGGTTTCCTCACGATGTTTTCCTTTACCGTTAAAGCAAGTGATAATTAATTTCTAATACGCACATGACTTCGAAAAGTCAGCGGTGCGTGCCTCGGGATCGAACTCGAACCATTCGCCGTGGGAGGCACATGGTTAATCCACTAGGCTATCACTGCTAATGTAAGCAAACCACACTAAATAAAATAAAGGTAGGAATAGGAATAACAACATGAGAAATACTCGAAATGACATTTTGAATATAAAAGAAAAAACTTGCACGGTCGCACGTGTTAGCAATGAAATAGAAAAAGAAAAAATTGGATACAGGTTAAAACCCCAACAGAAAACGACAGACCTGTATTGAAAGAAGAGGAAAAATATAAAATTTCCCATTGATGATACACAATTTGCCATGGGTGAAATGTGAAATGCTATCGGTTTTAGGTAGCTTCCAAATACTACGTACCGATAAGACTTGACTTTGGGTACGAACTTTCGAATAAATCTTTCACAGTCCTTCGGAATGAGTGTCGTCGGACGATTAGCCGATTTTAAATTAAAGCCTACAGGATAAATGATTAAGGGAAACACCAAAAATATATTTTATGTTGGTAGAAAAATATAGATAGACTGAAATGGTTTAGATTATTTGGGTTAATTTGACCTTTATTTTTGTAGCACGAAAATATGATTGCACTATCGTAAATATCAGATTTAAATTTAGCAAAAAGGTAGGTATTTTCAGAAATGCAAGACGTTTCCAAGGATTTGGGACATATGCACGAATGGGTCTGAAAATTGGTTTAATATACCCCCCCCCCCCTGTAGAGGGGCTCGTGGCTAAATGACGGCCGCGCTGATCTTTCGATCTGCGAGGTTAAGCTGCGCTTGCCGCAGTCAGTCCTTGGATGGGTGACCGTTCTTTACACATCGAGACCCCTCCGTGCCTCGGAGAGCACGTTAAGCAGTCGCTCCCGGTTGTCATAGGAATATCTTTGACAATCGTTACGGGTATTCTGACAGCTGGTCTAACATTCGAATACCGGTATTACCCATTAATTGGGTTGTGGAGGTCAGATGGCAGTCGCTCCACGTAAAATATTGATATTCAGCCAAAACTATAACTAGTTTTGGCTGAATATCAATATTTTACAATCTAACGATTGGATGCCGATCCCAATATAATTTGGGAAAAGGCTAGGCAGATGATGATTCGTACTACCCTTTAAAATCTTCCATAATTATTATATTATCCAAAATTATCTCAATTTGAGGACTTGCTTTCGGTACAGTAACAGTATTAATTTTGTAAGGCGACCTTGGACCCAAAATAATGTAGGTACCTATCTATCAGCGTAAATGGGTATGTGTACCCAGTCAAGTATAAGGAAAGTATCAGTAATGTTAGAACAGTTAACCTGAAATTATTCTGTACAAGCCATAAATTATTCCAATAATTTAATAAGTTTATCTGTCTTATTTGTGCAATTGTTACAAGGTCATGTTTAAATAATAAAATCGGTAATTTTATCAGTAGGCATATTTACCAAGAACTTATCTTTATTTTAATTAAGGTGATCATCGAGTAGCATTCATGATACCGGTTTTGAACAAACGCAATTATCTCGTAGAGCCCGTAGAGCTAACAATAACTGGATTACTTTCACATCTCAGTGCCGCATGAGAACGTTTATTTTGAGTACATTAATCAAGTTTCCGTGGTGTAGCGGTTATCACATCTGCCTAACACGCAGAAGGCCCCCGGTTCGATCCCGGGCGGAAACATATATTTTTGTTAAGTCTAAAATTTTATAAGATTTCTTTAGATTATTGCTAAGATTAGGTAATATTATTTTATATTAGGTAACTTTATTTCTTCTGCAATATATTGCATGTCACGCCATAATGCTAATCACAGAAGTAGAGATCTGTACTATGCGATCGTGCTAAGAATAGGAACATCAATGACCTCGAACTGTCAACTATTACTTGAAAAGTAAGTTTTAATAGATATAAACTGAGTCTTTGATTTACCAAATCTATTGTAATAGATTTTGTGATACAAAACAGCCCAATTTTCAATACAAAACGTCAATCCTATTCTTATTTTGATTGCATAGTAAGGTACCTACTTAATTTTACAATCTCTTCAAAATAATGGTGTTTCTTATAAGTCGTTTGATATTCGGCAGTTCGAAAACGCTTTTGTTAATTTTCTTCAAATAATCTTCCACTCACTGATAGTACTTACATTCAACGTCAAAAAAAAAGCCTATGCCTAGCTTGAGATAATAGAATAGCCAACTCCGTCTCTTTGCGTAAACTGTGAACATGCGGCTAGTATTCGCCAAAGCGTTATTTAGCAATTGAATCGAATTGAATTGATCGAATTGCGACCACCTTACAACCAAAAATGTATGTAATAATTATCTAGTCTCTAAGAATGCCCATATTTCGAGTTGAAAGTTTGCTTTGACAACACTTGAAACAAACCCACACTCCCGATACCTATATACATAAGTATAAATAGCAAGTAGGTACCGTTACGGATTACATATACACCAAATTTACATTCAGCCCCAGATAAAAGACGAGTGTTAGAAAAAATAAAAGCCTTTTTACATACACTAAGCGAAATTCTGTTTGATGTTAGATTTAACGGGTTTAAAACGTATAAATCGTACCTACGGTGATTTTAATACGATAATGTTATGAAACGGTGCCGATTTATTTGACTACGTTTATACCATGAGCTATCGTTCGGTTTGACTGGAAATGGTCATTGGACAGTTTTATTGATAAGTTACTACGACAAAGCCTTTTATATAGGTAACTTCATGCGCTTTTAAAATCAAGTTTAGTAAATGATGATAAATACGGAGGCAACCTCAGATCATAGAAACAAGGAGATATGCCATCATAGCAAATTAGTACGGGAACAACTGATGCCACTTTTAGTACATTTTTTGACACAATTACGCGCATAATTAAGCGCTCCTTGTGATTAAAAAGATCTCCCACGCATTGAACATTCCGCACACCCTCAATCTAACACTGTTAATCGTCGCTCAACACTAGCACTAAACTAAAACACTGTATATAAACCATCGATCGTGTTCGGTTCGTCGCCATCGCGTAAGTTTTTAATATGAGCAATTTGCTCAAGATCAGACATCAAACTCGATAGCGCCTTGGCACATCTCCTTGTTTCTATGATCTGAGGAGGCAACCTTAAACGCCATTTAAGAACATTTTTACCCCAACAGACATCCGTTTCTCAAGCCGGTTGCTATTAATCAGCTAATATGTTATCATTTAGTGGATTGATAAGCTGCTGTACAACGTGTACGTTTTGTAGGACGAGGCGTGTTTCAATATTTAAATCTGTGTTTCATTTTTTGCCGACAAAAAATCGGTCACCGATTTTATTATTGGACGTGGGCGCACCCAAAGAGTTGGTTACATTATTTTCATTACATTCACGCGTTTCACAAAAAAGTTTTCCATGCCATGTTAGCTCCCTTGTCCGTCACTCTGTCTAGGTCTTAACGTTCTATGTTTTTTTTAATGCCTAGAATACCTACTAAAAAGCGGTGAACGTGAATTGGTGCTGAAAGAAACTTTCCAACACCGTTAAAAACGTACACATACAGTCGGTTGCAGAAAGATAATTAAATTTTAAAGGAGACTTTAGCCATACAATTTCTATCGTTAATGTCTCCTTTAAAACTTAATGACCTTTTCTGCAACTCAGTATTAGTGACATTCAGGGGAGCCAAGATACCATCGACAAACTCTATATACGAACTTCATTCAAAGACTAAATACCTATTTTCCGTTCAATCTAACAAAACAATCTCCCTTTATCTCCACCAAAACAAAACACTATCCGAAAGCCAGCAACAAAATCTCAACGATCCCTATAAACTGCTTAATTAAAGTCATAAGGTCCCTTCATTACAACTGACCCGAAACTGATATAAAAGTGTTGTGTTATTGTATGAGCAACACAATGGCACAGGGAATTAGCTCGTACATTCATATTACCACCGTGGTGACCTCGATATCATTGTGAATGACGCATTATGACATGAACTAGATGGGAATAAAAGTCCATATTTTGTAGGAATTGTAGTTAGATGACTACCTACATTATAGAAGGCCAATTCTAGTATTAATTTAGCACTATGACTGGCAGTTGAGTGAACTGAAATTAGATTTTGATTTGACTAAAAATGGTGTATTCTGGTAATCAGTTTTGTCGTAGATTAATATTTTTTTGATAACTTACTGTAGGATGCCAGTGTTTCCGTTGAGTGATGCGAAAGTTAAACCTATCTATCTTCTATATTAATAAAATGCTTTGTCCTGCCTGACTGACTGACTGATGGATCAACGCACAGCCTAAACCGGTGGTCGTAGAAACGTGAAATTTGGAGGACGTATTCCTTATATGATGTAGGCATCCGATAAGAAAGGATTTTTGGAAATTCCACCCCCAAGAGGGTGAAAAGGGGTGGCAAAGTTTGTATGGGAAAACGTGTTTACTTGATCTGATCAAGATGGTGATATCGCATCGATGTCCGATAACTGCAAAGTTATTAGTATTGAGTTGGAAAGACTGCATAGTTTTCCAATAGATGTCGCCAAACGCTCCTAAGAAGTGTATACAAAGGGATCTCAAATTTCAAATGAGTCGGGCGAGACCCTGTAGCTCAGTTGGCAGAGCACTAAGCCACGGTACGGCAGAGGTCGCGGGTTCAAATCCTGCTCGGGTCATATGATTTTTGAGAATCACTTATACTATACATATTATTTAAAAACTTTACAATAAGCTTATCAGAACAACACATAGGCTACCTTTTATCCTGAAAAATGCGGGCGAAGCCGCGGGCGAAAGCTAGTCTAAACATATTATCGTAAAATAATAAGACAGGTATGTAATTGTCACCAGTTAACATGTTTTTTATTCGATTAGGTACATTTTGTTCTTTATCTTCTCACTTTTAACGTAGTAACCCTTCTATATTTCTTTGTTATGTGCTTATGATGTTTGTTCGTATATTCTATAACATTGTTTTGGGCATTGTCTTTCTGTAAGAGTGTCCGAGTTAGGGTATTAATAATAGTGACTGTAATTTTATCTCTTTTGGCCGGTTGTTATGGCCTAGGATTGCTTTATTCTAAAAGACTTTTTTTGGTTTCATTATTATGTATGTTGTAAGTTTTCTTTATCTATGATCTACATAAAGTAGTGCTGCCCGGAATTCTGTCGTCACATGCAAAAATGACGTATCTACATCTTAGAAAAATATTATTTATGCCCTTTTTACTTGTGACGGCAGAATTTTGTATTTCATCGAATAGCGCTGGATAATAGTTTGGTTTTAATCAACAGCTTAATCCATCGCAATCCTTATCCTCTTCATTGTGCTTTCAACACCTAGTACTCAAGGCTAAACAAAATACTATTATTGTTTCTCAGATTGTAATCAATTTAACATCAAATCAAAAGTATTATAATCTTCCGTTCAATTGAACTAATCGTACAATAACATTTGTTCCGGGGCTTCGAACATACCTTTATCCCCATTAAGCTTGTGAAACGGTTACTATTCGCCCTATTTTCATTAACCGGAAAAACACTCAATTAACTTCCCCAATAACAGGGAATGAGCGAAAACACTTCAAAATCAACTGGGTGTTAATTTAAAGATGCTATTTTTAGAGTTTTAAAGTGGAAGAAGCAGATGAAGAAATTAGGCTCCATCGTATTATGGGGCCTTGGGGTCTTTTCGTATGGAAGGAATAATATTTAATTTATTTATATTAAAACTCTCACAGAGAGATCTGAGTCCCAGTAGTGAGGAAAACATAGATTGGCATCCAAAGATTTGATTCTGTAACCATCTCACCGTGAAAACTTAGGTGAAGTGAGCGTGGAGTGAGCTGTCAATAGTGTCAATTCCTAGAAAAAACAAACTCACTTCACCTAAGTTTTCAGGGTGAGATTTTTACAGCCGGTCGATTCTGTAAAAATCTCACCGTGAAAACTTAGGTGTAATTCTCTCTCGAACGTTCGCAAATAAATTGGCAGTTCTAGCGGTGATATCACGCGGCGAGTCGGTCGGTCGAGTAAACATCTCCAGACGTCTCTATTTTTGGCTCTCTCTAGCCGTTGACTTCAAAAGACGTTGTGTCCTTCTCGATGTCATATAATCGCACGTCAACTGTCCTTATATTTGATACACTTTTCCATTAAATTAGAAACACAATTAAAAAGTTTTAACGAATACTAACATAATTATCCCTTTATACAGCCATAGAGATTATGTTAGAGTGCTCTCCATTTAAAGTTACATAGGAGCGATGAGATGAGAATGTTCGATAATTTTATGAGCAACTTTGATTGCATAGTTATCATGCATATTCATAGAAGTAAATGTTTGACCACAGTTTCTGTGATGGGTGAATATTTTAAAAGATATGTGGATCTTGAAATAATGTGAAAACTGGCGACTCGCCCCTGCTTCACACGAGTAGAATGCACTGATGTGAGAACTTGTCAAAACATTGAGGTTTCTATGCTGTATCTAAATTAACTGTTATCGTATTATATGTATAAATCTTCCGGAATAAATTAATAGATTGCAGCTCGTGGCGTTCTGTAATCTACTGACCCACTTTTTAGGGTTCCGTGCCTCAAAAGGAAAACGGAACCCATAGATTAGTTTGTTGAAGAGACGATATATAAAGGGTTCCTATATTTTTGAAAGAAAGGCACACAAGGAAGATCATGATCGGGATTAGGACCTAGGATTTTTACCCCGGTAGTACGTTGCCGTGAGATAATTTCCGACCGACGACAAAGCCACAAAAGCCAATGTTGTAATAATAGTAGATTATTCCACCAAGGGGATAAAGCAGTGTCTTATGTCACGGGCGCAATATTTCATTCTCATATTCATATTCATATTCAAGCTCGCCTAAGACGTAGACACGCGTTTATCCCCGAGGAGAATACTCTACTTTTCACACCTTCTGCGAGAAAATAAAAAGCAATAGTACTAGAATCAAGGTATTTTAAAAGGTATTCTAATAGAGTTTTAATTACAGTAGTGTAGGATCTATTAGTTTCTATTAGGGGTAATTATACTGGCTCACTATAACACCAAGTACCTACCTAGACTTACGTATCATTCCGACATGTACGCCTCTAGCACGACTACGCCTGGCTCACCAGCGTGTACACTATAGACCACACAATTGACCAATGTTGGTCGGTAGTCGGCAGTTTCGTCATTTAAAAAATGTAGTTTGGTACCTATTTGCAGTTCGCGCTTTTTATTTTCTTTTGTTTTATAATCGCGACGGCCATGGCCAGTTCGAATTTCGAACAAGTTCTTTTGGGTATATAGGCCTCTGTGGTTAGTGTTCATACGAATTTTTAGTTGAGGTTCCAAATTCAAATCACATGGGTTATAATGAAATTCAGTACAATATTATTGCCCGTGGGCTTTAATGATCTACTTTAGGTTAGAGTTACATGACATATAATTTGACATTTTCGAGCAGGTGGTGTGAAAAATATTTTTCTTCTAAAAGGTTTTCATGAAGTTAGATCATAATAATATATTCCGAATGAACGAACGGGCCGTTAAAATTTACCACACATCGAGACTAAACTTACATCCAACTTCACCTATGTAATTCACTCTGCTAGTTATAAAATGAAGTTTTTTCCACAAACTACTTGTCCTAGTGCTGAGAAAGTTCTAGAATTAGTTTCTGAACTGTTAGTAGAGTTAGACAGTGTTTTTAATAGAGCTGTAATAGGGACGAGGTAGAGAATGCAGTAATGACGTTTAAAAAAGTACTCTAGAAATTGTCTCTAAAATACCTATAGCTAAGTTTAAATGAAGAGTAAATCTGCTCTATGTATGATTTTGAAATGTTTCTAATGTTGGTTCTTACGACTGTACCATTGTACCTATAGTTACATAAATATTAAATATATGCCATCCTCAATTATCTCCCCCTCTAACCTTCAAGATTGAGATTATGTTTGTAGAAATTCGTTAAACCCAGACGGTAATGTAAAAATTTATATTTAACAAAAAAAATATAATTTCAGCAATAACGTCAGAGTGTTCCCAATTTTAAGCAAGCAAGCGAAAAACAGTAATAACTCAAGGAGCTACGACGTCTACGAAACTAATTATTCGTAGCTGCTACGAGTGCTACGGGCGCTACGGTGTTGACTTTTAATAACGTTTCCCATCGTGACCTATCGCAAAGGTCAATAACGGACTAATTCAAATTCCTTTCATAATCACTTCAAAACTTTATTCGAGCGTTCTCAAATATATTAAAACAATTTCTGAATGGTTTCGTTTAATTAGAGATGTACCGGTTACCGATATTACGAAATTAATTAACCGTTTCAACGACTGTTTTGATAAATAAAAGTTATTCAATTTAGGTATTAATATTATTTTGATTGTTTAATTATAATGTAACTCGTATAAGATTAATATTTGTACTTATGAACCTGGGAGTTTATCAATTACGGGTAGATATTAAAGATAATATTAGCTAGTAAAAGTAGTCTTCTCTAAGAAAATTGACGTGTCTATATTGAACTCGCAGAAGAATAACTTACATAAAGAGACCATGCAATAAAAATCTTTTTTAACAAAAAATAACCGACTTCAAAAATCCACTACAAAGAAAATAATAATTTAGGTTTCGGAAGTCGGTGGCTTTGGTTTTTAACCGACTTCAAAAAAGGAGGTTCTGTATTTGTTTGCTTTTTTTTGCCACCGACTTCCGAAACCTAAATTATTATTTTCTTTGTAGTGGATTTTTGAAGTCGGTTATTTTTTGTTAAAAAAGTTTTTTATTTTTCCCTTTTTAGTTCTTTATCCCGTGTTAGATTACTTTCACGAATTCGTTCAACAGTAAATCTTCTACGGAGTGTGTACATTTATGCATATAACTTTGCACATAGGAATGATTACATAATGTATTATATACTAAAACCTTCCTGAAAGTATGTAGATTACGTTAGTGAAACCCCCATCCAAATCGAATCAGTAGTTTTTGAGAAAATCGCGCACATACAAACATACATACATACATACGGGACGAATACAGAACCTCCTTTTATTTTGAAGTCGGTTAATAAAAATAGGACAACTTTTTCATTATAGCTATAGCTACTCGAATCTCTTCGCACTTATGATACGTCTAGCGTGACAGAAGGAGGCAGTCATACAGCTGTCAATACCTAAAACTCAGAAGGAGCCTTCTGCAAAAAATACGGATAAATAATGCTATCAAAATAATTTATGGCCACAAGAAAACAATCAATTCACCTATAAATAGGATAAAACAAATTCGCTTTTTGTCTCTGTCTGTTTGTCCGCTTAGTTCTTTTAAACTATACGCTGGATTTGAATGCGGTTTAAAACCAATTAGAAAATTTATTCCGAATTGTTTATGTGTATAATACGTTATTATTTAACTTTGATACAACACAGAAATCTCGATATTTTGACGTGTCTTCACATCAGTAGATTGGATCCATGCGAAGCGAATCGCTAGTAATATACAGGGTGGCAGGTTAAACAGTGGAAATATTTTAAGGGGTCATTGTACTCATCATTATGAACAACTTTTACTATGGCACCAACGCTGAAATCGCCAAAAAAAATTCAGCTGTTCCATACATTTATGTTCACATAACTCAACAAAATGTATGGAACAGCTGTTTTTTTTTTCGCGATTTCAGGGTTGGTCCCATAGTAGAAGTTGTTCATAATGATGAGTAGAATGACCCCTTAAAATATTTCCACTGTTTAACCTGCCACCCTGTATACTTAATGTGTTTGTTAACATCAATACATAATATCAACAGCGCCAATGTCTGCATTATTTCTTGAGCCCAAATAACATACTGCTACAAATTAAAACTTACCGTACAAAACTTGATACAAATGAAATCAGATTCACGCCTTCAACTCCCACTCCTCTACGAAAGTCTCGACATACTACCTTCGAGCGAAACACTTCTCCAGTAACACACTTGATATAATTACAGTGTAATTTACTTCGCACAGCTCCATTTTAAATGGTAGACGGTCACAAATCTGACTTTATTAAGTACTAGCACTTTGCCCGTGACTTCGTCCGCGTGACCCACTGTGTATTTTTCCGGAATAAAAAGTAGCCTATAGCACTCAGTGATAATGCAGCTTCCTATTTGTGAAAGAATTTTCAGAATCGGATCAGCAGTTCTGGAGATTACCCCCTACATACAAACTTTACCTCTTTATAATATTAGTATAGAAAAGTGAGATGCTACCGAAAACTAAATGGTTTCCAAACGAATGAATGAAGAACTGACTTCTTAATAACCGAGCAGTTACGTAAATGACTGATAAAAGCTCATTCCTTTTTATTCGCTTAGCTAAAACTTCCGTTTATGTGGCGATGAAAGAAAAAGACGGTATCAGATGGTCGTTATTATGTGTAAGTTTCAAAGACTAAATTAAAGGGTTGTTTTATGCTTATTTCATTCTTAAAAGAAAGGGGAGGTCCTCAAATCGTCAAAGTTTTTTTTGTGTACGTTTAGCGATCATTCATTACCACGTGGACCGATTAAATAATACTAGTATAATTATAAACTTTGTATTATAATAACATTTTCGCAGTTGATTTTGTAGCTGTCTAGTGAAATAAATACCTCATTTCCTAATCAATTTTCAAGGCAATGAAAAAGTAAACTAGACAAATGAGAAAAGTAAGTATGAAGAATATGAAGATTCTAACTATGATTAATAGAATTCCTCTAACCTAATAAACTATTTACGAACCAGACGAACTAAAAAGTGAATTCCAAAATACCTGCAAAACTCAAAACATGTGAAACTCACGTTCATTTTGAAACCGTTTGTCATAGCGGACAATGAAAAAATAAAGCATAGTGCACATGACACGGCAAAAGTATGGAACCGGGTGACACCTTTAGTATTGTTGCATGTCATTCAGCGCGACACTACTGTTGTGTAGACTATCCCTATCGTAGATCTATAGGAGGTATTTGAACTTTAAACAGTCGTATTTCATTCGAGGCTTTCTTTGCTGTTTTTCTGTGTCTAGCAAAACTATAGTAATTACGAAAAGTTATGAGAATGTGATATCGTGTGAATAGAAATAGTCTGCTGCAATTCCAAGCACACTTTGATATAAAATTGATTTGTCTGATAGTAGTCCTGTTTTTTTAAAGTGATATTTTTGATGTGGAATATATATATTTATCTATTAGCGCGCCTTGAGGAAAGACCATCTTGTATGCCGTGACGGCAAACGGCATAACGCTCTCTTAATGTGCTTAAGCCGTCATGCCCCCCCTCCGCTGCTCTGTATTTCCGTATGTGCGTTACGATGTTTCACATCTGCCAAGAGTTCCGTGATGGTCACATTTTTTGAAAACTTCCAAAGACGCATACAATTTTATTTTACTCTTCCACTATTGACTGTCCGCAGTGTCAAATATTTTTGACGTCAATGTTGTAACCATTATACAATTATTTTCCTACAAATAAAACCCCAGATATTTATAATCATATTTTTTATTGCACTGGTATGTTTTTTGAAATTTTCCATTGATTTTTCTTTAATATCCCAGACAAAACCATCAACAAAATAGCTCCAGTCAATGAAAACCTGACATTAGTATTATTTTTTCCTCCACCTTTTGTTACAGCCGCACCTGTAATGCTAAGGCGTGTCGTTATTTAATACAGGCTTAAATGGAAGGTCCATCACTTACCTGTCGCCTATTGAATTTCAAAGGGACATAAAAGGCGAATTAGTGTGACCGCTTTGTTACTAGTTGAGGGGGCGGTTTAACAAGGTAACTATCACCTATCACGCCTTGATACGGGTGTATTCGCAGTGGACAAAGTTATCTCTATCTCCACTAATATTACAAAGCGGTAAAGTTTGTATGTTTGTTTGTATGAGGGAATCTCCGGAGCTACTGATCTGATTCAGAAAGAGATCCCTTTGCAACGCCTCTTATAAGCGTTTGGCGACATTTATCGGAAACTATTACAGACTCCCACTCAATGCCTATATCTTTGCAGTTATAGAAACATCCACAACATCGATGCGATAATTTCTTAAATATTTAATAACTTAAGAGAAGCATAACATGGCTTTGACATGTTTCAAATTCACAAAAATACTATATAAACAATATACTCTTTATAAATTGTCAAGCGCAAGTCGTTTCTGAATTTAATAGAGTATTGAATCATTTTATTCGTGTAGTCCAACATCATGTAAATCTCACTGAACTGATTTTAAAAGCGTTCTCAGATTGAAAGTTAAGAAAAAACTTAAGAAACCAAGTTTGCATATCAATTGGGGCAGAGCGGTCCAATAAAATCGTTAATGCAAAAGAAAATCTGAGTAGGTATATCTGCGTAAAATAAAAATGTCATTACATAAAAAAGAATATAGACGGAGCTCTATTTTGATATAATTGTGGGAATTGCTATTATTTTATCAATATCATCCTTTTTATGATCAAAATGTTCATTAAAATGCCAAGACCACCAAGCTTAGCAGAATGATGTATTATTATTATAGATGGAGGTATGTTATTACTAGCACACCTAAAAATGCCGCTATTTAGACATCATTTCCATCAATATTAAATTTTAATATTTTAAAAATTTTATACTCGTACTTAGGAGTACTTTATTGTGTTGTCATCGGACTTAGAAACAAGTGAAAAATTTTAGCCTATTCGTATAACCGGTTCAATATTAAGATTTCAAGACAACAAGGTATGCTAAATTAAACCAAAACGGTTGCAATCACGACTGCTGAGCCCGGGTCCTGGGTTTCATCCTCAGGACGGGCACAGTTTTATTGTTTTTTTTTTTCATTAGAAAATTCTCAGTAGCAGCCTTTTTTTTTTTTTTTGAGGATGGGAAATCATCAAATGACCCCTCCCGCTCTGGGTGGAGCGGAAGGGAGTGTCAGACTCTTACTGACTAAAACCCACCCATGTTCCTTCTTTAGCCCTTTTGTCCGGGTCAGCGGTATCCCTTCCGGACAATCCCGCTTTCCCGGCAGGCTTGGGCCCTAATGGGCCCCCTCTCTGATGCTGACATCTCTTTGAGGCGCGCGTGGAACACGTACGCGCCGTTCGGCACGGGCCTGGTCCTGATCGGACGGTGAGCTACCCATTACTCACCGCCCGCAGGCCCGCGCCTACGGTGGCCGGGAGTCGTCACGCGGCTCCCGACGCCCGGAGCGTCTACCGCGGCGGCTTGGACGGGAGAATCTCTCCCTCTCCCGTCCCGCCGCCTCCTTCACTAGCATGACTGCTTCGCAGAAGGAGGCGACTGCCTCCCACTCCCCCTCGCCCCGGACCATGGCTTGAACCAGGGCCGGGCGCGAGAGGTCGCCGCCGCTGCCGATCGCCTCTACGAGGACACGGCGGTGCTCCGCCCATGCAGGGCAGGCCCCCACCGTGTGCTCCACCGTGTCCTCGGGGCGATCAACGCAGTGATGACACCCGGGCGTTTCCTCCCGCCCGATGATGTGCAGGTACCTCCCGAAACTTCCGTGTCCGGTGAGGACCTGCGTCAGGCGGTAGGTAAGGACGCCGTGACGTCTCCCTAGCCACTCCTCAAAGAGGGGTCTTACCGCCGCTATTGCGGCGTGCCCTAAGTAGCAGCCTTTTTTTTTTTTTTTTTTTTTTTTTTTGGGGATGGGAAATCATCAAATGACCCCTCCCGCTCTGGGCGGAGCGGAAGGGAGTGTCAGACTCTTACTGACTAAAACCCACCCATGTTCCTTCCTTAGCCCTTTTGTCCGGGTCAGCGGTATCCCTTCCGGACGATCCCGCTTTCCCGGCAGGCTTGGGCCCTAATGGGCCCCCTCTCTGATGCTGACATCTCTTTGAGGCGCGCGTGGAACACGTACGCGCCGTTCGGCACGGGCCTGGTCCTGATCGGACGGTGAGCTACCCATTACTCACCGCCCGCAGGCCCGCGCCTACGGTGGCCGGGAGTCGTCACGCGGCTCCCGACGCCCGGAGCGTCTACCGCGGCGGCTTGGACGGGAGAATCTCTCCCTCTCCCGTCCCGCCGCCTCCTTCACTAGCATGACTGCTTCGCAGAAGGAGGCGACTGCCTCCCACTCCCCCTCGCCCCGGACCATGGCTTGAACCAGGGCCGGGCGCGAGAGGTCGCCGCCGCTGCCGATCGCCTCTACGAGGACACGGCGGTGCTCCGCCCATGCAGGGCAGGCCCCCACCGTGTGCTCCACCGTGTCCTCGGGGCGATCAACGCAGTGATGACACCCGGGCGTTTCCTCCCGCCCGATGATGTGCAGGTACCTCCCGAAACTTCCGTGTCCGGTGAGGACCTGCGTCAGGCGGTAGGTGAGGACGCCGTGACGTCTCCCTAGCCACTCCTCAAAGAGGGGTCTTACCGCCGCTATTGCGGCGTACCCTTAAGTAGCAGCCTGGAGTCTAGATTTGTGCCCGGTTGGTGGCAATAGGCTCGCCTCCTATTATTACATGGGACTTAAACTTAGCTGGCGAAATGTGGGTGTACCACATACCCTGCCTAACCCTTCGGGGAAATACAGGCGTGATAATATGATATTTATATTTAAACAATCTCGCTTCCTATATTATTAAACTCATAAACAGTACCTTTCATATCTGTTTGATTCATTTGTAGAATGGCCGCGGTATTGTTTGGTTTCCAATATTATCGGGTTTCTGCAGTACGGAGCTTATTTTAGCATCCCTACTCGCATAATATTGACTGGTTATATTTTGCTTTTTGTTGTCAAGTTTGGTTGCTTGTCTGTTGTAGTAAGATTAAACATACATACATAGACTGATAAACACATTACCCTCCTTTGCGTCTCGCAGTCGGGTAAAAAGGCCGTACCACAAAAAAGATAAACACGCGTTCAACACGAATGCTACCAAATATAATACGCACTTGTTTTAGCACTAACTTGTCTATACAAGTGTGTATTATTTTTGGTAGCATTCGCGTTTAACACGTGTTTATCTTTTTTGTAGTAAGGGTGAATGGTCTATCGCAATTCGTACCTACGCAATTTATACTAACATATAGCTTTTTTGTTTGATTGTTTGTTTATGCGCACTAATCTCCGGAACTTCCAATCTGATTGGAAAAAAACTTTTTGTATAGGTAAGTATGATAGCCAGATTTAATAGAAATACACACATCAAAAGTATCTAGGGATCAACATATATTTTTGCAATAACTTTTCTCCTGATTGATATTAATTAAAATTTTCTTTAAGGATTCATCAAATAAAGTGTTTTCGTTTGTCACAGTAACGATAAACCAAGTCACCTTTGCATTAATAAAGAAATTTTCCATTTTCCTAATAAAGGGATTTTTGACATTTGAACCACTAACATTAAAGTTCGAAAAAAATACTGAAATAACAGTTTTCTTTAAAATTTTATTGGGTAACTTAAACAATTAATAATCCGTGTTTCTACCGCGAACACTAACAACACAAGAACATCGGTTTGGCATACTCAAAATGAGTTCATCCAAATCACGCTGTGGAATGGCCGCCCATGTTCGTTGCAACAACAAAAAAAGGTCTTCTTGCGACTGGATACCCTCCATATTCGGCAGAGCTCTTCTCTGTAGCATATCCCATGCATGCTCAATCGGGTTCAAGTCTGGCGACTGAGCAGGCCAGGGCAGGACATTGATGTTAGCTGCGGCGAGAGTCTGTCTTACAACTCTTGCGGTGTGCGGTCGTGCATTATCATGCATTAACTGAAATAAGGGACCGATTTGCACTTGTAGAGGAACGATGACGTCTGATACAATCGTCTCAGCATAAATTTGAGCGTTGAGGTTGCCTCTGATCCAAATCAACTCAGTTCTTCCGCCGATCCAAATACCCGCCCATACCATGATGGTTCCACCACTATAAGGATGGACTTCCTGGCAGGATTTTAATCGCTGTTGGCGTCCAGGGGTTCTCCAGTGTCGTATACGTCTTGTATCCGGTCTCATACCAAAACGAGACTCATCAGAAAAGCACACGAAACGCCATTGTTCTTCTGCCCAATTTCTGTGTTCAAGAGCCCATTGATATCGAATCCTACGATTGTGCATTGCTATAGGTGGTACCCGTAGCGGTCTTCGGGAATGAAGGTTCACTTCATGCAAGCGGTTTCTGACTGTTTGGTCGCTAATTAAGTTCCCTGAAGAGTGATGAAGCCTCACGGCTAACATCATGGCGGTTATTGTTGGAGCTCTTCGAGTTAAGATTTGAATGTATCGGTCTTGTCTCCGTGTGGTGCAGCGATACCGTCCTCCATGGCGCTCAGCCACGGTACCAGTGCTTCGGTAACGTGTCCAAAGTCGACTGATAACACTCTGACTTGTATTCAGAGCTAAAGCTACAGTACGTTGCCGGGAACCAGCTTCTATCATTCCCACGGCTCTGAGCATTTCTTCCCTGCTTAAATGACGTCGCCGCTCCATAATAACGTTGGTTTTAATCAGTAGTAGGGAAACAGTAGCACTAATAATGTCTTCAATGCGTTGTATGTTTTTATAGGGAAAATATTGACAGCTTATTTTCATCTTTTACTCGAATTTGATTGAGAGTTCCTGATTCAAATTATGAAATGCACCAAAAAGGATCCATATAAATTTATAAAATCATAAATTTATTACAAAGCCACATCTCAATCTCAAGAAATCCGCATAAAAATGCTTGATCCCTAGACACTTTTGATGTGTGTAGTATTATTGTTTAATAGAAATAGTATATTTGTATTATTTTTAGTATTCAAGTTCATCGGCAGGTTTAAAACTATCAGTTTTGTGTTTTTTTCTTAATCAACATTGTTACAGACCAATATTGATAGGTACACTCGACGCCATTTACGGTCGACCACTTTTCGCCCTTATTACTAAGAACATAAGGGTGAAAAGTGGTCGACCGTAAATGGCGTCGAGTGTACATGCTTTTATTACCCGACTGCGCGACGCAAAGGAGGGTAATGTGTTTATCAGTCTATGTATGTATGTATGTATGTATGTATGTATGTATGTATGTTTGTTTCTATGTGGCGTTCTAGAGACCAAATGCGTAGGCCGATTTTGATAATTCTTACGTCAATCGATTCGTCTTAACCTTGCGAGTGTCACTAAAGACATAACAGTAATCAAAATTCACCACAGCGACAACCAGACGCCATATTGTCAAAATGAAAAAAAAAAAAGTTGATGAACAATGTCAAATAGGGTGTCGTTGAATAGGTATTTTAAAATCATGTTTAGGTTCCTTTTACCATTTTTCATTTTAAATAATAGTTTAGGATATATAACGATTTAAAGTTGTTTAACAAAGCAATCATTCTCGCTAATTCTTACTTATTGATTTAAGTTTTTAGATTTCAAGTATTAACAATATACAAACAAAAAAACAGTGAAAAATGGCCGATTTTTGGCGTCTTCAAAAAGTGAAAAATAAAAATAGTAAATTAAAAATTTTAAAAAACCCGACTGCCAAAAAACAACTAAAAAGTTCAAAACAAGAGCACTTTTCAAGCAGTCTGATGCAGTTGGTGGCATAAAATCTAAGATTTAACACAAATAATTGCCACCAACTGCATCAGACTGCTTGAAAAGTGCTCTTGTTTTGAACTTTTTAGTTGTTTTTTGGCAGTCGGGTTTTTTAAAATTTTTAATTTACTATTTTTATTACTTTTTTCACACATACATAAGGGCTTATACATAAAACAGCAAGCCAAAAGACACTGAGGTTTGTCCGGAATGATGTGCATTATGCTTAACCACTAATCGCATTGGATTGGCACAAGGCGATCTCTGGTTTTGCTTCGTCCACATTCCTGATCTGATTTTAATGTTCTAGGTGCCTTCAATTTTAAAACTGTAGTATATTACAATCAGTATTTTTGCAACACAAGTACCAGCAAAATGTCACCGAGTGTAATTTAAGCGAACAGCAAAATTGTTCGCATAAATTACACTCGGTGACATTTTTATAAACCAGTATGAATACCTATTTACTTAAAGCCATTTATTTATTCTAGTATTTAATACCATTCATACGGATTACGTATCTATTATTAGCATAAGCCGTGACGTCAGATTTAGAAGTAGAGATTTCACGTGCAGTCGTGCATCATGCAAAACTGAAGCCATAACAGTGTGAACCTATTATGTTAAGTCATGTCAAGAACATGACTGAAATATAAATAGACATTTTTGAAATATTGCTTACTTGAAAAACTACATCTATGAATCCACAGAGTACTACAAAGGAGTGACACCGTCAAGACGTTTAAATAAACAGAGACCCTTTCGACCAAGCTATAAAGTGTAGTTCAGCTCGCACAGCGCTGCGTCTCTAAAATAATACCTACAAGGTAGTCTCTTTCTATCGCGTAAGTCCATCTCTTCTAACGCAGCGTATACCCAATGAATAGGCCTTCCTGGAAAGATTCGCCGATATACTGGTAGCTTCTTAGCTAAAGTGCGGAGTGCGCCAAGCCCGACATATCTAAATGCTACTAACTGTTGCCCGCGATTTCATCTGCAAGAAAATGGATAAACAGTAGTAGCCTATATATTTTTCCAGGCTCCAGGCTACCTCTTTGCCAAACTTCAGTCAAATCCGCCCAGCCGTTTCAGCATGAAGAAGACAAACATACACACATACACACAAACTTTCGCATTTATTATATTATTAGTGGGATTATTAGGATTACAAGGTGTTTGTACTATGTACCCAAAAAATATATTTAATAAAACTGAAATGAAAATTAAGTAATAAAAACAGTAGCAGATTGCTTGCCTAATATTGGAACACGTACATTACAGCGACATTATATTATTTCAGCAGACGAATTTCCGGTGTTACGAATAAATTAAAACTTATGCCTTGACACGCAAGCTTTATAGAAACGGACGACTGAAATAAACCCTTTAACGCAGTCCCTTTTATAGGTCTAAAACGCCTAGTTACGTCCCTTTTACGTCCCAATTGCCTTCGTATAGCACTTACTTTTTTACAACTTTCCAGTTTTTGCAAAATTTACATTTTAACCCTGTTAGGTTAATTACCCTAAGCAAGGGTTAAATGATAAATGTTGCGCTTTAGAAAATACTTCGGGTGAGAAGAATTAAGGCCTTTGGTGTCAGACGTGAAGAAAAAATGTCGCGTTTGAGACGTAGACTTAGAGCGATGAATCTCGCAGAACAGACGGGTTAAATCGTATCTGCAGCTACCTATGTACTTTTGTTTATTATATAAGGTGCTATAAAAATATCTGCCACGGCTGCAATGGGAGACAGTATTGTGTTTATAGATTACAATAGTAAAGATAAATGATTGATTATTTGTCATTTTTTTTTCATACAAATATAGTACGTATAAATTTTAGTAGATTAGGTAGTGACGAACTAGTCAGCTGATATCAGTTTTCATTCACAGAACAGATGGAAAGAGATAGCAGTTGTTTTCATTGACGAAGCGACACATCGCGCGTAATTTGTGAACCACATTATGCAGAGTAGAGTAACTTCTTTATTTTCTCAAATTGAATTAACTGTTCCGGGGTACGAAAGTTCTTCACTATTGTAATCTATAAACACAATACTACCTCCCATTAAAGCCGTGGCAGATATTTTTAAAGCACCTTATATGTGACATACAGATAAATAATGCCGATTAAGTTGTTTCATTATTAAAATAACTAGCTCAATTTCCTTAAATAGATTTATGAGACTTGCTTTAAAGTTTTTTTTTATTCAACAATGTGATATTACGTAATGGTAATTTTGATTTCCATCCCTAATTTTACTCATCATCTGCCTAGCCTTTTTTCCCAAATTATATTGGGGTCGGCTTCCAGTCTAACTAGTTTCGGCTGAATATCAATATTTTTATATTTATTTTTCCATCCCTAACTTTACTGAAAACAATAAATTTTTAGAGTAACATAAAATGTAATGGTTATAACTGATGTGAAGAGTGGAACTTTGTAGATCGTTTTAAGTATGTTATTTTACCAGTTGAACCTTTCAGCTGGTAGGTAGTATAAATGTATCTAGGTAGGTATAACATTAGACAAAAGTGGCCTACTAACACACGAATATATTTTGAACCATTATTTTCTTCAAGTAGAGTTTTAGCTCATATTTCTTGACCCGTTCAGGTTAAGGTTCATAATAACACTATACTGTGTTGAATTACTGGAAGCAAACACATTTATTCTTGCTAAAATGAGTAATTATCTCAAATGTTTTAATGTAAAAAAAATGTGAGCCCTAATTTTTATTTTACAATCACAGTTGAAACTAAGCTTTTTTCTTGCTGTTTGTTTTCCAGTGTCTTTATTCTTTTAGTTTTATTTAAACTAAGTGTAATACTTAAGAATTGTATCATTAATGTCTACAAGTTTGTAACTCTGTACTTTCTCGGGACGACGGAATGAAATATTGACGCGGCGCGGTGTCGTCGAATATTTCATTAGCGCTCGTTACATCTCCCCCCTTTAATATATAAATATATATAGATGAACGTCTTTCCTGTCTCCAGCTTTTGACAGCACTAGTACCTCTTTCCATTTTGACGTAATTTCTGTAATAACGCTTCGTTAATTTAATTGAAACGATAATGAAACCTCAGATTTCCGAAAATAATTTAACTATTGGTACTAAATATTATGGGGGTTATTTCATTAATGACTGAAGGCGGTAATAACTGACGATTCAGATTTACGATACATATAGTTAAAACATTACATTGGACAATAAACAATGTATTATAAAATTGCAATATTTTATATTTTTGCGTAAGTTGTGATAGTAGCGTCTCTTCAAATATTTAAGTACCTAGGTCATAATACTAAACTGAAACGAGGCAACGATTTAACATAAAAACAAAATGATCTATTTATTAAAACAAAGAAAAAGGTATTAAGAAATCGCATCAATAATTGTACCATCGACGTCAAACCAACCATAAAAGGCAATAATATTCTGAAATGTTCTCTCCCTTAAAGCTCTGAAGAAAAGAAACAATGATTCATAGAAAAATAAAATTAACACCATACAAACCAAAATAACAAGAACACTCCAACACGGAACCCTACTTCACATTACCCGACCACAAAGAAAACCATAAAATTTAAGACAGCCGTAAAAAGCGACTTTATAAGAGTACTTATTCACCCCTACTACAGTTCTATAAAAACAAAGTTGGGGTAAAAGCATAGACATATTAACAACGGGATGCGAAACATGGTCAATCTTGCCTTAACCTTTCTTCAGAAGCCTGAAGCTCCGCCAGGCAGGTAAATAAGTGACTGAATCTCGCCATACATTAATAGATACGTCTTTCAGGCAGATCTGTCAGTTAAATCTATGCGTGTACGGCTAACTATACAGTCTGCGATATACCTACTTAGCTTTGTCAGTTTGACTTGGATTAAAGGCCAAATTCGGTACGTATGCAGTAGTAAACAGTGTAGTTCATATAAAGTGCGTGCGCCGAGCATGTCCTTCATTACAAATCCAAATCTAACACACAGAGAGATCCCGTATTTAATATGCTCAGGCCTTAAGATAGCGTCAGCGCTTCATGTGAAATAAGAACCAATATTTTTTTGACAATATTGTGGTATGAGTCCTTTCTGCTAGGCTACATCCATTGGTTTTCAATTTTATTTTTATTTTTGTAGTCTTATCCTTAGCCGAATTTATTATAACCTCCTAGTTATACAGAAAAACCTATATCTAATTGGCTATACTTAACTGTATATTTCTTGTAACGCTGTTGGTTTTCTGAATAAATAAATAAGAATAGAAAGAAAGAAAAAAGTTTATTCGGCACGAAAACCTGCAGACACACAGACAAAATTAATAATTAAAAAAAATATAAAAACAACAAAATGAAAAGAACAAAAAAAAGGATTTATAAAGTTAGGTACTGTGTGTCTAATAGTTGTGCCAAATAGGTTCAGTTCAGCATAATGTCAAACCACGAGTGCCTGACGCTGATTTTCAACTGAACCCATTGTGACGCAACCGATGTAACCAGTTTCATGTAAATAGATAGTTAACTTATAATGTACTAATAATATATTATATATGTATAAATGCGAGAAAAAAAATAATAACAAGTAGGTAAGTAAGTATGTGTAATAAAAAATAATTAAATAAAAAAGACACATCCAGCCCGCAACAGAAAAATAGGTGCCTGCATTATTTATAACATGGTCTAAACACGAAATAAAGATGACTGATGGATGACTGACCAAAATTCTCTAAAAAGTCAACCTGAATGTCATACACTTTTCAAGCCTCTCATGTCCCGTGGTTTATTAAGTATATGGGAAAAAGTAATAAAAACAGATAAAAGGATACTAACGAATATATTGAAAAAGTTAGTTGGTAGGAGGCTCTATCAAGATTCTGGTCACGTGCTGCCTTCAAGATTCAGTTAGATGGCAAATGAAGGCTCCTCGGGTGTAATCTCCAATCGATGGTGTGAAATTACTGGAGTGCGGTACCGATTGAAAACGTAATCTCAGTAGCTGTAACAAATTTGGATTTTGTTCGTACGGTCAGAGAAATAGGTTGTTTAGCACTGTTTCTTTTTGATATTTTTTCTGTCGTGAAACATAATATTTTTAGTGATTATTGATAATTACGATTTTACTCGCGTATTTATTTCGGGTATGCCCGATCAGTTTTTTACGGAGCATACCCGAAATAAATACGTGAGTAAAACCGTACATATTAATAAACTGCCTACATAATACATAACATCTTAATTGGCATAAAATTATTCGATACCTAATCAATTTTTAGTGTTTCATGTAGTTTCATGTACCTACCTTAGTTTGTATTATTTTGATGTTTCACCTGTTCGATTATTAAGAAATAATTATTACTGTGTCCAATTATGATTAAAAAAAAAATGTTAGGTAATCGACTTTTGTCGCTGACTGTACAATCCCAAGGATTTGTTTTTGGTGTTTGAGATTAGAGTGACGCTTTCCTTTGATTGAATGACATATTTTATCCAAGGAACGTTACTCATGGGTTTTTGCATGGGGGCCGGGGGGAGAGTTACGCTGCTATGCATCAGTGCTATAACGCCGTATATCTAAGCAGTAGCTGGCAATGACATGACTTAATCAAGTTTATTTGACTATTTCTTTTATCTATGTTCTTTTGGCTGAGTATATGTTGATGAGTATAATTATGTATCTTTCTCATCAAATGCTTAAGAATAGTTTGAACATCAATAAAAAGCTTTATAATTCTTTTAGCTTGTAGGAGGTAAACTAGAGCAATAGACCATTTAAATAATCTCCAAGTCTCACTTAGACGCGTTCAAGACATACACTCATCAATAAAAGTTTGTGATCACTTTGAAAAATCGAAACATTTTTTGGTACGGTAGATTATATTATGATTTAATCTACCGTAACAAAAAAGATTTTGATTTTTCAAATTGATCGCAAACTTTTTTTGATGTGTGTAGTTGCAAGTAAATAATATAGCTTTATATGAAAGTAACTCGATGCGAAAGCTTTGTTCTTATTTTTATAACACACATACCTACATTATGAGGTAACTGTTGTTAAATGTATAATTAAATATTAGGGTTTAATGAAACTGACATACACAATAGGTACCTACTACGTTTCAAAAATTGCTTTAATTATGACGGAATAAAAAACAAAAACAAGCTAAATATTATAACGTAAAGCGTAGATGGGAATTCACAGCAGGTTATAATAGCAAAGTAAATATATTTTCATTTTGCCTATCATCAAATAATAATAATATGCATTTATAGCCAATCTACATAAAATCATCGTGCGAAAACTAAAAATTATCGCCGACCCAATTTGCATACCTGCACATACAGGGACAGCCTGATTTGCTATTTAAATGACGTTGCTATTATCTACGTATAATACAAATATTAAAATTCTCCACAAAATATTCTTATTTTAAATATCATCATAACAAAGGATGTTAAATCCGCTTGGCTCGTGTTTTTAAAAGCGACCCTGATGTAAATTGTCCTTAATTAACTAGACATGGCTTCGTATGTAAACACAAGACATTAAAAATTCTGGACGAAATTAAGAATGATAGCCCTACGGCTAGGGGTGGCATGCCAAAATAGGAGACATAAAAAAACCGAGCAAGTGCGAGTAGGACTCGCGACCTAAGGGTTCTGTACAAACTGTTAGTTTGTAATCGCAAAAAAACTATAAATTTATCAATTTCCGGATTTTTTCCTTTATTCTTGCTATGAAACCTCAACTCGAAATTCGGGGCCATAATAACTGGCCCAATAAGCAGGTACTGAAAAAAATTCCTAAATATTTTCCTAACTCTGAAGATGGCAATGAAGATTAGATATTTTGTTAAAAGACACGAATATAAAAACTGTTTTCGAAATAGGTAGCTAATATGACAGAAGCTTAAAAAAGAGCTAAGAATCACTTACCATAATTAATTGGCTGATTAATTTAAATACTGGCGCGCTAATTTGTCCCTGAAACTGGAAGTGTTCAAGTGTCTTTAATTTTAATGTTCGGTTTAGTGAAGAAGTTCTTTAGCTGGATGAGTTTTTGATGATAGTTACACTTTCCGGTCTATACGGTAGTGGCCTACTATTAAAAAAGGACAAATAAATTATTTTATTTCAAAGAAGGAACAGGCACAACAAAAAAGTAAAAGCAAAAATAATAATTTATCACAAAATGGAAAACATAGACGCTTTTAAAGTTTTTGGAGGGAGTATCGCTCCGTCTTTGTCGCGCGAAGCGGACGTAGGTGGTGTTACGTCACTAGTAGGTAGTGCCGTCCGTGTCTAGCAAATCATTTTAAAACGCTTATAACTTTGCCAATTTTGTAGATGTTTCATCGGTTTTGTTGGTGTTAATTATCTTTTTTCAAATAGTTTACAGATTCACAATAAAAAAAAAGTAGTCAACATCCCTATTACAGGGTTTTTTACTTGCCAATTAATTCAATGTTAACAAACGCGGTTGATAGTTTAGACTGTTGCGTATTCGGTTATCAGGTGAGTTTAGTGATATACATAAATTAACGACTTTTTTCTATGGGGGTTGGCATAAACTACAGAATACCACGTACTACGATTAAGAAGCCTTTAGTACGAGTATTTCAAGCAAAGCGAAAAATAAACGTTATATTTTTAAACAACTCTCCGTTACTGTATTAATTTAATTACAAGAAAAAGCCAGTTAATCCACAAAGGAAAAAAATTAACACAGACTTTGATCCAACTGAATCTGCAAAGCCTTTTGGTTAAACCGTGTCAATGTAACTTGCCTTGCAAAAATACGTTGATTCTGCAGATTTGCTATTCACTGACTGCCACTGCCAACATCGCGTCCTTATTAACTTTATCTTTTGCACTTTGTATATCTACTAATTTGAGGAAATATTTTTTTATGAATCTCTTTTAAAACGGACGATTCCGTATTTTGTTCGCGTTTTTGCAGTTTTTGAAGGACGGCTAGAACTTTTGTGATGAGTTATTATAATTTAGGTAACTTAATTAGTGATAAAGGTACAGTTTCTTGTAGATAGCCAATTCACTCAGCCGTTCTTAAGCAATAGATTTTGTTAATCGCATAGCATAAGCATAATCGGCCTGTAATGTTCCCACTGCTGGGACACAGGCCTCCTCTGTGAGAGGGAGTGGGCCGTAGTCCACCCGCCCAGTGCGGGTTGGACGTCACATGTCTTCGAATTTTTGGTTCTAGGACATACCGGTTTCCTCACGATGTTTTCCTTCACCGTTAAAGCAAGTTATAATTAATTTCTAATACGTACATGACTTCGAAAAGTCAGTGGTGCATGCCTCGGAATCGAACTCGAACCATTCGCCGTGGGAGGCACATGGTTAAACCACTAGGCTATCAGTTAATAGACTGCTTATAATTTACTTTCATAATCTGAAATTTAACTAGGTTATGGTAATAGCACAAAGTAAATATATGCCGGAGGCATCCGGAGGGCCGGCTCCATTCAACAAGCAAAAAGGCACGCACACATAGACACATTTTCGTACAGCGAGGGCTAGTGCACTCGCGACTAACATTCTGTTATAATAGTTTGAAATCGCCATGTACGCACGGTGATATCGCGTCTATGGGTGCGTTCGCTTGCTATCGCTCGTTACACAGAGCCAGCCTTCTATTTGTTTTGTAGTAATAAGTACGAAATAGGCATCTAAGTATACGAGTACCAGGTTGATGTATAACATTCATTGCTCTCTAAGTCGTTCACGCTCATAAACAATCTCTAATCTACGACGAAGTATTAAGTTACAAAACTGACCAACAATTTATAACCAATCCATATCGCGCAGAAAGAATGGAACATTCCCCGATCAAAAGCCGAAGCTTAGACAATAGGTATTTGTACATTAATCTTCGGGACTCGGCAAATCCTTTAAGACTTCCGATCGGTTCGATCCGCGGCCGACCGCTATGCCGATAAATCCAGATTAGAATTCTTTGTCGTGCTCACAATGAAGTTGGTATCTGATATTAATTTATTGGCTTTTTGACATCATTATTGTTGAGTAACTTTGCGCATTGCTTTGCTGGCGTAGATAATGTTTTGTAAAGCGGGAATTACATTATGAAACCAGTATCGTGTAACTAAAGCTGAAAATGTATAGTCCTAACTCTTACGTGATCGTAATTGGTGTTAAATTATTGTATTGGCCTACAAACTGAACAAATTGTCATTACCTACACAGTTACGCAATTTTTCTTTAGTTTTAGCCCTCAACTAAAATCATTATCACGGGTGGACCATGTTTCAAGATCTTGTTAGGCTATAGTTTTACGACATTAGTTTCGTAACGTGATTCCCGCTTTAGAAGAGAAAAGTATTTTAAAGTTAGCAAATCGTACACATATACATTTGCATCATACATTTGCACATGCCTCACCACGAATATGAACGTCCACACATTCCGAAGCATGCGATGAACGCCGTGTGCGGCGCATGCCTCGCAATGTTTGTATTCACCTTAAGATGAACATAATGATGCTTTGGAACCTTTGTCACTTGACGAGGCATGCGCCGCACACGGCGTTCATCGCATGCTTCGAAATGTGTGGACGTTCACATTCGTGGTGAGGTATGTGCAAATGTAGTTGCCTACATCGAGCCATGCGTTGCGAGGCCTGCGCGGCGCATGCTTTGCAATGTCTGTATCCACCCTTATATTACCTACTTATAGCCACCCACCTATTATTATAGTCTATATATTATGCAATATGCAGGAAATGTGGAAGCAGGGGTTCTCTTAAAATAGAAATAGTAAATACAATTTTAGACCGCACACAAACAAACACTCCATCATAGTGAAAATACAGCTAGACACGTATTTAGAACAGCCATAGCCACTGTCATAGCACACTAAGAAGCCACACACACAAACACACATTTTACAACTATCCGCAGTTCCAAATGCAATAAACAAACGGAAACGATACATCTCGATTTTTATACCGATTTCTTCGGTCGAGTCCAACAAACAGTTCTTACTTCATCGATCTCACAATCGGTTCAGTAATATCGCTCGGGATATTTTGTTTGGTAATCGATTTGCTGTGGTGTTTCAT
This sequence comes from Thalpophila matura, assembly GCA_948465475.1. Classification (NCBI taxonomy): domain Eukaryota; kingdom Metazoa; phylum Arthropoda; class Insecta; order Lepidoptera; family Noctuidae; genus Thalpophila; species Thalpophila matura. Next base: position 4,967,002 of record OX419187.1, on the reverse strand, counting down.
TGATTCGGTATGTACCTATTGATATTGTTTGGTTTTCTATAAATAATTTTCGTTGTGGTAAAATTAGATTCCCTTGATGTGTGGAATGAAGGAAGTTTATGATCAACTGGTGGTCTTTCAACGGCAATTGCAAGGCAACTAAGTTTTATTCATAGTTTATTAGAGTACATTTTTACGTGTTTCTTTAGTTCTGTAGCTAGCTGTTTGTTTTCAAGGCCATTCCAAACTACTCCAAATAAAAAATTGTAGTAGGTGTTTTTATCGTCTTGTACAGTCACTGAAAACGCAACCAAGAAGGAATATTGATAGTAGACAATACAAAAATATCCTTAGCGTTCAATCCAGAAGTTAGTGTGAGTGTGGACAGAGTGCAAAGCAAAGTTGAATAGAAGTGACGACGCCATTTATTATCAGATTCAAATATTTGCACGGATTGTACTTTCTATACAAAAGCTTCGTCTAGCTTGCTACAATTTACCTTCTTTCTATTCAAAATATTTTGTGTGCCCTGCCAATCCATTGCTAAGTTAAGAGAGATCAGAATACCGAACTCATAAAATATGGAATATCTTCGAGATACTTCAGTTTTATAGACTTTGAAATGACGCTTCCAGTTGTAACATTGAAGAATCTATGAATTTCTAATAATAAAACTGGAATATCATTTGTGTGTTCGTCGCAAATGACTTTGGCTAAGTATTATTCGGTATATTATGACATTCTTAGTAACATTTCATCAACAAAATGTGCATTTTTAAATGACTTTGGCTTTTTCACTACCACCGCCGCGCCGGTTGCGTTCTGTATGTATGTAGTATGTACCCAGCGATCCTCTTTGCTTGTTTCAGTACTTGACTTCCTCCAATAATATTCAGTTTTATTACGATGTTGATATCAATGCAGTCTCTACTGCTTTAAAAGAATGAAACAGTTCCATTTTATACTTTGACGATCCAAATGTTTTCTGTGATATACCGATTCAGATTTGAATATACCGATCCTTGAATTTACTGGAAAATGTATGCAACGCTATATTGGCTTAATATTAAACATCGTATAAAATTCAACAAATATTTTTTTATTATATTTGCTTACTATAACATGAATCATGTTTTTCAAATAGTTTTCTGTAGGAAACGAAAATATTGAAAAATCATAAACATCTCAAAGTAACGACGCGTATAATTTCCGTGAACGGCAATCTCATTTTTATACATATTTTTCATTTCCATTAAACATCAATCTAACCCTGTCAAAACGGACCCTGTTTAAAATGGACCCCGGGGTTTGATATTTATGTAAAATTTTGTCATACAAGTTTTCGTTTTGAAAGCTTTTCATATTTTGGCTGACAAGTGACAGTTAATTTGAGCCCAAGGACGTGCAACGACATCAATCATGCGAGCGGTGCGATGCGGTCCAGATTACGCTTTGTAACCTTCCTCGAATTACTCCATAGCGTTATTTCTCCCGCACTCCTGTTTATTGCTCGGATTGAGGCGTAAATTTCAAGATATATTTTTTATTTTAAAATATACTGAACGTATTCCACGCTCTTCGTTACTGGAATAAATTGGATTCGAAAAACACACTGCATGCGTTGTGATAATATTGTACACTTTTTTTTTCACAAAAAAAAACATTTTTCTATCAACAGCACTGATGTAATTTAAAGCATTCTGTGATTGTTAAAAACTTCATATTGTAGTACCTACCTATCATTTTGAAGATCACTTAATTTATGAACAAGATCGTACGCTACCTGCATCTCAAATCAACAATCACAGTACAATATTTGTCTATATACTCCTAGTTCACAGTGTACCACCGCGATGCACTTAACATTATTGAACGATCGATACCGAGCGGGTGTTGTATCGACAATAGCTAGCGGTCACATCTTGACTTGACATTCCGCATCGGTCCATTGTGCCACCCCATATCAACTGATGATAATTTACCCGCAATAATGACGGGGTAATCAGGTACCCCGATCTGATTTCGTATTAACTGTATATATGAGGGTATTGTGGTAGGGTTAGGTCGAAGTTGAAATTGCTTTGCTTTCTGTATTTGTAAATGGATTTCTATAGGAATTCTGGCATGGAACTATACGAATATTGATAAAGGATTGCGTGTTATAGATAATTTTCAATAAATTTGCTTTGGCCGTTGTAGTACCAATAAATTATGTACCGTTTTTATTCATGTGAAGTAATTTTTGTCGTAAAACTTACACTGTAAAATGTTATAATTAGCGATATAGGTGAATTGAAAAAACTGTAATTTAATTACAATCTGCACCAGGCCAAAAAATAGAGCGTGGTAAATTACCTAGTTTTCATTTCAATCCAATAAAGCAACTTGTTGCCATGGAGTATCCGTGCACCTCGACACAGGTCTGTACAATTTTTTTATTTTTATTATAACCTTGAAATAAAAAAATTAAACAACTTTACACCTAAAGGCTAAAAGCTCGTTATTTATCTCTTTTAAGAAAATTGAAGTTCTAACAAAGAATAACCTTCCGAAGGTATCATAGTCTGGTCTGACAGTAAATTAATCGCCTACTCAGACATTCAAGGGTTAATATATGCGATAAGTAATTACGGTCAGGTTATCATTAGGCCTTGAAATAAATTGTTGGTTGAGATCTGACCCCCATAAAGAAGGTTGGGTGAGGTCTCCAAAAAATTACAGTCATTTTTTATAGAACTAAGTTATGGAAACGTATGGGCAGGGCAAGGCGATTTTTGCTCTTGATAAATGAATGCAAAAATGTGGTTCAATTAGTTAACTAGCTTTTACCTCAGTGCGGTTTGCTGGAACGACTTGTCATTTTGGTTTGTGGTTTTAAATTATCATATAGTATTTATTGGAAAGCGTAGAATCCATTCCGCAGAAATTCTGAAATTTTGATACGCAAAAAGTCTATCTTTTATATTGTTTTTCTAGTAGACTTCCCAAACAATTTAGTCGCTATCTCTACCTATATAGGTCGCGACTATTTTCCCGTAAATAATAAGGGCATCGACTAATTTGACAGTTCTTAATATTTTCTATCCTTTTTTAATGACATTTGTAAGAAAGTGGTGTGATTAAAGCTGTCTTCAGACGACGCTATACTATATGTATAGTATAGCGTATGCTATATCGCTATGCTATACTATGCGATATGCTACGCTATGCTATATATAGCGCGCCATACAAAGCCATAGTACTATATAGTATAGCACAGTGAGAACGTGTCCATAACAATATATGGTGCGCGATATTGTCGTTCTATGACCTATATGCTATAATTCTATATAGTATAGCGTAGTCTGAAGACAGCTTAAAACTATTTTAGTGCGATATACAACAATATTAGCATAGGTATTATGTCACATTAATACTCACCTGACTAAACCTATTAGCTTACAAAGTGAGTCCTCAACTCTTGGAGCACCTCTACAGATACTAAAGAAAAAACAAAAGTAAACTTTAACGGCCGTACCACAAAAAGATAAACATCTGTTCAATACACGTTCAACACGGATGCTACCAAAAATAATAGGCAATTGTTTTAGCACTAACTTGTCTAAAACAAGTGTGTATTATTTTTGGTAGCATTCGTGTTTAACAGATGTTTATATTTTTTGTGGTAAGGCCTTAAACATTTTATTTTACCTAGAGCGTTGTACAAACAAACTGGTTATTTTTCTAACATTTTAAAGCAAAGCTACTAAATCAAGTGTTAGCCGATGTGGTAAGCGCTAGCCACTCGATAAATCGTCGCTTGTGCTACACGTTTAAGTAGAGACATGGCTTTCACTACTTAAATAAGAAAAATTGTTTAGTTAAAAATCAATACTTGGCTTTAAAACGGCGAAGGTAACTTTCGTGACATAAATACATTACCTATTTGTTATTTTTTACAGTTCTGCTCATGTGTTTTTATGGGATTGTTGTATAAGACTCGACTTTATGGTTTGACTGGCTTAGACTGGTGAAGAGCTCATATCAGAGACACACTCTCATCCATTGAAAGCTTTCACTGAAATCAAACTTTGCAGCGTTGCTCAGCCTGAGCAACATAGAATTTTGACATAACTCTAAAGAAGTAATGTCAAAAATCTAACTCTAGTAGGGTAAAGAGCCGATAGATCGGTTATTGGGAGCGGCCATTAGCGGTCCCCCGGCACATTTCATGGTCAACAATAATTTTAAACTATTACATAAACTCATGCCTTATACCTATTCTTTTCACTGTGGTAGGCAGATAATACAGGGTGGCAGGTTAGACAGTGGAAATATTTTAAGGGGTCATTGTACTCATCATTATGAACAACTTTTACTATAGGACCAACCCGGAAATCGCAAAAAAAATCAGCTATTCCATACATTTAGTTGAGTTATGTGAACATAAATGTATGGAACAGCTGATTTTTTTTTTTGCGACTTCCCATAGTAAAAGTTGTTTATAATTACGAGTACAATGACCCCTTAAAATATTTCCACTGTCTAACCTGCCTCCCTGTATATTTTTTTTACTTTTTAAGGAATTATTTATATGAGTCGGGGATTTTCCAAATTTTTAAGTTAAGTTTTATTCTATGTATACTGTACCTACCTGTAATTTTAGAGACCTCACCTTACTAACGCTTACTCGCCTTGATAAGATCGCATTGCGTTCAAGAGCCTCCTTTTAGGAGCCTTTGTGTGGCTTTCCGGTAGACGCAAGCACAATATACCATCAAGTAAGGCTTTACATAATATAGCTACATTAATTAAAACCCGAAGTAACAGTCAACAAAACAAAAGAATAACGGGCCACCCTTTTCTCAGCTACGGGTGTCGTTAAAGGTAATTAAAAGGGTAATAATGAGGATAGGAATCGGTACGGTATCCTTGTGTATACCTACTAATGACAAGTGGCTGCAGTGACTATAAAGCTCATTTCAGACTACGCTATACTATATAGCATTATAGCATATAGCTCATAGCACGACAATATCGCGCACCATACATTGTTATGGACACGTTCACACTGTGCTATAGGTACTATATTGTATGGCGCGCTATACTATATAGTATAGCGTAGTCTGAAGACAGCTTTATAGTAAATTTGCCAAGCGCGGTGCAAATACTGAAGTGTGAAGTGTGTGCGAAACAATTTAAGGGAGCTGTGCCAAAGCACTATTAAGCTTGACGCTTGAAAAGATCCATTCGATCAATGTTGTCCATGGACCTAACGCGTTCGATAAAATTAAAAATATCTATTTAATAAACAATAATCAGAATTTTGTAGACTGAACACCAATTCTGTTAATAAATACAAAGATTTTATGACCTAAAAGATTTTTTTATATACACTCGACATTTACCATTATTGTGTATAGGTACATACTTAGATCATAGGAACAAGGAGATATGTCATCATAGCAAATTAGTACGGAAACAACTGATGCCACTTTTAGTACATTTTTCGACACAGTTACGCGCATAATTAAGCGCTCTTTGTGAATAAAAAGATCTCCCACGCATTAAACATTCCGCACACCCTCAATCTAACACCGTTAATCGTCACTCAACACTAGCACTAAACTAAATCACTGTATTTATACCATCGATCGTGTTCGGTTCGTCGCCAGCGCGTACGTTTTTATTATGAGCAATTTGCTCAAGATCAGGCATCAAGCTCGATAGCGCCTTGGCACATCTCCCTTGTTTCTATGATCTGAGGCACTAACTAATATTCCTTCCTAAATGTAGTTAGTTACGTTCGTCCGCCGCGATATTGCATTGTGTCGTTATCTGTCCCGAGCGATAACTGCGTCCATTGTGGTGGGGTCACAAATCGCTATTGTTAGGTACCTAGTGCAGCTGGCGCGGCTGGTAAATGCCGACCAAGCTACGGTAGAGAAAAGATAAATTATGTAGTGTACGTTTTCTATGAAGTACCTACCTTTCTATTCTGTACCGACTCGCCGCGTGATATCACCACGCACTGAAAAAAATGTTAGGTTGGATTTAACAGATTCTGCGTAAATGTTACCAAAGTTGCGGTTGATTTCGGTCCTATCACAAATTTTGATTGATTTTACCAAACATATTAAGTTGGTGTTGTACCAAATTTATTTGGTAGATAACACCTATATTTTATTATTATATTCAATGGATTTGTTTGGTAAAATGTACAATACTCGTTGTTGATTTACATCAGAACTCTGGTACCAACTTCAACCTCTTTAGTCTTGTAACTTCAATAGCGAGGTTTTGTTATATTTATCGTAGTTACCATGTAATTCAGCCAACCTTTGCTAATTTGGTAAATCCGACAAATCATTTTTTTCAGTGCGAGAACTGCCAATTTGTTTGCGAACGCTGGAGGGAGAATGTCACGGTGAGATTCTGGGAAATTGGCAGTTCTCGCGGTGATATCACATGGCGTGTCGGTACAGAATAGAGAGGCTGGGCGACCAAACTTCGTCCGGGATTTTCTTAGTGATGACACCTCAGATCATAGAAACAAGGAGATATGCCATCATAGCAAATTAGTACAGGAACAACTGTCGCTACTTTTAGTACATTTTACAACACAATTACAAGCGCCCCTCGTGAATATAAAGATCTCCCACGCATTAAACATTCCACACACCCTGAATCTAACACTGTTAATCGTCACTCAACACTAGCACTAAACTAAAACACTGTATTTATTTCATCGATCATGTTCGGTTCGTCGCCAGCGTTTACATTTTATATACGGTCAATGTGACCGTATCAAAGCGTCAATTTTAGTAGCGCCTTGGCGCATCTCCCTTGTTTATATGATCTGAGGATGACACCTATCTAGATAAACTTGGAAAGTAAAACATTATCTAAATACAAGATTTCATGCAAATCGTTAGAGCCGTTTCCAAGAAATAAATTTTATTTTTATAGAATTATTGAGTTGTGGATAAGGTAACGTTAGATAGGTATGGCTTATACCTGGTTTCTTAACTAAATTCTAACCAACTTCATTCCGTAATCGCTTCTAAAGGATATAAAAATTATGCTAAGCTATGATTTATCAATAAAAGTATTGTATTAATATTAGGAGTCATTCATTGAACCAGAAACATGTCATGCCACTTAACTGTCCATGCTACGAAATCTGTTTTCTATTGAACTTTTTTCTCTGAAGGGACTCATAAGAATCACCGTCTTTACGTCTCTTCGTTGAAAACTTGTAAATTCTTTAGGCCGGTAGCGATAACAAAAAAATTAAACAATGTTCAAAGAACCATAATACCATAATTTAGGTACTTTGGGCAACTTAAAATATGCGCAAACAATATCTGAACATCGCGCCAAAACAAATAGAATAACGATGAGTTTGAAGAGATAATAAAATTTATTTTTCCTTTTTACTGCCAGAATTTTTATATCGGCAACACCTGACTTCTTTTTTATTCGCCCAGGAATCATAATCGTAACCTAACTACAGTTTTCTGCGAAGTTTTTCTTACCTGTATTTTATAAGTTTTGTTTGTGAATTTTACTTTACGCTTTTCATATATTCTTGCATTTTTTTATACTTTGGCTCTCGATTGAACCTGTAAAATGAAAACTTGGCATATTTCAGTTTGCTGGCATTGGCTGGTTTATTAAGTTTCAAACTATTACGCAGAAGGTAATAAACAGGTAAGTTTTCTTACCCATTTTCGATTGCATGAAAAGCGTATAATAATGATGATCGGCGGCTGTTCTATGAAATCCAGGACCTGCGCCCTGTGCTTGAGCACCCCTGGCATCGCCCTATTCGGACTTTTAATAAATTGTTTGCAGTACTTGACAACTAGAGCGATATCGCTTTTTAACGAAAAAAGGGTAGTGATGTGAAAAAAGAATGAAGCAAATTGATTGAACTGAATTAAGTATGTACTTATGTACCTAATGTATTTTTCAGTGATTTGTTAAGATTTAAAATATGGTAAGCATATTTATGGTAAAATATATGCTTAATCATGGTTTTCACATATTTAAGATTCTCAAAAATATAGCCTTCTTATGATTTACTTAATCCAACGATTTTTATTATTCGTTCTTTTCGCAAATACGTTCAGTGCCCCAACACTGATAACATTATTTTGCTTCGAACTGTCAACAGTCTGAGTATAGTACTATAGTTATCTACGGCACTGACGACAATACCTATGTATGACGCCAATAAATATGTATTCGTATTATATTATCCCAAAATTCCGCACACTTCCTCTTTCGTATACTGACCCCGTCACTATATGCCCTCAATAAGTGACCTCCGTCTAGTGTTAAGCACTACAGTGACCGTAAACCCTCCCAAAGGTCCTGTGAGTGCGAAGCGATGAATACGTAATTCTAATACATCAGAAATTCTTCAAACAATAGGTCAGCAGATTTCCACTTAAAGTTTTTAGCTGATACAAAGCTGTCCTAAAATGAGTAGAACATTAGCTTTTAGTTGCGTTAAAAAAATAAACTTAATCCACGTATTCACTAGGAAACTTGTATTAGAAAAATAGTATCAGACAATATTTACGTGTAGGTATCAAATACAACAATTATTGTATAGGAAAAAAGTAGGTAAAATTTAATTGTAAATATTCACGTGTTTCATGATGTATTTTTTTTCTGATACAATATTGTTGTATCAGAAAAATATTGTATCAGAAAAATACAATATTGTTGTATCAGATATACGTAAATTATTATTATAGGTGCCATATCATTGGTCGACTCCACACGGGACCAGAGAGCTGGCCTTTTTTTAGCCCAAAGAATTAGCATTGCCATCCAGCGTGGCAATGCCGCCAGTCTTTTGGGCACTTTTCCCGCTGACAGCGATGCGGACGAATTTTTTGATGCCCTATGAGCTCTTTTTTATTTTATTTTTTATACCTACTTGTACATAGTATAAATAATTTAAGTTTCTTTTAGTTACCTATGTAGGTGCCATATTTATACGTAAATGTTTCTTAATGTCCAGTAGACCATTTATTTATAAAAATATTCGTCATATATATTTCTGTTTCCTTCCATATCTCGTGAAAACTGCTGAACGTATTTCGTTGGAACATTCATTGTTGTTTAAAACTAACATTTTTTTGGTTAAAATCATAAAGTTTATTTTACCTCAATCACATGAAAACCTGTACAGCTTGATTTTTTAATAGCTTTATTGGTTATCACAAAATGACGTTACATTCTGAATTCCACGCGTCCGATCGTGGACAAAGGGCGTTTTGAATAATACAAATATTTACGTGAATATTGAGTAAATTGAAAATACATGTAGGTAATGTACACCAAATTCTGATAGTTAAAATTTTATAGTGCTTCAGGAAAATAACTCTAGAAATATAATCACCGTTACACCAAACCGCGCATTGGAATTCGACCCATTTTTGACTCCTGCATAGCTTTTAGTCTTTAATTTTTATTTCAATTCCATTGAAAAAATGTTGTCGATTTCCGCCAACGTACCTACCTATATTTAAAACTGTTTGTTTTAGTCGCTTCCATTTAATGGTTGCAGCTAAAATTTACTGTTGTTGGCATGCGTGGTAACAAAAACGAATGTTGTTGACTCGTATGACAGGTGGTTCGGTAAACGTGGAGCTGTATTTTCCAATTATTTCGTGGAAAGCTACTCTTATGTAGGTGACAGCGAAGACTGACTAACCGCGCTGATCAATAAATCTTTCAGGTTAAGCTACAACTGAGGTCAGTCCATGGATGGGTGACCATTCTATAGTCAGAAGATCTGTTTGTACTTGGGAGATTACGATAATGTGAAAGTGTGTTTGATGGTTTGTCCTTCTTTCACGCAGCAACAAAGCAACGGGCCCCATATATTTTTTCTTACAGGTAGCTTATGGGCCGAAAGGTGACTTAGGCTACTTTTTATCCTAGTAGTAGGTACATTCCCTTGGGATAATTTTCGACCTCCATGCGGGCGAAGCCACAGGCAAAAACTAGTTTATATATAAGAATATGACAGGCGTTACACAGCATCCGAAAGTTCGACTACTGATGTCACCGATGACCGATTGACCAGAGAGTATCAATATCTTACCAGCAATTGTCCTTCTCATGCCTTCCATTAGCCAACTCTCAGGTTCCATTATTCCTAACATTCAATTAATAAACGAATATAGATTGATGTACACTTTTTCTTCACTGAAAGGTCCATTTATCATAAATAAAAGAACATCGTTTATCAAAGCTCTATCGCAAATTACTCCCAAAATTGGTCTTGCGCTCTTCATTTATAAATTCGTCTGGATTGAACAAAGATATGTATGATAAGTCGCTTTATTTAGAATTTTAATAGCGGCTATATCTAATAGCTTCTGCTGAACGGTTTTTGGGTTTGCGTAAATATCATTAATATTGTACAGAGATGGTGCAAATTTTGTGAGTTTGTGTATATTATATGGAGAGTAATCTCCGAAACTGTTGATCCTATTCTAAAAAATATTTCACTAATAGAGAGCTACATTATTATTGAGTGGTATAGGTACTACTTTTTATCGAGAAATAATGCACAGTTCCTGTGGGTCACGCGGACGAAGTCGCGGGAAAAGTGTATTTTTATAGTTTTGTGATATCATTGTCTGTACAATGTACGGAGCAGTAATGATAGCCTAGTTGTAACTGCTCTGACTTACGAGGCCGTGGGTTCGAACCCATACAGGTGAGCACTTTGGCATGGTTGCGGATGAATGCTCGAGTGTCACCCGCCACGGACCAAAGGTAGTTGATGATTTTTAGTCAGTAAGAGTCTGACCTCAGATCATAGAAACAAGAGTCTGGCAGAACCCTTCTGCCCACCCCGAGGCGGAGGACATACATGAGGATTTTCCACTTTTCAAGAAGAGAACAAAATCAAGTCAGTTGTGCATTTTACTTTATGCAATCTGTTTTATTAAAACGCTGAAGGAAGACATCGTGCGGAAAGTGGAATCTCTTAAAACTAAACAGTTTAAGTCATATTATGTCTACCAACCCGCATTGGACCCGTATAGTAGACTATGGCCCACTCCCTCTCATAGAGAGGGAGCCTTTAGAGTCCCAGCAGTAGGAACATTATAGTATTATGTATTGTCTGCAAGTATGTACAGTACACAACCCAATCCTATTTGAACAGGCTTCATTATTGGCTATTATGCCATTGTTACGTGCAATGTGATCAACATTGTTAATTTTCACGTTCAATTCGCATTAAACAAAACATCGTCATTTTTAGGGTTCCGTACCAAAATGGTAAAAAAGGAACCCTTATGGTGCGACTTCGTCACACCTGCTTATTTCAGCAACTACTTATGCTATTGACTTGAAATTTGGAACAGTTATAAAGAATACTTGTTCAACTTTATTGCAAATGAAAAAAGTCCAAAAATATTTTTATTTTCATTGCAAAAGGGGCCGGAGTGGGGGTCCAAAATTTTAAAGTGGGGTTACTAGGTCAAATGACATATCATATGAAAGGGCTTAATCTGCACATTTCAAAATATATTTTCATTTTATTTTATGTCTCACAGTTTTCGACATATATGAAGAAAACTTTTTCACTTTTTCACTTTATACGTCCAAATATGATACGGAACCCTCGGTGCGCGAGTACGACTCGCACTTGGCCGGTTTATTATTATTTAATGCCTAAACCTCAACAAACTTTGATAATTCCTCAAATATAGTCGAATTAGTTAGTTAAACATTTTTTCAGTGAATGGTCACCCTTCCAAGAACTGACCGCGGCAAGCGCAGCTCACAGATCGATTTATACATGCAAAGTGCTTGTTAATTTGCCACGAGCCTTTTAGCTAAACTCGCTCCTGACGAATGTAAACAACATTTATTCGAATGTAAAACCTTGAATGCAAGTCACAATGATAAATGTATCCAATTTGTAGCGGGGCGTGAAAGCTTAGCTGCTAAGTGGCTTAAACACGATGTAGATAGTCATTACACAACGGCATTAACTATTAGCAGGGTTTGATACCGGTTGCGAAAATACCTGTGTCATAACGGTTTATTCCGGTATTTATCATCTTGTTACTTTAGTACCGATATTTAGCGATACCGGTATTTAATAACGGTTTTTATAGTGATTTGCTTATATATGAGTATGCATTATGCATCCATAATCTCACTGATTCAGCAAATCACTTTATTGCATCAACAACGTAACCCATAAGCTGAGCTGGCGTCTGTTTTTCTTTCACTCACACTTAAAATTCGGTTACATTTTATCGATAGGTACACCTGTATTAAATCGGTGTAATACTGGTGTAATATCGATATAATTTTATATCGATATAAAGTTATACCGTTCTAAATTTATACATCTATTCAGTATCTTATCAAAGTCCCTTAAAAATACCGGTATTTTGAGCGTTGGCTTTTAGACAGATGAGCAGTTGAATCACTTGAATAAAAATTTCAATTATTGGATCAAATAAAATATTCAGAATATAAAGATGATTTTACCCAAGTTTTAATCTGAACAAACAAACAACCTAAATTACATCACTATTGCACGAACCAACACGTCATCGATTCATAAATAATAAATCAATTGAAAAACAAAAGATCAAACAAATGATAAAACAAAACAACTCGATACTACGTAGTCGGTAATTTGTACATAAAATCGAATAGGGTTGAATCGATATCTAATTACGAACACACGCGAGGAGACAGGCACACTCATTATTCTTGTCCGTAAAGGTGGAAATGTATGCGATAATGACGAGTTTGCTGTAAATTTTTATTGAGTAGGACTTGTAAAGCTTTTCTTTGTTTTATTGTTACACAAAGCAGTCTTAGGAGGGACTGAGGGACTAGTGCTTATCTTTGCGTGCTCATTTTGCTTTATAATAAATGTATTTTGTATTTTACTGTTTTGTTCGTATCTATTTAAGCTTTTTGATGGTTTGTTTGGGTGTAGTGGGTTTTAGGAATATGCGAACTTATCTCCGATTATAAGTTATGTTGCAGATGAGTCCCGTCGGAGACGTTCTGTCGCAGCATAGTCACCTCGAAGCTGTCTTATCGTAGTTCAGTCTTTCACTGTGTTTTATATCATAGTTCAGTCATACATTCGGATCGTAAGTGCTGATTTCACATCATCAACATGTCTTATAGAAATACATATTCAGTTAAGCACGTGGTTTTTGGCTACATACCTTATAAAAATATTCGATCTGCCAAGTTAAGCAATAGCGTATTCTGATAGGGATCACAACCGGAGTTTATGCTTATTTCCGCTGCTTCTTTGAAAACTAATAAAATATGAATACACTCTAAAGGACGAATGTTCAAAAAAATTTAAAACAACTTTTGCTATACATCAGCATTTCAAAATTCAATAAAAAATATCTACTGACTCCATGACTGATTTCCATTGACTGATTGTCTTTCAACTAAAAAGTACCTATAGACAATCCTCAGATCATAGAAACTTCTATGATCTGAGAGACAATCCAATTTTCTTTTTCAACAATTTGAATAGAAACTACTTGAAATTGTTCTTACCCACTTAAACTCCCTAATAACGTATTTAATTTCACCCAACTATCACATCTCGTATCAGTAAACAAGATAATAATTATTCACAAAGCAATAAGGCTAACGGAGCGATCATAGCTTAAGCTCATGAATTTTCATCTCGAACTAATCTGTATGCATCTTCGCTATTAGCTATTTACAACATTAGTTCCAGTTCTCGGTAATTAACGTTCATGCCAATATGAAATTTATACGACGCTGTTTTATGCCTATAATGTGAATTTCACTTGTTTTGATGGCATGAAACTAAAGGCCGTAGCATACGGATCGGGATAATACCTCTGCCGGGATTGGGACGCGACGTGTATCGTTCATAATGAGAACATGGTGCTAAAATATAAGTATTGTGACGGTAACGTTAATATATTATGATTATGATACACACAAGTCATGTCATGTCGACGGGATTTCGGGCGGGGCGGGTTAACTGCCGTACAGGACGGGATACACATCGTCCTCGGCAATTTTTTTCATGTCCCGTTCGGACCACGTTTCATTCTATCCATGTTTTCGTCTCATATATTTTGTGTCATATATTATGCAGTGTGTTAGGTTAGGTTACTATGTCCATCGTTTAAACGATGGACATATTAAATTAATAAAAAATCTAATATGGATATTTATTATAGAACAGTTGATTTTTTTTAGATTTCAATGTTGGTCTCGTAGTTAAACAAACTAGTATCAAATACTGAATACCCTCCTTCAGTCCTTAGTTTAACCTAGCAAACTGTATTACAAAAAGATGTTATTGAATTATCCTGTTTCATCCGGCACGAAAAAAAAGACGTTTCGTATCCTACGGCCTTTATTCATATACCTTAGGCCGCCTTTCTAACTATATTATATTGTCTTATGAAGCACCTTACTGCCACGCTAACGTGCGTGGCGAGTATCTATTTCACGAAATCACTTCATGTTATTGCAGTTTGCAAAGAAATTTTATGTTGCTATAATCATAATCCATGACATAATCAATTAATTATACAGGGTGGCAGGTTAGACAGTGGAAATACAGTGGAAATATTTTAAGGGGTCACTGTACTCATCATTATGAACAACTTTTACTACCAACTGGGACCAACCTGAAATCGCGAAAAAAAAATCAGCTGTTCCATACATTTATGTTCACACAACTCAACAAAAGGTCCGTGAAAAAACGTGCTGGAAACGGAGTAGTGCACAAGCAGCCTAAGTATAACTCAATACCAAACCTCAATATCACCGAAATTCCCGCGTAGACGATAGAGATAATAAATATTACGTAATTATTTCAATCTTGTAAAGCAGTGTTGACGCCAGCTTTGACAATCGCCGAAGCGGAACAGCCCAATGAGTCCTTTGTCGAGACATGTACTGAACACACTTTTTGCCAAATTGACACGAGTGAGAACAAAACGGAATCTTTCATTTCATTTCATGTCAGCGATTCGAGCAATGTGGGGGGATTGGAAGCAATATTCGCCGTACCATTTTTTTTCTGGTGGTAGGTGGTCTTGGTTTGACTAACAATGTGTTCTAATTAAAAACATAACTTAAGAGACGCTTGTATGGTTGCCGATCTGAGTCCATCAAATCCCCGAAAATTTTAAATAATATTTGTTAGGTATTGCTGTTTACAATACCTAACCTAAGGCTGCCTTTCCACCAAAGATGTGAGCTATGAATGTATGTGACGTTCACCAATAGGATCGCTTCATTTGAATAGCAAAGCTGATCTTTATAAACATTAAGCGATCCTATTTGTGGGCGTCACACACATCCGTAGCTCACATCTCTAGTGAAAAGGCAGCTTTATTCCCGATTTAATAGGTAATTCCTTGCCAAAGACGCAAGCGCCATCTCTACTGAATTTACCAACCCATTAAATTTGCTATACCTACACGACAAATAACTGCTTCTGACTTGAAGAGATATACTCAGTGTATTAGTGCGCTCTGCTCACCCCACAAAGGAGAACGCTTCAAGGAGAATTTTCTTTTATAAATTGTTCTTTTCATAAAATATCGCACAAGTTTCCTCGCTATTTCTATTTATCTAAAGACTCATTCTTTATAAGCCGAAGACGTGTGTTCCCCGACAGTTAGTTAAGGGCGCTCACATCCATTTTAGTTTCATTGAAATACCAACACCTGAGACAAAAGAATATCGCTATTTTTCCAAAACAAAAACAGAAGTGTCAGTTTCTATTCAGTTTCCTCGTCGAAACAATGAATGATAGTACAAAAGAAACTTTTCAAGGCAGTTATCTTTAAAAGCTCGTCAAATACTCTTAAAATATATCTATTGTGACGGGTATAAAGGGGATTTTTATTCAAGACTAAGCTTTACCGTCTGTGGCTTAAGACGCATATTGCGCTGGCGATAGTAACAGTTGCATTAATTTGACGGAGACAGCAAAGCGTTTGCTGGAAGCATAATGTTATTACATCCAGTTAATATAGCTTTGCTTTGTGTCACCATTGGTAACAATTCATTTTACCACCGCGAACATTGTAGGTTGCTTGTGTAAGGCATTCAGGATGAATATATAATTTATGTTTAAGGGCGGATTAGACCAAACTTGTATAAGTCTGCGAATACAATCACTAATTACTCTAGATTTAGAGAGGTTCTCATTTTACCAAATCTTAATTCAGGAATAACTATCTATTCGAAAGTAAATTGCTATACCTACTGTCAAAATTCATGGAGTAAACAAGTTATCCAAGATCAAGATATCACTCGTGTCATTTCATTAAAATAAAGACAATCATAACAACGAGAGATCAGAAAATCTGAAAATTGTTAATTCATAGTTATATCACATAAAAACATTTTTTTGCAATTACAAGCTTACATTTTGTACGAAACCCTCAAGGCGCGAATCTTACTCGCACTTGTCCGGTTTTTTTACTTCGGACACGGGGTCTCATCAGGAACAAAGGAACATTTGTTGAAATAACTCTTATTAGATGGCGTTACATGTATCGATTTATACAAGAGAAAATACATCATGAAAAATATTTGTTCAAATTTTGAAAAATCCTTTAAGCACAGAAAAATGTATAGCCCGAAGATAGCCCGCGCTAAATCGGTCACATTTATTTGTATGAGATGAGGCATCTGTACGTATAGTATTATATTATCTGTGCTTCGGATAAGCTCTAATGGCAACTGAAATAAACATGGAAATGGCATACAAATGATCAACATTATCCTAATAAGAAATGCACTCAACGCTCAACAAGCGCGGCGGCATTTTATCTACATACGCTGCGAAAACGTGCATTAAATTCCGCGCACAAGAATATGACGTCACATTTTTTATTTTATTAAAATGCTAAAAGGGTCGTAAGGAACCCAAGTACAATTTACCATGCGTGACTGAATAACGCTGTTATCATAATATGTAAATTCACTGAAAATGATCTTTAGAAAATAAATTATCTGATCTTGTTTTATTTGTGATAAATGTATAAGTACTATGATGTAGTCCGATATAAATTGGATAACTAGGTACTATTTACATAGAAGTTTTCATTATACTTTCAGACCTTTCCCTGAATTCGCTGAAAAGATCAGCGATTCAAAGGCAAAAATATTTCTGAAATAGAAAAAATGTACTAGCCCAAAAATGGTAGGTAAAAACAAATAAATTGATAAATTAAATTAAATTTTTGCCGCTTCTTTATCCACAGTGTACTTCATTATAATAATATGTACAATGAACATTCAAATTAATTAATCTACAACTACCACTCAAACATAACCTCAATTGAAATTTAATTTCCATATTCTCAAACAATCAAAGGCTCTCCCTCACACGAACCAACTTCTACATTAGTTCTAATGTCAACAAAATCGTACTGTTCCAACACGCAGATAATATTGAATCTTACTCACTGCTCGCCCGAAGCAAACTCGAAGTGAATTTGCGAAGTTAAATTGAAAGTGAGCGTTCGGGCCGGACGATTGATGAGTGGGCTATCCCAGTTTGCACTTCACTATTCACGTCCACACGTCGATGCCTCCTTGGGTTAATGTTTTTGAGGTTATTGGATTCTACTTTGTGGGTTGTATCTAACATATGAAGTATTATTGATTCCTTTAGCGTAAGATATGGTAAAGGTAAATTAATGTTGACGTGTGAAAATACTGTAAGTTGAAAGACTGCGTTGTTAAATTGAAAGTGAGCGTTCGGGCCGGACGATTGATGAGTGAATTTCAATTTGTACTTCACTATTGACATCCACACGTCGATGCCTCCTTATTATTGAAGTTATTGGAATCTAACGTTTTGGTTTCTTTCACGTAAGTTCTTAGAAAGGTAAATTAATGTTGACGTGTGGAAATACTGAAAGTTTCTACCGTGCTGTTAAACTGAAAGTGAGCGTTCGGGGCGGACGATTGATGACGGGCTATTCCAATTTACGCTTGACTATAATTCACTTGTACTCATCGGAGGATTCTTAGCCTATTCGTTTTCGGATTCACTTATCAATCCACCAATTTGTGGTAGTGAATCAGTTCTGATATAACATTTTTTCTGCAATGATGTCCTTTTTGGGTTAGATTTAAGCGTATCAATAAAACATTATATTTAGTCGGACATCATGACAGGTGCCATTATAAATCAAGTATATTTAAAAATCATAAAATTAATAATCTACAAGGTTTAATTTAGCATGAAATTATTTATAATTATTAAGTCATTAAAATTTGGGATCCCACTTACTGTGCAAGTTATAACTAAATGGTACATATTCATCTGCAATTTAAATATTAATGAAAATATATTCGCAAGAAAGCCTCATTTTGCATATAAATTACGGTTGTTGAATATAAAATTTTATGCAAGTATATCTAAAGCCCGAGAACTAACGGCTAGTTCAACAGGGTTTTTTCAACATTATTATTTATTTTAGCTTTACACTTACATTTTCTTGTTATTCGCGTACCAGGTTTTAGAAGTTTTTTAAACTTCATTTCATGTTACAATCTTATTTTGCTGCCAGTTGCTCATCATTTTCGTCTTCAGGAAAATTTTTGAGTATTTTAATGTTGCTGATACTTACGAGTACATGTACCTACATAGGAAGTTTTAATGCTGATAATATTAATTCATTACTTAAAGATAGTTATAATTAGAGATCGGATATTCTTATGCATATTTACCTAAAGTTGAGGTGTTGGCTATTATGGAAAGCACTTGTACCGAAAAAATTCCGCGATTCTGGGATCGATCAAATTTAGTACTTTGATTATATTTACAAGCAAAGTTGTTCTCAAACCAAATCCAGAATAAAAAAAATCTACTTCGGTAACAAAAAAGTCGTAGGTAAAAAACCTTCTTTAATCAATCGACATGTGAGTGGAGACTAAGTCTAAGAGCTGCACATCCATATATCATCGACATCCATACTTTATTTTGCACTCATTTCGCTCAAAATTAACAACACGGAGTGCTTGCGACAAACAAGGATTTCTCCTACTCTGAGGAATATTACCGCTTTTATTGTAAATAAAGGACGTCGGCAGTTTTGGGCTTGATATGGTACAGTAATAAAAGCTTAACCAAAAATAAAAATATATTTTAACTGTTCTTTGCCTAATTTATCTTAGAGATTAAGAATTGGAATCAAAAATCGAAATAAATAAGAAATAAAATGATAATGCCGTTGACGCATGCTGGCTGGCGCGTGTTTCCACAAAATATCATGTCGACAGCAACTAAAACCTTTGAATTGAGAACTCATTAGTCGGGCTGTACTTCATTAGACCTCCACAGAATATCATGGTGACAGCAACTAAAACCTTTTTGAATTGAGAACTCATTAGTCGGGCTGTACTTCACTGGATCATTCACACCATACTTAACCTCACTGTCAGAAATACGAAGATTTCTCTTTAACCCAATGACGTACAAAAACAAATAAAAAATGAATTTAAATACTCTTGAAATACTCGATCACACCAAACTAATTTCATATCTGTACCGACTTACACAATCTGAAGCCCAGCGTTCTATGGGCGTCTGCCAGTGCCCTTTACTGTCACTCAACTGAAAGCCTTAGGTTTTTATTTTTGTAAGCGTGGTATGATTTACAACTTAGATTTGTAAAGTATAATGCAGATGTGTTAGTATAACACCCAGATTCTGAAAAGTTGATCAAGTCTCTCAAAAGTTAATCTGCCGTAACATCTCATGCCAGCTGTTGTGATTGCTTGATCTAAATGACATTAACCAATCATATCACTAGTCATGGGATTCTAACACCTCTATCACACTTGTCGGGTGTCGGATTTGTTTATAATCCGAAGGCCAATTTTATTCTCATATATAAGAATATTTCAAATTATAATTCCGATTTCGTTTCGATATAATCTCAATGCCCTTAATGTCAAATTAATGGTCTCAATGCCCAAATGGTGTTCTCATGTACTAAATGACAACGTCAAACGGATCAAAGAATACTATTTCTGACTTAAATGGCATTGTGATTATATCGAAACCAAATCGGAACTCATTTTTATTTATGACAATTGGGCTATTATACATATAACGCCACCTATAGGTAGGTATACAAAAACTAGTCAAAAAACGGTGTTAGATAAATGTATGTTAACAGCTTCATACAAAATGTTCTGCCACTAGAGCCCCGACAATTTGTCGGGCCCGACACACGACAAGAGGGGACGAGGTTTATGGCTTTTAAAAAATAGGGGTAAGAGTCGGACGCCCCATGTAGGATTATTTTTCAACTTTCATGATAGTGTTGCCGCGTTTTTTTAGTTTTTTTTTTTATTTAATTTAAAATAATTCCGTTTCGTTCGAAAAAATCGAAGCTTACATTTAAGATAATTTGACAAAAACTAAACAGACTAAAAATCTAAGCAAAATTCACAAGAATAGTCTAAGAGCTGCACAACTATTTATCATTGAAACTCGCAGTACATTTCCAGTTAGATGCTTAAAATATACCGCATGGAGTATGCTCGCAAGCAAATAAAGTTCCTTTTTTCTAAGAGATGAAATATGGTCGGTATGTTTTGTAATTATTCTTACGAAGCCGCAGTCGTGAATCATGCTTAATGTTCAACTACTTCTGCACCGGAATTTTAAAGCGTAGTATGATTTACATCGTAGCTCTGACTAGAGTACGGTTTTCAAGAAGAACAGGACATATAATATTCGTATGGCCGGCTTCAGATTGTTGTTTTGGGTTAGGTTATTTTGCATAATTATGACGTGTTTATTTGTAAATGCAGATTATACGGAAATCAAAGTCAAAATTTTTATCAATATTTTTAATTAGACCATTTACAGGCACTTTTGATTTGTCAGGCAATAGAGTTGAAGCTAGTTGCCCGTTCCAAAACGTAGATTTCTATGAAAAAGAACGGACAAAAAACTCTATGTTTACTCTTCTTTAATAAATTATATTTCAATTTCTTTGATTACAAGGAGCCCGCATCCTTGTAATCAAAGAAATTGAAATATAATTTATTAATTTATTATTATTAATAGGTATGTGAGAGCAATGTTTAGTAAGGTAGGTACTTAAAAAAAAACTAGAAAGAAAAAACATTGCTTAGGTAGTCCAGAGATGACCAGTACCAACTGACAGCGCCCGGTCACGAACATGATGTGTGATGTGCGCATCAGCACCGTTCAACTCAACCATTTTGGAGGCCATGCTAACATCAGCGATACATTTAAGTGAGCATGAAGGTATTCTAGTAAGGTTCTTAAAAACAGAAAACTGAAACTGAATAACGTACTTATAGTCCGTAGAAAACCTATTATGTAACTTAAACCAATAAAACGATATCGTAGATATCAACATGATGAAATAATGTATGACTTATTATAGTTACGACTAATTGCGAGAATTGGAACGTGAATATAATATGACGTGTCAATATTAATGTTACACGTAACTCACGACGTATCTATTTGGTTTTTGTGTAGAAATACATTATGACTTATTAGTATTATCTATTATTTTTACATTTAAGTATCCGTTACATTTCACAATTTCTAAAAAAATAATTTTTAACTCGTTCCTAATCACAAACACACATACATACACCCAACCACGCAAACAACTTCGTTACAAATCGACATTTATGAGGCAACACACTTTGTCCCATATATTCCTGCTCTGAAGCAAAGTCCATAAACATACGCGACATCTGGTTGAATAGCAAAGCAGCTCTAATTTCAACCCGTGATACCAATTAGCCCTTAATAAATGGGCTCAGGAGAGCGGAGCTCGAATTAGAAGCCGCCATTGGACGTCCTAATTGTAATGCATGGGTAGACAAGACTGGTTAGTTACTGGTGGTTTAGTAGTGAGACAACTAGTACCTACATGAGAGGCTAATTATTGTGATATCCGACGTTGGTTGAAGAGCTATTGAGTCTGTTAGAGATATTTAATATCTAGATTCTACCAACAGCATACGTTTTTAGGGTTCCGTACCAAAATGGTAAAAAAGGAACCCTTATGGTGCGACTTCGTCTGTCTGTCTGTCTGTCTGTCACACCTGCTTATTTCAGCAACTACTAATGCTACTTGACTTGAAATTTGGAACAGTTATAAAGAATGCTTGCCCAACTTTATTGCAAATGAAAAAAAAAAATGTTTTTTCATTGCAAAAGGGGCCGGAGTGGGGGTCCGAAATTTTAAAGTGGGGTTACTAGGTCAAGTGACATATCATATGAAAGGGCTTAATCTGCACATTTCAAAATATATTTTCATTTTATTTTATGTCTCACAGTTTTAGACATATGATGAAAAATGTCTGAAAAAATACCATTCCCCCCCCTTATCTCCGAAGTTTGCGGAGCGAAAAATCTGAAATAATTAGAGCTGATAGGAATTGACCCAAATATTGCACCAAAATAAAACGATGTTCCTAACTAGTACAGTTTTTTCAAAATCATCAAAATTCTTTCACAAACAAACTTAGTTATGCAGTCCGGTTTTTTCACTTTACACGTCCAACAATGATACGGAACCCTCGGTGCGCGAGTACGACTCGCACTTGGCCGGTTTTTTTTTTCTCAGTTGCAAGCGTAATTTGCGTCGCTTAAACTGAGTTGAGGAATTAGTAGTAGAGAGTAGTAGTAGAGTTAATTCGAAATAGTTAAGTGCTATGTTCAATAAAATTAGCAGCAATATCGCAATATCTGTCTAAAGAACAATGGCCATTTTGGCCTCGGAAAAAACATTCATTCTTAATAGATATATTAGTAATGTTTATGTTAGCAAAATGTAGTACATTGTTAATGTAATTATTATTAATGGATGGCATCAGTTTATTTTTAAAAGGCGGGAAATAATAGATAAACGTTTTCAAAATTATATCATAATGCTTGAAACAAAACGCAGGATAAAAATATTTATTTATTTATTTATGAACGTATCGGATTCAGAGAATTTTAATCTTGTATTTCATAAATTATTTTATAAATACAAGCATTTTTAGAAGAAAGATTTAATTTCCGAACGAAACCTATAATTGATTTTGCCAAAATAAAATATAAAACTTATTTTACTGTGTCATTGAGTTTAATTATATTATTTGATTAATAATTGCAGTTAAATATTTCTCAGATTTAATATCCTATTTTGATATCATTATATGTTTCAAATGATAAATATAGCAAACTCAGTTGATGTTATGTTTTATCGAATTTACTTAAAGATAACAGATATATTGATTTAAAAATACATTAATTATCCTTTAATGTTTTAAAACAGTTCTAACAAATTAGATTTCATTAAGTTTATCAATATTAAATGTTATTCGGTAAAAATAATGATTGGTTCAAAAGGGCGGCACAATGTTTGACACCATTATTATGGTGGGTAGGGTATAAAAGCCAGGTGATCGGCTAGTTGAGGACCTTTTCATTCTAATTTTTTAATCTTTTGACTTTTACCGATCGTTTTGTGAAGTAGTGTCTACGAAGTGCCACTTGAGTTAAGTACAGTGTTATTATTATCTAAAATTATGTTAATTTAATATCTTTATATCTGTGTTGCTATATTGCTATGCTTTGTGTATCCTCATTTTATAATTGCTAATTTAAATGAAAATGATTGTCTAAATGATCTAGTTATATTATGTAGGAATATTCTTGTTTTTCTACCGACATGTTTTACAATGGTTATGACTAAATTTAATTTGTGTATAGCATGATGAAAACAATATGTATAAAATAAACCATGGAGTTTCTTGCTCATTCTTCTCCATCGGTAATTTCTTTTGGAATGAGCAAGTACTTTTTTGGAGTCACAAAAATAAAAGTCTAGTCTTGCCTAAATTGTGTTATTTTATAATAAAATCCCTTTTTTGTTGGATACCTACCTGCACATATTCATAAATACTTGATAAATCACAAATAATCTCTAACATATATCTATAACAATGTAACCACCAATATAATTTTCTCACAAACGCATCCGCATTTATTTAGGTCCCTAGAGGCGTCCATACATTTTTAAAATCTAAATTGATTTTATTTCTGAATCTTAATTTAATCCCAGGCTGTATTCAACTGGATAAAATCATGATAATTATTTAACCCAAGATTTAATGTACCTGTCTACTTAAATTAGACCTCAATGTGTAAAACCTCTCAATTCAAAATGCTACAAATTAATAAATATACCGCATCAACTCAAAAAACATTATACGTAATTTCTCGATTCTCAGTGCTTTAAAAAATATATTGAATGTCGAACGTAGTTATATATAAATAGGCAAATAAAATGACAAATGTTTCATCGTTATAGCTTTTATAAGATTTTCCGAGTCCAAGCATGTTAGGAAAGTGGCCATTATTCTTTTAGGAAGTTTTCAAGTAGGTAAATATCGGCAGGAATCTTGATCACAGATCGCTCATATACATTTTTTTCCCGATAGATAATAGACAGTTGACAATACGTAATAGAGAATAGAGTCCAATAGACGACGACCATCGACTGACGAACCAATCGCGTGCTGCCTCGGCGCCCCCCGTCTTCTTCATTCCGCCAAAGAGACCGAAAAACCAGCTAATGCGCAGGTGACGTTTGTGATCATATTTCCCGCGACATAAACCTAATTCGATGTCAAGATGACGGAACAAAATATTGTCTTTTCTTTCATTGTCTTTAAGTTTGGCACACTTCTTTTATTGTTGCATTGTAATCTCGGAGATTGTAGCTATAAGTTTAATCGAATATCGAGTAGAAATAGAAACTTAAACAATAATACTAAATAAATCGCCAATTTATAATGAAAAGTAAATAAATCCCTCAAAAAACGGTTTTCAGGCATCGATATTATATGATACAAGATACATACACAACTCCGTTGAGATAACGTAAATCCATACTTTACAGTGAAAATGTATGTTGCAAAACATGGGTGCATTTGTTAGTTCTCAAATCGCTTGGAGAATCCAAGTCAAATGTAGCTCGCTTTTCTATTGCACTTCGATGTGCGCTGGATGGAGTTTTTGCTTCGAAATAGAATAAATCGTCCCCGTAGAGCGAAAAGTCACTAAGTCATAAAATGGCCATATCGAGTTAAGAATGTCATCAAAATCGCATTTTTTTTCTTTAATTTTCAATCTTATTGTCATGTCCATAGCTATCATAGTTTTTGTTTTAGAAAGTGCGAAAAATCAATAATTTAGCATTTTGACTAATAATATTTTAGGAACAATTACCTAAATTAACTTAATTACTTTTCGCCAGTTGTTTGAAGTTTAAGAGTTGTAAAAATGCAAAAATTATGAAGTCGAAAACTAACTAAATCTTTAGTGATTATTTGCACTGTTGTGCCGAGTATCTATAAAGCGAGAAATCATTAAGTTAAAAACATGAAAAAATCAGTAAAGAAGTATTTTCAGACATGTTTTTTATTTGCAACAGGTTAGTCTAATTCTAACTAAATTGAGTTATTTTCGATTTTTTTACCTAACGGTAAAGGTTGAAAAGAAATTATTAACTTCGTTCGAAAAGTGAAAAATCATTAACTCATGACTCTGTGCAGATTCTAAGAGATAAAACTAACTATTTTGGTTTTTCTTCATATCTTTGTAAAACATTTATTTTATTTTATTTTATTACTTGTCTCATAAATTGTGATAAATTCCCTAAAATATAAAATTATAAAATCAGGAATATATAGCAGTAATATCAAGCTACGATTTTTTTTCTTTTTTAAAACTTTAAACCGTCGTAACTCAAAATGGTCAATTCCGACTTAGTGACTTTTCGCTCTACGGGGACGAAATATTCTTCGCTAACGTGAAATCTCAAGTAAAGGAAACGTAAACGCCTTTTAAAAATAGTGGAAAGCTGAAATATTACTCAGTTACTACATTCGGATTCGGATTTCTTTTTGAAACGTGGCTTTAGGCTGTAGGCGTTCTTACACGTCATATCGATTATGCTCATAGCAAAATATTTACCGCGCTGATCTATCGATCTGCGAAGAGCACGTATAATAATAGTCGATCCCAGTTTTCATACAAATACCTATTAGGTACGTGTAGTCAAAAGCCCGAAAGTCTAACAACCGGTTTAGTAGATCAGCCGTTTTTTGGGCTCTAAATATCATACATAATCAGCCTTTTAATGTTCCCACTGCTGGGACATAGGCCTCCTCTCTTTGGGAGGAAGTGGGGCGTAGTCCAACAAGTGGGCGTGTTGGTAGACGTCACATGTCTTCGAATTTCACGATGTTTTTCTTCACTGTTTTTAGAGCAGTAGTGATGAAATAAATTCCACAAAGTGTGCGCCTACCAGGCTTTGATCCCTAGGCTAGGCTTTAAATACCGGCCTTATAATATCAATATTGCCTAGTAGTTGGGTTATGAAGGTCAAATGGCAGTAGCTACTTAAAAATACTGATATTTTCTTCTTGCTTGGAAGCAGCTGGATCATACAAAATACTTACCTTTCAAGAAACTGCTTACATCATAACTCACTCAAATAATTTAAACAACATAATAATATGTAGCAAGTGAGGATAGAGAAAACTTTGACAGCTATATTGAAATAACTTTATACTGTCGTCAAAAACTGCTCGTTGGTGAGATGAATTTAATATCGCGTTAAAGTTGGTCAATAGTTTTATGTGAAGACCAAGTTTATGTGTGCAATGTCATGGTAAAAGTTTAGATAAAATAAATTATGTATTAAAAAAACCGGCCAAGTGTGAGTCGTACTCGCGAACCGAGGGTTCCGTATCAGTTTTGGACGTATAAAGTGAAAAAAACCGGACCGCATAACAAACTTTGTTTTTGAAGGAATTGTGATGATTTTGAAAAAAACTTCTTACTAGATCTCGTTCAAACCAATTTTCAGTGGAAGTTTACATGGTAATATACATCATATATTTTTTTTAGTTTTATCATTCTCTTATTTTAGAAGTTACAGGGACACACATTTTACCACTTTGGAAGTGTCTCTCGCGCAAACTATTCAGTTTAGAAAAAAATGATATTAAAATCCTCAATAATCCTCCTAATTTTTGAAGACCTATCCATAGATACCGTACGGTATGGGTTAGATGAAAAAAAATATTTGAGTTTCAGTTCTAAGTATGGGGAACCCTAAAAATTTATTGTTTTTTTTATTTTTGTGTGAAAATCCTAATGCGGTTCACAGAATACATCTACTTACCAAGTTTCAACAGTATAGTTCGTATAGTTTATGGCTTTATAAATGGCTGTGACATACGGACGGACAGACAGACAGACATGACGAAACTATAATGGTTCCTACTTTTACTACGGAACCCTAAAAAGACATAAACTTATTGAACATTTCTTAGTTTTATCTGTAACTAGTTTTGCCTGCAATAATACGTTTAGCTTCTAATTTACTGAACAAAAATGTTTACCAACTTTCATTTGGTTAGGTTTTGACTTGTCAGTTTCTGAGTACCGTACGTGATATTTTTTGGTATTTTAAATGCTAGGTATTAAACAGAAAGTTTTGAAGAAATTGACATATTTTTACCTAAATGTATATATATACCTACATTATTTTCAGATCGGAAAAAACATGAATTTAACAGTCATCGCTTTTTTTAATCACAAGTGACAAAACTGCCTTTAGCTAATAACTTTTCACAAATCGTTACAAAAATGTTGTGTTTTATACATTGTTAACATTACTGAATGTTTCAGTAAAAACACAGCACCGAAATACCAGTGATACAAAAATCCTCCAACTATAAATATTCCCAACGCAATCATCCGCTTCAAATACGAGCAAATATACCTACCTATGTATACTAAGATCCTAATTTTAAAGTCCAATTACTTCCCTACATTGGCGACAGGCTGCGTACGAAGTTTGGAACATAACCGATTCCTGAACAAGTTCTTGTGAGCGTTGCACATGACACTTAATTTCTTCGTCGCCTTAAGCGCTGTGCCGTAAACATAATGAAAGGGTTGGGTACTTTGTGTATGTTTGCCAATTACTGTGTTTGTGTACAATTTCAGCTGGTACGGTGTGTTTATTCTATCGTGTAGATGGTTTCATAAATGTGCCCCGATAATACATATAGTTCGGCTGTTCTATATGATGATGTGTTGAGTCTGTGCAAGAATTCTTCTGTTATCCTAATCATTGAACCCGTGTTCAATAAAAAAAACTATTGGGCAATAGATTGAATAATCCTTGAGGTTAGTCCAAATTTGGACATATTTGTGTAACAAACTATTGTCTGAGATAAAATCTTTGCATTGCCAAGAAACACATTACTTACATAATTTTTGATAAATTCTGCACACTTAAAACAGCAATATCGGACATCTACATCTACTCAAAAACCTTTATCTATGCTCTTTTTGCGGTTGGGAATTCTGTCGAATTCCCAACCGCAAAAAGACTTTACTAAGATTATACTACTGCTAAGGATTTTTTTTTATTTTCTATAGACCGTGGTGTAGATGCGCGATTCCAAGAGGGAACGTCCTAGAAAACAAATACAGTACCAGTAATATAATCACGTTGTCCCAAGAGCTTTTTATATTGAAGACATTTTGTTTTTGCCAATACCCCAGCACTGCCTCATTTCTAATTAAAATTTATATTAAGTATAAAGTCGTGTACTAAAGCTGTACCATACTTTCGACCATCTTTTGTGTAAAATAAATAACTTGCACTTTGTATGCATATCGTCCCGAGACGGGGATGCAGTTTAAAAGCGATTTGATCGAGTTCTCTCCTTTCTAGCTATTTTGTAGCGTGTCAACGGCTGAAATCGCTTCGGCACTTTAAATTGTAAAAGCTTTACTTCCGAGAGATTGTCGGTGAATTTCCGTTTTCTTTTAGCAACATAAAATATAGATATAGATGCGCTATTCTGAGTATTAAACAGTTGCCGATCTTTGAGTGAAACAGAATATCGTTGCTTATATTATTCCTTGAACTCTTGAAAACTAGATAAAATATTTACAGTGGACATTGGCTTGATGTAAACTTTTAGCCTTTCTGAAATTTATAGTGACTAAGCTAGTGGAAAACGAAGCCTTTGACACTTGACACCGTTTCTGCTGTTACCTTTGACTAGCCAAAGGGTGTTAAAACAGGCAAGTTGATACATTCTGTGTTGTTGGTCGTAAAGCCAAAATACAATGTGTGCCGTGAATTATCAGATTTACGCATTATTTCTTAGACAAACATGGTTTTAAAGTAGGGGAGAGTACTATATCGTACTGCCATTTTAATCGTACCACTTCTAGATTTCCTACAAAATAATCATATTTTTCTACACTGGCAACACTAAACTATGCTCTAGTGGCGCCTCTAACTGTCCCCCAAATTGTAATGGCGTCTGTTGGAAGTTGTACATGTGAGTAAAAAAAAATGTTTTTTGTAGAACCCGATGTAAATTTTTGTGTTGCGTTCTAAGGACATAACTCGTGAATAAGGTAAGTTAAAATTACGCAATCCACGGCTTTTAGCTACAAAACTGAACTAGATTTTTGATTATTTTCGCAACGAATCTAAATTTTATGGTTATATTTATTACTTAATTTTTTTACTAAAAATATTTGGTTGTTTAGTTTGTACCACCTGCAGTTTGCTTAATTGTACCGGTACGATTTAAGCGTCTCAAAAGTTCACAACTTCAAAAATGAGTTTTCTATTACAGGCGACGGTCATAGCCGGTAAAAAGGAAGACTTAGGAAGTGCATACGGAAAAAAAAAGTTTAGACAAAATCTCAGAGACCTATTTGATCTCAAAACCAACCTACAGTATGTTAGAAAATAAAACAAGATTGATGCTACTATTGATAAAGAAAGACCTTCTGAAGAGATTGAAGATAAATAAGCATTAAATACATCCTTGAATTACGAGAAACACATGATACGCTTGTATACCTACTAGTTCAAATACGCCAAAAAATAATAATTTACAATCACAAATACCGGTTCAAATCGTTGACGGATTATTATGATTGTTTTCTAGAGTTTATTGTTGTTTTCTCATTTCATATTCCTAATATTGTTTGAAATAGCTAATTGGTCCTACTTATACTTGTGCAATCATTCCAAAAATAAATAATATGATTACAAGTTTGCTTGTTTTTAATCACCAGTACAATTTAAATACCCTGTGGTACGATTTAAGCATCTTGACGGCTAAATCGTACCAATGGCAGACCTTCGGGAAAACTACATTTAGCTAGGGAAATGGAATCCTAAGAAATTGATTTTTCTGTTTAAGATAGCCAACATACTAAACTTTGATATGCACACTCACTCATATTTGTAAGTCTCTTTACAAACGAAATATCCGAAGCTAACTGAAAACTGGTACGATATAACCGACTTTCCCTATCTACATTTACATTATTCATCATTGAATTTTTAACCACTATATAAATCTGAATAATATGTATAATTTTTAAAATCACCATGTGAAGTGTAAATATTATCTAGGTATCTATAAAATCCATAAAATCTATGTTTCTTTGTTTGTCCCGTATGCGTTTCTACACCATTCCTCCGTTCGACTTGAAACTTTGTACAGTTGTAATCGGCACGTCCGTAAAAGTTTTTAGCAATACAAAAAAGGGGCAACGCAATGCATGCCAGGCACAGCCAGTTATTACCTAATTGAAATGATATGAAACGATATTTCTTTCTAAAGACAGTTTTAAAAGTCAATGTGTTGGCAGATTTTTTGAAACGTGATAGCAATGCAATGTTTATTGTAGCGTTTTACTGGATATGTAGGTACCATCAAGTACATTATAGTAAAGTTATGTCGTCGCCATATTTTCTCTTACGCAGGTACCAGGCGACCAGAACTAAGGTGGAGGCACTAAGTGCATTGAAACTATGAATAATTCATACGCGCTGAGAGATTGCAAGCCAATCGCTTGCGTAGACATAGCTATAGTAAACTCGGTTAACCCTTAACACATCCGAGCGCGAAGTCAGCAGATTTAAAAGTAAATAGCAAGAAGGTAGCGGTTTAAAGTCAACTTTTGTCAGCCGTGAGATTTCATCCCTATTTTGTATAAAATTAGGCTCTATGAGCTTCCTCGAGGCTCGAAGCGCGATTGGTTCGTCAGTTAATGCCCGTCGTCTATTGGACTATTCTCTATTACGTATTGTCAAATGTATATATAATGTATGTAATAGACAACTATTGGGCCAAAAATGTACATGCGCGATCTGTGCTCATAACTCACGCCGCTACTTATACCTACGGCAGTTCAACTCAGTAATAATAATAACCGACTGTCCAGAAATATGTGAGCATAGATGTAAAATTTCGCTGCTTCTTTGGTCTAGTGGTCGTAACCGCGACAGCAGAGCACGGGGTCCTGGGTTCGATCCCTGGGTCGGGCAGTGTTTTTGGGTTTTTTATTAGGAAGTTCCGTCGCAACCTGGTTAAACATAGCTAGCAAAATATGGTTATATATACATTCTCTATCTAATCCTTCAGGGTGGACAGGCATGCTGCTATGATGTCATAGATGTAAAGTTTACGAGTATATCCTCATTTGTTACTGGGATGACGCAGTCCTTTGTTGTCACGGGTTATAGTGGGGCGGTGGACGAGCTGTTATTACAGAGCGCAATTGTTCTCTTCGAACGCAAAATGCCACTTGAGCTGCCAAAGGTACAGCAAAGCTCGTGTTGATATCGTTTGGAGAGCTTATTTAAAAAGGCAAATATTATTTTAAAAAAATTGCTACTTCTTTATTGTTAGTAAATATAAGACATTTAATAACCAACTGATACGGGCGGGATTTGAACCCGCGATCTCTGCCATAGCGTAGGGCGTGGCATCAGTTGAAATTTTAAATCTCTTTGAATATGAGCATAATTATGAGCGTTGGTGACATCTTTAGTTAGTTATACCACCTGTTTTCCGCACTTAGGCCATGTTGTTTCATCTTACAGTTACGTATCTGTAACCGTCAAATATGGCGGCTTGTATGACAATTTCATACTGACTTAACGATTACGTACTGACTTACGAATATGCATGCAATGCAGGATGTAAGAGGCACATAAATAAAAGCAAAAATATAATACATGAAAAAATGTAATGACGACTCGTGACGGCGCGGTGTTCTTCCTTGCAATAATATGGCTGCTGCACCGGCGCCGAGCGGCCGGACCGCGTGACGTTAACCTCTTTGCTCGTCCACGGAGTTAACATCCTCCGCCCCCTTGGAAGCCTTGCTTTCAAGAAACTCTGGATCTTTAACTGGCAGGATGCAGACCTTGTTTAGAGCTCGTCGGAGGGTTCCTTTAGTTGTGGCTATATCCGCAACTCTGCATAAACCATCTGGTCCAATAAAAAGTTTCTCCACTCTTCCCAAAATCCATTTCATTGGTGGCAGCTGATCGTCCTTGATTACAACGACATCTCCAGCCTTGATAGGTTGGCCACTGGATCGACGCCATTTGACTCGTTGTTGTAGCTCGGAGATAAATTCTTGCGACCATCTTTTCCAGAAATGTTGCCTCAGTCTTTCTAAGTGCTGGTATCGATTGATCGACAATTTTTCCACGATAGGAGATGCTAGTGACGTTAACGGACGCCCAATCAGGAAGTGGCCGGGTGTTAATGGGTTAAAATCTGACGGGTCTGATGACATAGGTGTCAACGGACGCGAATTCAATACTGCCTCAATTTGTGTAAACAGAGTGGAAAGCTCTTCGAAAGTAAGATTTGAATTACCTGCGATTCGTTTCAAATGGAACTTAGCCGCCTTAACGCCCGCTTCCCAGATTCCACCGAAATTGGGTGCATAAGCTGGACTGAATTTAAATTCAATGCCCTCGCTGGCTCCGAACTCATTCACAGGCTCATTGGCGGCCTTGAGCATTCTGCCTAACTCGTTATTTGCCCCTACGTAGTTCCTACCATTATCGCAATAAATTATGCGAGGCTTTCCTCGCCTGGAAATAAACCTACGTAAACATGAAATAAAGGCATTGGTGCTTAGTTCACTAACAACTTCAAGGTGCAAAGCCTTGCAGGAGAAACAGACAAAAAGACACAAGTAGCATTTACTAGTTCTAGCGCCACGTCCTTTCCGATTGGAAATATTGAACGGACCTGCAAAATCGGTGCCACAGATCTCAAATGGAGAAGAAGGATTTACTCTAGAATGAGGTAGGTTACCCATTAAAGTTTGAACGGATTTACCCTTTAACCGTACACATTTAACACATTTGTGTACAGTTTGTGTAGCAAGAACTCTGCCACCAACGGGCCAGAAGTTCTCACGTATCAAGCTAAGTAATTGCTGAGGGCCGCAATGTAGTAGACGCAAATGCTCCTCTGCAAATAAAAGTTTGGCAAATGCATGCTTGGAATCAATTAAAATGGGATGTATTTTATTATAGGGTTGCAACGCACCTTGAATGCGTCCCCCGACTCTCAGGATATTTTCATTATCTAAAAATGGATTCAAAGATAAAATATTAGATTTACAGTTTACACGTCCTGTACTTTTTAAAGAATGAATATCGCACCCCCCACCGAATAATATGGTAATCGATAATTCTAAATTTTACAGGAAAAATAAAAAACTGTTTTTTGCTTATATCTCAGCACGGGTGCATCGTAGGATAGTGATTTATATGTCAAAACAAAGCATATTTTTTGACTGTCTATTTCCTTTTATGATTTTTTTGTAATAGTTTCCTAAATAAAGTTATTGACGAAAATAACATTACTGAAATTGCTGGTCAAAAGTATAGTATGCAACGCATCATTCCGATATTATTCGCGTGTAAACCCAACGATATCGTAGGCAGTATTAATGCATTACAGTATTATTCGTCAAAATGTAGTGTCAAAAAAGTTTACGGTAATACGATATTACGACATTATTCGGGTGAAATCTCAGCGATAGTGTATACAGTATTATTACATTACGACATTATTCGGGTGAAATCTCAGCTATAGTGAATACAGTATTATTACATTACAATAATATTCGTCGATGTATGGTGTCAATAATGAACAGTATATAATTTTGCAAATACGTTATTTCATTCAATAATTTAGTAAATATTAATTGATTTGGCAAAAAAGTAACAAATTTAGAATAAATTGATTTTATAGGTACTGTATAATTTATATAAATAATAGTGATTTGTTAAAGATGTTCAAATAAAACGATGCACAGCTTTTATTATATTAATCAGGTACAACATTATGTTTTCTATCACAAATAATAATCAGATGGAAGTCCTGTTGGTCCGTTGGGTCGTTGGTATCTAAATGATAGTAAAAATCAATCATGTCAATTATCATTACAGTCCGATTCAGTCTGAAGATTGCTTTGTCATAATTTCACTGGTCTGTAGGAAACGATAAAAAGTATGACAATGCTGAGGTAAGGCTTCTGTTCTGCATAGACTTAATAAATCTTCTTTTAACAATTTACCGCTACTCGGTATCGGTTTCGTCACCTTTAGGTAACTCCTATCACTGTCTGGTGAAATCTGTATTTGTTTACTCCCCACCCGATCTCTGCATGCCCAAGAGGAACTCACCGAGTGTGGCGATACAGGTCAGCAGATAGGGATGAGATGCGGTCTTTCTTTGCATTTTATCCTTGGCAGTTGATGTGTTTTTCGTTTGATGATCCTTCGACTTGCGCGGATGCTATGACGGATGTGTTGCATCGGGCCATGGAATACTACATTCCTTATTCCGAAGTACCGCTCTCCGGAAAAGCTCGCCTGTGGTTTGGGCCTCAATGTGGTCTCGCTAAAGCCAGTAAACAGTGAGGCATAGGTACCTGGCCTGGGTTGATGCTCGACACCGTAAGGCGAAGGACATAAGTCAGAGGAAGAAGTCGTTTAACAAGGCTGCCAAGTCCTGCAAAAAGGAGCTCGCTTTGATCACATTAGTCGAATAGGGAACAAATTGACTTCGTACTGTGCAATCTTGACGTAAACAAAGCCAGTGGCCCAGATGGTATTCCAGCCATAGTTCTGAGGACATGTGCGCCTGAGTTGTTTCCTGTGTCTCTTTTAAATACTGGACAAGTGCCGAAAACGTGGAATCTTGCCAACGTGCAACCCGTGCCCAAAAAAGATTTCAAGAGAGAAACGAAAGAGGTGCCTAGTCGTGCCGACCCTGCCAATTCGGTTACGTCCATACTTTACAAGAGTATGCAGCGTCTCTTCAATAACAGGCTCTTGACGTACCTTGAAGCTAATGATCTGCTCAGTTATCGGCAATCCGTTAGTTCTCTCTCAGTTATAGCCTACGCTACTCACTTATGAAACATGAGGACCGGCTAACCGTTTCCCTGGACATCTCGAAGACTTTCGACAGGGTTTGGCACGACGGCCTTATTCGTATGCTTTCCTCATATGACTTGCCCACCTGTTTCGTTGCGTGGATATCAGACTTCCTGAGGGATCGTTCGATTCGAGTCATTGATGGCTGCTCGTCCGATCGAAAAGCAATTAATGCGTGTCCCTCAGGGCTCTCTGCGACGCTCTTCCTGCTGCATATCAACGATCTGCTTTAGCCCGGAACGTTTGGGTATGCAGATGACAACACTGTTGTAGAGAGATACATAGCCAATGAACGGACTACTGGACTACAAATCCAGGCTCTGAGAGAGGCCATGGTCGAGCGCTTGAATTTGTCCCTTAAGACAGTCTCCGATTGCAGCGATGCCAATCTGGTCAAGTTCAATGCAACTAAGACCCAGGCGTGTCTGTTCTCTGCCAAAAAGAGCCCATTCCAGCTGGCTCCTATTTTTTGAAATGTGTCCATACTCCATACCGATAACTGACCATCTTAAGCTTTTGGTCGTTACTCTGACGTCTCCCCTTAACTTTGGCTCTTATATTGAGTCCAAAGCTCAATTGGCAGCTAAAAAGCTAGGATTCCACTTTTTTCTATCGGACAGCCAGAAGCACGAAAAAGCGCCATCGGTTCATGGTTGATATACCAAAAACCCATATGAAGCGCTTTGATTCCACTTTCATTGTGAAAACCGCAAAACAATGGAATTCACTATCGGAGCGGATGTTCCCGATAATAACTATCTGGGTTTCTTCAAGACGAGAGTGAATCGGTTTCTTCTGGGCAAGCGTGCTCCAACGTAGACCGAATCATCGCTTCACGTCAGGCGAAATGGCGGTCAAATGCAAGCCTAATAAACAGCGAACAACATTACGATTTTGCATAATATCTGTCATGTATTGTAAAAAAACATTACCAAATCGTGTAAATAAAAATAACACATGAATATAATTGTTTTAAACTTTACATGAAACACTAAATGTATTTCTTACACGAATAAAATGGTAATAGTCACTTACCGAAAAACTTAACGATTGCATAATCTGTATTTACTTGTTAAAGTACTATTCGTGTAAAAAGTGAGTTTAGATTTTAAGAGAATAATATTGTTATGTTCATTACGGGGCCATTGAAATTATTGTACTTTTATCAATATCCATAGAAACATTACAAAAAAAATTCACAAGGTGTAATGAATGCTCTAGACACCGAATATGCAATAAAACATAAACTACCGCAATAGCACATTACCATATTATTCGTTGGGGGGTGCGATATCCTTTTCGAACGAATGAGTTTGTGATAATTTAGCTAATGTTTTTAATGAAGTTTGTAACTCTTGTAGTGTTAGTTTACCTTTCAATTTATAATTTTTATTTTTACTGTTGTATATAAAACGTTGTACATAGCTTAGAACTCTCTGTAGTTTAGATAGTTTAGAAAATTTGTCAAATGAAATAAAA
Source organism: Thalpophila matura (assembly GCA_948465475.1). Taxonomy (NCBI): domain Eukaryota; kingdom Metazoa; phylum Arthropoda; class Insecta; order Lepidoptera; family Noctuidae; genus Thalpophila; species Thalpophila matura. Next base: position 4,930,142 of record OX419187.1, on the reverse strand, counting down.
CTCTGTTCACATTGTATAGTTAAACTAACCTTCATTTCAGGCAATATTTTACTTTGTAAGTTAGTATTAAGCTGAGGCCACTCATCCTCAGGTTTAGTTAAAAAAGAAGCACCATGCCACCATAGATAGTTACTTCTAAGATCCTGCGGCTTAACTCCGCGTGAAGCTAGATCTGCCGGATTATCTTGAGTTGGCACATAGCGCCATTCATATTGAGCGGTAAGTTCACGAATTTCTTGTACACGATTGCATACAAAAGCTTTCAAAGTTTTTGGTTGGGTATTTATCCATCCTAAAACTATGGTTGAATCTGTCCACAAAACAGCACATGAAGTTTCAAAATTTTTATTACCTGATGAATGTAAAACCTTTGTAAGCAATCTAGCGCCTAATAGAGCACCCATTAGTTCAAGACGCGGTATAGTTAATTCCGGTTTTAAAGGAGCTACCTTTGCTTTGGCACAAAAAAGGTGAACATGTATAACGCCCAGTGCATCCTTTGATTTTACATACAAACAAGCACCGTACGCAGCCTGCGAGGCATCGGTGAAACAATGAAATTCTACATTAATTGGTGCTGCGCTGACTATATGCCTGGGCACCTCAATTGTGGAAATGTAGTGTACATTTTTTATGAATTCTTCCCATTGAAGTTTAATGTTATTCGGGACTCCTTCATCCCAATAATTTTTTAACAACCACAATTGTTGTAATATTAATTTTGGAATAATTATAGTCGCCGATAATAAACCCAGCGGGTCAAAAATTTTAGAGGACATAGATAGAATATTGCGCTTAGTAATTTTCGATTCAATTTTGAATTCTGTAGAAAATTTTAGAGTATCTGTTTGTGGATACCACTTTAAACCTAGAACAGTAGACTCCTTGCTAAAATCTTGACAGATGTTTGTTGTAGGAAGATCTTTTAGGACATCTGGAGCATTAGTCCGGAATTTACGTAAAGGAAAACAGGCTTCTGAAAGTTTATTAATGACTTCATGAACAACATTTCTCAAATCTTGTTTTGAATTAGAGCCCGTATTTAAGTCGTCGACATAAAAATCATGCTCAATAACATGCTGTATGTCGGGTTTATCGGCGCATTCACGCGACAACTCTAACAAGCATCTTATGCTTAAAAATGGAGCCGAGGCCGTGCCATAGGTTACAGTGTTCAGCTGTAGGACTTGCAACGGCTTCGTTTCTTCGTCTCTCCACAAAATCAATTGTAGGTTTCGCTGAGACTCGTCAACCAATATTTGCCGGTACATTTTTTCTATATCGGCGGTAACAACAAAGGCATTTTGACGAAACCTCAACAAAATTGACAAAAGATCGTCTTTTATAACTGGCCCCACCAGTTGGATATCGTTAAAAGACTTTCCAAAAGTAGATTTGCACGAAGCATCGAACACCACTCGTAATTTAGTAGTTTCACTATTGGGGCGTAGTACAGCGTGGTGGGGTAAAAAATAACCAAAGGAAGGACGCTCAACTATCGAAAGATGACCCAAGCGCTCATACTCACGAATGAATGATTTGTACTCCTCCTTCAGAGTAGGTGACTTGTTTAGTTTTCGCTCTAGATTAATAAATCTACGACGCGCCACATTATATGAGTCACCGAGAGCTAGTTCTGGAGGATCAGTTAGTGGAATCTTAACTACAAAACGACCATCATTTAATCGTTTAGTGTTTTTTACAAAGATACTCTCACACAACTCCTCAGATTTAGAATAAAAATGTTTTTTAACAGGAAGTAATTCTTCAATCTCCCAAAATTTTGTTAAAGTTTGTTGAATATTTTGAGAAAAGTTGCATATAATATTATTATGTTCTAGTTTGTGATTGTTACCAACACCAGTAGGCCCGGAAATTAACCAGCCTAATTTAGAATGTTGCAACGTAGGTTTGTTTCGACCAAGTTTGATTAATCTTGGGTTTACAATATCCCAGAAAATATCTGCACCCAACAGAACATCGATGTCAGAAGGACTGAAGAACTCAGGATCAGCCAGCTGAAGATTGCGAGGTAAGTTAAGTTGCGAAGGGTCAATGCTCACGCTTGGAAGTTTGCTTGTAATTTGTGGTACGACAAGACATGACACATTGACACTAAATTCGTTTAAACGAGATTTTAATTGTAAATTACAATATCGAGCCGTATTTACAACAGCATTGTTGATGCCACTAACAGTTACTGCATTTCTATTAGTGAAATCTAATTTTAATTTATTTTGTAGAGTTTTAGTAATGAAGGAAGACTGACTGCCATTGTCAAGCAGCGCTTTCACAAGGTAAGTATTATTTTGTTGATCGATTACCTCGACTAGGGCCGTGCATAACAACACCTGGCTCGCCATCACGACAGATAACGACACTGCAGGAGCGACGCTGGAATTCGACCCAGAAGTTGAAGGTAAGTTGGAAATTTCATCAATATTAGTTTGCTTTAATTCTTTACTTTCATGTAACAATGTGCTATGTTTTTTCTGACAGAATTTACAAGGACCTCTGAAACAACGGTTGACATTATGACCACTGCGAAGACAATTGGGACAAAGCTTATGTTTAGCAACCTCTTTTAGACGCAAGTCTACACTTAAAGTTTTAAATTTATCACACTCATGTACAAAATGATCTTGCTTACAGATGACACACGGTTTACTGGTCGCCCTTTCGGTACTATGTGAAGATACAAAGGATTTAGTCTGTGAATATGGATGATGAGGCTTAACATCCGATCTACTAAACTGTACCGTTTCTAAAACATCCGCTCGGTTTCGCAGAAATAAGTAGAATTCATCAAGAGTTGGGCAAACCGATAAATTGTTGCGATGTTCTTCCCATTTGCGACCTGTGGCGCCATCTAGTTTAGAGGTCATCATGTGAATAATAATTGTGTCCCAATGGTTGGTAGGTTCCTTTAATAAATTTAAGGCACGTAAGTTTTTTGTGAAATAGTCAATCATATACCGCAAAGATTTGTATGATTCCTTTGTGATAGCTTCAAAATTGAATAGTGATTTTAAATGGTTATTTATCAATAATCTCTTGTTATCATATCTATCACAAAGTAGTTGCCATGCCAGCACATAGGTTTCAGCGGTAAATTCAACTGACTTTATAACGAGTGCAGCGCCACTGTCCAATGTTGACCGAAGGTAGTGAAATTTATTAATTTCTGGAATATTCTTATTTTTATTGACTAATGAGTCAAAAGTGTCACGGAACTCGAGCCAATTTAAGTAGTTGCCATCAAATTTTGGAAGATTTATAGTTGGTAATTTGATATTAAAATTATTTTTACAGGATGAACCGTTGCACTCGGACTTCACATCAACATAGCACTCTGACTTTACATCAACATTATTGGTACTATGAGCAGCACTGCCTTGAATCTGTGATACATTTTCAATTATTAGCTGTGCATGTGAAATTAAATTACAAAATGTTTCCTCGAATGATTCTCTTTCAACAAGCTCAGTTTCAGATTCAAGATCTAGCGCTTCAATTTTAGATTGAAGTTCATCAAATTGAGAAAACAAAGCCTGAAACCGTTCTAACTTTAATTGTAATTCAGTAAGTTGTAATTTTGTAATTTGACTCGGATCAATTGACTTTAATGTCTCAATATGTTTTTTGAATATAGTAATTCTACCCTTTATACTACTACGAAGCTGCCTAAGCTTTTTAATATCGTCCGACATTATTATTTAGAGAAAGAACTATGTAACCTACGTAAATTACGAAGAGGCAAATAACGTTCAAACAAATTATAGTCAATTAACAAGATAGGTACAATGAAATGGTACCGCCAATCCAACCAGACGAACCCGGAGCGCAGCGAGGGCAGGCTGATGGCGTCAGCGTCACCTTTAGTTCAGCTTACTCTGCTTATCACCGGCTGTCGCTCATGCACCGTAAGAATCGCGCGCACTCAAATAGCCTCACGTTCCGGTGGAATCTCCGAATCTGGAATAGTCGGCGAACACAAATGAATTACTGTATATAATATGCCTATCACAGTATAAAATGTCGGGAATTTTATTTAAGTGTAATAGAATATGTATAATTATCGCAGGTAGAAGATTGCAATGTTTACAGTTGGTATTGTAAACTCTTGAAGTAGGGTTACCTATAGACTTTTAGTGTAGGTAGGTAATTAGTATACTATAGCAGGACGCTAGACAAAGAAATATGCGATCACAGCGCAGATAGGTATCCAGGCCAGGATAATGGAAGGGTACAATAATTGCCGGGATCGATCGTTCAGGTCCAGCTCCAGTAGGTAACAGCTTGTCGCGACTCGTCCTCAGGTCAGGTTGTTCGATTGAAGCAGGCGACGCGCAGTTTGTATTTTGTAGAATTCGTCGACAATGACGAGTTGGGAGTCTTGTCGGTATTTTACGCTTCTCGCCTAATATATCACGTCGGGGTCACCAAATGTTACGTGCAGGATGTAAGAGGCACATAAATAAAAGCAAAAATATAATACATGAAAAAATGTAATGACGACTCGTGACGGCGCGGTGTTCTTCCTTGCAATAATATGGCTGCTGCACCGGCGCCGAGCGGCCGGACCGCGTGACGTTAACCTCTTTGCTCGTCCACGGAGTTAACACAGATGATTTGAAGCAACCCGCCCTTAGCCTATTAATTGGGCCATTGTACGTATATATGTGAATACAGGAACAAGTTCGTGGTGACGCGTACTAGCTCAGCCCCTGCCAGAAGTCCAGGGGTATATTTTTGAACGCGTCTCGTATGATGACTTTAATAGAGACTAGACTTTAACTCAATGCCTATTATTATAACTTTGCAGTTATAAGGGCATCGATACGATATCATTGATATTTATTTTAGGTTGCAGTATTAAAACAGTGCTGCCTGCAATCACGGGAACTGATAAAAAATGTTGAACCAATAATATTATCGTTGTGAATATGGTGCTTTTAAATATCATGTTATATCATGATGGTTCTAACATGTCATGATATAGTTGAATTAAAAACTGACAGATTTTTTATTCCAATGTAGTTGAAAATACAGCCACTGATCGTTGGAGCTTGGCTAGTTTGAAAAAGCATCACATGAAACCTTTGAATTCTGACCTCCGTAGACTTTGGCTTTTACTTCAGGGGCTAATTGGGGCTATCTAGAATCTAGACTACGCTACTACTAATTTTTAAACTACACACTACACAGCATAAAAAGTACACGACGCCTTTATTAATGTTACTCATCTTTCTAAAAAATAAGTAACTTTAATAAAGGCGTCGTATACTCAAAGGTTTCTTTGCGATGAGTGATATAAGCAGGTGGCCCATCTAATGGTAAACTGTCACCGTAGAGACAAAGTAGAAATGTCTCATGTGCCTGTAATTTCACTGGCACCCATGCTCTACAACTGTAACACAATAATGAGAAATAGTTATGGTGGTAATACTGTGCGTTGTCCACTCTAAAGATAAAGTATTATTTTTCATGTGACTTTAATTTCACTGTCACCCCAACTGTAACACAGCAATGAGAAATAGTTATGGTGGTGATACTGTGCGTTGTCCAATTTAGAAACAAAGTAGATTTTTTCATGTGCCTGTAATTTTACTACCACCCCAACTGTAAACGCGCTGGGCAAACTCTTTCACATCCTTAAAAAAGTAACAATGTAAACCAACACTTGACATAGATAGGTATCTTATATCTGTACATAAATAATACCACAAAGCGGATTACACTGACTATCCGCTATATATAAATATAATGCGGACACAATAGATCTCCCAGTAAATCGGAAATAAGTCTAATAATGTCCAGCCATGGACTCACGTTTTGCGTATTCAGCAATTTTGTATTGTCGGTGATTGAACCATTCGTCCGAAGAATTTTCATCTTTTTGTGTGAAAGCTGAAAGGGTTATATGAATGGTATTACGGTCGTTACATTTTAATATCACAATACGTTAGTTAAACAGTATGATAACATCGACATTTCTTAAGATTTCACCTTTTACAGTGACTTCGAAAAATCGAGAATTGTCAAGGATAATCTGCAGGAAAATTAATAACACTGATTGACAGACAATGTGCAGCTTAGGCGGGTCTATTTATTAAGCATGACATTTTGCATAGACGTTCCTTATATAACCTAAGTGAGCGCTAAGAATGACCGGTGGGAAATCTCATCGTGCACACAGCTAGTTGGTAGAAAACGTGACCACGGATAATGTCATCTAAAACTGCATACATAAAATTAGTACCTTTTTCGATAATGATAATGCAGTAACAGTAGATTCTCCTTAGATTCATTGGTAGACATTTTCATACAATGCAACATAGAAAATCTTTCCAAAACCACATTGACCACAATTTCACAGACTTCCATTTCGAGAAGCTTACTTTTCTCTTTTTAAAAGTCGCGAATAACAAGAATGCTTTCTAACCAACACATCCCTAATCATGTTATTAAAACTTTTCCTCTAACAGCATGGCTTAACAACAAGTAACCAGTGCCGTCTCGTGATTCGATAAGCTGGTCTGTAATTGGCTCACTAGATAACCCGAAGTTCTCAACAGAGATCGTAGTACAACTCTTGATAATACTGCTACTACTGCTACAAATACTGCAAACATGGGGCTAACTTCTGAGGAATGTGAAATAATGAACTTGTGCTGAGGTTTAAAATTTTCCTGCAGTTTTTCAATAGGTACATGGCAAATGTCTGTTTTTCTTATAGAAAAGGATTTAGAATTAGTTACATTGATTACATATATTAAATTATTGCGTGTGTGATTTTGAACACATATAACAACGTAAAATATCCAGTGGCTGTCCTATGAAGTGTTAAAACCACGATTGATATTTGTGAAAAAGAGATGGTGCTATTCATCTTCCAGCTCCATTTCTGACATTATGGTATTATCACGTAATAGTACAGCCACTGACGTTGAAAATGAAAAATCCTGACATGAAAATGAAGAACCCTGACATTGAAGAAGAAGACCCCTGAGTGCCCCTGAGGCCCTGACATTCAAAAAGATAAACCACTGAAATTGAAAATGAAAAATCTTGATATTAAAAATGATAAACCCTGACATTGCAGAAGAAGGTACATTAATTACAGGCCAGATATGCGAGTCCCGACTCTCAACATGGTTTTTAGTGGTTCCATAAGCCAATGGCAAATAATAGTAAACCATAAAAAAAAAAAAAAACATTTAAATCACCTTCTCCGAAAATTCCCTCAGGTTTTAGCTGCAAACAGTAATAATTTGAATCCACGTGTTAACAAAACTAGTCAGTTTCGTGCCGATCCCGCCGGCTCTGTAATTGGGCGCGGAGTCGAGAGCCTTAAGTCGCTTGACACACATCCGCGATACAACCTTGTACCTGAACTGTACGAGATAATGGCTCTACAAGCTTGTGGTATAACTTTACCTACTGCGTTTGAAAAATAAATAAATCAACCCTATCTACCTCTATCCACCTAGCATACTCCCAAATAGGTTGGGGTTGGCTTTTAGACTAACGCGACTAGATGTGGTTGAATACCAATATTTTACATGGTGCGACTAACAAAGTTCCGTCATAATTTGCTTTAAAACATGATCTTTCAAGGCTCGTAACCTCCAAATCTATATTTTTTTATTGTTCTGTTTAGCAGTCACGCTAGATAATGAAGAGATAAATAAATTTTTGATGTATAACATCAAAAAGTGAAGTAGCTAACTTGGAAAAATAAGCGGCTTGCGCAACCTTAACTATTGTTTTGTCCAATGGTACATAATGCATGCTGGCATTCCAAGTGTAGCTTGATGTTGTATAAATAGTCTAAACATGTCTAAAATATGGAAATATACTTCTTTTCTCGTGTTGAAATGGTTATACAAGATTAAGGGCCATATCTCATTAGGATGGCATGGCAGCGACACGAGCAGCGCCGCCAATTAAAACATATCAAATTGTATTACATCGTATCTAACCATACCTCACTTGGCGACGGCTTGACGTCGACGCCAGTTTGGCGTCGCCGGTGCCTCACGGACGCCAAGGGTAGCCACGGAAGCGCTGCTGTCGTCGCTGCCATGGCATTCTAGAGATATAGCCCTAATACCTCATAGTCATACCGTGGTAATCAGCCAGCCAGCAATTTGATAACGTGAAATTGTGCAATTAATGTTAGCTAAGTACCTAATAGATGTTGGTCAACTTAACTTTTTGATCCAGAAAATCTCGCTGATAGTCTTTAGTATGCCAAACAACATGTTAACAAAAAGTTACCGGTTCCGAGTCGATTCTCCACAAGTTCTCATTGTAATTGGACGGCTTGGGAGTTTCGAAGTTGCTCGACATAGATCCCAAGATACCGGATACATACTAATGTAGATACTTATGTATTTATGTGAGATAGGTAGAAAGATACAGAGTAAAGAGTATGTTACTTTATTGCTACCTATAAAACAGTACCGTGATTGACTGAAAACATATAATCTAAACCGGTAGACCTAGACATTTAAAAGGACAATGCCAGCCAATGTATGGCGCCCCGAACCAAACTCAAAAGTCTTTGTGTCACGACAAAACCTAGTGTTTTTGGAGGATAATCAAATCTTCTTTCTGTATTGTTAACTATTTTTTGAATGGAGCTCCGCAATTTGTATTTATTTGTAAATTGCCTACTTAATATTTTAAGGTTAAGTTCGAGAAAATAACTAATTCGAAGTCTATACTTAATGTTTATTTCAGAACCCCGGGACTCTTCATTATTACAAATGTAATAAAACTAATTTAGTATAAAAACAAGTAATTATAGGTTGTGACACTCAGCGGCACAAATTGGTACGGCACCCTGGCATTGTTCTTTGGAAAAGAGCTTTATGAAGATCAAAAATGTGTAATTATTATTTTGTAACTTTTAACGAACGATTAGTGCTTATCATAATTTATACATTCTCAAATGGTAATATGGTCTGAAACTGTACATCCAATCATTTAAAACATATGCTAACTTTCTCCTGTTTGTTGTTGTTATTCATAAAATACAACAAAACTACAATTATAATGATAACAATCAAAGCGATATTCAACTAAAACAGACCGTTTTAGGAAACTGTAGAAGTTGCCCCGTAATTGGCCGGTAGCGGTTTAAGTGCTCCCTACAGTCCCTACTTACTTGACACAGATCTCAAGATATGTTGTACCTACTGAAATGCATAAGATAATGGTGTTGCGACATTGTAGCTAAAGTTTCCTGGCATACCTACCTATTATTGTTATAATACGATTTTCTTTAAGTTCAGCTGTTATTGGACAAATTAATCTGATGATGAACTGTTGACTCAAATCAACAGTCATCATCATATTAAGTCTGTATTCCCGTAATAGACTACCATACTTTTAGAAAAGAATACTATTTTAGTGGTAACAAAAGAACACACTAGGCAATTAAGACTTTGGATATGGTATGGTATTTATTTATTACCTTTATTAATTTATTTACAGAGTTTAAAAGTATTTTGGAACAAAAAGTTTTTATTATTGAACAAAGAGCATAGTTAATTATTATATACTGTTTTAAATGAAGAAAACTATTGATTAAGAATACTCTTGCCTTCCATATAAAATACTTTAGTATTTTTTACGATCATTACTTAATTATGTCTGATACTGGCTCTGAAATACACTGAATACATAACCTCTAAGGTTAATTTCAATAGAACTTGCAAACTATATTATAAACTAATGTCAAAATTGAACGAATTTGTATTGAAAGTTGTGTTTACATAGTTCGCAAGTTCTATTGAAATTAAATATACATAATGTTCAAACAAGCGTCAATTGTTTAACATCTGACTACTGACGTATCGAACAGTAATTAACGCCGAACTTGGCATACCTACTAGCCCCCCAGACAATAACAGGTGTCTGTAATTGGGAATATCTAGAATTTCAGCCAACATTCTGGAATGCAGTGGACCAAAAAAGCTCGTTATGTCAATCAGTGAGAGGAAGCTGATATCTAGGATGTCTTAATTAGACTAAAATTATATAATTATGTCAGTCTGTCTCAATGTGAAATAAACATCCGAGTAAACCAACAAACAGACAACAACACCAACACAAAAAGCTTAATTTATAAAAAGCCAATAAAGCCGATACCAATTTCGAATAAAAAAAAACATACAATCACAACTTTTTCTGTAGTTAAAAAAACTTGTGTACATGCAACACGAACATTAGTTTTTACAATATTTCCCAGAATAACACTGAAGTAGGTTTACAATTTTAAATTTCGTTGTAAATTTCGTTTTAGGATTCCATTCCCAAAGGGTGCCAACGGGATTGTTTGTCCGTCCGTCCGTGCGTCTGTCACGAGGCTGTATCTTATGAATTGTAATAGCTAGCCAGTTGAAATTTTCACAGAATACGTGTAAATTATTGCCACTATCTACGTATACATAAATGTATATTATAAATTCATTCTTTCAACAGGGGCAAATAATAATAAAAATAAAAATTAATAGGTCTCTATCTACAGAACTGGAGCGGAACTCTTAGTGCGCCGGTGTGCTTTTAGTCTAGTATTCGCAAGCTCGACTGTTGGTTGAGCATCCTGCTGCAAAGAATCTGATTGGTTCTTGGTTAATAGCAACCAAGAACCAATCAGATTCTTTGCAGCTCGACCCCAAAGAAATTGAAGTTTATGGCAAAATGTGAGTGTACATCATACCTATTAAACACCTATGCCTAAGTATCCCTTTGGGAAAACAGGAAAACCGCTAGGTCTATATTAAAACGTTTCTTTTTATTTAAAGTAAACAAAATGCTATCTTTTTGGGATTCATAATTTTTATCAGTTGGTACAAATAATACTTTAAACATTAATATGAGACCCGATCCATAAAAGCCGATCTTCTGTAGTCGGTATGTACCTCATAAGACTCACTGATCCCGAAATAGCTCAGCATAAGTTCCACGTCGTTGGATCAGAGCTGAACAGAGCAATAAGGCAATAACCGCAAAGGTTATATGCAATAACGAGCGTCGGATCGACCGCCGAGGATTGCCGAAGTGGCTCCGAACGCGATTGACACCGATACCGGCTTCATCTGGTTTCAACTGCTTCGGAAGTATAAATGTTTGTATTGATAAATAGCATTTTGGCGAGGTTTATTTATAGGGATCGATTAGGGGTGAGATTCAAGTTAAGCTTTTTTGAAATACAAAAATACAATTTCTTATATTTGTACGTTTTTATTACAATTACACATTCGATTGCAGACGTATACATTTTTTTTTTTGTATCAACTAAAACTGAAAGTAATTTGTTCAGAACCAGTAGAAGAATCGATTCCAGTTGTATTATAATATCACGTCATATTTATCAAAAAATATTATTAAAATTCGCATCGCGGGGACGGAACTAGCGTATTTCAACTTTGTGAGTTTTCATCATTTCTTTATCACATGTTTTACATTGACTCTTATAATTAAAATCTTTTTCGTGTGTTTTGGCGGTTGCATTAACAAAAAATAATGTTGAAGAAGCCATGCTAATAAGAACAAATAATACAATCACGGTCCAGTACTAATTACATTCGTTCTTTTGTTTCAGGTTTAATAAAGTCTACAAATGAGCTCCTGCCACTTAGAGTGTAAGTAAAAATGGCGACTTTTCATTTAGTTTGAAGTACCTACTAAAAATAGCAGCTATTTTTTACAGTAAAAAAACTTACATTAAATAAGAGAAGAAAGTATTACAAGTCGGAAAATTTGTGACAAGTTTGTCATTTCTCTTTACAAACTGCACATTTTTTTAAATTGGATTCTCGAATGGATGAAAATAATAGATGTTTTTTGTCAGCCGTGAAATCGCATTTACCGTTGACAGCTTAGATTGTCATGTATGTTAACGACATGTTGACAGGTTAACACAATGGTGGGAAAAAATACGATAAGTACATTTAATATTTTTCAGTGAACCAAAATGTCGTATAGTTAAAATTGTCAAGTGTAAAATAAGTGTCGTATAGTTAAAATAAAATATTTTTAAAATGATTTTCCAATTTAAATTATTAAGGTAGATGCATAATTTTAAATCCCTTTAAATGCAAATTCGAATTTTGCAAAAATCTAGAATAATTTAAGTAAAGAAAAAATATAGTGAAAGCTGGCTAGAAACTTTATTTTTATCGTCATACAGAAGGAGACGAGACGCGAATGTCATGCCGTCTCATACATTATGTATAAAGAATATTTAAATAGTTTAGCGGTATAACCGCTGAAGCTTTAATTATGAATAAAAGAAAAACAATTTCATAGTCTGCTGCATTTTCTTTTATTTACTTTTTAATGGCGTTTTTAAACGAAACGGTAATGGATTTTAGAATTGGAAAAACGTTAGAGCTAAGATATCTTTTACTGCAACGTAATCAAGATACCTACTTTTCTATTAAAATGAGGATACTTTTGCAATAAAGGATATTATCATTATCTTTGTATTGGCCCGTAAATTACATTTATTATACGTTATAAATTATTATTACACAAATTAAAACATTAAACAGCAATGTTATCGTTGAACCTAAATTAAATTAATAATTATGATGGTATCTATAACACCAATATTATCAATAAAACTTTGTTAACATTTAACTTAAATTTTATCACTCGAATTTTATAGGCATGTTATTTAAAATCACTTTATACAGGGTGAATTTTCCGAGTACGCGTGGATAGCGAAATCCAAAACTATACAAATAGAGAAAAATACTCTCTACTACTAATATATATTCACAACTAACACGGTATCATTCGATTTTTGAAAAATAAACACACACTGTTTATTGCATCATCCGACAGTGTCGCTAAATTACGCGTATTTTAACAATTTTTTTTATTTTTCAAAAATCTAATAATGATGCAGTCTTAGTTTTTATCAAAATCAGTCCCTAGACTCCTTAGAAAATCTTTACCCTGGAAAATTCACCCTGTATAGGTATAAATATCACTTCACAACCCCACACGAGCTTAATTGCTCTACACTTTTTAATCTCCACTTTTATAAGGGTAAGTCATAAATTGGAGGGTAACAAGGGTAACCCTGTGCACAGAACCCACTGTGTAGCAGATCGTAATTAAGCCAGTAACATTTGGTGCTCGTTTCTTATATTAATTTTAATTAAAACTCCTAAAACGTTTTGTCTTCGGGTAAAGAATGGAATTGGGACATAACGAGGGTAACTGGAGAACTAGGCAGGATTATATTTTTTTGGAAAGTCAATTAGTAAGCACGTTTAGCCGCTTTAGGAAAGAATCATGGAGGAAAGGCCCGACATTAATTTGGGGGAGTTGGGTTGTAACTTGTAAGACACTGTTAAAAATTATGAGGCTTGTACACACTGGGCCATACTTTAAGGCTCAAGACTGCTTTTACAAGTAGAGTAGTAAATTGACGTTAATGCGAGACTATAATCCACAGAATTCTAAATAATAAGCCAATAGAAATGTCATCTATTACATTTATTCCCAGACGCATGTCGCCGGTTCGCAGTCAAAGTAATTAAACAATATATTTCGTAATATCAAAATTTAAATTCAATATCCTAGAATACAACTTTAAACTTAATCATGTACACAGTACAGTACCAATTTAGAGAACATTAACTAAACTCCCGTATTGTCCACTCCAACTATTAGAACAATAATGTATCCTACTATCTACATTATTACACTCTCAGTGTTATAATAGCCCAGACTTAAACCACAGTCCAATTCTCAACATTGTGAAAATCACCTCTAATACCTGAGTAATTGAATCAGAATTCTCGTTCTACAGAAGGTCCGTAGATACATAATGAAATCAAATAACTTTAGTTGGATCCTCGTCCCAAGGGGAACCTTTATCTTTACATAGAGGACTGCTTTCCATAATTCTCTACAATTCACTATCTTTTGTGAAGATTTACGACCGTCTGTTTTTTCTACCTTATCTTTTACGACGAATAGAGATGATTCCATGCGCGTCTGTAAATATCCGTATAATAAAGAGCGTACCTATACCTTTTGCATAATGCAGACTGGATATAGGAGTTTATTTAGGACACGTTGATCTGGGACTACAGGAAAAATATAGTGTGTCATCTTTATTTCATACCGCAAGTTATGCTTTAAGACAGACGTTATTTTATTGTTCGTAATAAGTTAAGAAAAGTTGCCTTTTCTTCAGTGGTAGCGGAGTATACTATTTATGTATGTGACTATACCTTAGAGCATATATTTTTAAATGGAGTTGCCAAAAACGGGCGAACCCGAAAGCCAAAACCCCTTGACAAAAAAACACTGCTTTGCGAGTTTTTAATTGAAATACGATAAAAAATTCGCACGGTACCTACAGGTTAAGGCGATTTGAAAAATACAATAATAACATTATGCCTAACATGGCTATATCATGTTTTGAATCCATACAAATATACATCTTATAATAGTGTAAATAAAGCCTAGTTTCACAGAAAACTTTTGATATCTTCTAACAGTTGCAACCGAGACCACAAAGCTTATCACAAACATAAACTTTAAATCCTGCATTTTGCTGCTTGTGGTTTTACCGGTCAGTTCCATTCATAACTCGGATTTTATAATATCCTAAATAAACACCTGAATTTATCACATTCTTGTTTTTCTTCTTCGTTCATGTCTGCGCAAAATATATAGTGCCGGTTAGATTATCACATTAAGGGCCAAGTTCACCGACAAGTTAACAGTGCGTTAAATTAAAAACGTCCTTTTAAAAAGACCTTTAAAAAGGCCAAAATCATGTACCATTTAACTTGATTTTGGCATGTAGAAAAGTCTTTTTAAACGGCCGTTTTCAATTTAACGCACTGTTATCTTGTAGGTGAACTTGGCCCTAAATGATACACGGCATTATTAAAACAATAACATTTAATATTTTTATTGAATACCCACTCACTGTTTATAAATAAGAGTCCTTTATAATGGGTCCCGACTACAATGTCTTGAACACTGTTTTAAGCTATCACGGTTTGTCTCTAAATTTAAAATGTCACTTACGGGATATCTTCCGTGATTATTGGTTTGTTTGAGTTCCCGATATTTCGACGCTGTTGCAAGCGCCATGATCGCGGGTTGACTGGAGATTGCGGGTGGATGAAAATAAATTGTTAGGAGCAGACAAATCTGTCTACCCTCTTTCGTTGTCTCTTGCTACGCGCACTACTGGAACTCGACACTAAGTCACGGCAAAACACACTCACAGTATCACCAAGTTTTTTCGAGTCTTTATAACGATGTCGGCTGCCATTTATGAGCATGTTTATAACTGGATTCCACATCATACAATGTCTTGTTTTATTTTTTTCTTTTCAGTGGTTTTATTAACATCAGATAAGACGAAGGGCAAACCGCGGTCGGGTTTTTAAACTTTTTTAATTTACTCTTTTCTTGGTTGGTATATACATATTAAGACTTAATATGTATACACCAACCAAGGAAAGAGTTCACTCGTTTAGCTTTTAGGGGGCAACATAGAAACATACTAAGGCCATGTTGTTTCAACTTACAGTTACGTATCTGTAACCGTCAAATATGGCGGCTTGTACGACAATTTCATACTGACTTAACGATTACGTACTGACTTACGAATACAGATGGTTTGAAGCAACCCGCCCCAAGTATGTCTGGTCTATGTTGCCCCCTAAAAGCCAAACGAGTGAACCGATTACATTTGTCTTAATGGCGCATGTGACACTGGGTAATTTTATTATGAATTTTGAAAAACGAATATGGCGAATTTTAGACGCCTTTAATTGTAGTAAAAAAAACACATAGCATAAGCATAGCATAATCGGCCTATAATGTTCCCACTGCTGGGACACAGGCCTCCTCTCTGTGAGAGGGAGTGGGCCTAGTTAGTCCACCACACAGGCCCAGTGCGGGTTGGTGGACGTCACATGTCTTCGAATGTTTTGGTTCTAGGACATGCCGGTTTCCTCACAATGTTTTCCTTCACCGTTAAAGCAAGTGATAATTAATTTATAATACGCACATGACTTCAAAAAGTCAGCGGTGCGTGCCTCGGGTTCGAACTCGAACCATTCGCCGTGGGAGGCACATGGTTAAACATGGTTGCCATAAAAATAAAAAGACACATAAACTTAATTAAATGCTTAAAATATACCTATTACTTTTAAACATAAAATCATCTCATTACACTTATTGTAGCAGTTCACGAGAATACAACTCGTTAAAAAGCCATTTTCAATTTGAATAGTTTAAAACGAATAGCTGTGATGCGAAAATCTGAAGCAATTTAAATGCTTCCCATTTTGAAGAATTAACTTACGTCGCCATGAAGTGAATTCAATTTGTAGCCTGTATCAAAATGTTCCGATTCCTTTTTGAATTATTTTCCTTTGTATCGGATTTTACTGAGTGATAAAATGCCCGGAGCAATGGCACATTCATAATTACGAACAATTTGTTATCGAATATGTCAAACAGAGAGGCTACAGATTAATATTTCTTTCTGCTGTCATTTGGTAAAATGAATTACCTTCTTATCTCAAAGCTAGAGGCTATAAGTAGTTACAACAGTCTATTATATCTAGTATATATCTATATATATATATATCTAGTATATATATATCTATAGTATATTTATCTAGTATATATGTAATATATCCCCACGATACAGGCATGCCTAGTGTGGGGACCACAGTGAATTCGCGTAGGTATTAGTTCATACTGATCTCTTAGAATGTGTAATGCTTATGTTAATTGCTATAAATTGATCTCTAAGAATGTGTAATGTTTATGTTAATTGCTTATATTGAAATAAAACTTTTTTCATTTCATTTTTTTTTTCATTTTTCATTAAAAAACAACGTTTTGATTTATTTATACTTACAGAAAATTTATTTATACTAGCACCAATTAATTTTACTTATGGCAATTCAATATCTACCGATTGCGCGACATAAATTCTATTTACTACGATCCGCTGTAGTGTCAAATAAACCTCGAATATTTGTCCAATTTAGTGGAAAGTTTTGATGGTTAGTAAAAGTAAAAATTCAGTAACATTTTTTTTTCTTTGAATACATTTTTTTTTTATATTTTTCCTTATATTAAAACAAAAATACGCCTTTATTCGATCGCACAGGGTTTCTGTAACATGTTGTATATAAAATATACTATACACTCACAGTTTATGTAGGTCGTAATTCCCAGACACCGTCAATTGTTTCCCAGCGTCAAATTGTGAACATTAACATAGAAAGCAGGAAAGTTTCCCGCAACACTGTCAGTGTACTCAGTTCTTATTTGAAGTATTCAAATAGTGAGTGATATAATGTTTGCCAGCTTTATGGAGTTTGTAATTAAAGTATAACTTGTATAACTTTAATTACAAACTCCTGTATAATATACAGGATGACGGTAAAGGACATGTTGAAAAATTCAATATCCGATCATAGTGTGATTTCTTATGGGATCAAACAAATAAACTAATTGTTCTATACAAAATTATGCTTCATTCGTGTATCGAACAGCTGTTATTTTTGCGATTTCAAGATTGTTCCTTCACTAAGTCCGAGAATCGAATATTGAATACCTTCCGTCAATAAGTCATATCATCAAAAAAATGGAAACGAACAAAATATCGTTTTGTTCTATGATAACATTTTTAAGGTAGGTATATTCCTAATTTCTACAATCGTTTTCCCAAAAACCTTATAAATTCAAAGTTGTCCATGTTGATAATTAAACACAATTAAAACATCCTGTGATTAGAGAACACGCAGTTATCTTGACAAACAGTTACGTAGAGGAGTTAAATTTAATTTTATTGTGGAACAAAGTTTTACGAAGTTAAATCAAAGCGCTGTTTGTTCATCGACATGACTTAAATGTTTATTGTTCTTTCGATTTTAATGTTATTTAGGGAGAGAATTTATACGTGAAGAGAAAGTCGTAAAATAAGGACGCACTCACAGACTTTCATTAAAGTTAATGAAACTCTTGCAATTGGTGGCGCTGCTTTCAAACATACAGGGTGGAAAAAGAGGCGGTCGTTGGAGGGAAGTATCTTTAATATTGATGATAAAAAATATTACTCAAAGGAAACACTCCTTTATTATATTATATATATTATTCTTATTATTATATTATATTATTATATATATTATTATATTATATATTCGAAAGCAAGTTTAACTAAATTCTATGATTTTTGAAAATTGGCTTGCCTCAACCAGGCGTCAAACCCATAAGAATTCCAAAAACTTTTTATTTCATCAGTTTTTTTAAGAGTTTGTTTACGTAATACCAAGTTGTAGTGGGAACATTTAATTTTCGGTTACTTTCAAAACAATTAAAGCACAATTTGTTCGTAAATCTTACCTGGAAAAGGAGATCATACTCAAAACATCATAAATTTTGATTAAAACTAATGCAACTCCAGACATAACATATCTCTTCAATATTTCTCCAACAACTTCCCCCACAATTAACCCTTCCACCGTTAATCAAGCAACTTTAGTTACAAGTGATTTGCCGAAGCACGCAATTATACGAGCGACTTGAGAACTTCTATGGTTTGGCTCGAAGTGGTCATCAAACGTTCATTTCACAGGTTATTACGAGCCATCCTTTCGTTTGCCGCTCTGCCACGACAGTGACGCATGGTCTAATTTATATACTCACCACGTTTACTTTGCGAACCAAAACAACTGTGACCCAACTGTATAAAGCCCAATTTTGTCTGTTCTGGCAGTTTATGAATGGAGGTAGAAGTTTGTATGGCGCTCTCAGCGAGCCCATTGTCCCTGCAGATATAAAACTGCGACAGGCGGCTAGTCGAGTGAGTTCTTCACGCCGTGATTTATATTAAGCCACACATGTGGATAATTTCATTTTTCTTGCTAAAGGACGCATAAAATCTGGGGTGTTTATCGTAACAAAAAAGTGATATTTGAATAACAACAAAATTCTGCGCAAAGTTAACATCACAATGTCTACGGCGTAGGTAGTTTCAAACATCTACGCCGTAGACATGTAGCTACGAGATATGCGTGGAAAATCGCGTAGTGCCTCTAACTTCTCTCATTAATTCGATAAATTGAGTTTTGTTTTGTTGTTACATTTACACAAGAATTCAATTAAATAAATAAACGAACACATAAAATAAGAGAGATGGAGAATGATTGTTATCTCTATTCACTGAATAAGGAGTAGGTATAATAGTAGCTTCATTACGTAATCTAAGCTTCAATTTAGAATTGCAATACTCATTAAAAATCTGCAACAGTACAATCGATGATTAAATCGAGAATTAGGTTGAAAGCACATTTAGCGGTCGTTTAAAAAATTTATTCAACTATTCTCTACCGGTAAATTATAGGAACGGCCGCACAGTATATGTAATTGAAATATTTTCATCAACCCAACATTGCGAATGATATTTTTTACGCCGTTTGTATTTTCATGACAAGCAATCTGATAGTGCTTAGCACAGCTCTTTATTTCATTTAAACGCGAGATACTTTTAAATCAATTCTACGAATAAAATAAATGTTGTCTTTTATTCTTTGGACTTGTTTATTTTTATTTAAATGCTGGTTTTAATCAAATTTTCATATTCACCCCTGATTTTTACCAATAACCAATAATGACATAATATATATACTGTTCTATTTACAAACAAAAATTTGATTTTAATTCCTTTAACAATTCTAGTGTAGTTTGAAAAATAAATAAAAACAAACGTTATTTTGAGTGACATAAATACACGCGATTACAGCAACAGCGTGAATTCACTACCACTAATCAAAACCACATACCATTTTATGCTATGTGAATAAAATAATTAATACAGGGCCATTATAGGCGAAGTGATTTAAATACCGTTTACTGAAGCTCATTAAAATATTACTCAACCTAAGTTAATACTAGGTGGGACCACCGCGCAAGCTTTCTCTACCAAACGAAAAGATTACGTAAATCACGGAGAAATCAGCCGAAAAAACTTGCCGAACGCATAACTTCCTCCTCTTCAGGGCTCCGTACCTCAAAAGTAAAAACGGAACCCTTATAGGATCACTTTGTTGTCCGTCTGTCCAAACACCCATAAGTGGAGTCATCTGTTCATAGATGGCGCCACTAGAAAGTATGCAATAGCGCCAGATATTATATATTATCTACTATGATGTAATTGCGGCATCTTGCTCATAGATGGCGCTATTGCATATTTCGGAACCTTCAGGGCGCGAGTAGTACTCGCACTTGTCCAGTTCTTTTTTAAGTTAGTTAAAAATAAATCCCTACTGTACTATTTCCGTGACAACGAACAAAATAAACACTTTTCATGCCGTATGATGCGGAACAGTTAATCATCACGTATCGATAAACCTCGATTTAATTGTACAACTAAAATAAACACACCCACACAATAACAATGTTGTCCACGCTAATTAGAGACAAGACGAGTTTTGGTCTCTTTGGTCTCTTGGACGTGTAACCCATGTTTATCCCGGAGTCGATGGCATCAATCGAATGGCGGAGATCAAGACTAAGAAAGGAACCATTCGGAGAGGATGGAACAACCTCTGCCCCCTGCCCATGGACCTTTGAAGACCACTCTTCAACCCGGGGAGCATGTCCACGCACTGAAGTGGCAACATTAAACACGCCGGATTTCCGCCCTGAGACAGCCGCGCTGCGCGCGCATCATCTGCTTTTCATTTTTGTCCGTTGTAGCACAAAACGACATTGTTCGCGATCTATGAATATTATTTTAATGTAAATTCTTTTAGATGGTTTTCTACGAATAAACCAGCATAAACAATACAGTCCATTTATTCCCGCAAGGACCCTATCAATGTTTTTCGTTTGACTTGCAATTGGAGAGATCACAAAGCATTATGTAAATCAACTACTGCGTATATGTATATGTAAATCAAATGTGTTGTATCAATTTTGTTGCAATCCTCTTATTTCATATTTCTGCGTAGTCTTTTCCCAAACCAGATTGTAGTCGGCTCCTAGATTAACTGGTTGCGGTTAAATATCAATATTTTACGTGGAGCGACTGCCATTTCACCTCCACAACCAAATTATTGGGGAATACCGGTATTCGAAAGTAAGACCAGTTGTCAGACTTTTGGGCTTCTGTCTACCCGTAACGACTGTCAAAGATATTCCTATGACAACCGGGATCGACTGTTTAACGAGCTCTTTGAGGCACGGAGCGGCTTGTGTTAAGAACGGTCACCCATCCAAGGACTGACTACGGCAAGCTCAGCTTAACCTCGCAGATCGATTGATCAGCGCGGCTGTCATTTAGCTACGAGTTTCTTTGGGGAGGAAACAGGACCCCTTCTTAATATGCACGGCGCCCTAGGGCGTCGCGGCGCAGAGTTTGGGAACCCGTGGTGGTGGCTTTAATGTGATAACCTAATCGGCACTCTGTAAGTCTGTGTACTAAATTAAATTTCTATTGCTCCACTCACAAATATCACCAGAACTAATACAAATATAACTTTAACCCTAATGAAAATCCAAAGCAAATAGCGCTTGTACTTACGTCTTTATTCATGAGTTACTAGTAACTATAGCCAAATTCCTTCAAGTTTATATTGAAGTTTCTTCACCCTTTGTGTAGGATTAAACTTGGGACTTTAGCTAGCAAGTCAAACCGATAATAAGGCCCGGTATGACATTGTTATACACTCAATTTGGACTACAAAAGGGACTATAAGATAATTATTCTATCTGCGTCAGATATTTTGCTAGAAATTCAACTCGAATAAACTCTAAACTTAATTTCAATAGAACTTGCGAACTATGTAAACAATGTCAATACTTATAGCAAATTGTCAAAATTGTATTAATTTGTATAGAAAGTTTGTTTATATAGTTAGCAAGTTCTTTTGAAATGAATTATAGTATTCATTTCGAGGAACGGGTCGAATTAGTTCGAAAAAGACTAATATTACTTAAAAAATACTTTACTTTAACAGACCCAAACTAGAACTGCAGTGTCCATAAACCTACGTCACTGACGTCAACATATAAAATTCTAACGACTTTAAAAAAAACACAATAAACATGCTATCAACAACAGAACCCTTGTCTTTATTGTGTTATAAACTCGTATCGTGAAAACAATCAGCAAAAACCTGATCCCATTTAACTTTCTCCACGATGAGTGCTATAAAAGCCTTTCAAACGAAAGAATGGATTACGGAAAACACAAAAAGATCCATACAATCGATACATAAGCTTGCGATACAAAGAAAAATCGACGCGATAAATGTAAATAGACAAGGTCGAGATTTGCGATTTTTTTCTCCGATTTCCTTATTGGCGACGTAGCTATAAATAATACAACAGTGACGGACGGAGCGCTCCCTAACAAGGACTAATTCAGCCTGTCAAGCTACTAACAAGACTAACAATTGTCCTTTCTTTGTTCACAGATTCCCGGCTTCTTTAACGCTTGCTTTATTGGAAAACTAACTACAAAGTTAAAACGGCTTCACTAATTACTTTTAATTCGCCTTCGCAGTGAGTTGTGTTCAATAGTCGATGAAATTCCAAACTAATTTCTCAAACTTTGAAGATTCAGACAAACGTAAATATTGAAGAGCACTTTAGACTTAACATTTGACCGCTTGTTATGAATGCTCTGAATTATTAAAACGGTGTATCTACCCGAAAGCCCTCCATCAAAGCGGCGGCTGAAACATTAGTGCTTCTAACACCCTGATGCCGTACTTAACGGAATTTCATCGACCCTAAAATACTATTACCCAAGTGATACTAACACGACAGTGTACAGTGAAAAGTGAAATGCATGTGGGTGTTCGGATTGTGTACGAAAGGGTGCGGTTTCATTAGCGCAGCGGGAGCGTTTTGAGTAAAGCTGGGTGTGGAACGCCACGGCGTCGTCGGTGGAGGGCCGCGGTGCGGGCGGGGCGGACGAACCCGCGCCCTCGCCCGCGCCCGACGCGGAGGCGCCTGTGCGCCGGCGCCGCCACCGCCCGCTTTATCGCCGCCTCTTCCACTATGTCCGCACCGCGTGGACTGGCGTCAAGTTTGCATTAGGTATGCTTTTCTGCTTTTAACAACATCAACTCATTACTTATAATAAGATGTGCCTTGCCCTAACTTCTTGGTATAATTAAAACTTTAACTTACTTAAAGCCAGTTAGTAGCAAGGAAATTGGCTTTGCATAATACTGGCTTTACATCACATTATAAACAAGCTAAAACAATGAAGTTTTCAATATATTTAAACTAGCTCACAGAATTTAGTACATACTCCTCTAGTATGCAATTTATGCATAACAATTCAATCTTGAGCATAACTCACAAACTTCCCTTCTTTCGTCACTCGCTAATATCCACTCCAAGAAGCATATTCGAGGACCCTCGTAACTAACTTAGCACGCTGTTTATAAAACTCAGGCGTTCTTGCCTCTCTAGATGTACGTAGAAAACTGCCTCCGAACAAAAGTTATTCAGGCCGCCGTAATATAGGGACAAAGCTAAGAATTTAGTTGAAATTCTCCGAATGAATTTTCAACTTTACACTTGGATGAATATTCGTAAGGTCATGGCGAATATTAGCGTAACAATCGTCTGCGCCTTTCATGTTGGAAACGCTCCCTAGCTGATTTTACTGAACGCGAGAATAAGTTTTTGAACAGCTGAAAGTTATACTCGAATGTTTTTGTATTTTATTATACGGCAGTTGCTAACTTTTATGTTCTTTTTGCGGCAATAGTGCTGAACCAAACAGATAGCTCTAGTATTTAACATCAGTTACAATTAATTGGTGATCCTCTACAGTCGATTCATCGGGTTCAATCGAGTACAATACAGATTTGCTCGTAATTTTCGTCTTCAGAACTATTTTATTTTACTCGTTTTTGTATCGTTTAAGAACGTATGTACTTACTTATTACTACGATTTAAAGTATGTTTAATTAGCGTACTGTTATTACGACTGCAATAGAAATTGCCTCGAAAACGAAACTTGAATAAAGCTACTGGAATATAAAATCATAATTCTTTTTACTAAGAAATTATTTTCACCGAGTACGGTTTTATAATTTAAAAATTCCGTACGTAGAATTACGAGACGGTATACACCTCAAAATGATATTTATTATCAGGTTAAAACCGAGAAGGAAATTTATTAGGCGTACATAATCCAACGTGTTTAATGTCCCGGGAAGGTAGATAGCACTTCTCAAGTGGGACATAAACTAGCAACATGCAAACCTCAAATGTTTACCTATTAAGTATAAGAAAGATAGTGGTTTCTAGGCGTGTTTTAGAACCACATTAATTATGTGAAGAAGTTTAATCGTTTTAAAGGAATATTGCGAACATTTGCAGTAATTAAATAAGATTATTACAGTTGGTTACAGCGACACCAATTTATCGCAAACTTTTGTTTGACTAATGATGTCTCATAATATATAAATATAACTTCATCTCACTTATAGACGATGATTAAATTAAATAGCTCTTAAGTCAATTGCCATGAAAAGGTCTCTAAATAACATAATTAGTAATATTCAAACATTTATTAAGCAACAAGTTCCGAAACAACATTTCAGGAATGCATAAGAAATTAAACGGCAAACTTATACGTATAAAAATAACTTTATTCGTCTGATAAAAATAAGATATCACAAAAGTTACTTACGATTGGGCCGCTTGTTATCGGCGACCCGCCTTTATTATACGCAGGCACAATAAGCGGGTAGATACGTTTTTGTAAGAAATAAATTCGGTAAAATATGTTCCTATAGAAAATTGTAAGACGGCAAAGTATAGAAATATTTTTCCTGGTTATGGAAAGTCTATACACGGTGTCTTTCCTTTGTTGTTCGATAAACGGGCGTACGTTTACTCTGCGCGATCGATGTAATTATTTTTAAGGTAAGACGCGTCTTTGATATAAAGTGTTTTTAACTTATTTCTATAAAAATATCTTTACAGAGTGATATGTTTGTGTATTTGTAATCAGTGTGTGATTGTTAGTGCCACAGTTTTAGTCAAAATTACAAAAAAAAACATTTATTTTAAGTTAAATGCAATCAATTATTGTAACATAAGAATAAAACAAGTACGAGTCATTTGACAAAAATAATCCCATATTCTTAATGTTACACCTAAAAACGATGGTATTGCCACCTGTTACTTGGAGCATGAAGTAATGGCATGTGGCGCACACTGCCAATAACGGTTATTGGCCTACATAGTCATAACGCGTTATTGCAGTAGCTACATGGTCCAAACTATACTGAGCACTTCGTCTTAGTTCGAGAAAGTCGTTTCCTTCATAAACTGAAATACTTTAGGTAGGGCCATTAACCTACCTAAAGTATCAGGGCATTAATTACTGTGCTTACGCATGTATTATTAAAATGAGTGGGCACCGTAATAAATGCCCGAGTACATTTTTTATAAGAAACTTTTAATAATTTGTAGTGGACGTCAAAATACTCTTGCAGCTCTCATTCAGATAAACCTATGAATCTGAAATCTTTATCTGTCATTATTTTCCACACATGCTGCTATAGTCTGTACAAAATATTATCTCATACGTCTTTATCCCTTCTGTACCTATAGTTCTAATGACATCGCTGATATCCAATATTATTACAAGTTTACAAACTAATACAAAACCTATTATTTTCTTTTTCCATAAAAGGATCTAATCTCATTCTAGGGAAAGGAGATGTTTCAAAACCGGCTAGGTTTTGTACACTTGCTTAAAAAATGGAGAAAAATCCACGAAACTCGGGAAAAATACAGATAATTATAGGTTTAATTAACATTATCATACCGTTCAAGAATAATTTGTGAATCATATAATCAGCATTGATTTGGCAACAAAATGGCGACTCGCTTATGATACCATAGACTAAAGTGTACTTTTTTTAAATGTCACTGTCAGTTTGCAGCTTGTCAGACTTGTCAGTTGCGTTTCGTTAGCTTTTACATAGTGTCGGTTGTGATTGCGTTCGTTTGTTTGGATTTTGATTTATTTTTATCAATAATCATTTTGCTTTTTTTTTTGGATTTTGGACCGTTTTACTTGGCTTTCGTTTTTGGACTATTACTCGTACGAAAAACATTCATCGAAATACCTATCAAACGACAGAAACGTCAAGTTGAACAAAATATGACAGCTGCCGCCATGATGGTTCTTATTGTTTTGTGTTACAATTCTAAGGCCATGTTGTTTCATCTTACAGTTACGTATCTGTAACCGTCAAATATGGCGGCTTGTATGACAATTTCATACTGACTTAACGATTACGTACTGACTTACGAATACAGATGGTTTGAAGCAACCCGCCCTAAGTGTAAATTCTTCTTTTAAACCAAGTCACAAAACTTACAGAAAATGGACAGTTAGAAACTGTTTCTATTTATTTTTGCCTAGTTTTGAGTATACCGTACAGGAACCTAGCATTGACTCCATACATTTTGAAACAACTCCTTTCATAGCAAAACTCTTTCCGTATCGCACACAAAGGTAAATTAGCAAACCTTAAAAAGCCAAATCTTATAATCCATACAAAATATAGTACCATAACGATTAACTTTATGCTTATAGGTACTTACTACCGCTACCATAGAGCGGTCTAACCGAATATCGACATAATATGAAGTATTAAAATAACTCTATATTCGGCAAACGTAGGCGCTTTCATCATTGGTACATTAGGCCTTCATAACCGTAAAAACTGGAGGTGAAATAGCGAACTCAGCAGGCCTCACTAGCTCGTAATTTTCAATGTTATTGGCTATTATATTAATAATAATATACTACCTACGTAGCGTTGGGGGGTTAATCAACAGGATTTTGGGTGAAACAAGAATTACCGTGGAGATTATGGGGTAGTGTGCACAGGTGGTTATGGTTACATGGACCATAGAGAAGGCAAAAACCGTAAAACGCTATTATTACGGCCCCTGCATATTACTGGTGCTTCCTCCACATTTATTCATCTTTTCTGATAAGGCAGGTGTGTAATTTTCGTAAGATTTGTTTTAATGCAACTTTAGAAGTGCATAATGTAACTTGGATTGGAACGTATCATTCAAATTAAAATCAGAATAAAATTAGTAAAAAAGGATTTTATACTAAAGATAATTGAATTGATAAAAAGTGTTTTTAAAGTTGAAGTTTCTGAAATGAAAATTAATTAGCTTTACATAGTTTTGTAAGTCATTACTGCCACTCAATAATTTAATACCCTAAAAAGTTGTAAATATTTTTATCAATTCCGAAAAGAACACGAAAATCATTTCAAAAGCCAGGCACACATAGTAACAAAATATCTAGGTTAGCTTCAAGCCATCTACGTGATTACTAGTTTCACTCAGCAAACTTGAAAACTTGAATCAGTTCTAGAATATTGGGTTTAACCTTAATAGATTGAGTTTGATAAAATCATCTTGACTCTTTTATTTTAGGCTCTAAATATCGAGATAAAAATATTTTTTTCTTCGTTATCTATGAAATATTCTTAGTACAAAATTGAATTGAATAACTGAAACGTTATTAAATATTTAAGAGATTCTCAAAAATCGAATGTCGCGAACTTAAACGTTACTCAGTATAATAAAAAACTTTTTTGACAAAAAATAACCGACTTCAAAAATCCACTACAAAGAAAATAATAATTTTGGTTTCGGAAGTCGGTGGCTTTGGTTTTTGTTTGCTTTTTTTTGCCACCGACTTCCGAAACCAAAATTATTATTTTCTTTTTAGTGGATTTTTGAAGTCGGTTATTTTTTGTTAAAAAAGTTTTTTATTTTTCCCTTTTTAGTTCTTTATCCCGTGTTAGATTACTTTCACGAATTCGTTCAACAGTAAATCTTCTACGGAGTGTGTATATTTATGCCTATAACTTTGTACATAGGAATGATTACATAATGTATTATATACTAAAACCTTCCTGAAAGTATGTAGATTACGTTAGTGAAAACCCTATCCAAATCGAATCAGTAGTTTTTGAGAAAATCGCGCACATACAAACATACATACATACATACTTACATACATACATACATACATACATACATACATACATACATACATACATACGGGACGAATACAGAACCTTCTTTTTTGAAGTCGGTTAATAATTATTTATTCAACAATACGTGTGTAATAAATATTTATTTTGCATTTACCTACTTTAGTTAGGATTTTAACACTTCATAGTACCTACGGGCTCAGTATCAAATTAAAACGTTCAATAAAGTCGAACATTCGACATTTCGATGACAAATGTCAATGACGCAGTTACTGCACTGAACTGCAATATGTGCAGTAATTCACTTCATGTTTCATATTTCTGCGGTTGACCAATAATAATGCCAATATATATGAATATCTGGCCACAGTGTAACTATCAATTTTATGCAGTGGTTGAACGCTTTAGATATTGACAGCTTTGGAAAGTATCCCATTGCGAAGTCATTGGAAGACTTTATAGAAGTAGGCTATGATGTGATCTATCTAGATCTCTTTAGTATGAAATAAAGGATCCAATACGGTGTAACCACGGAATAAAGATTTTACTGTTCTGTGGGTGTAACCCTCAGGGCTTTCGAACCAAAAGGGTTTATATCAATCGGGTTGTTTCGTATCAGTCCCGAACAAACAAAAGTTTTATTAGTTTTAATGTGAATTTTTTATTTGACCCGTTAACCCGTCGTAACATAGATCTCCACGAGACATACGGTACTTGATATATTTTTTATTCAGTCTATAATTGCGGCATTCAAGTGGTTAATGTATTAATGTAAAGAAAAAATCCTGGAAAACAGTATAACCATTACTTTGGGCGATTCGACTTATAGTGATTTTTATTATCAAACTTTCAGATAACTGAGATAACGATCTACAAATAAGAAGTAAAAAGAACAGATAAACATAGTCTGCGATGTCCTTGCAACAGCGGGTAGATACTTAATTTACCAACTTTAATATACTTGGCGCCTTTAACAATCTCCCAAGTTTCGGTCAGTGATAAATTACTTTCATACGCCAGCAATATTGTCATTGTCGGATAATTTACATCGAAAGTACCTACATAGTACGAAATTAAGAAATTTGCAAGTGACAAACTTACAAGTATCACTAAACTTTCAAGACTGTTTCTAATTACTAAATTGATAGCGAGCTTACTTATCGAGAAATGTTAAGAAAGTAAAAATCTTTGCTCTTTAATGGAACTTTTGCAGCAGTACTTATAAGTGGTACCCTTTTAAGGTCATACCTAAACGGTACATCCACATAGCTTAAAAGACTCTGCAGTGAGGGAAATTACAGTTTTAAGCCAATCAATCCATACCACCAATTTTTAGGGTTCCGTACCAAAATGGTAAAAAAGGAACCCTTATGGTGCGACTTCGTCTGTCTGTCTGTCTGTCTGTCTGTCACACCTGCTTATTTCAGCAACTACTTATGCTATCGACTTGAAATTTGGAACAATGATAAAGAATGCTTGTTTAACTTTATTGCAAATGAAAAAAGTCCAAAAATATTTTTATTTTCATTGCAAAAGGGGCCGGAGTGGGGGTCCGAAATTTTATAGTGGGGTTACTAGGTCAAGTGACATATCATATGAAAGGGCTTGATCTGCACATCTCAATATATATTTTTATTTTATTTTATGTCTCACAGTTTTCGACATATGATGAAAAATGTCCAAAAAAATACCATTCCCCCTCCCTTATCTCCGAAGTTTGCGGGGCGAAAAATCTGAAATAATTAGAGTTGACAGGAATTGACCCAAATATGGCACCAAAAATAAAACAATGTTCCTAACTAGTACAGTTTTTTCAAAATCATCAAAATTCCTTCACAAACAAACTTAGTTATGCGGTCCGGATTTTTTCACTTTATACGTCCAAAAATGATACGGAACCCTCGGTGCGCGAGTACGACTCGCACTTGGCCGGTATTTTTTATGCAACGATGGTAGCAAAAAGCCCGCCTGATGGTAATCGGTTACCGTAACCTATGAAACGATTGCATCACCGAATATCACATGAGCGTTGCCCATCCTTTAAAATGAGGATTCGCTGTGCCGACAACTTAGGAGACAAGCAGGTCCCCTGTTGTCAACACAGCGCATCCTCAGGAGCTCTGGCAACCTTACTCACCACAGGAACACAGCACTCCGCAGAGTAACGTTATTTGGGTATTTTGTAAGGTGGAGGAGTACCTCCACCTCTCTCGCTCAAATCTTGAGCATCTCGACTGGGGTAGTATCCCCAGTCGAGATGCTCAAGATTTGAGCGAGACATCTCGTTGTACCCTACACCACTAGACTGTAGATTATACGTATAATTATTCTGTGCCTTGTTTTGACTATAACGGAAGGGAAGAATGCTTTTTTTACCCGACTGCGCAACGCAAAGGAGGGTAATGTGTTTATCAGTCTATGTATGTATGTATGTATGTATGTATGTATGTATGTATGTATGTATGTATGTATGTATGTATGTATGTATGTTTGTTTCTATGTGGCGTTCTAGAGACCAAATGCGTAGGCCGATTTTGATAATTCTTACGTCAATCGATTCGTCTTAACCTTGCGAGTGTCACTAAAGACATAACAGTAATCAAAATTCACCACAGCGACAACCAGACGCCATATTGTCAAAATAAAAATAAAAAAAGTTGATGAACTATGTCAAGTGGGGTGTCGTTAAATAGGTATTTTAAAATCATCTTTAGGTTCCTTTTATCATTTTTCATTTTAAATAATAGTTTAGGATATATAATGATTTAAAGTTGTGTAACAAAGCAATCATTCTCGCTAATTCTTACTTATTGATTTAAGTTTTTATTTCAAGTATTAACGATATACAAACAAAAAAACAGTGAATAACTAAAAAGTATAAAATAAAAAATAATAATTTAAAGAAAAACAAAAAACCCGACTGCGTAAAAACTAATTTTAAAAAATACGTGAAAGAATTAACTTAAATAAAAACTAAAAAGAAAGAAACAAGCCCAGTAGTTTAGAATTCTATTAAGTAATAGGTACCTACTAAATAACTACACAATTGAAATAGTTTTATAATCGATACACACATAAAACAAATCATAAATTCTAATGCAGAACAGAACGACTCACAGTCGGGGCCCCTTGGGAAGATTTGATTGCTTTTAAATGGGCCCCGACTGTGAGTCGTTCTGTTCTGCATTAGAATTTATGATTTGTTTTATGTGTGTATCGATTATAAAACTATTTCAATTGTGTAGTTATTTAGTACCTATTACTTAACAGAATTCTAAACTACTGGGCTTGTTTCTTTCTTTTTAGTTTTTATTTAAGTTAATTCTTTCACGTATTTTTTAAAATTAGTTTTTACGCAGTCGGGTTTTTTGTTTTTCTTTAAATTATTATTTTTAGCTGTGGAACAGCTAGTCTATTCTGTAACGACACGCCGCATGATATCACCGCGAGTTCTGCCAACTTGTTTGCGAACGCTCGAAGGAGAATCTCACCGTGAGCTCACCGGATTTTCTCACGCATGGTAGGTATAATTTTATCGATTTCACTGTACCTTCGTGTCGTTACAGGATAGACTAGCAAACGCTGTAGGTACTAAGTGCTATATTTATTTTACATTTACGTATATTTCCAGTGCCCATTTTCTATGTAGGTCACCAACATTATTATATAGGTAGGTTGAACGTCACGTATTTTCCCAGTTATTATCAAATAAAAAGGTCCAGTGAAACGTGCTGAATAAACTAACTAAACAAAATATACAGGTAAAATAACAGTACGTTCCAATCATTATATAAACTGTTTTTCGACCAAAATCAACGGCGTGTGAGCACTAATCTCTCTATATGGATGTCAGTTTCACAACTCACGTGAGAGATAAGCAGTTTACCTACTGCAGTAAACAATGTTTTACATTGTTCTCGATTCGGCAAGCTACCAAAACTATTACCTACTTGAATAACAAAATATTTCTGCCCGAAAACCACAAAAGTCTTCAGAAAATAAGAAATAACTCTTGTTTTACGTTCTGCCCTTTATAAAATTTAACAATTATATCTTTCCTGAATCTTCTGAAAGCACTATTCTTAAATTAAAGGGACATTGCTTCAAGCAATCATTTCAAAGTAATGGTTGAAAATGGTTGAACATTTTGTCTTAAGGTCGGTACTTCTAAGAAACCTCGGCGGGTCATTAAGAATCAGTTAATTTTCACGAAGAAAGCTCTTTAAAGTATTCGCGGGTAGGTACGCAAATTGTTCATTTACGAATTCCTGTCGTTCCCTTTCAATTGGCAGACGATTTCGACAAAAAAAGTGCCTTTATCGCAACCTTCAAATCTTCAGAGAAATGAAAGTTATTAAAACCTGATGAATTTTTTATCAATTCTGTCAATTTATCGAAATTGCCATTCAGAACAGTCGTATTTAATTGATTTTTTATCACGAAAACTCATTAGTGTTTTTCATCCGTATTTTTTCATTAATCATCAGATGAACATCCAATAGGCTGTAATGTACCGGAAAGCAATCAAAATGGTGAGTAATGCAAATCGTTCGCAAACATGGCGGTACCCCTTTGAGTTCGTAACGCGATACATGTTTGTGTATTTGCCAAATGTTTGCCGAATATTGTATTACATCGTGTTTCATGAATGTCGGATGCGCCCTGATTACGCAAACTATGCAGACATCGAAGAGATGTATGCATCTAACGCTTCCACAAACATTTGCCAATCTGTTATCAGATCAATTACCGCGACGTCGAACTGTTTCAATATTCAGATTCATTCAGATTTGTCTAGACAAGAACACGTACACATAAATAGCATTAGGTACTGATCATTATTGGAAACGTCGTTTGCATTTCGCGACAATCGTGACAGATATTTAGACATGATATTGCAAATGCACGGCTATTTTCGTTCACACATAATAAATATGTTGCATGACAATCAGACTGACTTATAATTGGAACGCATCGAAATTGTCTCTTATTAAATGCTGGCAGGTGACCAA
The DNA here is from genome assembly GCA_948465475.1 of Thalpophila matura. Classification (NCBI taxonomy): domain Eukaryota; kingdom Metazoa; phylum Arthropoda; class Insecta; order Lepidoptera; family Noctuidae; genus Thalpophila; species Thalpophila matura. Next base: position 4,897,039 of record OX419187.1, on the reverse strand, counting down.
ACGCATCTGTTTTGCTTTTAAACTTTAAGGGCCGTACCACAAAAAAGATAACCACGTGTTCAACACGAATGCTACCAAAAATAGTCCGCACTTGTTTTAGCACTAGCTTGTCTAAAACAAATGTGAATTATTTTTGGTAGCATTCGCGTTTAATACGTGTTTATCTTTTTTGTGGTAAGGGTGTAACTGTTGACGAACAAACCTAAAAACACGTAACAAACAAAATATAAAATGTGGTAAATAGCCATTTAAGTAATCAATTCGACGTGTCCCATAACAAGGTGCAGCGAATACCTATGTTCCGTATTTTTGGTTACTCTAATGATTTCATAGTGGCGAATTGAATCTAAGCCAAGTGTCGCGTGGTCCGTAGACCAACCGTGCAAATCATACGCGTCATAACTATAAGTACTCTCAGTATCATTGTGTGTCGCGTAAACAAAACACATAGTACATATTCATCGCGTTTAATAAAATACAAGTACGGAGTTGAAAAAGTGGAAGCGAAGTAGCGGAGTCAGTGCGAGACTGTTGAACGTAGACACCCAAACACGCAAAAATGTAATCGACAAAGAGCGCGATAGCAAAAAATCCCAACCAATGAGCGCTGCTGTCAGTGTTGTGGATCCAAATGAAGTGAAAATTATGAAGTCTAGCTTAGCGAAGAGTAAAAGGTCAGGGAAAACGAGTAAAGGCAAACGCAGCAAGAAAAGGGTTAGGTTTTCAGACAGTGAGCCGGCTCCGACAGTCGAGACTACCCTGTGCGAACGTTTCGTCCGCTTTTTTCATTTCCTTTGGAAGTACACGAGGGGTTCCGTGAAAAATGTTCTAAGTAAGTTTCCCTTTATTGTTTAACGCCCACCTTTTATAATATCCTGTTTTTGCGGTTCTTTTTCCGATGTTGTTCTTTTTGTAAACAACTGTTTTATTTGATGTTGTTTTTTTGTTGATTTTCGAAGATGCTAATGCTATTTGATGTCATTGAGTAGTATTACTTTCTTATAGATTTTTAGATATAAGAATGCGATGACAATCTTTAGCTACATTTATAGAAGATTATAAGTCTCGCTGTAATCTAAAGCTTTAAATAAAAACTATATATGCCGTCTTTTATAATTTAAATAATCAATTATTTACAATGTCAGTTATCTCGATAGAACTTTAAAGAGAAAATGAACTGGATTACAACTCGCAGTAACTATATACGATACCAATTAAATTTTAATGATGAAACATTCGAGCTATTGAACTACAAAATGCCATATTCCGGCGTCGAGTTGATCAACAATTTGGGACAGAACCAACTTTAGCAGACCAAGTTTCACTCTTTGCAGCATTACCTAATGAAATTCCCGATACGAGGAATCAATTACATTAGTTTTCAACGAATAAATATATAGATGTAAAGTTCAAGACAATAAAACTTGTGAACTATGTGAACAATCTTTCTACACAAATTCTTGAAATTTTAACAATTTGTCACACTGAAATTGTTCACATAACTCCCAATAGCTGACATAGACGTCTTTATAGTCCATTAATCCCCTTTATGGCGGCGTTGTTACTTCTAATAACCCAAAATAGTTTGATTAATATTCTAGGGCATTAAGTTGTACGATGTTTGTGAGCATAAAGCATTAATTAAGTAGGTAACTAAAAACAAATATTGATTTATTACAACCGGTCACTTAAGCAATCTTGTTTTGATTCGATATAAGTTTTTGAAAATACATTATTTTCTTTATACCTTATAATAATTATGTATTAAATGTATGTATATTTTTTTATTTTTGAAGAAAATGACGCTGAAAACATTGTTACTGTAGCAAGTCTGTTCCCAAAATTATGTAGGCACTTATAAAGATTGTAGTCCTCTTTAAGGCGTATGGTACCCTCAAAAAGATAAATTCCATCGCCGTTGTGGTCCTACTACTCTTAAACTAACTAACATAAAAATCTAGAAAAAATATGTAATAAACATTGTTATGTTACCTTTATTTTGAATTAATAAAAATATTGTAGCTTAAAAATTACTGTATGAAAATAATTATTGAAATGAGGTCGTTTTTAGAACTAAATTCGCTACTGCTCCTAAACTAAAGGTGATATTTTTTCGGTTTTTGCTGGAGAATATAGGCAATCCATTTATTTTGAATCGGAACTTGTCTCATTTCAAAATACGTTTTGTAGTATAAGCAGGAAATAATTTTGCTAATTTTCGCGTGCGTCTTTGCGTCTCCGCGCAGATCAGCCACTATAGAAAAAGTCTTTAGCGTTACCAGTTACCACGCGCCTTAATAAATAAACATCGTACGCTAGTTCTTTCTACATGACATATAGCTGTCGTTGTTTTATCTTATAAGCAATTGCCTTGAACTCTATCCATGTCATCACCTTCAATCGCTAAGATAATAATGCTGGTATGCTCAGGAATCCTTATGACAGATTCTAGCGCAAGGCTTACGAGTAAACTGTATCGATTTTCACTCTCTTCAATGTCTGTTACAGGTGTAATATTGACTACTCCGTTAACCACAATAATGAGAGAAACGGTTTCTGTTAGATTTGTGGCTAGTGTTGCCCAAATGCAAGACCAAGAGGAGACTAACCCAGTCTTTGACCTTGATCTTGTGTCAGTACACCTGTTTGTGGTCTAGGTCTTGGTATTGCACACTCAATCTTGGTCATAATCTCGGTCTTGCTGCAATTAGGTGATCTTGGTCTTGTGAAAATGATAGATGCAAGACCGGTTTTGGGCAACACTATTTGTGGCCCATTTCACCACTCCCTGATAAGCTCCGGTTAAATTATCTGGCAAATAATCTCATGCTTGTCGCAATAGTAGAAAATATTCTACTTGAAAGGACTTATACAGGAATATATTAGTTTTATGGGGTTAGACAAATTCGTATACTTCATTCTTTCTTCGCCCATTCTTCATTTGTCCCTTTTTATTTATTTATATGGTAGATAGCGACTATCCGGATATTTTGAAATAGTCGCTACCTTAAGGTGAGTATAGACTAGAGCATTTACTTGTAACAGAACTCTGAACAGTGCTCTATGATATGTTCTAAATGTATCACCCTTCACGAACCAGACGTCGAGCACGCTCGCCGTTTTGTTACAACACTAATTGTACAAACCAACGAGCGTATTGGTGTAACATTTCGTCGAGCCTGTGCGCGAACTTGTAGGTCCGACATTTCAAGAAGGAATGAACGCAAGGTACAACGAAATGTTACGGGTAAATGCACACTCTCTGTGAGCATTACGCCGAGCATTCGCAGGAACGTTACATTACATGGAAATGCTTTGGAAACTGAGCTTTTACCTGTATTGTACCATTCCTAAGAATGTTACTCAGAAATGCTCGAGAAAATGCTCTAGTCTATACTCACCTTTAGATAATGCGCACGAAATAAACTTAACCTTGAAATAATTTCGAAACAAAAGACAAAAAAAAACTGTGTTAAAATAACAGCAACATACACCGAAGTCACCAAACATGTTCCAAGCAGTTAATGTCTACAGGTGGTTTATGTAATATGTATTATTAAGGACGTTACCTTAATAATACTAGGTACTACTACGTGAAGCAGACTAAGTTCATTTACCTTTTATTACAATCATTTCATTAGGTACCTACTGTATTTTCAGTACGTTTCGAAATTCTTCTCTTAATTTTATTATATCTAGCCTATTAATTTTGGCCAGTAATTAATTTGGCTTCGTATTATTAGGTCTTGGACAATCGCCATGTCAAATATAATAAAACTTTTCTAATTCTGTCTATTATCAATTATGTGTTATCTTAATTCCCGCTTCATCTTAATCTCACTAGTTGGACAGACATTATTTCATAAATTATTCTTTGATCGGTTTTTATGCAATTGCAATGTGCATCAGTGGCGAAGCGTGAGGGGGAAGCCAGTACAATAAAATAGCAACAAAGTTATAAATAATCGATTTTACTTATGTCATACATATTTGTTTATTCAAAATATGTTAATACAATGAATAAACGATAGGTATGACATAGCTAAAACGCAATTATTTATAATATTTACAGTACCAGCTTCCCCTCACCCTTCGCCACTGATGTGCATAAAAAATATTTGGTAGGTAGTCAAGTACCTTGTATGTATGTGAATGCGACGCAACATATTTTCAAGATTGTTCTACTTTTGGATATTTAGTTATTTTTCTTAATTTTTTTCTTATCTTTCTTTCCTTATCTGTATGTGTCCATCTGCATGCAATAACCAATTTTTCTTTCTTTTTTCTAAATCGAGAATTCATTATACTGTCGTCGCCGCGTCGGCATCGGTAATAAAAACCAGCCAAGTGCGATTTATACTCACGCACCGAGGGTTCCGTATCATTTTTGGACGTATAAAGTGAAATAAACCGGACCGCATAACTAAGTTTGTTTGTGAAGGAATTTTGATGATTTTGAAAAAACTGTACTAGTTAGGAACATCGCTTTATTTTTGGTGCAAAATTTGGGTCAATTTCTATCAACTCTAATTATTTCAGATTTTTCGCTCTGCAAACTTCGGAGATAAGGGGGGGGGAATGGTATTTTTTCAGACATTTTTCATCATATATCGAAAACTGTGAGACATAAAATTAAATGAAAATATATTTTGAAATGTGCAGATCAAGCCCTTTTACATGATATGTCACTTGACCTAGTAACCCCACTTTGAAATTTTGGACCCTCACTCAGGCCCCTTTTGCAATGAAAATAAAAATATTTTTTGACTTTTTCTATATAACTGTTCTAAATTTCAAGTTGATAGCATTAGTAGTTGCTGAAATAAGCAGCTGTGACAGACAGACAGACGAAGTCGCACCATAAGGGTTCCTTTTTTACCATTTTGGTACCAGAACTGATAGCTGAATACTATCTACCTATCATATACCCAGGGTACGCTAATTCGCGGTTGTAAATTCTCTCTAAATGTATCCCAATAGAATGGCAAGAAGTAGATTAATTATGAAAAAGAGTGATCTCTTGCGGCTGATAATGTACCTACACGAATGCTTGAATTCTTTAAATAAAACATCTTGTGCGTGTAACATAACGTACCTCAACATCAGTAACGCCTTCAATTTACTCCATTAATATCCCTAAACATCACTGAAAGAACCCAAAAATACTGCTCTCACTGGCCCTCACCCTCGTTCCACTCAAACGGGACTTATACCTATTTCTATGTAAGTACATAATTTATTAGGGAACGTATCCGAATTTCCGAACATACGCATTATCCGTGTACCCACGTCTCATTTTTCACGTCACGCAAATTGAGTCGTTCCAACTCCCTAGAGTTGTGTCTAACGTAAATTACAACGTTCGACTTCATCTATATGTCTGTGCCTTACGCGTAAACGCAAGTGACGTCATGAATTAAGGCCGGAGATCGGGCAGTGAAAGTTATGAGGGCTGGATCATAAAATTGTAAAGGATGTTTTACACGAGACAAGGTAGCACTCTATAACGAAAATTAATGAGACAATCATTAAGCAGTCATTTGTTTTTATTACTTTGCCATCAGCATATTAGTAAAAAAAAAACAGAATCGGATTGGTAGTTCTGGATCCTCCACATAAATACATAAACTCATGAAATTCGCAGTCTCTCTTTATAATGTTATTAGTATAGCGACCAAAATCTTGCCAAAATGCCACTATGCCAAGTCTTTTTCTAATACCTGTTTTAAGACTAAAGCAAAATTTAACAAAATTTATTTAACAAAATCAGACATAATAAACAATTAATTGCCGACAATCTTTTAGATGAGGATCTTATATCGACCCATCCAAAATTTGACCTCAAAACACAAATAAAATTACCAATTATCTAACAGCTTGTAACCGCCGCGCCGGTCCCTTACCCGTAGCCACTGCCCAGTCCCTAGGGACGTGCACATAATGCTACAGAGGAAATTGCCCCGACTTCCAATTGCTCAGCAATAGTGTAACTAGTCTTTACAAGCTCAAATGCACAAGGTATTTCTAGCAAAGGAGTCCGTTTCTTGTCGGAGCAAATTGGTTTATGTAATTGGTGAAACGGTATTGTGTTGTTTTTTTTTTATTAAAAAAATGGGCAATAGTTCAGCAGTAGGGTTTTTGTGAAAGAGTTTGTCCGAATCGTCGTCGTTCCAGAGATTAACTCATACATACAAACTTATATTCTTTACCTTTTTGTAATATTAAGTGTAGACACGTAAAAGATTATAATAATGCTTGTTTATTAACTTAACTAAGTAATCCCACTAATATTTTAAATGCGAAAGTGTGTATGGATAATTATTACTTGTTCACGCTGATTTAATGGCTGGACGGATTTGGATGAAATTTGACAAAGAGATAGTCTAGGACCTGGAAAAACACATAGGTTACTTTTCATCCATTTTCCACAGACGAAGTCGCGGGCAGCAGCTAGTCTACTATGAATGTTAAACGACACAAAGACACGGTAAATATAAAAGAACACGAACCCTAAACTACTAAGCCAGACAATAAAATGCCGCATAATTAATTCAGCAACACTATAATTTACTCGGTACTTTCATAACTAAATGACAGAGAGAGAAAGGTGTTAATTTATCGCACAATACTTCTAAATTAGCGGAACATAATGACGGTTTTAAATCATTTCTACTTCGCCTACCAGCATTACGTAGAATTTATTACAACAAAATATGTCTGTTTTCCTGGCGTTTTCGCGAATTATGGAAATTATTTGCCTAATTGTTGTTTAATGTATTAGAAAAATGTTCCCTTGCTTTTGTAGCGGCATTTTTCTCTTTGGGATTTGTTTTTTGTCTCAACGATGTGTTTTATGTTCACTTGTAAGATTCTTATTATCATCAGAAGAATATGCAGCATTGGCATTTCATCCGTGATCTTCTGACATCTCATATGTGTCATTTTTAGCAAAAAACTTTTTTTAACACCTTCCATTGGAGACAACTGGAACCGATATAATGCAATAACCTCCAAAATCAAATAGACTCCTGTTTGGTTGCTATTTGTTCAGAGAAATATTTCTTCAATACACCTCAGAAATAAAACAAATCACTTTGTTGTTCCTCCTGTAAAATTTAACTGAAGGCAGATAGATCTCAGAAAAATACACAAACGATTTACAAAAATGTTTACATAATGTTTTATTTGCAAAAAACTTACCACAAAATCATTATTGTTTAGAATTCATTCTTCAAACTAAACAAAAAGAGTCGTGTAGCTGAGGAGTTTGTTGCGCTACTTCTCAGTGGCGAAGCGTGAGGCGAAGCCGGTACAATAAAATAGTAACAAAATTATGAATAAATCCGTTTTATTTGTGTCATACCTATTCGGTTATTCAAAATATGTAAATACAGTTAATAAACAATAGGTATGATATAAGTAAAACGGAGTTATTCATAATTTTGTTACTATTTTATTGTACCGGCTTCCCCTCACCCTTCGCCACTGCTACTTCTTCACAATAACTTAAACACTTAGAAGATATGATGGTTGGTTTTGAAGGCTGTCTTTTTTGACTTTTGCTTTGCAAGTGCTGATGTGAGCATCAACGTTACGAGCACCGAGCATCAAAAATATTTTAATTAAAAGAGTATGCAAAACATACTTTGAAAAAGAAATAATGAAAACTAACAAAGCTATAGGTATGCTAGTTCCGCGGTGAGAACATTAAATATATTTTTTTTTTGAAAATAACTGTAACCGATTCTTCTACTGATTCTGAACAAACTAGGTTGTTCAGGTTGTTATACTAAAATTGTGTTGTATACCAACTACACCATTAGTATCAGAATTAATGTTGGCAATCAGCAGTCAATTACACGACGGAGCTTAATCACTGTATATTGGCACAAATGAGGCGTTCCCCTCTATGTGTTCCTGTTCACCCCTCCACTGGTTGTATTGTAGCTGCTAATGGAGATAATTTACAGCTAAACGGTCATGAACTCATGATTTTGATAAAGACAGCCTCGATGGTCAAGTGGTCGCATGTGCGACTGTTGAGTGTGGGGTCCTTGGTTCGATCCCCGGGTCGGTAATTTTTTTATTGGAATTTTTAATAGCAGTTAAAGCAGCAGTAGCAGGAAATTCTCAGTAGCAGCCTGGAGTCTGTATTTGTGCCCGGTTAATGGCAATAAAACATGGCTGCCGAAATGCGAGTGTACTAATACTCCTCTGCATTTTTTGGTAAATATTTTTGAATACTGAGAACATATTTTGTTATAAAAAATAATTATAGGTACTCTATGTAGAAGCAAAACTAAACGTAACTATCATACTCTACGAATGCGATTAAAATCGTACTATGTATTAGCAAAGAATATTAACTTTACACACATCGCGCTATTAGCGTGATTTTGAACGCTGAGTGACCCGTTGGTTTTTATGCTGATAATTTGTTTAAGAACTTTAGTTTTTCTTTATCAAGATATTCCCAACCAAGCTATAAATATTCCTTATAATATAAACTAAGATATATAGTCTTCTAGAGTTTTTTAAAATGGAATGTCAAAGGTAATAAGAATGCTAGTTGACAGTGTTATTGAGTACCTTTTTTACTCGTACTTCGCTGCATTAGACTCACAACCCTACAGTGACAAAATTGTTATGCTGGGTACATGCTGGACCTCAATCCTCTTCTCTAAGAGAGAGATAGGACTATTAGTTATTAGTAGTAGTATTAGCATTTTTTTCAGAATCAGTAAAAGAATCGATTCCAGTATATTTTGTACGTTAAAGTTTGCAGCGCGGGGATCGAACTAGCGTATAACTTTGTCAGTTTCCATTATTTCTTTTTCAAATGTAGATCATAGACTTAAATGTAAAAGTTTTTAATACACAGACTCTTTTAATCAAAATCTTTATGGGGTATTATTAAATACATGAAGATTAAATTTATTTTTGGGGTGTTTCACATTTTGGCATAAACAAAAATATTGTTGTTTGTCGATGTTTCTAATTCCACGATGAAATTATATTTTGAACCATCAGAATATTGCATTATACATCTAAAATTCCCATTTATTATTCAAAGGTTAAAGATGACGTCGGTACTTCGATTTCCTTTGATATCAAGGACGGAAAATTGGGTGAGTTCGATTTTCGTCAGGAAACGTTATGATAATAGGCATTAACAGTTCGACTTGTTGTGACAAAATTGCTTTCATGTACAAATAGGTGAAAGGACGTCGGCAGTTTTAGGCTTGATATGGTACAGTAATAAAAACTTAACCAAAAATAAAAATATATTTTAATTGTTCTTTGCCTAATTCATCTTAGAGATTAAGAATTGGAATCAAAAATCGAAATAAATAAGAAATAAAATGATTATGCCATTGACATTTTGAAAAAACCACTAAAACAAAAACGGGTGCATGCTGGCTGGCGCGTGCTTCCACAGAATATCATGGTGACAGCAACTAAAACCTTTGAATTGAGAACTCATTAGTCGGGCTGTACTTCACTGGATCATTCACACCATACTTAACCTCACTGTCAGAAATAAGAATATTTCTCTTTAACCCAATTACGTACAAAAACAAATAAAAAATGAATTTAAATACTCTTGAAATACTCGATCACACCAAACTAATTTCATATCTGTACCGACTTACACAATCTGAGGCCCAGCGTTCTATGGGCGTCTGCCAGTGCCCTTTTGGCAACATAAGTAGGTAGGTATGTTTATGGAAATTGGATATCCTTATACCTATTCTCTATTATCTACAGCAGAAACCTCCCTGTGCATTACAGTAGCTTATAGGTAAGGAGAAACAAAAAAAAATATTCTTAAAAATATATTCTTTGTTTAGATGTTATACATAAGCAGTAAGTCAATAATTAATATTTTGGAGATTGCCTATTTTTAGGAGGTTTGTCAATTTGACATGCACAATTTTGGGAGGAGTAATGACTCCTACAACCCACCTCCCTCGAACCGCCACTGCTTGTAGGTAACCACGCAATAACAAAAAATATATCAAGCTAGCATAATTTTCACACAAACCTTCATTTCCTCTACCAAACGATCAGTTTACTGTAACCAAAGATATATCCAGACACTTCAATTGATTGTCCGAGCTCAAGAAGTCTTACTTTTACGAATCCAGTTCAACTAAAAGCTGTATCAACGTTAAGTGCATCACTGGAGGCGACTCGAGCCACGTACAGCTGTAACCGGTCGATTTTAAGAACTGAAACGAACGACAAGAATAGGAAGTGAGCGAATCAATCCTGATACGGAAATAGGAAGTGAGCGAATCAATCCTGGTACCGAGAATAGAGTAGTATATCCTTACGTAATACAAAAATGAAATAAAGAAAAACAATAAACTATAACAGGTCACACCTAGGATTAATTCTAAAAAAAATACAATTACGAGTATCTTACCAAATTCTAAAGATACTTTTAAAATACCTAATCAATGTTGCTCGCCCTGTTGGTATGTAATAAGTCCATCAATATTATCTAACTAATCATTCTAATGTACGAAGACACCGAAAAAAATATACTACGAGTAAGTTTGAAAATTCTAACGTCCATAATTCAAAGAACATTTGTCATCAATCCCAGAAATTCCAAGAGTTTATGAAACAACTGCTATGTAGTTCTAAAATGAGAGGGAAATATCGAAGTCAAACGTTGAATAATTATTGTTCATTTAAATCGTTTCTCAGTGTACGTACCTACATAACAATGTCAGTAGGTAATTATAAATGAGGGTATGATCCGCACAATACCATGTTATTTATGTTCCCAAAATAACAGGCACAGTCAATGTACGTAGAGAATAGAACAAATTATTAACAGCTAGATTATCATCTCTAAACCATTTAGAACAATGCCCAATTCACTAAATTCCCTCCTAAAATAGACAAAACATTAAGCCCCAAATCCGACCATTACTGACTACATTCAATTCCCATTGAAAATGCGGTTAGAATTAGCCATGGCCAGTAAAACCCAGCGCAGTGTATTTGACAACGGTAGGCTGCCGCATTTAGTACTCAATGGTCGAATGACGTCATGAACGGTAATCCCCTATGACAGTGACATGTGACGTAGTAATGTGTTTCAGTCAACACTTTAGCAGTTTACGTAATCAGTGCCCCTATGTTCAATTAAGGATGGAGTGACGTCAATGTTTGTACAATTTGTCATTGTCTGCAGCTGTGACAAGTGTCAGGAATTTTGTGTGAAAAATTCAGCATATATTGTGACATATTCCTTCAAGCGGACAGCACTCTACGATAAGTCTGTCATATTCTTGCCTTTCTCATTTTCTTCCGTCCTTGCAGTTTTCGACTCAACGTTCGTCAACAAAATCGTATTGACGATGACCCAAAACGAATTTATTGACAAACCAAAAATCAGGGAGTGAAAATGCAGAGCTGTTAAAGCTGTTCGTCATTTCCACGTAATCTACTTTTGACTGATGCGGTATTGTTAAGTGGGAAATGAATTTTATTTCAACGTTGAAAAAACAGAAGTGGAATAACGATCAGATAATATAATTAATTTGGACACCAGTTTGGCTAATCTAGTTTTATGAGCAATATTGCAATGTGTTCTTGATGAATAAGATGCAGGTCTACACGTGTATGTATGTACCTACTAATATAGAGGAACTAGGTCCTTTCACAGTTGTAGTCTCACATCTCAACTTCCAGATGCTCTAATAAGCATAAGAGGCAGTGCATGTTTACCTATTACTGAGAGGTATAGTGTGTATGCCAAGACGGCAACCTAACACCATTTCACCGCTACTATTCATTTTGCACCACCCTTGGGTCATGCTAAAGGTATTGAAAGGCCTACGACTAAGAGGATACTTTAGGGGACAAAAAAGAGATTAGTACGGTAAAATAAAAAACTACTATCCCCGAACTACGTCTCCAAAAACCAACTGGTTAGTTACCAATATATCAAAGTTACACTTCAGCGAGTGAACAAGTCTAAAAGTTAATACGCAAATAGATTTACCGCCCATTAACATACAGTTTAATTTATACTTCAGTGTACAGCTACATCGTACAATACGCCTCATCAATCATATTCCTCACAACAAATGCAAATTTAAACCTAAACGATATGCAAATAAGGTTCATTTCCCAAATGGTGGAACCATTTACCTCTAAATAACATGCATTTCGCACAAATTTCATATTAGCTCACTTTGACACAAAATAGTCATTATTCATGCAGATTTGTATCCAAGGTATATGTTTAAGCGATTCTGTTTATGTTTTATAGTCAAAATAAAATATATATTTAGCTTAATTACTTATATATATTTAGCTTACTTACCTTAGTATACCTAGGTACTTAAAATTAATGTTCCATCATGAGTCATGAAGATATTCTGTGGAGAACTCACTTTTTGGTTGAAATGTTCTTCTAAGACAAAATCTGAAAAGCATGAAATAATTTATAGAGTTAGTTTTAATATCACAAATTCGATGTCTACACAAACTGACTTGACTCGATCATAATTCAAGTGGTCTCTTCACCCATACACAATAGTACATTATGGTACAAGTGTGTAAAGTGGGTGATTACCGCTGAGGCGCGATTGAGACCCAAGCCGTTTAGGCGAGTGTCTTAAGGGAGCCGAAGACGGTAATCACCAATACACACGTGTATCATACGACGTTTTTCAACACACTTGCGTATAAAATAATACTGGCGCGTGCCGGAGGAGTACGCGCGCTCGGAGTGGGGGAGGCGTATAACTCACTAGTGAGTAATGGTGAGTAAAAAGTCACAGTTTGATTACAGGTGGCATTACGTGCCTAATTGCGGTGAAATAAGAGCGCTTTTATGAGCAAGTGTGTTGAAAATAATATTATTAAAAGTTGGTTTTGAATCGACTGCTACAATTAAAATGTATTCCATTTTAAAGACGCCTCAATAAAAACAAACAGAAGAAGATAATTCTTAACTTAAGTTATAATAAACAAATTCTAACAAAAGTCACGTTCTTCGCAAATTGTATGAAAAGAAATGGACAATAATTACATTGAACTTGAACGTACAAAAAACTTGAAAGAAAATAACGGAACATCAAACAATTAGATAAGATAAATTAAACGTAAAACAAGAATCTCGAAATAAACGAAAACAACAAGGGCGGTGTAGATGTTACTGTAGTGTTACGTCCATTGCAAGAATCACGGCGCAATGTGTCTGTTCTACATAATTAATTAGCTTCATATAACGAACCGTCGAATTCTTCTGGTTTATGTTATTCCTGCTTAACGTCAAGGTCTTCTTTAGAACTAGTTATTTTTTCATTGTTTTGTACTTCTTCAACATCTAGATCTTTGTTAGTCTCCGTTACTTTTAGTCCTCTCACGTTTTATTGGCCAGATCAGCATCTGCGTACTGTTTCTAATTTGAAAGATTTTGATCTATAAAATGACTCATTTCCTCTTCAAATGGCTTTCAATAATCATTGAAGTGTTGTCCTTCTACCAAGAACCCTTAAAACAGCGTTTAAAACTGAAACAAAATAAACGGAAAATGTGGTACCACGTTACACATTTTACGACATCACGTACCCTACAAATGAGAATTTCATCCCAGCCTTATCAAAACAGAATCGTAATGTGTTCTATCATAAAACCTCATTTGATTGTTCACGCCCATACGAGGTCTCGTAAAGTCGTCGTTTGTTAATGAACCTGATATCTCCCGGCTGTCTGGTTTAAGAATAGAAGTTGTTTACCAAACCGCCGATTGTATATTTATGTTGAGTATTACACTCATCTTTCGGAGATGGGTCTTAAATTAATCAGGTGTTAATATGCTTATGAATTCCGAAGGTCTGGAGCAAGGCGACCGGATGATTTAATAAGTATGGAACGTTGAAAAGTTTAACCTGTTGTTCAGTAAAGCGGTGGCGTAGTTGTTAGAATTTTTGAGGAATTTTCTTTGAGGAAATTATTTGTTTTTCTGTCTAATCGTATCTAAATGCTATGCCAAGATATCATCCATTATTTACATTAACACTCTGATATCTTTGATAAATTAAACAATATAATACTGGTTTAATTTTATGACGATAAAGAAACAAAAGCACATTTCAGAAGCTTTTATGAAAATGACGTCATTTAGTCATTTATTTCCGAAGTTCAACGCCAATAAACACAGTATGACACGACTTTGGCATAGAATCGATAATCACAGTTATAACATCGGATTATTACCAGAACCGTTACTATTTCGTCTCCACGCATTCCGCTGTTCGTTATAAAGTCTTTAGAATTCGCGCGTGGACTGACTGTTACTGATATGCATTTACGCGCAGTGTATTCCGAGCTCCCGAAACAAAAGGTGTTCAGTGCGCTGTGTTGTGCTAGACTAATGCAAAATAGCTTCTAACAGTAACAAAATAGAGTGCAAATCGAAATGTCGGTGAATATTGATATGGAGAACTTTTCTGGGAAGAAGAATCTGAGGCGTCGAACGTTGAACACTATCAAATCGGCTGTGACGGCGCTCAAACAAATCGCTAGTGAGTGCTCCCAAATTCTATTATTCGGAGTACAACACTTTTGTATACCCAATGATATTTTTTCGCGTAATGTCACCTTATTTCGTTCGTCATATTTTTATATGAGCTGGCAATATTTTATCGAGACAGACAGGTTCGATTGATTGCTCATATCAAGGTCTCGATTTCTTAAATGTATAAACCGTAAATAGATATTCATGTAACTTATTGACTGTATAATATTGTTATTGTAAGTGAATATCGATGCCGTCTCATGAATATTAATGAAGTCGATTATCACTGTGTGAATTGTAGTAGTTAAAATAAGGGTTATTATTAATTAATTGAACTTACTTCCACAATACATCGATTAAATTCTCAAAAATATTTATTTTTTCCCAGAGCCTTAGAAACCTATTATTTTTCCTAACCATTTATTCAAATTATAATAACGCAAATCCAATATTTACATATCGTGATAACTTTGGAGGGCGAAAATAAACTCGGAAGGCCATTAGACTCCGTGGCTTACTTTTCATAACACTTCGTAAAGTGCGCGGTAACAATTCGCCGAGTATTTGCGAAACGTCAGCTTCCATAATGAAGGTGTCATTCAGGGGCTCAGAAAACCCATTGTGTTTGTCATCTCGCGCCCAAACAGGCTCGTCACTCTCCAAGAAACTCTCAAGCGCCTTGTTTGTCAGAACCAGCGATCGTTTGTTGTAGACAGAAAACACTTCACAATTCGTTACGTTTTATCTTTCAATCTTTTGTTACACCTGTGTTTTGATAACTAGGGCAAGTCTTGACGTTTATAAATGAACCGCTGCTTACCATTGTCTCTTCCCATTGATTTGATGTTATACGGACCGTTTTGATGAATTATGGAATGAATTTGCATAAACAAACCTTGTTTGCTAAAAGCTTCCTTCGAATGCTGATGCATAATTTAATATAGACCTTATCCGTGTTGGTTCTGCCAGTTGGGCATGACATGTAACACGGCAAATTATAGAGAATTTATAATTTGATCCAATGGAATACTTGTAACCTAGTTACAGCTTCAGTGAATTGAGTTTTAAGTAATCACAAGTGTGTAAACCGAGTTGTGATTTAGCTTTAGCTACCAGCAAACTTTGTTTTGCAAATACTGGCGCCCAACGTGGGACTGTAGAGATTGAATTATAAACACGCTTACAAGCATAAATATTCATGTGTATTTCCTTACTTTTGCTCCATATGATTGAACGTAAGAAGCTGAACATTTTGAATTTAGACAAGCATTTAAATGTGCGGAACTATCCCCCAGATGTTTATTTTGTACGTACGTAATTTGACGTTTAATTACCTGTTCTAAGGTACGAGATTTATGATTGGTGTGATTATAGAGTTATTAAGAACTGTAATTATATTGGTAGTTTTCGAAAACGATATAAAATTTATTGAAAATGGGTCGATGCTAAGTGTTCATTTTGCCAATTTCTCTTTGTATTGTTATATTACATCAAACTAAATAACTTAGCATATTAAAAGGTTCACTGTCTGAGAAATATACACAACAGTTAAAAAAATCCATGAATCTTATGTGATTCTTAGGATCGGAAAAAGGTAATATGTACATTGCTTTTAAAAAAGTCATGTATCAAAGAAATCTTAGTTAAATAACGTCCTATATAGTTATAGGACGTCATTTAACTAAGATTTTATCACGCTGTAGTTACTACCTAAAGCGTGATAGTTCACGCTTTAGGTACTAACAACAGCATATAACTATCATTTTTCTTCTTTTTTTTGCTCAATCATAATCGTTAAAGCTCGCAAATAGCCCGAAGTTTCCCTATTTCCCGCCAATACGGGTCGAGGCCTCCTTTATTTGGCGCGTTTCCTGACCGCGATTTTTTCAATGCTGAGGCCAAACATATTACCTTAGGTCGATCATTCACCGCATACCTATAGTCTGTTATCTATTGTGAGTTACTGTTGTAGGGAACAAAATAATATTTTGATCGACTTAAAATATTGAGGTTTTTAGGGTTCCGTAACAAAATGGTAAAAAAGGAACCCTTATGGTGCGACTTCGTCTGTCTGTCTGTCTGTCTGTCACACCTACTTATTTCAGCAACTACTAATGCTATCGACTTGAAATTTTGAACAGTTATAAACAATGCTTGTTCAACTTTATTGCAAATGAAAAAAGTCCAAAAATATTTTTATTTTCATTGCAAAAGGGGCCGGAGTGGGGGATTTCAAAGTGGGGTTACTAGGTCAAGTGACATATCATATGAAAGGGCTTGATCTGCACATTTCAAAATATATTTTTATTTTATTTTATGTCTCACAGTTTTCGATATATGATGAAAAATGTCCAAAAAAATACCCCCCCCCCCCTTATCTCCGAAGTTTGCAGAGCGAAAAATCTGAAATAATTAGAGTTGATAGGAATTGACCCAAATATGGCACCAAAAATAAAACGATGTTCCTAACTAGTACAGTACGTCCAAAATCATCAAAATTCCTTCACAAACAAACTTAGTTATGCGGTCCGGATTTTTTCACTTTATACGTCCAAAAATGATACGGAACCCTCGGTGCGCGAGTACGACTCGCACTTGGCCGGTTTTTTTTTTAAACGGCTTACCAATGTCGATTGCGATATGTCAGCTCCTTTTTTATGAGTTTTTCCGTTTATTTTTGTTACTTTTTAACGTTATAGTACTTTAGTTACCTTCAGAAAAGTCACACGACCTCACTAGTGTCATATCACTGCCATACATGTTGTCCGTAGCGTTTGGCGTTCACAGAAAAGCAACTTCGCTAGGGGGGCTGGTTATAGGTACTTGAGTTGACTTCATACATAATTTGTTTGCGATTGCGTCACAATACAGCTTACTATAGTCAGCATTATTGTGTCCTATCGACAAAGTTTGTATTCTCTGTTTTGCTATTCACCAGGTCAACGTATTTTCAGCGCACTAACACTGTGAATCGTTTAATTCCGCAGCAAAATGGTGGATTAACTCGCATTGATGCACAAATAGTCGATCGTAATTAGGTAATTAGGTAACCGTAAAATTGTGTGTTACGAAAACCATTTTACACGGGTGAGTCATGAGAATTGCCCTGTATATAGGTGTAAAACTATGTGCAGCTATAATTACTCGTATTTGCTTTTAAAAGCTGAAATTTTTAATGACAATTTATTTTATATTTTGAGGTATTTTCTTAAGCTTTGTGTGATATTGTCAGAGTAACATTTTATTTATGAAAGATTAATGCGTTGATTTGGAATTATTTCTCTCTGGATAAATTGTACTTAGGGTATTGACAGAAATATTAGTACTAAATACAATCGAGTTGGTCATTTTCTAACTTATTTTTTTGTGCTTGGAAAATAAAACACGTGACCCATTTTTTTTAAATCGACTCCAATAAAGAATTCGTTTCAAAATAATAAGTGTTCATGCCCCCAATACATACAATTTGTAAGCAAAGCAAAAATCCGCCGGAGTACCGACGGAATTTAAATTACAGAAAGCCCGTTCGAGAGGATTACTGTGCTCTATAAAGGAACAACTTTCGCTACAAGCTCCCGGTTCCTCGAAAAGTATTCGAGTTTCAGCCCTTAATGCGATCCTAAAATATTTTCATTTACACTGAATAAAAATATCTACCTATCTAGGTATACACCGTGTAATTGACAGGTTGGCAAAAACTGAAACTGTAGCTTCATGACCATGATTATGACTGAAAAACGTTGGAATTTTCTTCAGGAAAATTGACGAATTTTCCGACCGTTTTTCAACTAGATTTGTGTTCTATTCATTTATTACAACAAAATCCAGCCCTAAAAACACAATTTTAGTGAAAAAAAGCAAAAAACTTAAATTCGGCAATGTAATCGTAAAAGAAAATTCATACAACCCGCGCGGAATCAGCTGTTAGCTGTAAAAGTTTACTGGCCTCCGTAGTACCTACATCATTTCCGGGAAAATATTTCACTATCAAAATATTAACAATACCAGTCTAAATTCATACTTTTCGTTTTTGCCAACCTGTCAATTACACGCTGTATTTATTTTTTTATATCAAAGGACGTTGGTAGTTCTGGGCTTGATATGGTACAGCAATAAAAGCTTAACCAAAAATAAAAATATATTTTAATTGTTCTTTGCCTAATTTATTTTAGAGATTAGGAATTGGAATCAAAATTCGAAATAAATAAGAAATAAAATGATTATGCCGTTGACATTTTGAAAAAACCAATAAAACAAAAACGGGTGCATGCTGGCTGGCGCGTGCCTCCACAGAATATCATGTCAACATCAACTAAAACCTTTGAATTGAGAACTCATTAGTCGGGCTGTACTTCATTGGATCATTCACACCATACTTAACCTCACTGTCACAAATACGAAGATTTCTCTTTAACCCAATTACGTACAAAAACAAATAAAAAATGAATTTAAATACTCTTGAAATACTCGATCACACGAAACTAATTTCATATCTGTACCGACATACACAATCTGAAGCCCAGCGTTCTATGGGCGTCTGCCGTGTCCTTTAGGTATGCGTTTATTTTTATCATCAATTCACCAGTCTAGCCCTTTTAACACTTTCAGTGCCGCCGACACGCCCGTAGTGTTTTGATAAATTCTTCCTATGTTGCCGAGCACACGCCGCGCGTGTTTGGAAACTTTCAGTAATACATATTTTGGAAATTATTCAGTATTTTCTTAAGCACTGTACACGGCGTGCGTGTTTGGAAACTTTCAGTAATATTTTGGAAATTATTCAGTAAGTATTTTCTCTTAGCACTGTGCAATGCAGCAGTGCCGTGCCCAGACGGCAAGCCCGATGCGATTTTTTGGTTTTAGTTGGTATTTATGTAAATTTTTCATGAATTTATGTGAATTGATGTCGTTATTAAAGCAATACGTACATTAAAAATCACTTACATTCATAAAAAGGATCATAAATACGCTCTAAAACGAAAAAAATGCGACGGGCTTGCCCTTTATGCACCGCAATGGTGTAGCTCACGATTTTCTCTTAGCACTACAGTTCAGGTAGCTTAGAATTTGTTGGCACCAAGAGAAGTTTCATGTAATTGTAAGACAAACACATTAGTCGCGTCCATTATCTAATTCTCCTCTCCTAAAGCTTACAGCGCAGTAGAAACATTTCGTTGTTTTACTCCTCCGTTAATTTCACGATCCCGGAGTTGTTTGTAGGTACAATATATCTATGAAACGAAAGTTTTGGAAAGTTCGGTACCATTATCGCGTCGACTATTGTAATTTAAACCTCATATCAATATACTTAAGTCACATGACGCGCGCTCGTGATTTGTAAAAATTATAGCATACCTGATTTTATAATGCCTACACTTGTTTGCGGTTGTCTTCGTTTATGTATAGCGAAATGTCCACTAGCAATAAAATTTGCAATAGTTGACTTGCGCAAGCGACTTCTCGAACAATAAGTCAACTTGCGCAAGCGTTTACACGTTGGAAGTCGCTTGCGCAAGTCAACTTCCGCAATTTTTATTGCTAGTGAATACTTCGCTTAAGGAATGGAACGTTATTAAATCAAATATATAAAAACATTTGCGTGTTGTTTGAGAAAAAGAATAGAAGCACTCGTATATAGAATGACAGATGGTGTGAGAGCGAGAAGGAGTATTGTAAACGTTAGGTCAGGAAAAAGAAAGAAGTAAACATCTCATCAGCTTGAAAAGAATACTGCGGAACTTATGGCATCCCGCAGTAACCACTAAAATAAATTTTCAAAAACTAATATTTTAAATTGATGAATGTAATAAGCTGTTATTGGAAAACTAAAACGCTACTCCCTACCACTGATAATACAATACTACGCGTACAGATGCCTCATCTCACACAAATAAACGTGACCGCCACCGTAACGCGAGCTATCGGGCTATACATTTTTTCGTAACTAAACGATTTTTTAAAATTTTAACAAATATTTATATTTGTCTATTTACTCATGTTCTACATTTTACACATACTTCAATAACAAATCGATACGTATAACGTCATATATTAAGAGTTATTTGAACAAATGTTCCTTTGTTCCTGATGAGACCCCGTGTCCCTACCCATTGTCTCAATAATCTTTTAATCGCTTTTTACGCTAGAGAGGGCATGCCATACTCTGCTGGGTACTATAACGCCAGTTTTCTAACCAAGTGTAGTATATGGAACTGGACGCGCGAACAATACACTTTTTATAACTGTTAATAGAGCCTCCTGAACTTTTATTTCGGTATAAAAGCGTAATCTTCACTGAACACAAACTCTTTTGACCAAAAATGTATTTGTAAAGTCGCAAAATTTCCCGCGTATGAGTGAAATTTAAATTCACAAAAGCCCGCTTACATTCTCGTTCGCATCTTTCTTTTTGGCTAGTTTTTAATTTAACATCCTATCCTATCCTTCTATCCAATAGCAGTAGAGAATCACATCACAGTTATATCAACGAACTTGTAGCCAACCAATTAAAAACCAGACGGGCTCGTTCTAGGACATTTGGGGCCAATTTTCGGGCGCCTAGCACTTATTTTTTCACTTTGCACGCTTCCATGGACCACCATTTCAACTATACAGATGAATGAAACTTGACGTTAGAAATTTTAAGCTATTTTCGGCTTGACCGCTATATAAACCTTTAACGAACCAGTGATGCGGTGTAATCGGTTGCAGTGGTAGGCTCGAACGAACTATTTTGATTTAAAACTTTTTCTGTATGAATTCAATCCTGAAGCCCAATTCTCGTAAATAAAAATTAGCTCCGATTTGGTTTCGATATAATCTCAATGCCATTTATGTTAGAAATGGTATTCTCTTATCCGTTTGATAGTATACATTAGAACACGATTTTTGCATTGAGATTAGGTAGGTATATCGAAATCAAAACGGAATTATATTTTGAACATTTTTATTTTCGAGAATTGGCCTTCAGGTTCTAGTTTTGATTTTATTTGAGTTTTATTTAGTTTTATTTTATTTAATTGGTGTTAACAGAAATACCACAACAAACAGTTGAACATCCATTCACGACTCTGCCCACTCAAGATCTCGTGTACATAATTGCAGAGTTCACGCAGAATTAATTGCTCGGCCTTCCTTCACGCTGAAGGATTAGCGTCCATTGCGTGTTCAGAAATAACAAATCAGACGCACCTTTACACAAGCTACCTTACGGATAACAGGAGGGAAGAAGGGCCTCCATTAATTTTCATCCGCTTTACTTAAATCACTTCGAATTAGGGATTATTTAGGCGTTTATTGCTTACAACTCTCTTCCCTCGCGGGAATCGATCCGGTCATGCTCCGTATTTTCCCGGCTTTAGATAGATTTAATTTGGCACACAATAACGCTGACCAAACTGGCTTTTGACCTGATTGACCATACGTTATAACCTATTATGTCTAGTTGGTGAAAACGAAAAGGTTCCGAGGATAGATTTCTTTAACGGTGCACGGCTCAAAGGAACATTCCTTTGATCTCGTTTTTGCAAGTTATTGCAAATGGAACACCAAAGGAAAACCAGTGAACTGTAGGCTTCTATTTTCCTCATGATCCACATCATAATTTTGCCTGTGTTGACGCTTCTCGCTGTTTCAAGGGAAATACGAATAATTAAGTAGATACAATAGGTACTTTGTTTTTGTCAACTGTAGGCGGCTTATCCTTTAAATCTTCTTTAAGACTATTAGCTGTGCGATAACCCAAGATAATACCCAACCACAAAATTAATGAGCTCGTTCATAATACACATTAAGAATAAGGCATTAACTGTGTAATATTTGACATATTCTATTCTATCATACGTAAGTAGATATAGAATGTCCCTAACATACATTTACCACAAACAGGAATCAAAACGGACATGCAGCCAGCCGCAAACCGATCAAATATACAGATATCAACTGATTTCCATTCTGCATAATCGAAGGAGACAGGAATGGATGGCGGAATATATCAGACCGGATGACACTGCATTTTACAAGTACCAAAGAACCGATGACGTCACAGTCTTGTATAATATATGAGCCTGTTGAATTTCTCACGAACTCCTCGGTAGAAAGGACTTGAAACAAGTCGTAAAGAGTCATGAAAAGTAATATAATTTTTCGAATACGCCTTAGTGACACGGACTGTGCTGTTTTATTGGCACTTAACTTAATCTTGCTGATGTTGGTGGAGTGGTTGTTATCTTGGTTGTATAGGGTTTGATGCCCGGATCAGTTAAATGTAACCTTTTTTTTCTGTACGTTCAGGTTTCTGTACTCGAAGCGTGCCAACGGGACTATCTGTCACAAGGCTTTATCTTATAAACGGTAATAGCTAGCCAATTGAAATTTTCACAGAATACGTGTAAATATAGACGCTGTCATGGCCAATAATAGTCACAATAAAGTCAAAACCCAAGGGGCTTCCCCTCAGTGTGCGAGTCTAACTCGCTCTTGGTTTTGATGAAATGATTATTATTTCTCTAGGATGGCCTGAATTTGATGTCTATTTGGTAGACGACCTAAATAGTGCAGTGAAACTTCCGTTTTCCATGAATACGTTGCACGGATGGAACATGAGACAATGAACGGCACCGCATTCGATTCCCGAATCTAGGCCAATAATTGTAAAGCCTTTAGATTTGCTCCGAGCTTGGATGTTGGGCGTGATGTAGGGAAGAAACTAGTTTGTAGTTAGCTACTAGCTGTTGCCCGCGACTTCGTCTGCGTGAGTCGCACCATAAGGGTTCCTTTTTTACCCGGCTGTGCAACGCAAAGCGGGGTGATGTGTTTATCAGGTTATAATGTATGTATGTTTGCTCCTTTGTGGCTCTCTAGAGACCAAACCATTGGTCGATTTTGATGATTCTTAGTACCATTTTGGTACGGAACCATAAAAACCACTAGTCGTATGTTTTTCTGTAAAAAAGTTTTTTATTAGTTAATACATACCTACACACTATCCTACAAATTATATAACATGTTTTTTTTCATAAGTCACCCTCCAAAATGTGTCCCAAAAGAAAACAACCTTATCGTTCTGCGAGTTTTCTTTCATTTTCTTCGCCACCGTTTTTCATGGGTAATTACCCCCGTGAGCGAGATGACGTCACACGTGATTGATAACATCCCCTTGATTAATATTTTATGTAATCTAATAAAAGTACATTTCTCATACATATGAGCCTTTTTCCAACGTAAGAGATTTTGGTAAGGCGAAATGTTTAACCTTTACGTAAATTGATTATGTTTATGTTATTTATCGAAAATTATTATCGTTCTTATATTACATCTAATAATCCAAAACGTAATTGTACCATTTTGACCTAAGAGTAAGTTTAAATTAGCTTTTACAAAAAGGATTCAATTATTACAATAGGTAATACATAATTATTAAAAATGTACTCTAATAAGTTCATATATTTCAGTAGTCGTGTCACACAAAGACAGTCACACATACAATTAACCTGAAACTACGTCACCGTGTGATCCCCAGATCAGTGAGGATACTAAGATGCATGCAGTAACATTGCAACTATTGTTTAATGCATATAAATTAATATATGCACGGAGCAAACCTGAGCTTGGATTAGTGGGCTTGCTTGCTCTATGTGGGCACACAAATTAATAATATAATAATAAGACACAACTTAGTAGCTAGGATTATCCATCAGCAACTTGCTTTGAAATACAAGCTTGTGGAATCGGAAGTACCATACTATAGGTATGTGCCCGACCCAGTTCTCGAGAATGGTCATGTCACATTGTACTGGGATCGATCTATCATTACTGACAGGAATATTGTTGCCAATAAGCCTGATATAGTGGTGATAGATCGATTAGAGCGCCGTGCAATGATTGTTGATATCACTGTTCCCCATGACGAGAACCTCGTGAAAGCTGAAAAAGATAAACAAATCAAATATCTTGACTTGGCACACGAGGTTGTCGACATGTGGGATGTTGACTCTGCAGTCATTGTACCGATAGTCGTTACGGTCAATGGACTAATACCTAAGAGCCTCGATCAACATCTTTGGAGGCTCTCATTGGGCGGCTGGATCAAGGGCTTGATACAGAAAGCAGTACTCCTAGACACGGCACGCATCGTGAGGAGATTCCTCTCTCTGGAGCCCTGACCACCGGTAGCTTGGACTCTGTTCCCGATATCGGTGGGGCAGTAATTTTTATATTTTTAAATGTTTTTTTTTTTATTTTTTTTTTAAGAAATATTTAATAATGTAATTTTTATGTTCAACTAACCAATAAACGATTAATAATAATAATAAATCATTTATTTCAGGTACCAAAGACCCATTAATGAAAATACATATATTTCCTGTAAATATTTCCGTTTAAATGTTATGATTAGGATTAATGGTATACAATATTATAATCTATTTTTCAACACTTTGCCCCTAATTTTGACAGGTTTTTTTGCTCAGGTACTAACCCTATTTTTTTCCGGGATAAAAAAGTTGCCTAGATCACTACTTGCTAAGTTCTCTACCTGCCAATGGATCCCATTGAAATTGGTTTATCCATTTAGGCATTTAGGATATTAGCCTGAAGAAAACGGAAGACAGACTAAAATTAATATTTTACGTCCAAAAATAACCATGGGTTTTAGAAAAGGCATTTGGTTCGAAAAACGGAAAAATAAATGTTATTTATTTGTTAAGAAAATGGCATCAGTAAATAGAGACGCCACTTTAGTACCATTTATTGATTACAACTCAGTATAAACGAACAGTTAAAAAATCTTAAAGTGACAAAGTTTATTAAAGTCAAAAAGTTGTAACACCTTTCGAGATGACGCGACGCCAAAACTTGCGAAAGATTATAATTATGAGAAGAGACAATGCAATTTCTTGACGTAATTATGAAATCTTTTTCTTTTATTTTAAGGGACATGTGTCAGTATGGACGTAAGATTTTCAAGTTCGTTACTAAAATATTGAACGATCTCTCTGATCTGTGCGATATTGTTGCATAAATTATTACAGCCACCCAATTTTCCTTGGATTAAATTCAACTTTGCTGTTGATGTAAGCTCGATATTTTTTGCGATCAAGTAAAGCAATTTCGTTGAAATCGATCAGTTGATAATAATACTGCACGCTGTATAATAACAATTCGTTCCTTGAACGAAATTCATGGAAAAATATTGTTGGAGCTTGCGTAATTCGTTTTGATTTTTCCGAAATTAAAGTAGGTACAACTTATTGCCAAAAATCAAAATTAGTCTAGTCTATTATTAATACAGATACAATATAAACACCAAACATATTTTTTTAAATAATTAACAATATTTCTGAAACTGAAACAAATAATTCTGGTTTATGTTTTAACATTACAAATAATTATGTCGGCAATTTTTTACTGTAAATTAAGTACTACAAACCATGATTAGATTTTCTTGGAAAATTAAAATGTAAGCGAAAAAGCAAGTCACTTGAATTAATTAGCTTCTGAATAAGTTTATTTTCCTGGTACAGTCAGCGACTTAAATTATTGATTAACACTATAAGTTTTACGTAACATCATTTTTTTATAATGTTACATAGGTTTTTTTTTAAATAATAATTATTAAAAAAAATGTTACATTGTATTGTATTGTATTTGTATTGTATAACGGGCTGGTGTCCGCAACTCCACGTCAAATCGCGTATTTTGCGTGCGGGTGGGAGACTATTCGACCCATCCCAATTCCCCGAGAAAGGCCAGCAGCGCCCCAATGTTGCTGACTATCTCGCGGAGAGTACCTGGGTTGCCAAAGTACTTTGCCCTGTATGTTGCAACCAGTGCAAGGCAGTGCAGGAGCACGTGGGCTGCTGTCTCGTCTTCCTCCATGCAGGCACGACACAGGGGGCTGTCCGTGACTCCTAAGACAAAGAGGTGTTTATTAAACGAGCCGTGCCCGGTAACGGCAGCTGTAACTGTGCGCAGCTGTGGTTTAGTCAGCCGCAGCGCGCGTTTGGTGAAGCGGCCGTCGATAGCAGGAAGTGCTTCCTTGGCCTGCCTACACTCGCCATGGTCCAGCCACAGCTTGTGGTGTTGTACGCTAGTTCGTTTCCTTACCAGTGTGCGTAGGTATCCGAAAGGGAGTGGTACGATAGGTTCTGGTCCCATCGCTGCCATGCTCGATCCCCTTCTAGCGAGTTCATCCGCCGCATCATTGCCACGGGAATCGCTGTATCCAAATCGTTACATACTAGGTACTTAACTTATTATCTTATATAGACACCAAGTATTTACATGTTAAAAAAAATACAAAAACAGTGTAGGCAACGTGCTGAAAAAGCTGACTGTATTGCCACGTTGAATGATAATATTGAAATAGCAAGTTATTTAACATCACGCTACAACCTTTAGGAGTAACGGAGTGAAACCGCGGGGAACAGCTAGTCATGATATTATTTTATGACTGCTTTCAAGCATTTCACGTATTAGTCAAGAGCTTATGTTATTTTATAGTTACATCAGTTCCGTTATTTTTTTTATATTATCGTATTAGATTTTAAAAAGAGTTTTTGAATATTTTTATTTATTAATAGGCTTGCGTTTAACCGCCATCTCGCTCGATGTTAAGCGATGATGTGGTCTACAAAACTTCAGTGTTTATAACAACTTTCGTCGCTGACTGTACGTCTTTCATATACCTATTTATAAATTGTTGCGGTCTTTATATTCGCTGGCTTCGAGCATGAACTATTTTCAGTGAAAAAGAAACGACTGAATCTTTACAGCGTCCTTTAAACAGCCTTTTATTTTGTACCGTTACTTTATTATAAAATAAAATATTACTATGAATGTGGGTAGTATTCCAGTTTCCTTCTGCAAATTTGGCTTTGATTTACTTGTAATAGCCGGAGTAGGTTCACGTTAATAGTACCATTTGACTATGGTTTGCAGAGGCAAAAGTTGAGGAAAAGCCGGTACAATAAAATGGTAACAAAACTAATAATTCTGTTTTACTTATGTCGTACCTATCGTTTATTCACTGTATTTACATATTTAGAGTAGGCGAATATGTTTGACTTGTAAAACAGAATTATTTATAATTCTAATTCTGTTACCATTTTTTTTTTTTTATTGTACCGGCTTCCCCTCACTCTTCGTGAACTGTGAACTTCTGTGAACCAATCAACCATCAGTAGCGAAGAGTGAGATTTTGATTTGAGTGAGAGAAGATTTTGATTCAAGTATTAAAAAAAATGTGAATGGTTTGTATGATATTTTCAACCGGGGATCAAACTAAAATACTTCTTTCTTACTTATCCACTTTGACATGAAATAAATGTTATTTTTGTTTCAAATACTACGTGTATGACATTTATTGTGACATTATTACTTTAATTATGATTGTGAATGTGAATACTATGTGGGTTAATAGATCTTAAGCTCAGTCTGACAGTTTGAGTAGGTACCTACATTATGAGGCCTACCCAAATGTCCTTTCCGATGGTAATGTTCGTCGGGTCGTCGAGCTCCCTTAGTCAAGGTTGAGCTACTAACGATACTCGGCACTTGCGTGCACAGTCAGGACAGGTTCACTCAAATCTGTATGGCTCTTTCCTCTAAAGGCCATTCCAGACTAACCTGCATGGTTCTTACATAATTTAAAATTGTCTGGACTTTAAAAGAGACTTTGACCTTTGAGTGTGTTTCGGTGTTTCTTCTCAGAGGTAGTCTGGTAGGAAACACCGACCTCATCTAGTAAAAAATATTAACATGTAAAAGTGTTATTTTATAACCTACTTACAGAATAAAGAATTTCAATTTCAATTTTACGCTCTGGTTTTCAACAAAATAGAAGCACGATGAAATAAGAACGAATTTGTATTACATACGAGAAAAGCACAAATAAACTTGAACTGACTTGGTGAAACACCGCAGAATAAAATTATACAGTACACCAACCTGTTTTACAGTACAAATATGCTTGCTTCCACTTTAGAATATTAAACAGTTAAATGTAAGAAGCAAGAATGTAGTAAATTCGAGTTGGAGTAATTGCCCCGTTCGCCACCCCCTAAGGCCGCCACTGCACATCGCCCTTTACCTCGCCGCACTTGCCCTATGTATTCTGTACCTGACACGCCGTGTGATATCACCGCGACAACTGCCAATTTGTTTGCAAATGTCCGAGAGAGAATGTCACGGTGAGATTCTCCTTTGAACGATCGCAAACAAATTGGTGGTTCTAGCGATGATATTACGCGGCGTGTCGGTACAGAATATATAGGTAGTGCGCCGATATGACGTCATCGACGCCAGGTGCATAGATATTTTGACGAGATTGTATAGTACTCCTACGAATACGCCCTAACAGGCGATTCCGAGGTGGGGTTCTGGAGCTGGACTCTTAAGAGAACCCGGAGCCCCCCTCTATGTGCTGGTGCACGGCATATAAGTCGGTCTTGCTCCAAAGGTGCGCCAATAGTTTCACATCAAAATTCTCAAATATCGACAACGGAAATAACAATTAACCGTTGAAATTTGATTTCTGCTTCGTAAAGACTGAAATTTAATATTATTTAATTCCAAAAACATATCGTTGAATTGTAAGCGATTAGCAACTGGTCACATATTTTTACCCGACTGCGAGACGCAAAGGAGGGTAATGTGTTTATCAGTCTATGTATGTATGTATGTATGTATGTATGTATGTATGTATGTTTCTATGTGGCGTTCTAGAGACCAAATGCGTAGGCCGATTTTGATAATTCTTACGTCAATCGATTCGTCTTAACCTTGCGAGTGTCACTAAAGACATAACAGTAATCAAAATTCACCACAGCGACAACCAGACGCCATATTGTCAAAATGAAAAAAAAAAAAGTTGATGAACTATGTCAAATGGGGTGTCGTTGAATAGGTATTTTAAAATCATCTTTAGGTTCCTTTTATCATTTTTCATTTTAAATAATAGTTTAGGATATATAACGATTTAAAGTTGTTCAACAAAGCAATCATTCTCGCTAATTCTTACTTATCCTCAAAACCTATCATGTGGGGTATCAAAATGAAGGGCTCGAAAAGAAGATTACGAAAACATACATTAAAAACTAAAAAGTGAAAAATAAAAATAGTAAATTAAAAATTAAAAAAACCCGACTGCCAAAAAACAACTAAAAAGTTCAAAACAAGAGCACTTTTCAAGCAGTCTGATGCAGTTGGTGGCATAAAATCTAAGATTTAACACAAATAATTGCCACCAACTGCATCAGACTGCTTGAAAAGTGCTCTTGTTTTGAACTTTTTAGTTGTTTTTTGGCAGTCGGGTTTTTTTAATTTTTAATTTTTAAACATAAGCCCGCACACTTTCGTAGTACGCACAAGTACCTAAAGAATCTTTCACCAATTATGTATAGGTTTAACCTCAGATCATAGAAACAAGGGAGTTGTGCCAAGGCGCTATTGAGCTTGATGCTTTAATTTACCCATATTGGGCGTAGTACAAAAGTACACGCTGGCGACGAACCGAACACGATCGATGATATAAATACAGTGTTTTAGTTTAGTGCTAGTGTTGAGTGACGATTAACAGTGCTAAATTGAGGGTGTGCGGAATTTTTAATGTATGGTAGATCTTTATATTCACGAGGGGCGCTTGTAATTGTGTTGAAAAATGTACTAAAAGTGGCGACCGTTGTTCCCGTACTAATTTGCTATGATGGCATATCTCCTTGTTTCTATGATCTGAGGGTTTAACGGACAATATCTAATAGTCAGCATAAGCTTATAGCCGTATAGATTACGTACGTTCCAGTCTATTTGTTTGAAGATAATAAGCGTACCCAAAATAAACGCTCAATCAAATGTCACGTCACTGGACGACCCACTGTTTATTTTAGTCTATATTATTATTCTAGCTTAAACATACAATGTCTGCGAGTCTGTATACTTTAGGCGATGCTTAATTATACATGCAAATACATTACTGGCGTTAAGCAAATATCTACATTAAGTTATTAAAGCAATAACGTAATGGAATTCAACTCTCGTGTTTTGATTGTGTCTTGTCGTTGAAGTTAGTTTACTGCTAAGAATTATTTGTTTTGTGTAAGTTTTATGTGGGCAATAAACTTACACAATTTAAAATTGAATTGTCTGTCGTGTTACCCGCGAATTTACCTGCGTGGATGAATGAAAAGTAGCCCATGTGCTTTTCTAGGTACCAGGCTAGTTTTTGTCAAATTTCATCTAAATCCGTCCAGCCGTTTCAGCGTGAAGGAGTAACAAACACACACACACACAAACTTTCGCCTTTTTAATATTAGTATGGCTGATAATATGTACTACAAAATCCTCTAACATTACACAAAATAAAAAAATGTTATCACCAAAACCCATCGCTATCGATAACAGAAGATGGTCCGTCCGTATAGTTCCAAGTAAATGCAGCGATGCGCTATAGCTGGCTTATAGAGCTTAGCGACCAACAGCCACTGTCTCGAATATATTGCTGAATACAGCCGTGTTTTCAATGAATGTTTCTGTAAGGTGCTTTTGTACAATTGGTATTTGGTTGGTTAGCTGTTATATTTTATGTCTACTTACCATGTCACTATTTTTGTTGATATAATAATTAATATTGCCAGCGCGGCTCTTATGCTTGTAGCATAAGAGCCGCGCTGTCCATATTAATTGACGTACAATCGTCCGATACACCCCCTCTCAGATTAGCAAAATTCGCCGCCCGAGGCATGCTTTAAATACTCCCGATGATGCTATCACCTTACTGCAAGAGAGCAGCAGGGAGACCAGCACTCTGCGTAGGTACAAACACAGACCGGCGCCATTCCGACCTCGCCGACGAGGCCCGTCGCGACGTCCCCATCATGACCCGAGTCCGCCGCCGCGTATGACTCAGTCCCCTAACCGACCCTTGCTCGAGCCAGCCCGCGCTGAGCCTGTAGATTTAAATATGTCCCTAAATCATATTAATCCGTTCCAGCTAGTAGCCCCTCCCTCTAGTTGTCCTCCCCCCAGCGACGCCCTAAGCCGAGGTCCGTACCCCAGTAGGGGGTGCCCTTAGCGTGTGGTCGCTTAGTTTGTAGTTTTTATTTAGTTTTAAGCCTGGCTGGAGGCATTTGTAAGTCCTCACCAGATGACCGGTTAAGCAGTGACGGCTGTTAGAAGCCAACTGCGAGAGGCCCTTCAAAAAAAAAAAAAAAAAAAACCGCGTTTCGTACGCGTTCCACTATGAAACGGCAATAAAGACACATCTATCTCGTGCATCGCGCGCCGCTTTTCATCCAAGCTGTAAGTGCGACTATGAAATCACCTTAAATAACATAATTTTATGTACTGTCAGAGAAAGAGATTCTTTAGCAAGTTGTCTATATGTTAGTTATAAGTTATAACTATCATTCATAATTGGTTGTATATTCAAACTTCGAAGCAAATCCGAATTGCTTCAAAGTTTGAATATATCTACGACCACTTTATGAATGATAGTTATAACTTATAACTAACATATAGTACTTATAACTAACGTATGATAGTGAAACTGCTAAAGAATCCCTTTCCCTGACCGTAGATGAAAAATCTATATAATTGCTAAAACAACGTTTTGGTAGACTACAAATTACAAAGATGCATCAATTAATTATATTTATTGTAAATTTCGAACAAAGCGCTAGAACAGTCTTATGTAAGCTTCGCGACCAACAATATAGCTAAGTCCTCAGATCATAGAAACAAGGAGATGTGCCAAGGCGCTATCGAGCTTGATGCCTGATCTTGAGCAAATTGCTCATATTAAAAACGTACGCGCTGGCGACGAACCGAACACGATCGATGGTATAAATGGTTTTAGTTTAGTGCTAGTATTGAGTGACGATTAACAGTGTTAGATTGAGGGTGTGCGGAATGTTCAATGCGTGGGAGATCTTTTTATTCACAATGAGCGCTTAATTATGCACGTAATTGTGTCGAAATATGTACTAAAAGTGGCATCAGTTGTTCCCGTACTAATTTGCTATGATGGCATATCTCCTTCTTTCTATGATCTGAGGCTACGTCTTATATATTGGTGTTTTCGATTACATTGAATTCTGTTTAAAGTGTTCCGACATTACGGCGCTTTGGGTACTCCCGTGCCAAAGTTAATAGTTGGTTAGTTAATTAACAGAATAATTTAGTGAACAGTTCGGTGGATTTAAATGAAGAAGATATTATGTTTTAGCAAAGACGTTTATTTTAGGTAAAATTTATAGAATAGATACAAAGTAATATTAACATTACAAAATGAAAATTATAACCGACTAGCTTATCGAACGCGCTAATCTCTGAAACTACCAGTCAGATTCGAAAAAAACTTTTTGTATATGATAGCCAGATTTATAAGGAATAGTACATGCTATTAAATTTCACGCTAAGATCCTTAGAAGCCGAGCAGCAGGGATGAAACTGCGGGGCAGAACTAGTATTAAATATTTGCCGAATACACCGTACACCAACCTATTACCAGCCAATCCCAGTTAGACTGGCTGGGTATTGGTTTTATCTCAATAGGTACAAAATATTGTAAATCCCAATACGATATTCAATGAGATACATTTCAAACATTTAATTACGAGCTACGTTGTGAATAGCGTAGTTTTGGGTTATTATTTTACAATCGAAGTAATGGAATTTAATTAAAACCTTTTATTACATTATTCACTTATTCAATTAAGTGCTGCTTATCAATAATGCTCAAATGAAATTATATAATTTTATATTCAATATACAACAATTGAGTATATTATATTCAATATAACAATTATAGCTAATACATAATTAAAATGGCTTTGGAAAATAAAGTTTTGTGCTTTACCTATGTGATATACTTGATACGACCATGGCGATTTTTTTTCGCAAACGTGGGTAGCCAAATTGCTGCATTAATTATGGTCTACATTACATCTTCTTAGATAGGTACTAATTAACACAATATAATAAATCTGTCTGTAATTAAAATATTTTTTTTAAAAATAAAAGTAACTGAAAGACAGAATCGTGTTGCTGCGGAGTTTGTTGCGCCGTTTCTTCTTCGCAGCTAAAACACTAGGAAGCGGTGAAGGGTGGGCGTTTTTGGGGGCTGTCTAATGTATATTGACGTTCAAAAAGTGCTAATTGGCTTTAGCCCACTTTGAATAAATGACATTTGAATTTGAATAATAAAATAACACCGTAAAAAAAATAATTACATTAATACTTGATATACCTAATACAATAATTAAGTATGAATTGAGATTAGAACATATTATTTTAATTGAAAGAATTGGTTACTAAGGATAAACTATAAAATCAAGTAGGTACCTACCAAACAGTAAAATGCAACAATTGAAAATCTTGGACAAAACAAAAGCAGTCTCATTTTCAAAAAGTTCCATTTAGGCCCAACCCTAAACTGACCTGGCTTAAAAATAAGTCGACTCAACGAATTCACAACGGTTTCTCTAAACATCTGTACAGCAGAATTTTATTGTTAACCGGTGCCCCACTTGACACCGAGAGAACAATGGCATAGTTCAAAGTTTGCCAAATAACCGGCGCGCGTGGAAATACTGCCGCAGGGCCGGTATTGCCAGATCTCGCTTTAGAAACCTTTAAATATGAAGCAAAAAGGATCTACATCAAAGAAAAAAGTGCGACGGCTTTAAATAGATATGTGTAGATAATACCTGTGTCAAGAATATTTGTATTTACCTAGGTTGCTCGACACGTACGTATAGTGTCAAATAAGATTAAAATAAGATTAAGATTAAAATATTGGGGTGCGAAGAAGTCGGACTATCACAGCAAATTTTTTTCACATTATTTCGATGAGGAATCATATTATAATTTTTAGCACTTACTCCCGTGGTGTATGACGTCATCGCGGGAGGTAAAGGGAGGTTCAAACATATATTTTTGTGTTGCCGTCAGATAGATCTTTGCAATCTATGCTTTTTGCTAACTTTTAAACTTTAGGGATGAAGCTTTCAAAAGTACAAGTTTTTCATTACACAATTTTTCTGGAGTGCCCGCTGGGATTACGAGCGAGACGTTCATCGAATTCACGTCAAAACTGTTAAATAGTAACATCCATACTCGTCTTCTTCAGCCTTTAATATATCAAAATAAAATTGGAGGAAAATCAGAACGGAAAAAAAATACAAGATAAAATCCAAATTCAAACCAAAAAGAACTCCTCACTAAATACAAATTCGAATTCAATCACTCGTGTCGCGTTCGTATTTTATTTTTTGTTCAGGCCGTGACTTATTGGCGTTGGCAACACAACCGGCAGTGTAGGGACGTGGAAGATTGTCGCAACTAGCTCTCGGGCTCACCAGTCAATATTTGTAAGTGAATTCGTTCACCAGGTCCTTCGTAAATAATAATTTATACCATTTGTTATTACCTACTTTTTTTAAAGAAAATTGCTATGAATATTTTAAGTTCACAATTATTTATGCAATGCAAACAAAATTAGGTAAGTACGCTAAATTAATGTTGCAAGATAGAATAATTAAGTGACGTCAACAAATAAAGCAAAATCAACATTTTATAAACTTTAATGAATTTTATAATACGATGTTCAAATCACTAGTTTTTATAACAATGTGACATTACTTTATCGCGTTTTTATCACATGAAAATGTCATATTTCCACAAGAAAACCTTCCTCGAACTTAAAAATCTTTGATAAAGATACGATCGCGTCTCCCGAACTGCGGTTATCCCTCAACATTATACAAAAGCTTGAGAGATTCTCATCCCATTCGCGACATTTAAATGAACCCCCGATGGCTCTATCAGCTTTTTACACGTCATCAGTTTTAGGAGAGGAGCACCCTTCATTTTCCCTTGAATGGAGATTTTTCCAAAGCGCACATTGGCCCCTCCCACCGTCTATATCTGTCGACGAAGCGGTTCGTTTCACTAAAAATTGCGCTCCATTTAAAATGAGTCGACGTTTATTTACAAACTGAGGTTTAAAATATTTTAAAGGGTGATAAATAGGTAATTAAAGGCAGTGGAGCCTTTCATTCTAAGTTTCAGGTTATTTATCCGGTTACGCAAATGAGTTGCAGAAAAATCTTTTACCTATTTATTGGTTTGGCTAGAAAAAGTAAAGTAGAGTGTTGAAGTCTCTAATAGTGTCACCAACGCTCATAAGAGGCATATTGAAAAATAATTTAAAATGCCAACCGATGCAGGTATGACACAGAGTAGTTGTTAGAGTTATGTCACGGTACCGCAAAGGTCGCGAGTTCCAGTCCCACTCGAGTCAAAGTAATGTTGCTGTAAAATAACTTCCAGTACTGTTCTATGTGTGTGCTTAATCTGCAATCTCAATTGTATCAATAAATTCCAATTAAAATGGGATTCGTCATACATACACAATCACATGATTAAAACTGCCATTGCTTTTATTTACTTCTTTTTCTATATTGTTTCATAAAAAAACTGTTGATCTCTCTATAAGCTCCGGTTTATTTCAAATTATAATCATCCGAGGCGAGTAGGTATACAAAATGTATAGTAGTTCAATTAAACTTAGATGAGGCAAATAAAACCGGCCAACAATTAACAAACTCCGCCATTTACTCATTAGACTCGGGAGAAATATTGAATTTTCAATTGAAGAGAACAACAAATTGGAGTAAACTTTTAGTAGAAATATATTAGAGACATTAGAGTCAGCAAGGTTTTGACTTTTGTATTACGTTTTTAAGTGATGGAGGTACTGCAAAGTTTTAATAACATTCCTGAGGGCCTATACTAATAACTTTTCTGCTAGCGTTTACGCCAAACGTGTATGGCAATGACATAACATAACATTACCTGCGGAAAAGTCACGTGACCTTAGTAATGTAATTTCTATACATTTTCCCCCTTATAAAAACTTGTCACTTTTAACCACTGATTAAATATTTAACTATCCTTGTCATTTCTATGACAATGAATAGAGATATCAATTAACTTAAGAGCTATGATAAACAACGACTGATCATCATTTATAGGTAAAGAGGTTTTTATACTTAACGTTTGACACGTAATGTCAACTAGCTTTTTTATTTGTTTAAAATTTAATATAAGCTCTAATTTAATAGAATAAACCCAAAAAAAAGAAATTATTTCAGCAATTTTTCCGTACATTCCACCTAACCCTATTATTCCGCACCGTTTATTTACACCCAATACCCGTAATTGCACAAGAAACACCAATTGTTCTCGTTCTAATTGAACAAAGGCAAGATACGGGCACAGTGGATCATTTTTCTTCCTCAATCCCACTTTTTACTGTTTTTACTTCCTCGTGTGCAGGAAGGGTTATTTTTATCGAGCACTCGTATTTATATGGACCTGTAACAAATGGCCCGGGTTTATTCGCACTGCAAATATATTGAGTGTTGATACATTTACTAATGGCCCAGCTAAATAAACTATGCGGTTCTATTCCTATAAATGTTAACCTATCGGTCCTAGAACAGAGTAGAGCTGTGACTGTGGAGTAGTTATTTTGATTGAATTATTTAAATATTTTTTTATATTTAAAATAAATTAAACGTTCTTAATTATTTATTCAGGTAATTACTCAATGAATATAAATGTATTTTAAAATAGCGTTTGAAAAAATGCAGTTTATATTGTGATAAAAGTTTAGTTTTATTTTAAATTGTCATTAAATTCAAAATCCATTGAAAATAACGACACGTCTGTTGTACATCTCTTTTTAAGAATGGACTTTTTCACAATATTGATGTAAATGTGGGCTATAAGCGAGCTTTATACAAAAATCATACTAAATCCAGAAAATAAACAAGTTAAAACTTTTTGTGTCCCTATTAGTTTTACAAGTAATATTGCTTTTTATATCTTCACCAAACTTTTTTATCAACTTATTTGCATAATCAAAACATCAATATCACTGCACCGTAGTAGGATATTATTGGGCATTCTACCCCACCTGTCGCTACCTTCGGCTCACTTCGTTCGCCTTCGTCGCTTTCGGTGTGGTAGAATGCCCAATAATATCCGACGGAGTGGGCGCCGTTCAACAATTCCGTTTTATTACATATCGTTCCTACGTCTCACTTCGTCTGAATTTGCGTTTGCGTTATTACTTACCGATGGCTTACCTCGATCATGTACTGCAGATTCTCGAATTGAACACAAAATCACTACTTTAGTTAACAAGTTTCACACTTAACCACCACTTCACAGTCAGTTTGACACATATTTCGTTTACTAATGGAACTTTACGAATATAGTAAACTAAAATTTTGGGACAGATTGTCTCATGTCTCTTCACAGAGTAAAAAATAGCATGCACCTACAAGTACACACACATTCTTTTTCTATGACCCAGATTGGGCACCAAGGACATCCAAATTTTAATTTAATTAACTCATACAGTTGACACTAGCTTACATGTTAACAAATAAACTAAAATTTGGGACAGATTGTCTCATGTCTCTTCACAGAGTAAAAAATAGCATGCACCTACAGGTACACACACATTCTTTTTCTATGACCCAGATTGGGCACCAAGGACATCCAAATTTTAATTTAATTAACTCATACAGTTTTACATGTTAACAAATAAGTGTGCTCGCTGTTGGAACCATTAGCCTAAAATTCAGGACAGATTGTCTCATGTCTCTTCACAGAGCAAGAAATATTATGCATCTTCAGACACACGTACATTCTATTTCTATGACCCCAGATTGGGCACCAAGGACATCTGAATTTTAATTTAATTAATTCATACAGCTAACACTACCTCACACGTTAACAAACAACTACTGGTAGCTCTGAAATGTTCTGTTGTTACTCTGCGACTCTGCGTTGCGCTTGATTAAGATCATCGCACACTTATACAATTGCCATCGAAACGGTTCGTGTGCCGTCCCGTGATCATCTATTGTACCATACTCCTTTTAAACCGCCGGATGACGGCGTCGGATCGGCGACCGTGTTAAGCTTCACAGTATAAGTGTACGTGATTCTTTACAATCGCAAAGACTGCAAAATTGCATTATGTAAATTTGTAGTGTTCGAACTTTGTTGTACCAGGTATATGTTTGAGTCATTCCCATGTATTCATCAATTTAGCTGTAAGATGATCGCTGTGCATGTTGCAGTCTCTGATTAAAATTGGTATTTTATAGAACTTCATAATCAATGCAATTCATTTAAATAGAGGATGTTCCTTTGATAACTTTGCTAATTATTTTATATTGTTTATTTGTTATATTTATTTATAAATAACCAACCTATACTTACAGTTTACACCAGACATACAAGTTTTTGGTTAATACATACTGAACAAGCATAAAAACATATAAGAAAACATAAAATGTTTCAAAATACATTGATAGTTCTTTAACAATCTAGGATTTGTTTGAAAGATGAATCTTAATACTAGTACCTACCTACTGAACTTATGCATGAATTGATAATAAAAAGTTCGTTTTAGTCGTTAGATGATATTACTTATTTACGATAATGTCAAGTTTTACTGTAGCATATAAGTGGTTAACTTTTTGCCGCAAGTTTGTTTACATGGATTATTCTACATAAAAAATGTTTTCAGGATGATTTTCTTTCAGCTCTCTTCCGTCAAAAAAGTGATTTTTATTTTTTAGTTCACATGTGTGATATCAGGCGAAGTTTTACATCACATTTTATACAACAAACATACATACTTTATTATATATTAATGTATTAATCATAAGCGTCATGTGTCGTCTTTGTCGGCGAGCGCTGGTTGAAAGCTGGTTTTATATTTCATTTCTCACGATAAAATTGCAATTAGACGGAAGTGATTTTCAATCACTACGGTTTAATTAGACGTAAGTAACATAAATTAGTCATACAACTGTCAATATATGTAGTTAAGGTTTAATTTTGTAATGGGATAAATATTGCTGAAATGGTATTTTTTATGTATAAAATCAATCAATTTTGATCATAATATTACATTCGCTCCAGTATCTTCCAGTGATAACCACCGGTTACCTTCAACTATATAAAATGTAAGTAAGTACTACTAATTTTACTGAATTTACTAATGTACTATACGCTACCCAGCTACGGACCTGGTTTCTGCCTGCCGGCTGGTGTATTGGTTAGCCTTAATTTCATCGCATAGATGTTAGAATTTTGAGCGTAAACCATATAATTTTATGTAATAACATTATAGAGAATTTCATGAACTAAAGACATGTCCATAAATTATTCCACTGAGCCATGTATTTTTCTCACAATTTAAAGAAAACTTCAAAATTAATGTTATTTTGTGGTTATCCGATTCAACTAACATCAAACGTATCGCTATTATGAACCTTATTTGTTGCCGCGATGCGTTATTGTCAATTACCGAAACTTAAGTCATAGTTATTAGTTACAAAATTAATCTTTATGTGTTCCATTTCAGGTCTGACTCCGATTCAGAATACCGGTCACAGTCCGCAACTGTAGCCGAGCCGAAGCCGCAACCAAAGAAGAAGGTGTCGAAGCGCAAAGCTTCCGAGAGCACCACACCG
Source organism: Thalpophila matura (assembly GCA_948465475.1). NCBI lineage: Eukaryota > Metazoa > Arthropoda > Insecta > Lepidoptera > Noctuidae > Thalpophila > Thalpophila matura. The sequence continues at coordinate 4,856,932 of OX419187.1, read as the reverse complement.
TCCGTACCGAAGTCAAGGTAATTTTGTGTTACTGCTTTTACCTTTAGGTGCTTGTTGTGTATGTTATGTCAATTAAAATGTTATACACCGATAAACGTTCGTTAGTGGATTTAGAACTGCAACGAAGAGAGCTCTGAAATCAATTTCCAATTATATTCCTTGTTGGAATGATTACAGTTAGTTCATGAGGTATTTAAATTATTATAACAGAACATCATGCTTTCTATCCCCGTAGGGTTCAACAGAGGAGTAATACACCATCAATTTGTCAATATTAAAAAATAAATGTAATAAATAATGTGTTAAATTGTTTACAGTAAAAGGCGCAGCTTGAGCTCGGACCTCTTTGGTTTGGAGGACTACGTCCCCACCAAAACCTCAGTTGCGGACTTCGGTTCGTCACTCAGCAGCCGTGTTGCCAACGGTAAAGTGCGGCGAACGGCAGACGTATCCGGGGACTTCTACGTGGAGGTTAAAGTCTACAACAAGGCTGAAGTTGCCTCCACCCCAAAAGAGGAGCGGTGGAAGAAAGCCTCGGTGGTACTAAAAGTGCAGCTTAACCGGAACACGCCGCAGTGGGACGGGTTACAAGTTTTTATGAGACGGGCTCATGAGTTTTTTGATAACTCTGAGCCTGTCTTTTATAGTGATAGTATTAGTTTAAAATAAATATTTAAGTTGTTGGGGCACCAGATGTTTTTGTATTTCTGCGATCGTAAATCATAATCGTAAAAATAATACATTGCAACATCTAATAGTAAGTTTAAAACTATTATATTTTAAAATGCCGTTCTGTACTGTTTGTAACACATCTGTTGAGCGCAGTCACTGGACAGGTCACCTACGTAGTACTAATCATAAAAACAAAACTATTTCGCATTTTTGCGAAGGTGTTGAAATAATACATTCTGCATTTCGTAATCGTATAGCTTCTTATAGAATTGTCGATCCGTCTGAGAATAGTTCTCTACAACCATTTCTTATTAATATTTGGGACAAAATTAAAACGTTAATTAATATTTCTCTTAAAGAACATACTTGTCTAAAAGTTAATTTCGAATTTTTTGCTTTATTTTTAATGTTTAAAAATGATTCTCAGGAGATGAAATCATTTGCCACAAAAAACTTTACTCTGCATCAGAATTATGAAATTGATTCATTATTAACTCAAGTAAAAAACATTTTATCAAAAAAGATAGAAGAATTTCAGGACCGAGACAGTGGATGGACGTTCTTGAGCAGTTCTCATTTGGAAGTCAATGTTAACAAATATCAACCGTTGCATGGTTCAGGCTTTATCGAATTGCCTTCTGCAATAAAATCGAAAAGAGCATGTGTTAATATCCACAATAATGACGAGTATTGTTTTTTGTGGTCTGTTGTTGCTGCTTTATATCCAGCTAAAAGTCATCCTGAAAGAGTATCTTCTTACCCTGATTTTCGTAACGTGTTAAATGTAAAGGATATGTCATTTCCAGTGAATTTCTCAGATATTGCGCGGTTCGAAGTGAATAACCCCGAAATTTGCATTTACATTTATGGTTTAAAAAATAATACCGTCGTAGGACCGCTTTACAAACCAAAAGCCTTGAACGGAAAGGTGATTCATTTACTTTATTTAGAAAGAGATAATTTGTCACATTACTGTCTCATTAAAGACTTGCCGCGACTTGTTAAAAATCAAATAACAAAACACCACAGTAAACTATACTTTTGTGATGCTTGTTTAATGTTTTTTAATTCATGCGATGATCTTAGTTCACATAGTTGTGGAGGTGTTGTCACTGAACTACCTCCAAAGGGTTCTTTCATACAGTTTAAAAATTATAATAGAAAGCAAATTGTTCCATTTGTTATATACGCAGATTTTGAAACAATGCTAGAACGGTATGAATCTTGTGACCCTGACCCCACTAAGGCGAGTACTGTAACGCGACAGCGACATGTGCCTATAGCTTTCGCTTATCATATTACGTGTACGCTAGACGAAAGCCACAATCGTTACGTTTCTTATCGCGGTTCGGATTGTGTATCAAATTTTGTGAAGTCTATCTATAAAGATGCACAAAAAATTTACGATATTGTAAAAAATAATGCTCCTATGATTTATTCAAATGAAAATGCTCGCGACTTTGAAAACGCGTTAACATGTTATATTTGTGAACACTTCTTGTTCGGCGATAGGGTTCGCGATCATTGTCACTTGACTGGTAAATATCGCGGCGCAGCTCATAGTTATTGTAACATACAATACAAACTACCATCATTTTTGCCAGTATTTTTTCATAATTTGTCTGGATACGATTGCCATCTTTTCATAAAAGAATTAGGTGAAGCTCCTGGATCTATAAAAGTGATACCTAAAACAAAAGAAAACTATATTTCTTTCACTAAGTTTATTCCGATTGCTACCGGGGAAAGCATTCAAGTTCGGTTTGTAGATTCTTTCAAGTTTTTAGGAACTAGCTTAGAAAAGTTGGTTAGTACAATGAAAAAACAAGACTTTAAACAATTAAAATCTTATTTCCCTAATAAAAAACAATTTAACCTACTCACTCGTAAAGGAGTGTATCCATATGACTATATGTCTCAATGGGAACGTTATGAAGAAACGTGTTTACCCTCAAAAAAATATTTTTTTAACTATTTAACAAATGACGCAATTACCGACGAAGACTATGAACACGCTCGGTCTGTTTGGTCAGTATTTAATATTCAAAACATGGGTATGTACACAGATTTGTATCTCAAAACAGATGTTTTGTTGTTAACAGATGTATTTGAAAATTTTCGAAAAACTTGTAAACTACATTACAATCTCGATCCCGCGTTTTATCTTACAGCACCAAGTCTATCTTTTGATGCAATGCTTTTAAAAACAGGAGTTCAATTAGAATTGATTAGTGATGTTGAAATTTTTAGAATGATACAAAAAGGTATTCGAGGAGGTGTTTGTATGTGTTCCAAAAGACATGTCAAAGCCAATCATAAATATTTAGATACTTATGATCCAGCCCGTCCTAATTCATTTATCATTTATTTAGATTGTAACAATTTATACGGTTATAGCATGTGTCAATCCTTACCCTATTCGGATTTTAGATTTATGAATAGACAAGAAATAGATTTTTTACAATTGAACTTAGCAGAAATTAGTGATACTGCAGAAAACGGTTACATCCTTGAAGTTGATTTAATATATCCGGAGAATTTGCACATGGAACACAATGACTTTCCCTTTTGTCCAGAAAAATGCTTACCACCGGGTGGTAAGAATAAAAAGCTAATACCAAATTTGTATGATAAATATTACTATGTTATTCATTACGTACATTTAAAAAAATGTTTACAGCACGGTTTAGTATTGAGAAGAATCCATCGCGCTATTATATTTAAACAAAGTAGTTTTTTAAAGCAATATATTGATATTAACACCCAGTTACGTCAAAAAGCAGAGTCAACGTTTGAACAAGACTTTTTCAAATTATTGAATAATAGTATTTTTGGAAAGACCCTAGAAAATAATGAACACCGAATAGACGTTAAGTTAGTAAACAAGTGGTGTGACTCGAACAATAAAACAAAAAAGACTACTTGTGCTGAAAAATTGATAGCCAGCCCATATTTTCATAGCGTCTCTGTATTTTCTGATGATCTAGTAGCAATCCAAATGAAACCTGTGCGTATTATACTTGATAAACCAATTTACATAGGGTTTGCAGTATTAGAATTATCTAAGGCTCACATGTACAACTTTCACTACTCCATCATTAAACCTTTTTATGGTAACCGAATAGAATTATGCTATACTGACACAGATAGTCTAGTATATGATGTACAGAGTAATGATGTTTATAAAGACTTTAAGCTCCATTTTCTAAAATATTTTGATACCAGCAATTATGACTGTAACAATGACTATAACTTACCAATTATTAATAAGAAGGTTCCAGGACTGTTTAAGGATGAAATGGGTGGTGACATTATCAAAGAATTCGTAGGACTGCGCTCAAAGCTTTATTGTATTAAAACGTTAAACAAAACAATTAAAAAGGCAAAAGGTACAAAAAAATGTATTACCAAAAATTTTAATATGTTAGATTATAAAAATGTTTTATATGATTGCAATGTTATTCGTAAAAAAAATGTATTGTTTAAATCAATAAAACACGAAATATTTACTCAGGACTTAAATAAAGTAGCACTTTCAAGCAATGATGATAAACGATTGCTATCGTTTGATAAAGTTTCTACTTTAGCCTGGGGTAACGCAAGTATATTTAAGTAATACATATTTTTAACATGTTTTTTATTGATTGTGAATGGTAAAACTTATGACGTCCTAAATGGAAAGTTAGATAATTTTTCAACCTACCTACTGTCTTACTTACTATTATAAAAAGTCTGTAAGGGTGGGTGGATGGATGTTTGTTACTCTTTTAAAATGTGAAATAAGTAGTATTGCTGTGTAATTTAATTCAAATAGTATCGATAGAAGTTTCTTTTGAACCTGGTTTTATTATGTATACAATTCTAAATTGTGTGTATTCTTGGTGTCCCTTTTACTAGTTAGAGCTAAACAGTGTAGGTATATGTCTATTATGTGCCTACAAAGTATAAAGTTAAATAAATTAAATTGTGTATATTCATTACATACATCTGTTTCATTTCTGTTCCTGATGACAAAGCACACAGCGCTCGCCGCGTGTCGATACAGGTTCCAACTTGATAAAATATGTACCTAATGTCCAGTTTTGATGACAAAGCACTCATGAGTCGAGGTTCACACGCGCGGTGTAGAATTTAACACCGATCAGGTGCTCATCAGATTGAACTTGTTGAAACATGAAATTGATTCACATCGCAAGGTTTTATGGAGTTTGCATTTCATTTCGTATTATGATTAGTAAGTACACTTCGTACATACATCACGAGGCAGTCAGCCGGAACGGTCACATCACAACATAACATCACATTACGCTTAATATTCCTCGACGGGTTCGGCAGAGGTGTATATTACACCTTCATCCTTACGTCGAATAAAAACGAAACAAATTGTAAGTATAAGTACCTACCTACTTATTAAACTATTTCCCTATGCTGTTAGACATAAATCACTCAAATGTGCGACATTTCTTAAAAAAATGTAAGGATTGCTTTAGTTTTTAAATATATTAAATCCTATATGTACAAATTGTTATTGCCAATGTCTAATGTTATCTAAAATTAAGAGTATTGTTAATTAATATTATCCGAGGTACGGTATATTATTGTTGTTGACTTTCTGCACGTGTTGGTATATTACTGTAAGTGTGGAAAGTAATTAAAATAATAAATAAATAAATAAATAATCATTAATAAATTATAACTTTGTTTGTTTCAGACCATCAATAATGTGCGACTCTCCCGATTTTATCTTCTCCCAATACGGTCAAGGTTTTCCCACTCCAAGTTTAAGCTGGCATGTACCTGACCAACCAGAGGCTACTTGTAAAAAACCAAGAGCGAAACGGACAGGTCAAAAGCGGAGGCAGCTCAATTGTCAATCATATGTTATTAATAATGAGAAGAAAAAAGGACTGAGATTGATCCAGATACAAGTGTTAAACATTAGTGATCAACAAGAATCTGACAGTGATGATCCGGTAGTTATGAGTGCGCAGTACTTAGTGAGTGAACCAGTGGACTATGTAATGGAAGAGACTCAAATATTAATAAATAAAATTTCTAAAAAACTTTGTGAGAACAATTGTTAACTGTAAGTCATGTAGTGCGTAAAAGTTTCTTGTAATAATTTAAATAAATATATATATTTAAGTAAAATTTAATTTATAAGATATGTACACATTACAATAATATATAATTAAATGTAAAAATACTTAAACGTAATGAATAGATGTAGTAGGTGTATAAAAAATATTTGCTTTCTCTTTTGTAAGTATAAATAACGTAGGTAGGTATAACTTGTTAATGTATTTTAAATGTAATATAAGTTTTATCGTATTGATTATAAATATTAACTTAAAAATAAATATATAAATTGTAATATATAAAAAATTGCATAGCGATATTGTGTATATGTAAGTTGTACATAGGTTCCATTTTAATTAAAATAATCGCAATAAGATAATATGGTAAAATAAATAGATTATTTTTATGTACCTAGTAGCAATAATTAGTTAGTAAATGTAAATGATGAATGATAAAATAATAAATACTATAATTTAATATTAAAGTTTGATTTATTGTATATGACTTAATCAATTAAAATTTTAAATTAGCTGTACAATAATACTAGATTTTCAGTACATATTCATTTACAATTATGTATTGTAGGCTTACCTCAAATTTAACATAACTACAGCTTATTTAAAATTTTATAGGTTCAAATAAAAAACCATAAGTAGTTATTTCGATATTTTTATTAATGTAGGTCATCAACACTATACAAATAAATTGAATACAGACATATTATTATCAAAATACCATTTTTTTATACACACAGCATTATTCAGTGCACAATTCAGTTTATGGTTCACACAATTAAAATCAGTTTTATTTTTACAGAACTTTTTTTTTAATGTTGCAAAATTAGGACATCCTTTTTCACCTATATCAATCACTTCACAGTTTGCACATAATTCTTTAATCCACTTAATTTTTTCCAAACCCTTTGTAATAATTTTTTTATTTTCTAAATACGGTATGATGACATGTTGAAACTCTCTGTAGTCTATAAAGCCCTCACTCCAGAAAATTCCACGATTTCGTTCCAACCATCGCACCTGCTTCTTTTCTTCTTGAGCCAAATAATGAAACGAATGCGGTGGTTTAACTACGAACGTCTGTGTGTGCTCATTACTTACGATGGCCACTTCTTTGACGATAAAATTATTGTCTAAATATTTAAATCCTTGGATTTCGACGATGATAATATCTGAGTTCATGATATCTTCTTTACTGTGTTGCTTAATGGTTTGTATTCAACAATGCAATCGTTGAGAATGAGGCAGTATGCTGAAGTTTGATCTGGTATTTCTGAATCACTCTCAATTTCTACTCTTACATCCACAACGGGTCCAGTCTTCAGATTATCGGTCTGTCTAGAGCAATCAACAACAAACAACGGCGCTAACTCTTTAAATTGTTTCTCGCTTAGTAAAGACTCCGAACAACGTCCATAATACGACTGCTGAAATCTAACGTATTGCTCATATAATAAAGCAATTCTGTTATTAGCGAAGTTCACATTGATGCTTTCATACGGGAAATATGTTGAATTAAGGTACACTCGAACATCACGAACATAGCAGTGATCAAACTGAGACATGTCAGAACTTGCATTATTTTTTCTACTTGTTTGTAGTCCAATTATAACATATCTTGGTTTTTCTATTTGAGATGAAGTTTTGATAGACCAAGTATGTTTTGTAGTTTTAGGTAAAGAGGGATATTCATACAGATCCCAGTTTCTAAATATCATCTGAAGCGGTCGATCTTTTTCCAACAGTTTTAATAAACTTATTTTTTCTTTGTCTGATACTTTAACATGTGGTACACGCCATATGATTTTATTGATTTGAACGTCTTCCACTATTTCACCGGTGTTCAATTTTACAGCGTTCAAATTAGTGTTACTTCGTAACAATATTAGTTCATGTCTACTATTTATCACAACTTTTTTAAAATCTTCTGCGAAACCGAGAATATTCCGAAGTGGTATAGACGCAGAAAAACTTCCTCCATTAATATTTTTTATACCATCGATACTCCATCCCCAAGCTCTAGCTATTTTTGATTCATTCTCATTCATTGATATTAATGATTTCATGGTTGTAGTTATACCTGCATTTTTTATTTTATCAATCTCCACTCCATTTAGCTCATACCTAATATCTTGGAACAAGTACAGTAGAGCATTGTTTGTGAAATTGACACTAGTAGCTTTGTCTTTCGTATCTTTTTTGCTGACGATAACAGTGCCTTCCAAGTATAGGGTGCTAGCTGAAGGTAGTATGTACAAATCCTGTTGGTTGATAGGTATGCGGATTTCATCGTTCCTGTTGAAACTTGTTACGTACGGCTTGTAGGAATGAAATTCGATTCCTTCTATAGTGTTATCGAAAGTCGGAGTGGATAAAACGTCTAAGATATTCATTTTAGTAATCCGATCGCTCTGAGGAATGCTTTATTGTCTTTAGTTAATTTTATTTTCTTCTTAGAGCCCGGTCTTATTGGGTTGGTAGCTCGAGTAGAACTGATATTTTTTATTTGTTGAAACTCATTTTTATTGTAGTCAATCATCTTTTTCTCTTAAGATGCAAATATATCTGCACTTCTTCACCGCGCAAATTAATTAAGCGATTATTTATATCTAATAGCCTTATATGTATGCAGCTTATGTTGTTTTGATTAATTGGAAAGTATATTGCGTTCTTCGGGATTTCTATGATCCTGTATCCAGGTGGCACGTTGAGTGCAAATTCGTGAATGATGTGACTTGGTTCACCGTTTATGTAGGAACCGCTCACAATATCACATTCAATCCTGACCACGGTCGTCGGTAAAATGTTGACTGGAAACTGCGACACATGCCATTTATTTGCTTTCAAAATTTGTTTATTAAATCCTAACAGTCTTCTGAAGGAGTCTTCCTTGTCAAAATAAACATCTTTTGTACAGAACATTGTAGTTTTTAAAGTATTATTATTGCACTGTAGTTTGATTGTTGCATCTTTTATTTTAGATTTTAAATAATCACTGATATCTTGCAATTCATAAGTGCCTTCCGGTATTTCAATAACTTCGTTAAAGCCATAATAAAACTTATTATTACTTTTGTCAATGTTTGGAATAGAATTAAACGTTGAAAAGTGCATTAAAGCACACTCATACTCTCCATCTAGTTGCAAAGTATTAGGATAGTACGTAGATAACACTGACGAGTTTCCAGTTATCGACAAAGTGAGTGACATCTTGCAAATGATTGAAATGAAAGAAAAGCATATATTTATAATACATTTTTATTCCAAAAAGTCCACAAATATTCTAAACATAAGTGACCACAATTAACTGAATTGAATTTTTGATATCTTGTGTAGTTATAAAACACATTACAATTTTTGAAATATCGCATCAATTCCATTGGAGGTTTTAAATCTCCATAACTATCAAAATATTCACAATAGTTGTATACTTTAACATAAGCTACCCAATGCGTTCCTTCGTTCTTAGAATCATCTAAGTTAACGATTGCACATTCAATCCGATTTGGCTTTCTTGGTAACCGGTCCTTCATGTAGACTCCTCGGAAATATGGGATGTCTCTTGAATACTTTTGGATGTCTACATTAGTTAGAGCGCGATTAGGTAGCATACTTTTTAGTTTTTTGAAGATGTTATAAATAATCCTTTGCCATTTTTATACGGCTTAATGTATAAACCCTTACCCAACACTAAAGCCTCCATAGCTTTGTTGTGTCGTTCTGTTTCTTGCAAATTTTGCTTGCTTGCTTTGTAATCATTAACCGTTTTTGCAATACCAGCTGCACCACCAGCTAAAGTTCCTAAAGCCGATAAACCAGCAAAAATTGGGATTAAAGGCAGAATTCCTCCAGTCTTTGGTATGGGTATTACTCGTGGTATCCGAATTTGATGACGTATGTTTGGAAATAACTTTTTTGCGGCCAAGTAAGCTGCTTTTATCAAAGTCTTACTATCTTTGGGTTTGAGTTTCTTAATTTTTGATTTTATTTTTGAAACAAAACTTTTAAATGTTTTTACGCCAGATCCAGACTTCAGTTTGGCTTTCATGACTTTGTTTACTAGCCATGAGCTTAGTTTTTCACCTTTTCCTGCATCTTTTGATCTTAGTCTTTGTTTGGTCATGTTAAGTAGTTGTAAATCAGCTTTGTGACGATTTGATAAGTCTGTATGGTTTGCATACGCAATGTCGTGTTGCATACAAGCTTCGTCTAGCTTATTTACTCCTCGGTCACCTCGAGCCAAACGTTTGCGAAGTTTTGTTCCTGGTCCGCAATAATTGTAGCCGGGCAAATGAACTTCGAATGGTAGATTATTAATTAAGCTATTAACTAGTCCACCTCCTTGCATTACTCAAATTATAATGATAGGAAATTTAAAAAAAATGAATATATAATAAAATCTTAACCCATTAATGCAGCTTTTTCAATCCAACTATTTTCTGTACTGTTTAGACCTAACCATTTGACATACAACTTATTTCCTTGTTTTTTCAAAACCTTTTCTATCAAATAAACATCGGGATGGTTAGATTTTTGGAGTTCATGTTCATAAAAAGCCCCTAATATATTTTGCTTTCGTTGATCTTCAATTTGATATGTTACTGGTAAAGTTCTATTAATCTTTTTTATATTAAATAATTCAGTTGACCAATTAGGAGTGTAACCTTTCTCAAAATTATGTTTGTATTTACTTATACGAACAAAATCACCAACTTTGAATTTAGGCTTCCACTGAGCAAAATCACACTTGTTTATTTTATTTATATTTTCCTTTATCATTGGTTCATTAGATTTATTCACATCAACCGGTTTACATTCAATGGTGCGATGTTTTGTGTTGTTATATGTCTTCAATATATCTTTTAATGGTATACCTAACCACTTATAATTTCCATTGAGACTAAATTGTTTATATAATTTATTTTTTACAGTCCTAATCAGTCTCTCTACAATTGATGCTTTTTTAGTAGAGAACGATGAGTAATGGTTAATGCTGTGTTTCTTCATGAGCGTTTGAAAAGCGTTGTTATAAAATTCTGTTCCCATATCAGTTTGTAAATTAACAGGTTTACGATGGCTGTTAATTAGTATTCGTTTAAATGCATGAGTAACATCAAGTTTATTTTTTGATTTTAAAGGCTCTGTCCAAGCATATTTTGAGAAGCAGTCAATCACCACTAAAATGTAACTGTGACCTTTATTATATTTTTTCAGGTTTTGCATGTCCATCAGATCAGCTTGCCATAAGTCATCCACCCCCTTTAGAATGACACGCCGCCTAGGGAAATTTCTTCGTGCTGCTTTGTGTATTTCATTAACAATTTGCTGTTTTGCCATTACGGGGTTTTTTGAAGTAATTTATCTACCTCGGCTTTAGTATAAAACTTATCTTGCAAATGAGTTGAAACCTCTGGTATCTTGCTTTTAAAGTAGCATGAACTGTACCCTTTGCGTCTTTTATGATTTGAGAACGCAATGAACCAATCATATTATCAAATTCTTTTATCATACTGTCATTCAATCGATCTACATAATTCTTGTCCACAGTCCGATTATTTAATTCTTTTAACATGTTAGCATTCAATCGATCTACATAATCCTTGTTCACAGCATCGTCTGCTTCTACTGGAGATCTAATTCCTCTCAGTCTTGATGTTTTTAAATCAAAATCTCCGTTTTCTGATTTTAATAATGCATTCTCATTAAACTCAAATAACTCTGATAAACGCATTCTTTTGTGAATGTAGTGTCCGAATTTGTCTACGTTCATGTTTAAGGTGTATTGTATCGAGAGGCTGATAGTAAAATAAACACATTTTAAAATATTTATTTATTTATAATATTACTTTCACGCAATTCTTCAATGATAGATATAATTTCATTATCTAATCCTGTGTTGCCAGCATCTCTAGACGCAATTAATAATTTCAACCTTTCCACTAATTCATTAGGATTATCCCAGTACACTAAATCTACGTTTTTTCTCCACTTTTTTGTTAACGGTAGACCCTTTCCTTGAACTGCATTCTTCACTTTAAAAAGAGGTTTAATAACTTGCAAATATTTTTGCCCTTTATTACTTTTTATTGGCTTACTTGGATCATAGTCTCGACGATGTGCATTTGTATCAAGTAGCATCGACTTATAATTTTCCATATCACTAACTGTAACCAAGCTTAAGTCTACAACTTTCTTAAGTAACAACTGTTTTAAACCAGGTGTATTTTGGTATTTATGTCCAGCCACGATGATGTATTGATCGTTGATCGTTATGCAAGCAGAACCTAACATCAGTTTCCCATGGTTTGCTCTAACCCCAAATGGAATATCTACCAACGCTTCTGAAGATACTGACCAGGATGACGTATCACAATCTTGATTCTTTTCAACTACTGATTCATAAGAAGAGTCACTGTTAATATCTGATTCATATTTGTCTTCATCACCATTATTATCATCACTTCCTGCGCTACCAGTTTCTTCTTTCTGCAAAGCTCCGTTAATAAACGGAACATCAGCAAAATCATCACTAGCACGCAGGAGAGGAGTTTGCTTACTAGCATTAGCAATTAGGTTGAGAGGTTCTGTTACAGGTTTGAAAACAGATTCCAATGCTTGTTTATTGTTAATCTCAGCATCTCTCATTTTTCGTACTTTTATCTTTACAGCTTCTGCCGCATCGACAATTTGTCGTTTCAATGATTTTTCCATATTGGTAAAATAGGTTGTAATTGATTTAGCGTCGTAAGGTGAATAATAATGTCAGGCAGAAAATAGCCTTATATATGTATTCGTGTTCTTACTCAAAGACTACAAACGTGTCAAATTTACTTCTATAACATCCTTTGTTTTTGGAACAATCTTTATTAATCACAACATAATTGAAAGGTACACTCCATATTTTTGAGCACATTTCACGAAATTCAATCCATGTCATATCAGTATTGACGTGCTCATCATAAACGTGTCTCATATTTCTTTCATCCTGTTTAAAAAGTACGATTAGGTTCGCGTTGTCTCTTACTAACTGCTTAGGGATTTTACTATACGTCTGATTTAGATAAAAACAATCGATGAACTTGTGTCTCCCCATAGCAAAATAATCACGAATACTACTTTGATTTTCACATGCAACATCATCAAATACAATTACAGAATTCGGTTTTGCGGTTTGAACACTCAGTACTTGCTCATTTTCATGATATTTCTGAAATGAAATGCCTGGTACTCGTTGCAAGACTTTTTCTAAAAAAACGTACTTAGGTTGTTGTAAGGTTTTCGAATAAATATAAACATTTTGAAATCTTAAACCATTCTCGTGTATAAGAAGACCAACTAATAAATTGGTTTTTCCACAATTTGACGGCCCGCAAATGATGCATCGTACCGATTTAGGTAATAATTCTCCATGGCGAAAACCAGTCTCCTGAGAATGAACACAAAGTTTGTTTACATGTAACGATTGTGGTTGTTTTACAAATTTCATGATGACTGCATGAAACGGTTATGTTAATAATGAGTCGATTAATGTATTACGTTGACATTTATAACATTATAACTCATTGTCGCTAACTCGAACAAATGTACGAGCAACACCATGGCTGTCCTTCAATATGAGATAGTGAGTGTTCTCTAGAAAATTAGATTTCACCGAATCTGTTTGGGCTGTACAGCTGTCCTGGTGTTTTGATGAACCGTTATCTGTATGTTTCTGACCAGTTTGCAAATCTCGAATAAATATAATCTCGCCACTAGAATTCTTGATAATAATACGTTTACAAATGTCTTTTAAATCACATTCCACTGAGTCATGCATTGTTCGCAGTTAATTTAGTTATACCTAAGTATGTATTTAGTTTCGTGATACAAAATTCAACCTTTTCACGGCAATGGTAAAAATCGAATGTAGCGTTGAATTAGTGTGAACAACTATTTATAAGTTATTCACCTTCCCTGTCAAAAGAGTTTCACCTTTAGTTACATAACTGGAAACGGTAGGTTTGCAGGGATCGACCCAATCGTAACCATACGAGATATTAAAACTGGAATAGGGCCCAAACCACAAATCTCGTAAAAATCGTACTGCTTTATGAAATCCATTCATGTTATTGGGCATTCTAGACCACTTCCGTTACATTCGCAACCAATGAGATTCATAAAAGTGGAGTAGCGCCCAAGCCACACACTGTAAAATATAATTGAACATCCTACCAGTCTCGAGGCGAACGGCGCCTACTCCGTAGGATATTATTGGGCTTTCTACCACACCGAAAGCGACGAAGGCGAACGAAGTGAGCCGAAGGTAGCGACAGGTGGGGTAGAATGCCCAATAATATCCTACTCACCGTGGCAGTTAAACGACTTTCAAACTATATCAGCGCCATTTTGTCGTTGCGTGTCGACATAAACTTGTCTTGATGTCATAGTTGTTGGAAAATTTACAACGTTGCATGCAATGCAGACATCTTCGTTGGTCGCAGTATTGTCAGGGTTAAGTTTGATTTCGAAGACAACTTAGTACACTTATAATGGTGTACGAATAAGTAGATGTTTAATAGGTAATGGGTTTATGTGTTGTATTAACCATTCGAATATTTTTGTATGTACTTGTAATTTTCCATTCAAAAATTAAAATTTTGAACAACGCAGATAAACCTAGCGCGGAAATTCTCGATTAAACTATGTTTGAGCATTGCTTATGAAAATTGTTAAAACCAACATTCTTATCTATTTGGTAAAAAAAACTAAGTATTTACAAGGATAAATCATAAATACAAAACCCTGATACTGACCAACATTATTTAGGGCAATTCGTGGCAGTATATTTCGTGCGAAATAGGTACATGAAAATTAATTGATGTACCTACAAAAGCAAGCATAAGCTTCTTCTAACCAATTTAAATTATTCAGAGATTAATGTAATACGAAATCTGAGCAACATATTCACTTCCCGCAGTAAATGTTCTCATTACACGTTCCACTTTCATACCCGTATCAGTGCTGAAACAATTATTTGAATTTAATTAAGGAAATTGCGAAATTATTATAAGTCGGCCTCCCCCGGACATCCCAATTTTCCGTAGCCAAAGGCGTTTCCTTCCCCTTTGATAATTTAAGCCATAATTAATATTTTCTTGAAGAGAGGATGCTACATCGGTTGTAAGTTAACGAATAATTTGAAATGATATATCTTTATCTTTTTTTGTTGGCATTTTGTAAATTTTTAGGCTTAGATGATGTAGTACCGAAGTTTTGCAGTAAAATAAAAATACTGTAAAGTTACAGTTTGGAGTAAAACAAGGGGTGGCAGTGCGACTTAAAGCTGTAGTCATAACGTGTTAAGTTTATAAGGGTGGTGTACAAGTCCTGACAGTTTGCCCGTTCGCAAACATTCTCCTAAAAGGACTAAATTAACGTGTGCTGGGATGTTGGTACACAGGATGAAAATTTATTCACATTTACTTGTCAGATGCAAAAGTTTAAAGTTTTTTCCATGCTTAGGTATAATTAATTAAGGGTAAACCTTCACCAACCCGCACTGGGTCTGCGTGGTGGCATACGTTACGACCTACTTTTCCTGCCAGACAGGAGGCCTGAGTGAGCATTATAGGCTAATTACGTAAACATTGATACTTCTTTAAATAAAGATCATTTTATTGTACGAACGACAAAAAGGAACAGTATCTTAGAGAATGTTCTCTAAGATGCATATACTTACATATATTTTTTTTAAATCCATGATATTCCTTAATTCATCACAATCCTATCGATGAATACTGATATATTTTACGTCGTTATTTTACCAGTCGACACTATAATATCTCTGAATCCAAGCTTCTACCCATTCTCTTCACAAAAACTAGTAAGTAGGTATGTATATATCTACAAGGAAGGCAGTTACTACCCCATCGCTCTAACTTTATCTCATACCCCGCAGTACATAACTTCAATACGAAGGCTTTATTACTAACCCAGAACTGTGTTTAAACGAACCATATTTGGATCGTTGGAAACTTCTGACAAGCAATAAAAGGCCACGCAAAATTGTGATAGGGTCGCCATCTTATATTTCTCTTTATATTTTGTCCCGCTACGGTAAACGAATAAAAATAAAAAAGTTTCGTGCACTCTTCAGTTCAAGTTTAAATTCTTCTTTTATTTTTATGAGTTTGAGGATCACCCCTCAGACTCATAAAAAATCTTAGTTGAAGTGGCGAAATTTCAGCACTTTGGAAGACACTTAATGCGGAACAAAATAAGGCTTGCCATAATAAAAAAAAACAACAAAGTTTGAATGACATTTGTTTCGATTGAACGTTACTTTTTGAATATTTTATTGGACCTTCACATTTTAGACAAAGAAGGTCATTCTTATTCATTCAATAAAATGTATCTTTCTATAATATCCAAAAACATGATATAAATAATCGATAAGATAGCTAGGTCCACGCTTTGATCACGTAAGTTAGGTTGAACAACTGGCTTAACCTCGTTTCAAATAAAAAGTTCGTACATCGAATTAAACTTAAAGGTAAAACTTCCAAAGCACCCTCATTGGTGCTTACGTTCTTCTTCTAAACTGCAACATAGTTTGTTAAAAAGTCTTAAAGTTTCTACTTTGTATTGAACCTAAAAACATTGACTCTTGTGTTTTTCTGGACAGTTGTTCAAAGAGCTTTGTCCCAGATATACTGAGATAGGTACTTGACGAGGTCAGCATGTGTTAATTATAGGGTCTGAAATGTCAACCTACCGGAAAATAGGTTCCACTGTTTATTTGTTGCGAAAGCGTATACAAATGTATGGAGGGATGTTTGGTCGGGTGACTTATAATTACATTCCTAAAGTTAATAGGTATGTAGGTACCGTTTATTTGGAATTGACAAATAATGCGAGTGAGTAAACTAAGTAATTGTATGACAATTATATTATTATGTTATTTGTAACAATATAAGGACGAAAAATGCGATTTAATTTTATTAAAATGGAAAAATAAAGATGAACCATGTTTGACTGAAAACATCAATACAATGTTATTGTTATCTACAATTTAAAATACATTTAAAACCATAGTACCTACCTTTCCATAAATTTAAATTTGTTTTTAATACATTTTTAGAATAAGGTTCAAATGCAGACTAAACATTGCAAATATTAATCGTACTTTTACTATTCATGACCTTTCCAAATATAATTTAGTTACATTTCAGTTTTATGGTCCATTCACACTTTACCGCTAGTGTCCTGTCTATGACAGGCCCAGATGAAATATCTGCACATTCGTACAAGCCGAATGCGTCAATTGTTTGGCGGCGTCCAGCACGTAATGTATGCTGTAACATTTGTACCCGTCACTATCAGACAACTCACTGCCACGACAAAATGTGAATCGACCCTTATCCGAATCGCCTTGCTTTGACAAAGGATATATTTCTATGTGAACTAAATCATAAACGAAAAAGTCTATGATTTCTTGCTTTTATCTGTAAAACTATAAATTGGCACAGCGATGCGGATTTATTCTTTACTAACACTACAATCTAATAATAATATATTCAGTTACCGTGTCGTCTTGAGTGAACTCAATTTCACACGTTCATTCAATAAAGAAAAAGTGGGCCACACACTTTCAGTATTCCTCGCTATATTTTTATACATTGGAAAAACTATAAATATTCTATTAAAGGCTCTCTCGTAAATCGTACACAAAGAAAGGGAAACACGTTTGGTGGTGAGGCAAAATGTGATAAGTCACGTTGTGGCACAAAGGGCTTGCCGCACCACATATGGGAACTTTTGACATATTGCCGTAATGTTTTATACGTTGTCGGTCAAGTGTGTTTGTACGGAGAGATGTGAAGTGACCTGTATTAATAGTCACTATTTTTCTATAAGTAAGGTATTTAATTGTAACTATATTGATTGAATCGTATGTTCTTAAAATATATTCATTGATTATAATTACTATCGGAATATTATATTTTTTATGTTCCAATATTTTATATTCCAAGACCGCATATTTTTACTGTGGGTAAAGTCAAAAGATGTTAAAGAAAACAATGTTTGATACTATTAAAACGATCCAAACGATTATTTTTTTGGGTAATAAAGCTAACCTTCACCTTTAACCAAAATATATTTACCTACTACAACTATTTTAACGAGTTACTGTAAATTCAAATTCAAGGTTTCGAAAATAATAAATACTGGTTATTGAATTACTAAGTGAGCGACAATCGCCGGCCGCTGCAGCAGCACAGATCGCTTCGCTCGGTTTACTCGGGCGCTATGTGGTCACCGTTCTGACCCAAACAGGGAGCTTTGCTTTCCGAACCCCCAATCTAATAAAAACTCTCGATTAAAATTGGTTTGAACAAGATACGATAATAACTTTTTGAAAAATTCTGTATTTCAGTCTTCCAACTGCAAACATAAGTTTGTATTTCCTAATATTATAATGAAATACAAAGTTATTTTTGCGGTCAAAACTGAAAATAGTGAATATTTCAAAAAGTTATTATCGTATCTTGTTCAAACCAATTTTAATCGAGAGTTTTTATTAGATTCCATAAGCTTGATTTTTTTTTATTATAAGGAAATACAAAGTTATTTTTGCGGTCAAAACTGAAAAGGAAGAAGAATCCTACGGAACCCTAGACTGTGCGTGGTTCGACACGCTTTTGCCCGGTTTTTTTTTGCAAATTACAGCACTGTTTTACGTTGTATGGTGATGCAAATTCAATTCGCGACAGTAATTTACTAAATAATAAATAATCATCAATATAGCCCTCGAAATTTTATTTGAGGAAAATAGAAATGTTTTCACGAAATAATCGTATTTTCCTCAAATATCATTTCGAAGGCTGTATTGATGATTTTAATGATTTTTATTTAGCAACTCTAATATCATTAACAGCGTTCCCGTAGTTCTTTCTTATTAAATGTGTACCTATACTTCATTTACTGTTGAACGTTTGACCAGTCAAAAAAAAAAAGCTTAAACGAAGCATGAGCCTGACAAATCAAACCTTTAATAAATATAGTCCATCAACTAAATGGAAAAAAGATGTTACCCGAAAAAAATATTCAAATAACTTGGAGTGACGTGACGTCACCAAACAATTTACCTTTTTAATAGGCCGTTGACGCAGACGTATGCTTTTAATTACCCCTGAAAAAAGCCAAAGGAACTCCTCACAACATGTGGGTTGCGCCAACGTCAATATTTTAAAACATTTTCATTGCACTTGAAAAACCTATATTACTGGCTCGAGTAACATTTATAAAACAAAAGCAATGTAGTTTTTCTTTAGACATAACATTGCGGATACTTTCTTACAAAAATATAAGGATTTTCAGATATTATCTAAGCAGTAGTCACAAGACTACTTCGAGTAAAAAGTAAGTAAAGTAGTAGATTTTCTGCTCTACATCGCAGAAACCGAGCAATACTAGATGAAAATGGGAAAAAACTAAAGTAACGTGGTCTGTAACTTCTATTTTCTTGCTATATTTTATTAAGAAAATATTTTAATTGTAAGATACTCTCGTCTACCTTTATTTATTCTTTAACGATAAAGTAACGTAATAAGTTTGCATGTAAACCGTAGGATACGCCTTCGGTTATTTTCATTCTTGTTCAGAGACGTTTTTTACCATTACCGAATGATAATTATACCAATAATGATATATTATGTTTTAAAAATACCGGCGATATCCTCCAGTCAATAAATTCGAATTCAAACAATATTACACTTACGCCCAAAATGACTCACCCATCACCAAATTAAACCTTAAATCTTCAACCCTTCATTAACGTGATCAATGGTCATTACGTCAATGATTAATGAACCTATCACAAACATTTGACCTATTGATTCAGCGCAGGACACTGGCGTGCATGATTGATTGACCTACATACATCAATGTTTCTTATTTTCATTGTTATCCGGATAATATTTCACCGTTGGTCGACGATTATCCCAGAGCGTGTAAGTGATGTTCCGTTGACTGATGTAACTAATAATTCACGCTCGGTGCCGTTTATGTGAACGAGTGTTTATTTTTGGAAAAATGTATTTTGATTTTTTGCAGTATATTGTAGAATCTATGCTATATTGCTATATGGGAATTATAATACCTACAATTTTTTGGATTAAAATTGATTTAAAATAAAGTTTTCATTCCATCTGATACAACGGCAACGGACGAATGTGATACTTACATATGACTTAGGAGTTTATTCCAAATAAACAGGATACGCCTAGGCGTGTCTACGTATGAAATTTACTGATATTACACTAAATACTAAAGCTCCCACATAATTTCAGCAATTAACCTTAAGTACTAATGTTAATTAGTTTGTAATTGAAAACTCTCTGTAACTTATGTATCTTACAACTCACGTTTTCAATTAACCAGTACATACTCCTACTCTTACCTTTGGCCACTAACTGTATATTTATTCCAATTATGTAAACATTATATATATATTATTCAATTAGACTAACACGTAGCGTGTCCCTCCAATACTAACGCATTACTATATTTCCCAGGTCTCACAGCGCAGTCAGAAAGTAAGCTCCAGAATCCGAACTAAGCATGTACTTGTAGATTTTCAACCATCTACACGAACTTTACTTCACACCAAACATCTGAGACTCCATTTTTAGTAATATTTCACTGTCACACATACCTTGATTGTAGTTTTAATAGTACTAACAGGCAGTAGAACACATTACCCCAAATTACTATTTCTAATACACTTACTTGCAAATCGATAGTGTCGTCGTGTTTTACATGCCTAAAACATATGTGTTCCATTATTCTGGCACCATGTGTATTGTCCTTTTATTAGCACGTAGCACGAAAATTTTCAAAAAGTGTATATCGATGTGCAAATAAGTATACTTTAGCTAATTAAACACCTTAGGCTATTTTGATTCAAACAATGATTATGGTGCATTATTTACAACAGTATGACATTCAAATCGATTTTCCCATTGTTATAGCGAGCATCTAGTTTTTATTATCTACCCCTTTTTGAGCTATTTGCCCTTCCGATCCACCTACTGTTTAAGCATGAAGTAGTATCCGACTACATACAGATACATTTCATTCAATATTTTATTCTTAGTACCTACTGACACGACTAGTTTGTGAAATAATTGTGATTTGTACTAGCGGTAGTTCTTCACAGCTCAATGAACGAGTATAATATGCTAATGGTAAGTTTTTAATGTAAGTATTCAATTAATCCAATGTAGCAATCAGGGAAATGTTTTTGGAAGGCTACATAAACGAATTTCCAAATTCGTTTGTTTATTTAAAATTAGGAACGCTACTTTATTTTTCGATTAAGAAAATACAAAAAAAATGTTTGCTCCATAAATTTGTTGAGTTATGTGAACACAAATGTATAGAACAGCTGATTTTTTTACGCGATTTCAGGATTGGTCAAATAGTAAAAGTTGTTCATAATGATGAGTCCAATTACCACTTTTCGGATTTTGTCAGTCAAAATCCGAAAAACCAACTCAGTTGTGAGTTGCGTAACTTAAGCTGCATTCGGTTTTTCGAATGCAGCTTAAGTTACGTAACTCACAACTTACAAAATTCGCGCGTTTAATTACACCAAGGTCACGAAGTTCATAATTACAGTTCCGAGTAACAATCCCAAATGATGTCGTAGACAAATTGAACTTGAGTAAGTTTCATTGAATTACATTGTGTTGGAACCGTCGACGTTTTAGATAGTACGGTTTCCTCGAATTTTATGACTGTAACTAATGGTTGAATTTAATTAACTGTCCTTTATGTACAAATATCAGCAGTTATCTGATCCCAAATTGAACAAAACAAATGGAATCATAAATCAAAATGAACAAACAGAATTTAGATACTTTTATTCATAAAAAGTTTTTAAAGACTCGTAACGTAATGGAAAAAAATTGTAAACTAGGGAATTTAAAACTTACAATGATATCTTGTGTCTGACGATGTCTGAGACAATTTCTGTTCATTCTAAACTTTGCTATTTGTGAAAAAGGAAATTGCAAGTCGGCCTTTGTTGTTGGAGAAAAAAATATCAAATAGAGTGCTTTCCACGTCCTCATTAGAACCTCTAGGCATCAGACCTTTGACGAAAATGTACGTACAGACAGACAGCAGTTTATTAAGTAAATTCTCTTCACTTTCCTCGATGCGTAACAACAGTATCATAATCCCGAAGACTTTATGAAATATTCACATTCTTCTTCGAAGTTTGTTTAGGCGTTCTCCCTTTTTTCTGACGCGAATTTCGTTTCAAGTTAATTTTTTGAAACTTTTCCATACTTGAGCAATTTTCAAGATTCAAGCTTTAAAAAACGTATTTATGAAGATTTTGTTTTATAGTAAGATTTGTTCATTGTAGATTTTGCGAAACTTATCGAATGTTTTATTTTACTCGGGGTATAATTTTTCATCGTAAGATCATTTTCTACTACTACAGAGTACAGAGTACGGATGATACACGGATTACAATCATCCTCAAAAAGCTGAATTTACTGAAAATAAAAAGTGGTTTTCTCCAAGTGATCATTGAATTTACATTAGATTAAATTAGTTAGAAAAGGTTACAAGTAATTAGAAAACCCATTAACGATGAAATCAGTCCTCTAATACCTTAGATATACAAAAAACTACACATGGATCCCTTACAAGAAAATTCGAAAATTTCTCGTTACTAAATCATGAATTTATAAGACGTAATAGTGCATAACCAAAAAAATTAAAAACCGAATGTCATCAGACTTGTCCTATATAAAGGACGTTAAACCCCAAACTCAATATACGCACTATTTTACCAAAACCATAGAAATTATGACGTACTTGCCGTCTCCTATGACATCACAATGTCTTTGTCACGTATTATATTAGCCCCGCAATTGTCGCTTGAGAGCAAAATGGTGGACACTCTAGGGAACACAGAGAAAATGTTAACGGTACAAGTGAGGATTAAGACCGCTCTTCACTACCCAGTGTTTACGATGTAGTGTAGGTACAGGCAGCCTGTGATAAGCAACGTATTCAGGGGCTTACCGCGGACACATGAGCGGTTAAACCTGGAATGTACTACATATAGGTCTTTGAGAAACATGCATTAGGTTTATTTTATAAGAATCTGCATGACCCTTGCCCGTGCCCTTTTCTCTATTGGGCAGCCACTAGAAGTACGAAAAAGCGACATCGCGTCATGGTTGATATACGAAAAACCCGAACGAAGTGCTTTGATCCCACCTTTATTGTAAAAATATTTATAATTGCACAATCGAAAAGTTACGATTTAAATCTCTTGTAGCTTATCATTTTGTGGACCCTGAATTTTATCATGTGGCCACCTACATTATAAGTAGTTTCTGTTTGAAATCGTAATTTAAACCTTTATGACTTAATTTCTAAAAAAAAAATTTATGACGTTTCCTTCTGCAATCGATTGTCGGTACCTATCCAGTCCCACCTATACTGAAATCCGTCATTTACACCCCACTTCATTCATTCTAGTCGTTTCAAAGCCGTGACCCAAAACGAAACGCAATAAGGGTTGTAAAACAACCCCCGTATAAATTCACATTCATGAGATGATAATAATACAATCGGCCGATTCCAATTACGGCGCCATTGATTTTCTGTTACTCTGTTTCATGAATATCAGAGGCTGTGGCAATTATATAAAGCTGGGTCGGAGTGAAACGGTCGTATTTAATTTTTTTTTACGTAACTTTTTGAATTTCGAATATTTATTGTTTTTAATTTCAATGTTTTCAATTGTTTTTTTATAAGTATACCACGATGTTGGCAGGCTTACCTGATGGTAAGCGTAGCCTATGGAAAAACGCTTGCAACACCAAGAATATAACGTGCGAGTTGCCGACCCTTTAAAAGCCTATTTACTTCCTTCTTGAAGAACCCTATACTGCAGTCTTCCAGGAAAACCTTGGCTTGGAGTTCATTCCACAATATTTTCAATGCCGATATTACTTTGTGTAAAAGGCTTTAGATAAAGACTGCTGCTCTACGCCATATGCAGTGCAGTGTCTACATATTATAATGTCATACGTGACACTATGAAAATGTTTTAAATATGCATGACAGCTAAAGGCAAAGCTTCAGCATAATTTTCTGTCCCTCAAAGGTTTTATTTGGAGTATTTTGAACGTTTCAATAAAGTCCTTCCTTATCCGCAATTTCCCATCTCCAAAACATGGCGCCAAACCATAGTAAATTAACGCTAAAGCACCATCGTCCGGTTACTGGCAATGTAAGCAGTCCTCCTTCCTCCATAAAGAGCACTTCCATCAAGTGTCCACTTCGGTGACGTACGACCTTTCACGATATTTTTACTCCTAATGTAGAAATGTAAGATTATGATTTTTGTGGTTACTGTATCACGCTAAAAGCCTCTTTCACAATGCTTGTAAAGGCATTATGCATCAGAATGTTCAAATTAATTTGCTAGATAAGTTGACCGGAACTTTTCAGGAGGTAGTGAAACAACCCATAAATAATAATGTGTTGTCTGTTTTATTGAAAGCTCTTTCAAGTAGACATACAAATCTCTTAACGTAGTCCAGTCCCCTGAGATAGCCATCAGAAAGTATTTTATGCAGATAAATAACGAATATGTACTTATTTACTTTTAATGTAAATAATACTTTGTAATAATAGTTGGATACTACAGAACAACTCGCAGTTTAAAAGAATGTACCTATGTACGAGCGTTTGTACTGCTTTCCGATAAAATGTTTTTATTCGTAAGTAATTTTTGTACATTTAATTTGGTATTGAATACAGTCAGTTTCCACAGTCGACATCGTCTTAGATCAAAGTCCATGGCTACTATAGCAGGAAATATTATTAACTCCTTCCAACACTATTATTAAAACAGACAGTTAAGTTCTGAGAACTTGAAACTTACAAGTTCCTGCAAATGCTTCCTCAGAGTTGAGGTACAACTTCATGTTCAAAGAGATCATTAAGATGCTATTCGCATCTAGATATCAGAGTACACAGCAACAAATAAGGCTAGTGTGCACTGAATACGGGTGCAGTGCACTGACTGGCCGAGATGTAGTCTATATGAAATGTCACATCAAACGCATACGTACTGCATCTGCACTGCATTCATTAATGTGACATTTGGACGTAGTTTACCAGAAAATACTAAATCCGCAATCTTTTCTGAAAACTTAATGAACCAAATGTTATAGCGAAACTACAAAATTTGATCAGATAATGGAAAAATATACGAAAACGAACGCTTGCAATACGGTTCGTGGACAAAGTTTAGTACGCCAGGCTGTACAAGCTGCACGTCGTATTTTGAAGCGTCTATGAAGCTCCGTGGACAGTAGGCCTAACATTAACACAGATGGAGTAGAAACAGTAGAAAAATAACAGTACCATAATTATTTTAAACCTTTATTCCTATTTTGAAAGCTCTCACTGGCAGTTTATATTTAATTTTCCTTGGTAAGCAGTTTTTATAAACAAAGTTATAATGATATTATCTGCTGCAAGCGGAACATAATTGGGGTGTTTTATTTAAAAAGGGATTCGTTAAAACAACTCCGTTAAAATATAATGTTATTGTTTTATTTTTAGTAGGTACTTATTTTGACGGTCGCTCAAAGGGGAAATGTTTTTTTAATTATTACACTTACCATAATTTAAATTGAATATAAACAGAGTTTATAAAGCAAGCCTTTAGATTACATTTTTAGGAAAACTGTTTTTTCTTTGTTCCCTATGCGTATATTCTAGCTTATTAAGTTTGAAGCTTATGGTTGCGCATTTTTTTTGCTGTGACCTTTTTAATGACGGTAGGTCCACGAAATACTAAAGCAATGAAATTCGGAGTCACGTTCCATAGTAATGTCTTCGGTATACATTTAGTTAGGCTTTCGGCCAATACCTTCTTGCTAACTTTGGCTCGTATACCTGCACAAAAAAATGTCTAGCTAAAATTATACGTAAGTACCTATATACATATATGTATGTAGGAGGTAATTTCGACCTAATAATAATCCAATTCTGAAAATTATTTCACTGATAGGAAGCTACATTATGCCTGAATGCTATAAGGCTATATTTTTTTAATCAGTTTCGGGTCACGCGGAGGAAGTTGCGGGCAAAAGTTAATAAATAGCGAGGACAGCTCTAATGTTCTCGTAATGACGCGTCAATTGAGGCGGCAATCCACTTAAATACTATTTCGTAACCTTTGCGATTATAAGACTGAGACTCGGGTTTTTCTAAACTAAAATAGGTAGTAAGTAGGTCTAAACTAATGTAGGACCTGTACATGCAGCTTTTCTTAACATTCATAAATCTACGTGTATTTTTTTTATTCTCAATGATGAGAGAAAACTCGACAAACGTTGTGTCCCATTAATCAGAGCGGGTTTGCAAAACAAATATCATGCAAATATTTTTATACGGAATATGTCAGTACACGTTGATTGAAACTAAAATATTCATGAGAAGATTTACTTTCGGAGACTAAAGCGATATGAAAATATACTTTGATATACATTTTTAATTCACCACTGAAATTAAATTGAAATTGGATCACCGTAATTGCTTGTATGAATGTGTAGTGGGTATAAATACATAGGTTTATATTTTGTTAATTGCTTCATATAAAATTAATATATTAAATAGAAATGGTGAAACTGTCCAACTTACAGTCAACAAAATACAGTCAATAGCAATTATTGTATTAAAAAAATCGTACAGGCAAAAAGGCAAATTCAGAGACAATTTTCTTTTATTTTCAAAATTGCTCAATTAGCATAACATTGGTACGCAATGGTATTTTAAATTATGAATTTACATAATTAGGTACCGTACTGAGGATTTTATTCCTATGTATTTTGAAAATTATATTAGATATACCTACCAAAGGCAAAAAACAAATATTGTAAATAGAGCGAATATTGAGACTGTATAAAATAAAGAAGTAGGGGCCGAAATAAACAACGATAACTATCCATTATCTCTGAAAAGAAAAACCTAAAGTTACGAGCCAAATTTAAAAACAAAGCTATCTTTACAATATCACCACACATCGGTAGCGTTCAATAAATTCAGCGCACCTGACATGCAAAAATGATTTATAGAATCCTTAATACTCTAGAAACCTCCCCACTACGTAAGAGAAGATATCATAAATCAAACGAAATCTTCAAAGACGGTACAATACATTCAAGAAGAAAATAAACATATAATATTGTTATGTGTTTGAAGCCATAAAAGAGTTCGCTTTAAACAGAACAAAACCGAACAGCACAGTGGGGGTTAATTTTCGCCGTTGGCGCCAACGATCTCGATCGTCGCCTTCTGTTGCACCCATTCCGGATATTTTCCTGCGAGTTTTCAAACTTGTTCTTTATAAATCTTAGTCACATCCGACTTTGAGGCGACTTATTCTGGAGTAGTTTTATAAGAATTGCTAAGTCAGGATTTGGGTATGCAGATGAATAAATTGTATGGAGTAATGACGCAGTAGTTTTTTTATCTACAAGCCGGCTTAACAACTCGATGACATTTGAAAGAAAATAATTTAATATATATTTCGCTCCGAACAGAGAAAATAAAACCAAAACCAAATAAAATCAAAGCAATTATCTCAAAAATGTTCCAATAAATCACATAAATAAATCTAATTTACCCTTGCTACACAACCCAACTCGTTTTCGCCTCATTTATGCTGTTCAAATGACCGTAAAATTCATTGCTCAATACTTTTCAACCATAAAGGATAAATTGGTGGGTCAAAGCGTAAACAGGACAGGCGTGAAACAGAATAGGCCGTCGCAACTGTGAGCTGCACCGAGTTGATAAATAGTCCCACTTCGTGAACTTTATGCCATTCGTCTTGCTGGATGAAGCTCCCACAGTAATTGTCGACTAATGATCGGGAGTTATTCCGTTCGTTTTTACTTTTAAAGTTTCTCCAACTTGGAATCAAAATGCTATAGATTTTCAAGTTGGCAAACTATCGGTAATGTCGTGCCATCGTTATTTATGAGCTATCTTCCTGTCCTCTGTAGTTTCTTATCAGACAGGAAGCTATGTAGATTTATTGATAGCCAAACTTGCCACAGGATTTGTGTTTAGAAAGGCATAAATATCTGTCATTGTCGGTCCGAAGTTACTCATTTTCATTCGTTTGCATTACTTTTAAGATATTTACGTAGGTATACATCAGTGGTGAAGGGTGAAGGGAAGCCGGTACAATAAAATAGTAAAACAATTATAAATCATTCATCATTTAACTTATACATATTCGCCTATTCAAAATACACAGGGTAAAATTAAAACCAGTGCGGATACTTTAGGAGGTGAAAGTACTCATGAATATGATCAACTTTTATTATGGGACCGACACTGAATTATGAAAAAAAAATGTTCCCTGTTCCCCCTACAAAAATGCACCACAACTCGATCAAAATGTATGGAACAGCTGATTTTTTTTTTTCATATTTCTGTGTCGGTCCCATAACAAAAGTTGATCATATTCATGAGTACTTTCACCTCCTAAAATATCCGCACTGGTTTTAATTTTACCCTGTATAAATATCTACAGTGAATAAACGAATATATTGACATCATCATCTGAATTATTTATAATCTTGTTACTATTTTATTGTACCGTCTTCCCGTCTTGCAGTGGCAAAGGTTAAGGGGAAGACGGTACAATAAAAAGAATATCTTCAGATGTGAGGACCCGGAGCCATATTATCTTTAAAGCTTGTCTTTAAAGTTGCAGTGAAAACAGTATTTTTATTTGAATTACATTTTTATCTTGAAATATATTTTAAAACTTTATTGTGAGCCTTACTTTATAAGTACCTAAACGTATACCCACTGGTATACATAAAAGATACGAAGGTATACAATATTAGGTACTTATAAAATTAGACTCACAATAAAGTCTTAAAATATATTTCAAGATAAAAATGTGATTCAAATAAAAATACTGTTTTCACTGCAACTTTAAAGACAAGCTTTAAAGATAATATGGCTCCGGGTCGTCACATCTGAAGATATTCTTTGAGATAAACATTTATAAAAAGAGAACCGCAGTTTTAATTTTAAAACATTGTTAGTTTTTGCAAGGATTTGCTTTTATATAAGGTACGGTACCGAAGTATTTTCTTATTGTGATTTGACACGTAAATACCAGTACACAATTCACTATACAATACTATTTTATAATTAATAATAATGACATTTCAATTATCTGTTTTGCCTATTAAATTAGGGGTCTTTCAATTGAGATGTTTGGATCGGACTGCTGTCGTCCGACTGTCGTGCGACAGCCATGCGGGTATCGTACTGAGTGATACTGACGCGCGTCGGTTGTTTTTAGGGTTCCGTACCAAAATGGTAAAAAAGGAACCCTTATGGTGCGACTTCGTCTGTCTGTTACACCTGCTTATTTCAGCAACTACTAATGCTATCGACTTGAAATTTGGAACAGTTATAAAGAATGCTTGTTCAACTTTATTGCAAAAAATTTTTTTTTCATTGCAAAAGGGCCCGGAGTGGGGGTCCGAAATTTTAAAGTGGGGTTACTAGGTCAAATGACATATCATATGAAAGGACTTGATCTGCACATTTCAAAATATATTTTTATTTTATTTTATGTCTCACAATTTTCGACATATAATGAAAAATGTCTGAAAAAATACCATTCCCCTTATCTCCGAAGTTTGCGGGGCGAAAAATCTGAAATAATTGGAGTTGATAGGAATTGACCCAAATATGGCACCAAAAATAAAACGATGTTCCTAACTAGTTCAGTTTTTACAAAATCATCAAAATTCCTTCACAGACAAACTTAGATAAGCGGTCCGGATTTTTTCATTTTATACGTCCAGAAATGATACGTATATACGTACGTATAAATCTGCTTTCATAAACATGTCAACTTCTTACAAAATAAAATAAATCATTTATTTGCAACCTAAGGCGTTGGCCAGACAGCTGTCATTTTGACCGCGAAGCAATAAAGACCGCTTTGTTTTCGGCGCGGTCGTTTTGTCCTCCGTGTTCGTTGTTGTAAAGGATTCTATAAGCTCTATCGTTCACGCCAAAATTAACCGGCCCGCCCGCCGTCTGCCCAGTCTTAGGGTACAGTCAAAGGTCTTAAATTACACAGTAGGTAGGCACTTAAAACTTAGCGGCCTTCAAATTTGAATTGCAAACTTTGATTGGTTGTTTCATTTCGGCCAACCAATCGCAACTACTAAAATTAGATTTGACCATAGATTTACCCATAAATCAAAAACTTTAAGCGTCTAGAAGCCAGTTGACCAAAAAAATTATAAACGAACTTAATGTTCTAGAGGTCCCCCAGTAATCCGTAATATGGAAAAAGTCAAACCACCGCAGGTAGGTGCTTTATTTGTCCATTACAATTCCCAAAGATAAAATATTGTGAAATTCCTGAAATACCATCCAAGACATACCGGTGGTCCTTTGACGAGGATCAAGCCTGTTGTGAGGCGTTCTCATCTATTTTTATTGTACCCGCAATATTTACGAAAGCGGAAAAAACACGATGGCGGACAAAAAATAGGGACAGCGGATGAGTCGACATATTATATTTATTTTAGATTGTTGAAGTAATGTATTGGAACATTGGATCTAGTTGATTTTGGGATTATCTGGTACAAGTAATTATTTGAGTATTTTTCGTTCGTAAAAGATAATGAACTTTTAAGTATTTTGGCATAGATAAACCTATTAAATAGTCAGGGATGGATAAGAGAAAAGGTGGATTTCCAAAGGTACATATTATTTTTTTTATTAATGTTAAATTCATTATAAGTTAACAAAGAGTTTAATTGAAGCTTTTACATAAGTAACAATAAACGTGACATAAATAATTCCACTTAGTCGGCGTAATAAGTTCTTTCACGCCCACGGTAGTGTGAACAAAACACGCGCTTAGTAATTAATGGGTGATAAAAAATAATACTATTTATTTGTTTATCGTGGAAAATATATTATACTAACTACACTAATAATTTTATTGGAATCAATAAAATTGAATGTTACAAAATTTCCAAAAAAAAAAAAGAGATTTGAAGTTCCCCGGAAATATTTACAGATTGAATAATAAAAAACATAACGAAAACATTTCTGAAGCAGGTAGGTACCATTAATATACAATAGGTACCCATTCAAATAACGCCTCGCATTAAATACCTCGCGTTGCTTTATCTCATTAAGTGGCTTGAAAATCTTAAGCGCTTACCATAAGCTCGTTTCGTATAGAATAATTTTCATTTAAAATAGGGCTTCAAAAAACAAATGGCTTGGACAAATGTTCTTGGTCCGTTCACACAGCACTTCCGCCGCCAAGATTGCGGTTTCGCAATTTACCATTTGAATCTCGCTGCGGACGGGCACGGGAGAAAATTTATGCGGCCCGCTGTGTATTTTCGTTTTATTTTTTAATAATTATTATTTGTATAACCTGTCCGCAGGTTTTCGGATTGACATATTATTTTGTTTTTGGAATGGTGTTTATATTAAATTAAACGGGGACTGGTCGAAAATTCGAAAGTTGACATTTTTATCTAATACTTACATACCTACATACATTTTATATTTGTGTTTACCTGTATAAAATGATGTATCTTCCAATTTTTACGTTTTATCACTCAAAATATTACTACTACAGAAGCTATCATAGTCAACAGTTTTAAATCACTAAAAATGGAACACTCCATTCCATTTCCAAATTACTCCTAGAAATAAAGTACACCACCAACATGTCTACCATAGAACACGTAAAAGCTCGCAAGTCAGCAAAATTAATTCAAATTTCGCGGCAGCAAAACGAAATCGCTTTCGCACTCACTCGTGCGAATTCGTACCTATTCGTACGCTACACCTAAATTATAACGCGGTGGTTATCGCCTCACAAAAGCCTCTCCGCATTGTTCCACTTCGTGAATTCCGCGCTCGCCCCGCTCCGCTTCCGATCGACGCGTCCGCAATTCGACACTACCGTCTCACTCTAACACATAGAGAATGTAAAACGCTCTCTCTGTCACACGCAAGTGGTTATGATCGTTATTGCTTCATAAGTTTCTGCGGTTGACTGGCTAAATACACCATTAGAAATAGTTTAAGTTCGAATACAATGGCTTGGCTGAAAAGCAGGTTATTTTTTCTTTATTTTCACCTCGGTATAAAACACCGCACTAAAAATTTTGCAATAGAAAAACCACGCTATAAAGCAAGGTAAAGCTTGCACAAAATGTTATTAATACCTGGTATTTTCTAGCCAGTGTACGAGAATATGAACTACTTATCATCCAGCGCAAGTACTTTCTCATTTGAGGAAAATGGAAAAAAAGCAAAGTTTGTACTAGAGTACGTCTGAGCTTCAGACTGAGATTTTGTATTTTATTGTGTAATATCTTATGACCATCCACTAAGCCACATTAACGTACTCTCAGTCTAGGACCTGTTATACCCCTATAAGGCCCTGTATAATGCTGCTGCTAAGCTTTTTAACACTTCATTATTCCTAACCTAAATTCTAAACTAAACTAAATTTAACACTAAATTGTTTTCACAAAATTCTGGTATGCTTTTTAACACATTTTTTTTCCGAATTGTATAAGCTTGTGAATAAGTAGGTATATCATGCAAAGTTAATGTCTAATTTTGTTAGATTAACGTGATATTATGTCTGTAAGTATGTAGCCAGACCAACCCGGAAATCTAATTGGTACCCTTACAAAATATTATTCACTTTACAAAGAACGCAATACAGAAACTGTAAGACAGATTACGGAGCAACAGCCTACAACATGACAACTTGACTCCAACACGCTCGACGTACGTTGAAACACTCAACCTTATGATGTTTTATTCAAGAGCCGAGCACTGAGTGGCAAAGCCGACAAGTCGAAGGTTGATTCCCAAATGTGAGGGACACGGGGCTCCGAAGTAGACTTATCGTGGTCATCGGAACATGTCGGAAACACACGCCGCATTGACGTACGTGTCCTGAAATCGTACGTGTTCGAAATTTTGGTGGCTGGCGATGTAAAGCGAACGAAATAGCGATAGAAGATGACTGGCAGTGGATTTGGAGGTTATAAACGGTACCTACGTGTTTTAAGAAGAATGTTTCAATATATTCGAGTTTGATATAGGATTTAAAGTCACGGGCGTCACGAGTGTATTTATTATCAAAAATGAAGATACCATATTAAGTACTTATTAGTGTTTCTAGAAGAATAATTTATACCAAATGCTGGCAAGTATCCAAAATGTTCTCCACGCCTGACAAAACTTTTTACCTGCGTATAAAACCAGACATAATTTAGCACATACCAACTCATCTTTACTAACCATATAACTTTTTCAAAGAAGTGTCGTTAGTTCTTATATTATCAACATTAAGCCCTGATAGAAGTAAGCTCGATGGCTTGGCTGACTTCTCAAAGTCCTATAAAAAGAAAAAGTCTGTCTCTTCTATAGTTGGTTTTCATTTTTACGCCGGCTGCCAAAAAGTTAAGACTTATTTTCTACCCGACTGCGCCAGAAGGAGGGTTATTTGTAGGTATGTTTTGAATACGTAGCATTAGTACGGTTAATTTTATTTGGATAGAAGATAAATGAGTCGATTGGGCTTTATTTACAGAATAATTGGATATTCAAAATTGGAATAACAGTAAACTTATTTGGATACAATGAACGGCAACTTATCAAAGTATAGCAGCACTTCATCAAAATTATTAATGAAACACCATCAGAACACTCAATTTTAAAACCATGGAAGCATTTTCTTCTAAATATAATAGCGAGCGCAAATCTCTGGATCCCCAAATGAAGCCATACAAAAAATCTGGACTAAAGTTCCCTTAGGAAATAAAATGCGTAGAACAAATTACTAACATCGTATCGCCTCTCATCAGACGGGCTAAATGTTTTATTCAGCTGACGCTGAGCCCGCTAAAGAGCTATCAGCGCAAAACAACGCAACGTAGACAGTCGACAGACACAAAAGTACTACTTCAAACAAAGAACCTTTCCAAGTAATATTGGAACTTATTGAGAAACATTATATTTCATGAATGTTTATGGTTCTAACTCACGTGTATATTTTTGTCATATTCTAGTAATTGTTAACCTGTACAAGTGTACACAGATATATTGGTACTCGCATGGAACAAAATAATTATTTATTTATTTATCACAACCACATCTATCATTACAAAATAATTAGGCAATGCAGTAGTGGGGTCCTAAACATTACACATTGAATGGTTTTTTTACGAATTCATTTAGAAAGCAGGAATAT
Organism: Thalpophila matura; assembly: GCA_948465475.1. Taxonomy (NCBI): domain Eukaryota; kingdom Metazoa; phylum Arthropoda; class Insecta; order Lepidoptera; family Noctuidae; genus Thalpophila; species Thalpophila matura. The sequence goes on along the minus strand of OX419187.1, from coordinate 4,822,789 downwards.
AAATCAATCCTCTCAGCAACGTCATTCAGTAGGCAAGACGCCATGATTGGTGGTTCGCCAAGCAAGTTAATTCGTCCGCGCGGTACTGCGATAAACCGCGGCCGCCCGCCTTCGTAAAACATAATTATCCAGCACATACAGGCACACATAATAGGTATCTACAACACGTTCTTTTCTGGTCTAGTAATTACAGTGACCACCAATAAATAAAAATCCTAGCTCTTTTGGCAAGTCCCAGAAAATGATTCAGCGTTGAAACCTTACTAAATTATACTTCGGTAGTCGATCGATTTTTTGTGAAGGATTTATTCGACCTCCCATATATCACTATATCCCTTAGCAATAAAACGAAATTTATTTATCGTGCTATAGTTTAGTTTCTAAGTTAATCATACTCTATGGACTTACGGTGAAGAACATAGTGACTAAATCTGGACTTAAAATGATAACAACGTGTTAGTAATTTCGTGGTGTTCAATACTCATTCCATAACTACCTATATGTATAGAAGATGCAAATCCCGGCAATAGGACAGTAATTACCAGCCAGTATTACTATTAAGGCGGATGTATCTACACAAAATCACTAGATTTAATTTATTTTTTGGAATTTATTTTTAAAAGTGCAACTATTTCTTCTTATTTGTGAAATGAAGCTGAGCAACAAGCCATATAAGAAAAGGATTTGCCAATGTCCCTGCACTAGGTTATTAAATTCTCCCAGGAACTGCGTAGTGCATGGGATGGGTAATATCATTTTTATTGAAAAATGTTTACTACTTGTAGGTAAAAGTAAAATAAGGGATAACGTCGTTAGTTGCTCGAGCAGGATATAGTATCATGGGATTTCGAGAGATTTGTCTTTATCTAACCGCCTTCTAATGTAGTTCGTAGCCATATTTTGTTGAAAAAAATATATTGCCAGCTATGGCTTTTTTATGATCAGTTCGTTTCGCTCGTTAGTTTCATTTTGATTTATTATATTAACTATAATAATTATAGCATTACCGCCAATATTGTTACAACTATTTGTGAATCAGACTTAGTACCTATTTGCCTAGAAAAATGACCTTACGAACACTAAACAAGTAAACAGGTTTAATATAAACTTCAAAATTAATACTGTAGCCTATCAATGCGAAATAGAATCTACATAGCCGATAAAACAATCTACGAAAATTACGAGTAGGTATTCACAAAACAAAAGAAAACCAAACAATTTATTATTCCGATGCGCCATATTACTCAAATTATAAGTGAAAAATCTGTCCGATCATTTGTTTTGATAAATTGCAGCGAATCTCGGCGGAAGACTGTATGTTATTTATTGAAAGAGGAAAATAGATTTGAAAATAGAGACAGCGGTGAAACTGCAAATATTTGAGATACGGTACTGACGTATCGGGAACGCCTAATGGAGCGGGTTGAAAGTAAACATATCTCTAGATTTTTTGCGTGCATGTTGTCAGTAGAGATGTAACGGAGCGGACTCCGACTCCGGTAAGTCGGAACTTCCGACTGATATTATACACCTCCGATTCCGACTTTGGCTACGACACTTTTAAATTGAAGGTTTTAATCGGAGGTCAAGCATAGCGGATAGGGGCGACAGTGCGCGCGGCGAAAATAATTTCAAGTATTTTTTAATTGAAATTATTTTTAAACCAATTACTTTTTAATCAATTACATATTTTTATTAATTTAAATTAAACAGGCTGACTGAATAATGTCTACACTATTTAATTTGATAAGACTTGCCCTTAATACATCTCTCTTCTGCCAACACCTCCGACTCCGCCTCCGAATCCGACTCTGACTCAGATTTCGGTTCCGATAAATCAAATTTAAAAACTCCGACTGCGACTTCGGTTCCGATAAAACCACCTTTGTAACATCCCTGGTTGTCAGTATGAGGAACGGTCAACATCCCAGTATAATTGTCTATGTAAATACTCGTATAAATAATATTAAACACAAGCTTTTGCCCGCGATTCCGTCCGCGTGGTCTACAATAATATGACCATTTTAAATGATCACCTTAGTTTAAGGTGATCAGTACTACGAAGAGGTCAAGCTGTACCTGCTGTCCCAATAAACAGTTTTTCTTTCTTCTTTCTTTCTTCTTTCTATCTCTGGTTCATCTCACGGAAAATAGATGAAATCTACTGTGAAAACAACACAAAAAAAGGCATGGTTACGTCACTTTACCCTATCCCGACTGTTTTTTCTGGAATATCACACGGTTTTTTACAGTTGAAAGACAAATCCGAGATTTTTCCTAAGTTAACAGGAAGTGCGCTAATCATGTTCCACTTTGATGTGCTTGTGTGAAGATCATCAAACGGTACATTGTACTCAATTATTTTTGTTATCATTTTGTGTTTAAACGAGTTTCCCGGCTCCTCTGTATTAGGGAGAAAAATCGTCAATGACATTCATATAAATATGTATGTGTGTGTACGAAGACAGGTTTTTTTTATTTTACTCTGTGAAGTCGCGGGCCGTTAAGGATTTCAGTGCGTAAATTTTACGGAATGATGGCATGGTTTTTCCCACACCTTAATCTATACTTATAATAAGAATGTAAATTCCACGTGTCTGTACATTGCATATATTAGCATAAAAATAATATGGGGGACTAAGAATAAATAATAAAGTAAAGGACGTCGGCAATTTTGGGCTTGATATGGTACAGAAATAAAAGCTTAACCAAAAATAAAAATATATTTTAATTATTCTTTGCCTAATTTATCTTAGAGATTAAGAATTGGAATCAAAAATCGAAATAAATAAGAAATAAAATGATTATGCCATTGACATTTTGAAAAAACCACTAAAACAAAAACGGGTGCATGCTGGCTGGCGCGTGCCTCCACAGAATATCATGTCGACAGCAACTTAAACCTTTGAATTGAGAACTCATTAGTCGGGCTGTACTTCATTGGACCTCCACAGAATATCATGGTGACAGCAACTACTTAAAACCTTTGAATTGAGAACTCATTAGTCGGGCTGTACTTCACTGGATCATTCACACCATACTTAACCTCACTGTCAGAAATACGAATATTTCTCTTTAACCCAATTACGTACAAAAACAAATAAAAAATGAGTTTAAATACTCTTGAAATACTCGATCACACCAAACTAATTTCATATCTGTACCGACTTACACAATCTGAAGCCCAGCGTTCTATGGGCGTCTGCCAGTGCCCTTTCTATCATTTTTAGAATTAATGTATGTATGTCTGTCGGTATCAAAAGTTATTACAAAAAATTTATCAGTCAGGAGTAACTTTGCTAGCCTGTATTATTACGGTCCACATATACAGTATTTGTTCAATCCAATCACCGTATCTGTATCGCCGACGCGTATGGTGATACGTAATCATTGCAGTTAATTGGTAATAGGTTAGTGATAGGTTAATTGCGTGGTGGTGATTGGTGATAGATGATATTAGATATGTGTGTCGTTACGATTGGTGAAACATTAGGAGTAAGATTGGTACTGATCGATTCTGTGTGCTGCATGGTGTTTGGTGTGCTGTGGTGGCATAATATTATTATTGTTTGTCGATTTTTATGCGGATGATGAAGTAACCTACCTACATATCATTTTTCTTTAATGAAATAACGACCTCATGTTATTTTCCGACTTCCACGCGGACGGAGTCGCGGGCACAGCTAGTTAATAAAATAAAAAAGTAATTTATTGCGAAATAATTACTTTATATACAAAAAAAAATTGGGCATGGGTTACCTGATAGGTACGTCCAAGTACTCTATCCCAACTGTTTTTTCTGGAATATCTTCAATGTACAGACACTTTTTTACAATTTTATAATGTATAGACATGATCTCACGTGTCCTTTGAAAATAATGACGCTAAAAGAACATATGGGCAAAGCCGCAAGTACAGCTGGTATAACATATATTTCAACCACAAAAATAATAAAAGTGTAATATTTTGTAAATTACATAAATAATATTGAAATGAGTACTAAAATTATTCCACTAATTACAAACGGGTAGGTAACACACACCCGCTGCATTTCATTTCATGATTGCGTTTCATAAATTATAGGTTTCATAATTTCACACGGTGCGAACACGTTGCGTTTCATTTGGCTTCATAATAATATTTCATACCAATTTTCAGGGCATCTCTCTCGCATTTTGTGTTTATAAAATACTCTGAATTTTACACTATGAATTAATTTAATAGTCATATCTTTTTGGTCAAGTCGTCAATACAGAATTTTTAAAATAAAATCTGAAATTGAAGTCTAGGTATATTAAAAACTTGATATTCCTTTCGAACCCTTAGTAATAAAACCTCGATTCACTTGACGAAATTAGTAAATTCTTAGCTTAGCAGCCCGGAGTTTAGATCTGTGCCTAGTTGATTGGTAAGTAACAAGCTCGCCCCCTATAAGACGGGGTTTAACATAACTACTGCTACTGGAGTACTACATACACCTCTGCCTAACCCGTCGATGGAAGCTGACGCAATGTTATGTTACTTTAAACCGCATATTTAATTAAGAGCGCCATCGATTCATGGTTGAAATACCAAAAACCCTACCAAAGCGCTTTGATTCCACTTTCATTGTGAAAACTGCCAAACACTGGAATGCGCTGCCGGAGTGGGTGGTTCCTGATAGTTACAATCTGGGTGTCTTCAAGTTGCAAATGAATCGGTTTCTTCAAGGCAAGTGTGCTCCATCGTAGACCGCATCATCGCTTAACATCAGGCGAGATGGCGGTCAAACGCAAGCCTTTTATTAAGTTAAAACAAATTTTACCACATACATAAATACGACCATTCAATAATCACAACCTTTTACCGCGGCTATAGACCACATCAAATAACTGAGGCACATAATAAACTCATGAATGGGCATCGAATAAAAAACGTATGATAAAAACCGTGCTCTTTCACATGAATGCAGCCGATGCAAGCCGTTGCGCCGCGTACGAATCGTTCCCGGCGCCGAGCCAGTTCATGAAATAAATCGGAACCGTGCAAATGTAACTAACGTATAGCCAGGTAATTATTTATATTCTACCTGGTTTTGTTGGAATTTTTTGGTGAATATGTGCTATATTTTGGGCTGATGTGAGTTAGTATAGTTATGTGAGAGGAAGTCTGAAAGTAGCACCGGTGAGCCAAAAGTTGTGTGGAAATCGTTTGTCGTAGTAATGAGCATGTGATGGCTAGGAAAATGTCCTGAGAAAAGATATGTATGTGGAAGGCTATAAGAATAAAGGAGGACTAACGAAGCGATGGAGGACTGTGTGAAGAAAGATGATAAGGCCAGAACTGTCTATTCTGTACCGACATGCCGCGTGATGTCACCGCGAGAACTATCAATTTGTTTGCGAACGTTCGAGGGAGAATGTCACCGTGAGATTCTCCCTCGAACGTTCGCAAACAGTTGGCAGTTCGCTGGGTGATATCACGCGCCGTGTCGGCACAGAATAGATAGGCAGAAAGGGGGTAACTAGTGAGATGACGGCTGATAGATATTACGGAAGAAAAAATATGCTGCATTGACCCCAAATAAATTTGGTATAAGGGCAGGAGAATGATGATGGTGAGTTAGTACATCAATGTAGAAAATGTTCTAAGATGAATGGATACGAGAAATCAAATGGGTAGATACTTACCGAGAAGTTTCACGCGCTCAGTTCCGACAAAGTCATATCCATAAAGAATGTACTTTGGTACATTCTTACACTTTTTGCTTTGCAGTCCAGCGTCATACAAAAAAGGCTTTAGATACTTAGTCAATATGATTCTTTGTTTATTTTTTAAACCTCGCGTGTTATCCTAACTCCATTACAGCAAAAGTAATGTTATGTACAAAACATATTCTGCGTTTACATGGCTGTGAAGTATGTAACAGTCGTTTAATATCCCAAGAAAATATAACCGTGAAAGTGGTAAACAATAGGTGATAATGTTTAACGCGCCGCCTTCGGGGTCGTTATGCACACTCATACGCAGTGTGTATTATCATAATGGCTTATGCCTTAGTAGAGGGGGAAGGTACATAAGAGCTATAAGAGTATTTTACATTTTGTGTGAAGTTTTGGAACGGAGTTCCATAACGCGACTTGCGGTAGCTGACTGGTAGAAATCGTTACGTAAGGAAAAGGCATTATGCCCCTATACGAGGCGTAAGGAACTTTGTTCTTGACGGGAGTTCTCCGACCGCACACTTTCTATTTAACAATGATTTCTCTAATGTTTAGGTTTTTCGGTGCGCTTAAGGACATAAGTCTCATGCACTAAGAACTGGACCGCACAAGTTAGTTTTTTTCAAAATATTGGTGTGGAATAGTGGAAATATTTTAAGGGGTCATTGTACTCATCATTATGAACAACTTTTACTATGGGACCAACCCAGAAATCGCGAAAAAAAATCAAGTCATGTGAACAAAAATGTATGGAACAGCTAATTTTTATTTCGCGATTTCAGGGGTGGTCCCATAATAAAAGTTGTTCATAATGATGAGTACAATGACCCCTTAAAATATTTCCATTGTCTAACCTGCCACCCTGTATAAAATAGTTCCCTTAGTATGCGAGTTAAAACCGCAGTCAACAGCAAGCTATTAAAATAAATATTCTAAAAAGTATAATGTATCACGTATCAAAGTATAATGTATCACGGCTGATCCAAATATATACCCATCTTATCTACTTTCACATACGGCAACCCTTACTTAGTGGTTACAAATTAAAGTTTAATACAGCCCGTAACTACACAAAGTAAACATTAAATTAGATAATAAAATATACCAGTTACTATTAATCTGCTCACGTAGTTTATAGCTCGCTGTAAAGGTAAGGTACTTAATTAGAAATATACTAAGGTCTGTACAATGTTTTGAAAACACGACAAATGTAAAAGTATCTGGATACGATTTTTTTTTGTTTGAGTCGATTGGTGTCGATTGCCCGGCTCTATTATGAATAATAGCCGATTATAAAAATTGTTTATATAAATGTATTAGTTATTTGATTTGGGATTCCAAATATCAGATTACATTTGCATGAGAAAAATTAGAGCTCTTTCTTTATCAGCAGTTCCTCAAGACTTATCATTTACACATTTGAATAACGTATTAATAACATCCAATTAACAGTCCAATACCGGGCTACAAATAAAAACCAAAACGAAACAGTTAACGCAAACAACCAATGTACCGAAAACTCGCAATTGTACTGCAGAGCCTTCTAAACAAACGTGGGCAAACGAGATACGTGCAGATGCATTCGAATTGTCAAATACAGTGTATCTTCGAATGTGGTGCGGAAGTCCCCAAACATGGAATGTTTGTATTAAGGGACATGTTTTGGCTACCATACATATTTAGGTCCGACGCAAAGCCGTGTTTCAATTTGTAGGCTTCTATTTGTAGAGGCTGTTGCGAACTTCTGCGGTTAGATTATGTCTACGGTAGCTAGGCAGACGTACCTGCATAGATAATATTGCAGCATAGGTAGAATGAAAAGCAAAACCAAATTGTATAATTAACTGGATTATATTTACGAAAACTGTGCAAATTAAAATGCAGAATTGAGCGAGTTATTTTAAGGTTACAAAAATTAGGAAAACAAACTCAAAAAGTAATAAAAAGAAATGTGAGAAACGCAATATCCAAAAGATGCACGCGCTACGCCGACGCCTACGCGATAATCCGCGGCGGCATAGCTACGACGTAGCTGGCACTGTGCTACGGCGCCGTAGACCACACAGCGTGGCGTCCACGCAACCGTACGCAGTTTGGAAGGTTCGTAAAGTAACTACGTACTTCATTATTCCGGTCCATTAATTTCTATGTTTATCCTTATAAAACTTGTATAAAGAAAAACTTTAATATCAAAATTATAAATGATTCACAACCCACATTGCAAGATTCTACGCAAATGGTGCCAATGCATCCTTCAGTGAAACCCTGGAATTTTGAAATTATAAACTATATGAGCTGAACTAACATACAAATAAATTAAAACATTATTATTACAAACTTGAGGCGTATATATCATCCCATAATGGCTTAAACATGTTCTGCACACGTCATCAAATTCTCCTCTTGCAAACTGCTAACGACAAAGGACGCAGGGCAGCAAATCGCCGGAGCAATTTGGTTTAGCCGCAGCCGACCAAACTTAGTCACCAAGTTCTGAAGGATTCTCGGCTAACGGCTGGTCGTAGACGCTTTTCTTAAAGTCAGCCATTAAAATCTGTTTAACTAGCGTATTATTTAGTGGAGGTAAAGACTTGGAACTAATTAAATTGGATGCATTAGACGGAAAGCCTTTGTTTATATGCATGCAGTAAATAAATAAGTAGAAGCTTTCACTTGCTTGGAATTTCTTAGAAATAAGCTAATTGCGTAACTCAATTGCTATCACCATGATATTGTTAGAGTTCCGTACCAAAATGGTAAAAAAGAACCCTTATGGTGCGACTTCGTCTGTCTGTCTGTCTGTCACACCTGCTTATTTCAGCAACTACTTATGCTATCGACTTGAAATTTGGAACAGTTATAAAGAATGCTTGTTCAACTTTATTGCAAATGAAAAAAGTCCAAAAATATTTTTATTTTCATTGCAAAAGGGCCGGAGTGGGGGTTCGAAATTTTAAAGTGGGGTTACTAGGTCAAGTGACATATCATATGAAAGGGCTTGATTTGCACATTTCAAAATATATTTTTATATTATTTTATGTCCTTTAGTTTTCGACATATGACGAAAAATGTCCAAAAAAATACCATTCCCCCCCCTTATCTCCGAAGTTTGCGGGGCGAAAAATCTGAAATAATTAGAGTTGATAGGAATTGACCCAAATATGGCACCAAAAATAAAACGATGTTCCTAACTAGTACAGTTTTTTCAAAATCATCAAAATTCCTTCACAAACAAACTTAGATATGCGGTCCAGATTTTTCACTTTATACCTACGTCCAAAAATGATACGGAACCCTCGGTGCGCGAGTACGACTCGCACTTGGCCGGTTTTTTTTTTAACATTCATTACGCCGTACGATTGTTATTCCGTGCTCCCGTAACTAGCTCAACGCCGCAATGGATTTTGTTGAACTGACAAAATGAAAGCCATAGTGAAGAAATTGAGTGACGCAATTAGGCTGGGTTTGTTGCGCTAAGGAAAGCTACAAGTTTGCGTAATAATGCCCGCATAGACGGATGCCAATTATTATAATCTATATACTATTATAAAATTGTAAAAGAGCCGAGTTTGTAAGAGAGAGAGTGTATGAAGATTCCAGAAAAAGCAGTTGGGATAGGGTACTGAGACGTAACCCATGCGCAATTTTTTTTTTGTTTATAGTACATAGTATTTATTTCGCATTAAATTGCTCTTTATTTTATTAACTAAGGCGTGACACATTTTTTGTGGTGCAAATAATGTTCAGTGTTCATATAGATTTCCTAAGGGACACGAAATAATGTTATAGTAGATCACAAATAATTACTGCATCAAAAACGTCCTCTGAGATTAAACAAAATAACGAGTACAATTTTTATTCAGACCTTGGTAATGATTTCGGTGAGAAAGTGATTTATGTACATAAATGCAGAATGTAGGGAGAAAGAACCTTCCAGTATAATGTTTCAGTTTCGTTGTACTAACAATTTTCACATACGACCTTCTCAAGGTGCGTACGAATGACTCAACTTCTTCTGACTAAACGCCCGATCTGTAGAGCCAATATGGGTGAGTCCCAACAGATTGACACGTGAATAGGTAACTTAGGCGAATAGTAATACTCCAATCTATCGGGACTCGCCCGGGTTGGCTCGGGCGTCAAATTGGGTCATTCGTACGCACCTTAACTCGCTACACAACACTGAATTGCGAACAAAACACATGTATCGAATATTTCTGATTGAAGTACGGCTTCTTCAACTTGGACATAATAAAACTATAAGTAAGTCGAAGTACCCGGTACTCGCACCCGTACAAGTTAGCGCTTTGTGCAAGTTAGTCCCCCGTGACGCGATAACTACAGCCTCTACATGAGAACTAGACCCTCTTGGACGCTTTAGTATGTGAAACAGCATAGTTCATGTTCTTAGTGTGTGGGTGGAAGATTATTAATGTGGAGATCGTGTTTTGTTTAATGGTTTCAAGCTGCAAGGTTTTATGATCTTGTTCGTAAAATGAATTAGCAGGAAGGTAGTCTTCTATGGTTTTTATTTTCAAAGGGTCATGAAAAAAATGGTGATAAGTAGGTAATTATTAGTCACATAAATTAAATTTTGACTAACCTACTGTTAATTTAGAAAGCCAAAAGCTAAAAAAAAAATTTACTACCCAGCCGTTCACGGAAAAAGTACCAGGCAAGCATAAATACATCGCAGTATGTGAAATAGGGATTAATTGCATCAAAATTGTTGATAAAATATATAGTCCGTAAAGCACAAAATATAAATAAAATTATTTTTGCTACTAAAAAGGAAAATAACCATTTCGCTTTTAAATGCTATCGTACATTTCACATTTTAATAAACATTAATTAGTAAGCCCGAATATACAAATATCAATTAAAACAACACTAAACATGACGGTGCGTCACACACCTAATTGATATACATAATATATTATGTTATAGATACATACATGTGGGCGTTGTCTACTAAAATATAAAACTCCAGCACAATGTTTAATTAAAATCTAAGCTGAAATTAAGTAAGCCAGCGTATGACGTCACGAGACGTGAAGCCAGTTATTATTACCGTATACACTGTGTAATTGACAGGTTGGCAAAAACTGAAACTGTAGCTTCATGACCATGATTATGACTGAAAAACGTTGGAATTTTCTTCAGGAAAATTGTCGAATTTTCCGACCGTTTTTCAACTAGATTTGTGTTCTATTCATTTGTTACAACAAAATCCAGCCCTAAAAACACAATTTTAGTGAAAAAAAGCAAAAAACTTAAATTCGGCAATGTAATCGTAAAAGAAAATTCATACAACCCGCGCGGAATCAGCTGTTAGCTGTAAAAGTTTACTGGCCTCCGTAGTACCTACATCATTTCCGGGAAAATATTTCACTATCAAAATATTAACAATACCAGTCTGAATTCATACTTTTCGTTTTTGCCAACCTGTCAATTACACGCTGTATAATTGACTAGGTAGTTGAAATAATGGCAGGCTGTACGTTCAACCTTAGCTAGTAAGGATTTGTACAGACTTGTAGAAAACTTGAATAAGAAATTGCAGAGCTTCAGAAATTGTCTACTTCTCCACCATTGTGTCGATTTTTTTAATCTTTAGGGTTTTTTTGGGTTTAATATTTGTTCCTGTTTTTTTAATATTTAAACGACGTACCGACTCATTTATCGTTTTGGGGTCGCCAGTAGCTCGAAAATCTGACAACTGTACCCCGATCATGAGTTTTTTTGATGTGTAGTATCGTTAACGTAAGCATATTTTGAATTGAAAATACACGTTTGTTCCACAATATTTATATCAATTAAATACTTAATTAATTTACCTGTATTTTTTAAAATGTGCAAATTATATAAATTTTTATCAAAATGTTCCAGGACTGCTGTATTTTAAATTCAAAATATGCTTACGTTAACGAAACTATACGTCAAAAAAACTCATGATAGGGGTACTGGTCTAACCTTAGAATACTAGTATTACCCAGAAGTTAGCAAGTTAGATGGCAGTCGCTCCATGTTAAATATTGATATTCAACTTCTATATATTTTTGGGAATTTGAAACGTGTCAAAGCCATGATAAGCTTAACTTATTGTTATCTAAACTAATATTATAAAGCTGAAGAGTTTGTTTGTTTGTTTGAACGCGAACGTGTATAATTATGATAGCCAGATTCATGAGGAATAGTATAGGCTATTTAACATCACGCTACGACCCTTAGGAGTCGAGCAACGGGGATGATACCGCGGGGCATAGCTCGTAAAATATATTCGAGATTTAAAAATAACTGCCGTGGGTGGAACTTGTACTTGCGACCTCTGCCATATCGTAACGTCGCCGTCACTCTAACCAGTGATATGGTAGCTACCATATCACATGTCGTTCTACAACTAGTTAGACCGAAATCCGAACCTAACCTAGGGAATAGGTTAGCGAATGATGACTAGCTTATAACTTAGCATAAAACAAACGTAAACAAAATTGTTACCCGTCTACATCAGTCTTTACACGAGCCACGTCTGTCACTTACTCAACTTTGTATTTAATAAACCGTTTATAAAACATTAATTATTGTAAATGTCAGAGTAATATTGTATTAATGCTAAAGCTTTATCAACGTTTAATTAAATAATGGGTTTATCGTTCACGCTTCACGCCTTGTTCGTTTTCCTTGTAAAGCCGTTATTTACTTTGACGTTTCTATGTATATGTATAACGTTTCTTGCTTATATGTTTGTGAAGGTTGAGATATCTAGACTAATATTATAAAACTGAAGGTTTTATTTGTTTGTTTGAACGGGTTAATCTCTGGAACTACCAATCGGATTCGAAAAAAAGTGTTGTATTTATATAATAGCCAGATTCATGAAGAATAGTATAAACGATTTAACATGACGCTACGACCCTTAGGAGCCGAGCAATTGGGGTTGCAATCGTGTAGCCATGAACAAGTGCATTGCCGACCCTTTAAAATGTGGATTTGCTGTGCTGATAGCTTAGGGGACAAGCAGGTCCCCGTTGTCAACACAACGCATTCTCAGGAGCTCTGGCGACCTTATCACAGGAACACAGCACTACCAAAGAGTAGTTATTTGGCTGTGGTATTCTGTAAGGTAAAGGTACTTCCCCAGTCGGACTGCTCTAGATTTGAGCCAGAAATTTCGCTGTACCCTATCCCTCTAATAACATGAACTTTGGCGAAATCTGGGTGTACTGTAGACGTTTGCCTAACCTTTTATAGAATAGAAGCGCGATATTATGCTATGTAGCCTATCAGCAATTACCGGCTGGAACTACGTAGGGACTGTGGGTATCATTAGTTCGGAGAAACTTTACCTATTAAGGTTTACCCCTTTCTATATGTCGGTCTCTGTATAGACTGACACAGAAAGGGGCTTTAAATACTGATCTAATGAAATAAAAGTTTGGACAACCATAATAATTAGAATAAAATGAATATAACATTTGATAGAGCAATATTAATCACGTTAATAACAACATCTGCTGTAAACTAAACTAAACAAAAAAAAAACTTTTAAGAATTAAAAGATAATGTTAGATAGATATGAAAGCAAAATACATATTTAATCTCTTTGTTTGAACAACAAAATATCAGTCTCAGAGTCAGATCAAACAAAGATACGGGCTAAGAGAAAGGCTGAAATACACAGTTTTGACTGTAAATCACACCCGTTTCTATTATATCGCTTAAAACACCGACAATGGCTGGAACTTCTTCGTCTTAGTACTTAACTAAGAACATTAAAGAGAATTCCCAGACATTTTATACAATTCAAAGTCTTTGTTATCTAGACAATGATTTCAGCTGTCTTCACGCCGAATCTTTTGCTCGAAATAATTTTACTAAATTACATAGATCTTGATAGAAAAAAAGTTTATTTTTTAAGTTTTATTTGTAGCTTTTTAAAATTGGACAGTGTTACAATTATTGTTAATATAAAACTTATGGCATAATAAATATTTCATTATATGAAATTCTCAGACCAATTCTGAAAAGAACTCATAACTTTTAAACAACCAAATGGATTTTAATCAAATATAGATAAACACCATTTCAATGATATTAGCTTTAAATTTAAAAATAAGTACATTGAAATCGGTCCATTCGTTTGAGAGCTACGAAGCCACAAACATATCGACATAGGCGTTAGACTTATGACACAGCCACAGACTTAGGGTAAAAGTGTTCTTTTTACAAACTTTACCACGCCTTTTCACCCCTTTAGGTCTAGAATTTCAAAAGTCCCTCCTTGTAGACCTGTAGGGTGCTACTAAAGGAACATTTCCTCTGAACAAAACTATTGCTCCACCGGTTTAACCATTGTCTTTTAGTCAGTAATGGCCGTTCCCAATAACCGATCTATCGGCCTTTTCCCCTTCTAGAGATAGATTTTTGACATAAGTTTATTTATTTTATTTTAAGTTGGAAGTAATGTCTTTGTCTAAGCCGATAGATCGGATATAGGGAACGAATAGATTATCTTATTTTTTCCCAATGTTTGAATTGGGCTTTCTTATAAACTTTTGTACTAAAGTTTTATTAAATTATCCCTAACATAAAAAACCCAAAATACGAGTGCACCAATATCCAGAAAAATATGGCTTCCCAAACATTTTCATATCAGTAATGAAGGTCCGAATAACGCATAAAAACCCGAATGTACACCAAAAGGTTTTAATAAAAACCGTAGCAGTAAATTGTGCCAATTTACTGTTCAGTTTATAGCCTATACAATACATTATACGTATGTATATACCGTATAATATCTTATACTAATTTAATTGATGTGTGGAAAGAATGATCACCCATTTATAGACTGACTGTAATGTGGCAAGCTTTACTTAACCTCTAATATCGGTCGTTGCGGGCTAAATCTCGCAGAAAATCCCTTCAAACTCATGGGGTATCTATGTATCGTGTAGGAGTAAGCCGCTGTAACAAGCTTCTCAAATTGCTTGCAGTGCACACAAATCTGAGTAGTTCCTTGCACGAAGGAACGTTCGGCCGGTAAGACGTGAACAAAATGTTACATGAAGAGATTTGTCTTGAATCTACTGGATTTTATTTGACAGGTTGGTATTGGGTGTGCTATGAGCAAAGAGTTATGAGATATTTAAATTTAGAATACTAAGGGGAAGGATTCTACGTGTTTAGGATCTTTTTGATTTATTTAAAAATCGAACCGATTTACAATATAAATTATAATCACGGCAAAATCGTGTATGAACAAATTTTGTTTACGTAATTAATTAAATAAAAGCAGCTTCTAAGATCTGACACCTAAACAAGCTCATTACACTTTAAAACGATACGTTTAGCCACTTGATAAAATAACCACAACGTAACACGTCCAGAACCTTTCCATTAACTATGCATCACTTTCTCTAAAACTTAGCGGCTCATTATAGTTAATTGACGTGTCTCAGTGCTGACGTTAATATGATATTTTACTGTACTTTTCATGATATTTCGACTTTTGAAATCACTAAAGTTTTTTTTGGAAAATGTTTTCAGCGATCTCGAAAGGTTTTGAATATATTATGAAGTACTTAATGGCAGGTTTAAAAGGTACTTAACCCATCTTAGCCAGTTAATCACGTTTGTTGCACGGCCGTAATTTCAAGCTTGTAAAAGCAGTGCAAACAAGGGAATTGCTTCATAACATTGAAGAATTAACGCTGTTTGCATTTTAGTTACGAAGTGTTTAGAGAATGAAATTGTTTTATCATTTAAAGCATCACTGTTTAGGTAGCTACATAATAATTCTGCAGTAACAAATACTTTACACAAAAGTATTAAAAATAATAAAACCCGACTGCGTAATAGCTGTTGCCCGCGACCTCGTCTGGGTGAAAATTTATGAAAAGTAGCCTATGTTTTATTTCAGATCCCAGGCTACCTTTTTAGAGAATCTCACCATGACATTCTCCCTCCAACGTTTGTAAAGAAATTGGCAGTTCTCGCGGTGGCTGTGATATCACGCGGCGGGTCGGCACAGAACAAAAAGACAGATAAGCTGCCTGCTTGTTTGCCTCTCAATAATATTTAAAAAATATAAACAAGGAACTTGGAGTATATGCATCATAGTTGACTACTGACAAAGCACTATGCGTTAAAAATGAAACAAATAAAATGGACGTATTAATAATGTAAAGGTTAATAGTACCTAGGTTGGTATCCTACCTAAAAAACAAAAAAAAATAAGCTGTAAAAAATCTGATACAGTACACGCAAAAAAGAATCTAGATTCTAAATGAAAGAAAACAGAATAGTAATGATACTACAAACAGCGTTTATTTCAGTTCAAATTCGAGACTTAATTACTCAAGCAAACAATCCGATAGGCGCCAAATAACAAACAGTCTTTTGTTTATTGTTACTTTGTCTTTTGTTACTACAAAAACGTTTCATTTCTCGATCAAAATTACTCTAACCCACAAACTTATAAACAATGGCTAAATTAAATTAAATGGCTCGTATGTCAATTGCCATCTCTATTCATTGGCTAGATTTGACAAGAATTTTAACCACTGATTAAATATACAACTTTAATCACTTACTCAGTGGTTAAAATTAGGTAAGAGGCGTTTATAAGTCAGGGGGTAAGGGATGAAAAACAAAATTGTTTGGAAACAAATATTTAATCTGTAGGTACCTTACTGGAATGTTTAGTCAAATCAGAGCGTCTCATTATCTTTATTAATCCAATCATCCTGCTGAGCTTCCGTCCAATCGATTGTATTAATATTTCTAAACATAAAACGTATCCGGGAATAATTTTGTAAGAATATTTTATGGTTCTGTATTTTGATAAAAGTTTAAGTACTTTGCGGAATTATGATTGAAAAGGTGTGTTCAAAAACTTACCGATTAATAATAAATTATCCAAAATAGGGATTTTCTGCAGCTGAACTCATTTATGTTAAGTACAGGGATAAATAAAAACCTCTATTAGAAGCACACCGTTTTATTCACAAAATCTTTACAAAAATTCTCACAAAAGACAACAAAAACGTAGACGACCAAAACCTTTTAATCCACGCCACCAAATTGATATTAAATGATCAATCTTTCATTTTCTCGTCTAATAACTATCAAAGTGGCTTATAAAACCACTGTGCAATAATCGTGAGTGATTGAACGTACGGAGACGGATGGAGGAAGTAACCCTCGTCATGGATGACATCACAACTTGAGTTCACCGCGGTCCTGACTCTCGGACTATTTAATTTAATTTGGGCACAGATCAATTTGTTACTGCCATGTGCGTGTTATAGTAAATTGGAGTTTTTAGTTGGGATTAGTTAAGTTTTTTGGCTATTGTGGGCTTGTAGGGAAGTAGAGCGTCATGGTGGATGATGAAGGTAGTCTTCGGTGACGTGTCAAGAAAAGTTAAGTCATTTATCGCGACTTAATTAGGGGCGTGGGTATCCGCTGGGTTCTATAACGCAGGAGCGGACGATGTGGTGATTAAGAGAGGAGTTAACGTTTTTCGTTTGATATTAGGTATGTGATAATGATAATAGAGTCGTTTATAAACTAAAATCCTCATATACCACAAAACTCTCAATTCGCGGGCTTGCGCACAATAACCGTGCAAAGTTTCAATTCAATCGCATGAACAATGCGCGAACGCATAGGTGACGAGACGAACAAACAAACAAGCATTCTTTTAATATCCTATCAGATTTAGAACGGTACTTATTCATTTGAATTAGATAACTAAAACATTATAAATTGTCGAATATAAATTCCATTTGACTAAAGTAAAAGCCCATTTATATTCCAAAGTTAAAATGATTCCATGAAGGAAACCAATTACAAACTCAGGTAAAACAAGAAACAATTACAATGTGTTTTTAGCCCACTAAAGTCCAATTAATGTTTGAATAACTCCTAATTCTTTTGTTTAAGGAATCCTTATTCATTCGGAATTTATTCCAAGAAACGGTTCATTAACGCTCATTACTTTGTCATAAATCTTTATTTATCCGACTTCGGCGATTTACATTCGATGCCATTGTTCTGTCCCTACTGTGCAGTATTTATTAGTTTCTTATAGTCAAGCCAAAAGAAAATATTAATCTGTCGTTTCACTAAAGTTTACATTTTTCACAGATAAATAAGTAGACCTTTACGAAAGTGACAGTTCAAACTCACCTAAATGTCGACAAAAAACAGTAAGATAAAGCCATTTAGATACTCGTAGTAAAATAATTCAAAAATTAATACAACATCCAAAAAAAAACGTAACATAAAAATTCGACAGTATCAAATTATTCACAAGCGGCGCGTGCGACCGCCCTTCTCCCCCGTGTGACATGATGTTAATCCTATTAGCTAAAAGGAGATATTCACCTCACGTCCCGCACATTTTGGTTATACGTGAGCCCCAAACGAGACCTATATGCAATGTTGGTAGGATTGTAATTGATATTGGCGTTTCGATCAGAGTTACCGAACAAATATACTGTATCCGTGTAATTGGGCTTACGTGCGTACAAACAGGATGCTGAATCTAGTGTTGTGTTTATAATATTAAAGTGATTTTTATTATGGATAATGTAACAATGCTGCAGAAATTCAGTAGAATCATACCCGCTTGCGGTCATTGCACCGCAATTTACACGTTGTAAAAATTAAAGGAAACTATAATAAAGCCCCGCAAAGGAATGGCTTAATAAAAAATTACATCAAGAATCATAAAGTTGAGTCGAGTATCGAAAACTATACTCAGTGTTTCGTACGAATAGGCACTCATTGTGCGATCAAAAGTTTTATATTGTCACTTATTTTATATTTATCTTGACATTATCACTTCCTAGACGTAACACCATCATGTAGGTAACTCTTAAGTCCGAATAAAGTCTTACTGTGTGTATTGTTAAGAATATGTGGAAATTATTGAGCTATTATAAATCTGAGCGAACACAGACTCATCTTAGGAGCTATTTCCGTACCCTGAGTCATACAATATCAATGTGCATAGTTTGGAATATTCACCATAAACTAAATGCATCGTTGTACTATATGCGCTAAAATACGTATATAGTAAAATTCCTCGTGATTGATCAGTCCAAAATACATTTTAAGAAATTTATAAACTGCTGAAGCAGCTGTACCTTACCTACCTAATAAAATAATACCAAATCTCAGTCGACAGCAAAACTTATATTGATCTGAGAAGCTATTTCTATAAATTCCGAACAAACAAACAAAACTTTAACCAATAACAATTGACCTCAATTGACCTCACAAAACGCTACGATCAAGAACTTCCATCGCGCTATAAACAAGAAATCAGAGGTAAACAAACATCGCTCATTTTTCGCTCACTCGCTGAAACGCGAACGTGTCTTGATGAAGCGTGGGTAATTCTCAGGCGAGTTCTTATCCCTCTAACTTTGGACGTAGCGCACGTAGCTGTGGTAATGATCTACTTATGGTATAGATTACGGCGAATATACTTACGTATCTTCAAGAAAGGAGTTATTAATTATGTTGAATATTAATATCAAGATAGTAATGTCGCTGACCTAAGGTTATAAATTGAAGCATTGGGTGCAACAAGGGCGTTGGGGCACCTAAGGCCCTTTTTGCTATTATTGATTCAAATGAAGCATTGTACCATACAGTTTCATGTGACAAAAACTCATTTCGATTAATTGATTCTAGAAGGCGTGATAGGTATTTATTGATACGGTTTTGCTATTTCTAATTTATTTTAATGTAAAAACATGTCCGAAACCAGTCAAATCAGCGATTTTAGTGGAGATGATGACTAGGCTGATTATGTTACCCCAAAAAATAGACTTGAAATAATGAAACCAAACAATTCTTGAAATCCCGGAAATCGTAATTTTCTTTTAATAATGAGTCCAAATGATTACTGTGATTTACTTTTTAATGAAAATGATCCTTTTAAGTATCTAAAGCTATTATTTATGCCATAAAAACCATTTAAAATATGAACGCCCAAATATTTTACGGGTTGGGTGCAATAAGGGCGGATAACATGTATTCAAAAACAATATTATTTTTAAGTTTCTAACTATCTTAAAATAATAATAATACTAGGATCCTATAACTGAATAATGGTACTAATAAATTTAAAAGTCCTTGAAATATATCTTAATTTATTCAGAAGTTATAATAAATCAAAAACTTTAACTTCAATTATCTCAAATCACACTTTTCCGTGTAACGCCCTTGTTGCACCCAATGCTTCAATTCCTCGGAACGCGATTTTACAGTATACTTTTAAGTTTGTACCTTTGTACGGAACCCTCAGAGCACAAGTCCTACACGCACTTATCCGATTTTTTTGTTAAGACAAAAGGCTAAATACGCCAACAAGACTTTAATTAGTATAGAATATATTATGTAAAATATTTGAAAAAGAAATAATGAAAGCTGACTAGTTATGACGCTAGTTTCGTCCCCGTGCTGCGTACAAAATATTTCAATCATTATCTTTTGACGAAATAACATGATTTAAAAACAATTGGGATCGATTCTTCTACTGATACAGAAAAAACTACTTTCAGGTTTTGTATTTTAAAAATAATGGTGCATGCTTATAGTGCAGTCAGCACAGTAAAAAGCAAAAATACATTCCAAAATTAGGCTACATTTAATATTTAATTCAGTTGAAATGTAAAAATTTAAACGCTTGCTCATAATCCAAAAAACAAAATAAATTATCCTCAAAGAGATTCTTCATCTTTATTTAACACGAACAAATCTTTTACTGTTAAGTACTTTTTCTTTACTGAAATGCAATATTATACGAAGCACTCTGCTTCATAAAAAAATTAAACTTATTTTTCAGGTTCATTAGTAGAGCGCGGTAAAATGAAATTATGTATATTTTTACACGGTGACATTTTTATTGTAGAAATGTACTTTTGAGACATTTTTACCCGACTGCGAGACGCAAAGGAGGGTAATGTGTTTATCAGTCTATGTATGTATGTATGTATGTATGTATGTATGTATGTATGTTTGTTTCTATGTGGCGTTCTAGAGACCAAATGCGTTGGCCGATTTTGATAATTCTTACGTCAATCGATTCGTCTTAACCTTGCGAGTGTCACTAAAGACATAACAGTAATCAAAATTCACCACAGCGACAACCAGACGCCATATTGTCAAAAAAAAAAAAAAAAGTTGATGAACTATGTCAAGTGGTGTGTCGTTGAATAGGCATTTTAAAATCATCTTTAGGTTCCTTTTATCATTTTTCATTTAAAATAATAGTTTAGGATATATAACGATTTAAAGTTGTTTAACAAACAATCATTGTCGCTAATTCTTACTTATTGATTTAAGTTTTTATTTCAAGTATTACCGATATACAAACATACAAACAAACATTAAAAACATACATTAAAAACTAAAAAGTGAAAAATAAAAATAGTAAATTAAAAATTAAAAAAAACCCGACTGCCAAAAAACAACTAAAAAGTTCAAAACAAGAGCACTTTTCAAGCAGTCTGATGCAGTTGGTGGCATAAAATCTAAGATTTAACACAAATAATTGCCACCAACTGCATCAGACTGCTTGAAAAGTGCTCTTGTTTTGAACTTTTTAGTTGTTTTTGGCAGTCGGGTTTTTTTTAATTTTTAATTTACTATTTTTTTAGGTAGGTACCTATAACGGTTCTTTATATTTTGCTTGTTAAATTCTGTGTCAAAATGGTCGTCTAAAAAAATAGAAGTTGCATTGCCTCTTTTCTTTATTTTTTTTTCAGTAACCTTCCAAGACGTGCGCACAACGACTGTACAAAGTTTCAAGTCAATCGGAAGAACGATGCGCGAACGTTATTATAGAGCATATCATAGAGCTTAATTTAATATAAATTTCTACCTGAAGAAAAAAAAACATATATTTATTTGAAAGGGTCAAAGGGTTATTTCTTCCTTTGACACTTTCAAGTATAATATAATAATTTTAATAGTTTAAAATATTTAATCGATCAACATACATAATGGTACTCGTTCTCAATGCTTCATTTTTATATAACCACGCATATCGCCGCAACACAATAGATATTTATTAATGCATGGTCTTTCAACTACGAAGCGAGCTATACATAAATAAATACTGTAAACGTGTGTATAACGTTCACAAATCTAAACATTTGCACCCACTTCCACTTCGCTTCCACCGGTTCCTACGCAAAATAATTTCAAAACCACGTACACACAGTAAATTGAACTTTAACATCTCCGACGCTAGTAAATTCAATCAAAATGCAGAATGTCCCGTAGGCCCGTATTCCAGAACGATACTCGAGCAGCGATCTCTGCTTGAGCATAGATTTTAACCAATCAAATGGCTTTAAATCTATGCTCAAGCAGAGATCTGTGCTCGAGCATCGTTCTGTAATACGGGCCTAATGTACAGTAGTTCAGTCTGAATCCTGCAATCTAGGAGGTCTTCTATGAATGCATGTATGATTGTATACATACGTTCCGAGTGTTGGGCAAGCGTGCGTCCAATCTCCTTACATCCGTTCAGCCGTGGAAGTGTAACAACTTTGAATAATACTGAGGCCGAGACTAATAAATGTTACTAAGGGCGCTTGTAGACGTCCGGTTTTTTTCACCGGACAACGGACCGATTTTTTACCATTGTATGGTTTATAATGAATCTGGCGTAAATTGTTCGCCGGACCAATGTCCGGTGCGTGTACACACATTCATTATAAACCATACACCACCGCGAATCCGGTAAAAAATCGGTCCGTTGTCCGGTGAAAAAAACCGGACATCTACAAGCGCCCTTAGAATGCGCTTTGGCTTAGCATTATTCCTGTCATTGTCGCACAACTGTCAAACTACAATTGCATGATAGAGATGGGAATATATCTAAGCCAAGGCACATGCTATCTCTTATTTTATTTTTATTCGTTTATTAATCTCAACCTGAGATTATTAAACTTAAGTGTATACAGTTGGGTTGACTAATTGAAACTAGAACAAGATAGGTAGGGCATAGGGTGTCCTCTCTCCCCATCCGCAGCAGACGCACCGGGCGCCGTAGGGCGGCCAACGATCTCCGGCCACCATAGGGTGCGGACTGCGGGTGGCGGACTTGGGGCGTCCGTCACCCGAACGGAAACAGGCCCGAGACGGTGGCGCGACGTGTTCCGCGCGCACCTCTCCAGAGGAATTGCGGCCGTACATGACGGCCGCATAGGGTGACGGGGCCCGCCTTTTTTCTGGCGGGCCAATGCCCGCCAGAAAAAAGGCGGGCCTATGCGGCCGTCATGTACGGCCGCAATTCCTCTGGAGAGGCGCGCGCGGAACACGGAACACCTGCCGGGGGTGCGGACGAATGCGTAAGTGACTCCCGTGCCCCCGGCGTAAGGTAATTGGAGGAACACCGGGGTGGTTTTAGTCAGTAAGAGTCTGACAGACCCCCTCGCCCTCCCCAGGACGGGGGACATCCATGAGGATTTCCACATCGAAAAAAAAAAAAATGGTAGGGCATAGGGTGATATCTTGCTTAAATCTAGATCAGCCTGACTGGGGAAGTACCTTACAGAATACCACAGTCAAATAACGTTACTCTTCGGTAATGTTGATTTCCTGTGGTGAGTAAGGTCGCCAGTGCTCCTGCTGTGTTGACAGGGGATCTGCTTGTCCTCTAAGCTGTCGGCACAGCGAATTCTCATTTAAAAAGGATTGACAACGCGCATATAGATACTCAGTTCTGCAAGCGTTTCATAGGCTATGATAACCGCTTACCATAAGGCTGGCCGTAACGCCTATTTTCCACCATGTTAAGATAATAAAATAAGTGAATTCTCCTAGTTTTGTTAATCATTTTCCTTGAAAGATACTGCTTTTGAAGACATTATTTTTAGAAGCTAACTGTACCACGTTAGCTAGTTTGTCTATTTATTCATTCAACACGAATCTGCACTCATCATTTCATGCCAATGCCTCTATCGTAGTCTTACTAAAAGATCTCACTTAATTTTCACGGACAAAAGTACCCAAAACTGTACGAGGATTTTGGCTTTTTCTGGCTTTTGAACGAACGTTTCAACGAAATCGATTAGGCCCTCTAAATAACATAATAATATTGACACACATCTTTAGCTCCGTTCAAATTTGAGATTACTTCTTGTGTTCAAAATCGAGTAGGCTCATACAATACCTACAATTAAAGTTTCGTACAAAAAAAAAGGTTCCACCTACTTTTATCAAACAGACTAGCAACTAGGACATTGTCGAAAAAAACTGCAGTTTTCCTGTAATTTATAGCTTTAAATCTTCTAGCCTTATTAAAACCAAAATGTTAGCTTTAGAAATCTAAAGAAACGGTATTTTTTGCACATTTTTATCTATACGTAACATTAAATAGAATCAGTTCTGAAGCGTCATGTTGTCATGAGAAAGTAGGTAAGAGCCAAACTAACCTATCTCGAATTGTTAGAACGCTCTTTGAATCGAGAACACTGAGTAGAGCCTGCGGTACATCTCCACAGAGCAAGCTGACTTTGCTTCAATATTCATTTGCATTCAACATTCGAGCTCTTTCTGTGACGTAAGACAATGGGGCGTGCTACCTGCAACGCCTATAACGTGTTCGTGGAGTGCATAGGAATGGGGGAAAGTTAACTAGATCGAATTCGTGGCTGACAATACTGTAGAAGGTTTTACGAAAGACTTACGAAGAGTACTTAAGTAAAAACTTTGTGGTGATATTAATTTTTCATACCGGCTCGGCAATTTCTAATAAAATTTTCTTGCAAACCTAACTTAAAGTAAGTCATTATAGCCGTAGAGTCTAGTCGAGCAATAACACTGGTCGACAAAAATGACCTTAATAAAAGTTAAATGACTTTGAATGGGTTATTTTGTATTTACATAATTCGCACATCGGCAAGAAGGGTGTCACAACACATAATAATACGAAAT
The DNA here is from genome assembly GCA_948465475.1 of Thalpophila matura. Lineage (NCBI taxonomy): Eukaryota > Metazoa > Arthropoda > Insecta > Lepidoptera > Noctuidae > Thalpophila > Thalpophila matura. The sequence continues at coordinate 4,798,121 of OX419187.1, read as the reverse complement.
TGAGTTATGTATGCCATCTGAAAGGCAATTACAAACTTGATCTGCTAAAAAAATTTCATAATTATAGTGCGATTCTTCGCTGAGATATGGCATTTAATACAGAATTTTTTTAATGGAATTCTAGGATCTAAAAAAAAGAAAATCGTGATTTCAAAAACTACATTTATTGTGTTGTGACACTCTTCTTGCCGACGTGCGGTCTGTAACTAAACTGCATTTTTAAAAAAGTTAAGTCACGCTCAGTTTTTTTGCAACAGCAGCATATTTTTTTTAAATTGCAAATGGCGTATGACCTAATCCATTAGCCGATGATGTTAATAAACTAGCACACTGTGCACAGCAAACACTTAGGAGTTCAGGTTTTGTCTAAATTTCGCACCGAAAAGTCATAATAATGAAAATAACAGTTTTTTAACGAAAGTTGTCAAATTACGACTTTGACTAATAACAGTAAGTTGACCGCAAATATAGCACAAGTTATCAAGATGACCTAAACATACTCTGGGCATCTTATGACGATGTATAAAATACATCACAAGAAAAAACCCTTTTAATTTCTATAAATCAATATTAATTTATCGCAAACACATGTAGTCAAAGTAGCGTAATAAATTTAGTCAATGTTTAACGGAAACTGAGGGTGATTGAACAAAACTAAGTATGAGGTTTATTTGTGAGTAGGTAGTAGCGTTCAAAAAAGCAACTCGTCTGTGTTTAACAAAATCACTGTTTACCAGTGTAATATTGTACTGAATTTCGTTATAACCTGCTGATTCGTTGTGCTCGGGTTTCGATATGGCACCCGTGACGTAAGACACTGCTTTATCCCATTGGTAATGTATTATTACACGTCTAATGTTTTTTAACTGGATGAATTTGGTACCTAATACTAACTACTAATATAAGTTCAAGTACCGTAATCAATTATACGTTGCAGTACATAATATTTAAACATATGTTTTTAATAATCTGAAGAACAATAACAATACAGGCTGAAATGAAATAAAAACAACGTCATGGTTTCTATGAATTTATATAAAAGTAAAAAAAGGCTTAAAAATTTCGTCAACCTTTTTCAGTCAGGCAGGGACACAAAATAATACTTAAATAATTATACACGCTGTATGAAAAAGGTCGGATGCAACTAATTAACTCTTGACAAAATGAAAAGCAGTAAGCTTCTTATAGGACTTTGCGAATGAAATCCCTTTGCTGAAATACCGACACATTTACATTTAAAAATGAATGAAATTCTTTGTAACTTTAATCCTTTGAAACCTTATTAGTATACAGAGTGAGTTTTCCCTATTTCGAAAAAACTAAAATGCGATTTTAGCCTTTTTCAATACCGGGTTTGGACCGGAATAGTCGTCGAATAATACGACGAAAGCAAAAAAAGTGAAACAATATCTACTGGTCCACATTATTTGAGCCGTGACGGTACTACGTACATTTTTCATAAATATAATTTTCACGTAAATTACTCGAGACCTCGCCCCGTAAATTATGTAAATGTTTTCCAGTACACCCTGTATTAACTAATGGAATCCTGATTACGCGAAAATGGCTCACCCTAATTTAAGCTTTGAATAAATATACCTAGGTAGGTTATTTTAGCTTATTTTTGTACAAAAAAAAGCTAAAATTACTTTTGTGACTTTAATTAGCAATTGATTAACTGTGTCTGTGAGGCATTTTTTATTTTTCGTTACCTAAAACAGGATTAATTTGCTATTTAAAATGTAAAATAACAGTAATTACAAACGTTTTCGTAGTATTGGACATTTTTTTACTCAACATTTTTGTGCCAACAGCAATTACGGGATACAATAAAAAAATACATTATTGATTATTTAGAATAGCTTATTTGATTATGTTCTATTATGCTATTTTATGCGTTTATCAAAAGTGCCAATCATCAACAAATAAATTGTTTTGAAAGTCGAAACATTGATCAACAAATGGAAACGAGTAACATCAGTTAGTGACTTTGATTTCGATGGACATGTGCATATTAAGAGGAGCAGCCGATGCCTGGTAGCTACCCAAAGTGTAAGCGAAAGCGGTCACTACTTTTATTAACCCGATACGATTTTGCTACGAATAATCTGTATCGTGAAGTTAACAAATGATAACGTAGTTCAAGTACTTAAACATTTATATATATATTCTTGCGTCGATTGAAGTGATGTATCATGTCCTTAACATAATTTGATGATCACAAAATGCAGAGATTTTTATGGTTCCATGTGATCATTTTTAGGGTTAAGTGATGTTGATGGGCGTTGACTTAGGCGTAATTTTGGGACAGAACTCTTTGTAAAAGAGCTCATTCGGAGAATTTCTACCGCCATTATTTCTCCCGCTAAGCAGCATTTTTGTGTTCCGTTTAAAAGGTTGCTGGCGTAATCATATATCGAATTACAAATAAAAATTCCTACATCATTTGAAACATTTGTAATAATTCCAATCTCAAGACAAACAATATACCACACATAACTATTCTACATTGGCTGTCAAGAGTCATGGAAATTGCCTCCCAATCAATGCAGCAACGTTAGCGGTGTATCATGCTGGATTGCGCCACCGCTCTATGCTAAGACATGTCATCCATCTTGAATTCATTATTCATAGTGCAGGCTACGAATTGGAGCACTGTGTCTGTTCCTGTTGATGTCATGAGAGGCGATTAAGCGTTGCGTTCAGAAGGTTAAAGTGGCATTCAATTGTAAACTGAAATAAACTATCGCCAGTGGAGAATATTGTGTATTCATTAGTTTGTAGAGCATTATGGGATTTCTAGGGCCCTGAGGAGATGTAGATTGTAGGCAAACCTTTTTACATTTGTGTGCCATACTAACTTGAAAAAAATCAATGAAGTTGTAGAAACAGTTCTTAGGTTTATATCTACCAAACAAATAACTACTAACTAAAATAACTTACTTTTCTTATAAAAAGCCTTAAAGTCCCATAACTAGCTTCAATAAACATTTCTATCCAATTCCTTCAACTAAACACGATTACCCATGTCAGATAGGGTCGCCAAAAAAGGCCAAACTAATAAAAAAAAACATACGAAAACTTAAGGTTGCTACTCACTTGTTGCTAGCGTTGTTACCGCTCTATATTATTGCTGATTTACATTTTACTGTACGCTATTAAGCCGGAGGATTTGCATAATGGCCGCTTTACGCATATTAACGGGTGATTGCGGATTATTGAATATAATTGACGTATTCACTGCGAGATTATATTATTCTGAATGCCATCTTTAATTGCTATGGGATTTGAACACGCGTTTTGTTATTGTTTTGTTTGTATTTATTTATCCATCCACTTCGTTATATCTCCATAAACCGCGAAATTTCGGAACGTAGTTTAAATTATCATTTTTGTCTTTTTCCCGTCCTTTGGTTTGCGGTGACACACTGTTGTGTGTTAACTGTCCCGTATTTTAATACATGCCGTCATCCATGCATGATGAAATATCATTTAAAAAGCTATTTATTAAAAGCTAAACATTTTTATTTATTAATTTACCTACGTAGAGTCAGCGATAAAATCCGGATAACACTTGAGATTTTTTATAAATCATGACTAAACTTCGAAATATTCAATAAAATTCGGATCAGATATAACACACATAGTACAAGCTCTCGGCTATTAGGCATGTACATAAATTGCTAAAAAGTTGCGTATGGGTTAATTTTGTGTCAATTTAGATATTATGTAAAATTATGAACATATCTACGGGATAAAATTAAAACCAGTGCGGATATTTTAGGAGGTGAAAGTGAAAAACCGACCCTGAAATATGAAAAAACAAATCAGCTGTTCCCTACAAAAAGGCACTACAACACGATCAAAATGTATGAAACAGCTGATTTTTTTTCCATATGTCAGTGTCGGTCTCATAATAAAAGTTGATCATATTCATGAGTACTTTCACCTAGGTACTAAAATATCCGCACTGGTTTCAATATTACCCTGTATAACCGCTTTTAAAAAAACTAAGGTAAGAAAGAAAATGCAATCGACAAATCTCCAACTTGGTCACCAAAACAAACGCTCGTACATTCAAATCATGAAGCTATGAAGCCTCATTGTACCCGGAGGGCTAAGTTCAAGGAATGTCGCCAACAACTCTGCGAGCCGACTTGAGAGCCATTCACTCTGCAGTTTGTGTACAACCTCTGTTTTAAGAAAACCTTTAGCAATCCATTTTTATTATGCTCTGTGGATTTTTTGAAGCCATTTAAAATATGGCCAGGAAAGTGTTTCGTTTGTTGGAAATTTTATCCTTTAATACAATTTTGAATACCTACTTATTACATTTTTGATTACCGCTGAACATACATTTCAATGAGAAAAAAACTTTCTCTTTTTTTGAAGTCGATTAAAAATATCTTGACATAATGAGAATTTTAGTTGCTTTGTCTACCTACTGCACATACTTAGAAAGTGGTAAATGCTGGTCAATTTTAACATGCAATTCAAAACGCGGTACTTGATTTGTTAGGCTGTTCTAAATAAATATTTTTTGGGTTAGGTTTGACAAAAACTACTGACTCATTGACAACGAATCATGTGACAAACTGCTCACAAAAGCTCTGCTCTGCTCTGCAAAAGGTCACTCTACATTCACGCGAGAATTTCGCGAGGATACGAGAAATGTGAACCGACGATGTGAGTCGGCTCCACACTCACGTTTCTCATGTTGACGCGAGATTCTTACGTGAAGGAAGAACGGCCTTAATACAGTCCCACAACCCACATCTAATACCACGAGTCCATGACCCCTATCGGGAATACCAACCTAAATAAAAAAGCCAAACAGTATGACAAACATAACAACGCGAATTAAAAAAATAAGTAAACATAATAACTTGGTCGACACGCGTATCACGAGAACGTAAATCTGGTGCGCGTGGCCATGAATATTTTCATCATTTTCACCGAAACAGAGAGAGGGAGGCATAATTTTATTAGAAGGCACTATGGCACGGTCAATCCGATGCATGTAGTCCATAGCAGGGATGTTGCGGATCCAGATGCGGAGGCGGATGTTTGAAGGCTCACATCCGCGGATGCGGATGCGGATACGGATCTTAAGATATTTTATAAGAAACTACATTTGTGGCGAAATAAAATAATAAGATACTAATTTTTAATAAATATTATATAATTAAAGTTAAAAGTTAGTGCATTATATTTAATAAAAAGTAATATGGCCGCCTTTTCGGCGTTAAGCCTGTTACACAGGGGTTCGTAAATTAAACCCGCGCTACTGAACTATTGTTCGCTAGGAACGCTGGCTGGTGGTGTCAATAAAAATCTGCGTGCTATTGGTGATAACTTCGCTCTTATTGGACAATGAGCACATGCATGACACGCGCCAGTTGCCGGGCCCCGCCTATTTCTTTCTTGCCGCGACCTGTGCTACATCCGCATCCGCATGAACATCCGCAATGATTATTGCGGATGCGGATGCGGATGCAGATGTCCAAATCGATGCGGAAGCTCCGCAATTGCGGATGCGGATGCGAATATTCGCAACATCCCTGGTCCATAGGTTCGATTTTAGGCTTTTTTGTATATTTTTCTCTGTTGAAATTGAAATTGAAGTGAGCACTATTTACAATAACTAAACACTAATTTAGTTATTGCAAATAGTGCTCACTTCAATTTTGGCAGTTTTTATAAGGCAAAAGTAATGGTAGTTCAGTGCTACAAATATTTTTTATACCATTCCCCCTCTAAAAAGCTTATTTTATTCTCTGAAAACAGTGAATAAAAAGCACTTTTACTCACTGTTTTGATGTTTGAAAATGGCACACACCAATGTATTCGACCACAGATTTAAAGAACCTATGCTAGATGCGGCACGTTATTAGATTGTATGAAAACCGAACGTGTCATCTTTTTTATACCTACGATAACTTCACCCCAGCCATTTAGTGATGTGCTCAGAGTAAACAGAATTGTTTCAATCACTAAGCGTCACTGAGCTAACAGACTTTTTTTAGTACGAACAGTCGAACATGCAGGGCACGCTTGGTCGTGGCTTGCCGTATCTAGTGTAAGTGTAATCTGTGTATTCGACCTATATTGATGTGTTCTAAATTCAATTTGATTGGTCGACATTTTCGACAAGGAGTTTAGCATTAGAATAAAAACTGTTTTGTGTTCTTTGCTGTCCTTAGTAAATTGGCGCTATTTTGAATACTGTAAGTTGTACGAACACAAAGTTTAGTGTTACTTTAATCTTTAATTTTGTGTTTGTTTAGTGTTGTTCTAATCGATTAAAAATGCATTATAGTGATGAAGATGTGTTAACACCTGAGTTTGTGAAAGAGAGGGTGGCCGATATAGTGGAAAGGTGGAAAGCTTGCTACCCAAAAAATCACGGCTGGTTTACATCAAAGCCAATTTAACTTTACTTTTTCTTCATTATATGTATATTTTCACTTAAATCTTTCTTTTTCTCGTAGTCATGGTATAAAGTATAGTATGCAACTCTTGAATAAAACGGATTTATATCGAGGGCCATGAATCGCTCGCGTCGCTCAGGATTCTAACACTTGAATCACTCGCTACGCTCGTGATTCAATCATCATGAATCACTCCCTACGGTCGTGATTCAATCGTTAGAATCCTTCACTAGCTCGTGATTCATCTATGGCCCTCGCTTTAAATCCGTCCTTTATTCACTAATTGCATAATATACTATTACTACAATAATATTGCGACACTTTTTTTTAATCACTTACCTTTTGGAGATTCGAATTTTAAATTCGGAGATACAAACGCCATCTATTATTTTTAATTTTATACTGTTTCCCAAATATATTTAAATCGGTGAAAGTATTTTTATAATGGGATGCACAACAGAATATTACGAAATCGACAATGATGCATATTTTACCTTTATTGTTTGTAAATGCTGAAGGGCTTTTTGACTGTAGGAGGAAAAAAAACTCGATTTACTTATTTATATCTCCTCATTCCACAAGGAATACCGTGAAGATACTTTGATAAGTTTTTTTTTACCTAACCGAAATGTTATAAAAATGCTCGGGGCTGTAAAACCTTGATAAGATTTCCTAGAAGGCGATTTTAGTTGAGTGGCTGTGTATTTTGCGTGGAGGCTGATCTAAGGTCATTTTCAGATTACCTTGATACCACAATATAAAGATATTCTACTATCTTTGCTACTTTCCTTTGTTATAGATCGTGACGTCATTCATGGTAAGCCGATCTAGGAACTTTAAAGCTTAGACGTACGATCCGAAAATATTTCATTCTTTCGACTTATGTAGGTATCTTTGTTCAATCGTGAAGATTTGTTGATATTAAAATGACAGACTCCCACGAATTTCGACTCTTTTCCCCCCTCAGTATACAAAAAATCTACCAAAATCGTACCTACCCTACCCTCATTTTCAATTAACTTCAGCATTATCACTAAACCTGTCTTAAAGGGATCTTCGACACGTCATGGCGTAGAAAATCACGAATACACCATGTCGGTCACGTATCCGTCGGTCAAACAGGGTCAAATCGTAAAATTGTTTACGGCTTTTTCTCACTGCCCTCCAGGGTCGTATCGAGCCTCTAAAGTAAATGTCAACAGCCCTCAAATGCGTACAGGTTTGAATTTAACTTTTTACATAGGAATATTATTTGTAGTATTTGTATTGATTCACAAAATGTTTCGTTGGATTTAGCAGCTTCATTTTCTGCTTAGTGTGTACTCATATTTTCGTTAAGTAAGCTCGTATTTATTTACCGAATTGGATTTCTAGGATTCAAACATTTAAAAACAAAAATAATTAAGTATATAATATATGTATTTCTATCTATGGTTACTAAAATAGATTATCAGTAAGATTGCAGGCCTTCCTATTTTATCGCTATATTTTGTAAAACATTTTCCAATGGGAAATGTCCCCTATCCTTTCAAGCAAGTTCAGGAATTCACAAAAGCGATAGTCCAAAGAGTAACAAAGCGTTCCGTTCCGAGAAACAATGACATGGCACAAACGCTGGAAAAAAAAAATTGTTCACCTCAATTCTTGAATAGACTTTACATCAACTACCTACAAACTGAATTGCAATAGTTCTTCAAGAACGATTTTTCCTAACACCTAAAAAACCAATTGTAACCAACATTTTTCTTCCACGCACAAGCGTCAAAATCTAACTTAACTCCACATTAGCACGATTTAACCAAAGATTTTAATTCCCCAGTCGGTTGTCGAAACACTTACGAAATGAACTAATTTTGTTTAAGAAATTGTCTTGCACCAAACCTTATTAGAAGCCATGCAGAAGCCACTTCTATACGCAGTCGCTAAGACACAAGCGCCAAAATCAGGCCCGACTCCCCATTAGGATGGTTTAATCAAAGGTTTTAATTTCCCAGTCGGCTGTCGTCACGGCGACAAGAGAGACAGGTGGTGACAGGTTGACATCTCGTTGGGCCGGCTTGGGAACTGGGACAACGGGACGTCGGGAATGAATATTGTAGAATCCGAAAGTAGCTTTATGGCTTATAGGAACTACTGTGTATACTTTTACCATGAAGTATGAATGAGAATACATAGAGATAGTTTATTATGGACGCCTACAGAAATAAATCTATACAAAATCTGTCAAATCTCAACTTTATTCCTTGGAATTAATATTATCTGACGTGCGTTAGCAAAATCGGTCCTAAATAAGATAACGAAAATGCAACAGACTCCCTAGCATGTGGTCACAACGTAAGTTGATTTGCGGGAGGTACCTGCACATCATCGGGCGGGAGGAAACGCCCGGGTGTCATCACTGCGTTGATCGCCCCGAGGACACGGTGGAGCACACGGTGGGGGCCTGCCCTGCATGGGCGGAGCACCGCCGTGTCCTCGTAGAGGCGATCGGCAGCGGCGGCGACCTCTCGCGCCCGGCCCTGGTTCAAGCCATGGTCCGGGGCGAGGGGGAGTGGGAGGCAGTCGCCTCCTTCTGCGAAGCAGTCATGCTAGTGAAGGAGGCGGCGGGACGGGAGAGGGAGAGATTCTCCCGTCCAAGCCGCCGCGGTAGACGCTCCGGGCGTCGGGAGCCGCGTGACGACTCCCGGCCACCGTAGGCGCGGGCCTGCGGGCGGTGAGTAATGGGTAGCTCACCGTCCGATCAGGACCAGGCCCGTGCCGAACGGCGCGTACGTGTTCCACGCGCGCCTCAAAGAGATGTCAGCATCAGAGAGGGGGCCCTCTAGGGCCCAAGCCTGCCGGGAAAACGGGATTGTCCGGAAGGGATACCGCTGACCCGGACAAAAGGGCTAACGAAGGAACATGGGTGGGTTTTAGTCAGTAAGAGTCTGACACTCCCTTCCGCTCCGCCCAGAGCGGGAGGGGTCATTTGATGATTTCCCATCCTCAAAAAAAAAAAAAAAAACGTAAGTTGATTTAGTGACAACTGACTCATGAAGCCTTTAAAAGACCATATCCAAAACTTCGAGAGCAGACTCTTTAAAGTGTAAATGATTGGAGTTCTATAGCTCGTCATATTCATACTGTAGTATGTGCTAAAGCTCAGAATACACAATACTCAGTGCTCAGCTCTCACCGGCACGAGTTAGGTTTTCGGTACTAATTGGGTCGGCGCTGAGAGTACCTTCACGTGAATCAACGCCTGCTTTTTCTGTTCGACGTTAATTTGCTTTCATTGTATATGTACGCAGGACGATTTCAAACCGTGTTTCATTAGAAATAGGATATATTTTTCAAATTTGTTAGTGGTATCTTTAAGCTCTTATTATAACCGGTTTATGCATCCTTCTAAATGCCTATCAATAAATTTTATTAGCAATGTTACTACGCAGAACGCGTGCATTCTTAAAGTAAATGCGATATTGCCTATCCTTTATTGCTCTAAGGCAGTGTTCCGCAAAGTGTGTGCCGTGGCACGCTGGTGTACCGTGGCCATTAGTTGGTGTGCCTCGGAAAAATAAGGTTATCTCTTCACCGCGCGCTTTTGTTTCGTCGCTTATAGTTATGTTGTATTATGTATTTAAAACTAGATTTTTTATTTATGGTGTACCTTCCTAAATTTTCCGATTTCCTAGATGTAGGGACATAGGTACCTTGAACACAAAAACTTTGCGGAACACTGCTCTAAGGGGAAACCATGCAAAACTAGATTTTGATGAGTCTACCACAAGCCAATAACTTACTTAGCTTAACTTTTGTAATAAAAGGGAATGAAATACGTAATTCCATTGGCTTTAATAGTAGACCTACCGCCACTTTTTACGAGGCAATCTTTTGTTCTACAGCGGTTTTATATTTCACCATGTCTATGCTAATCTAGGTAAAAGAAAAACATGTTTAACTTATGCTTTATAGAGTAATTGAAAAAAACAGGCAGTTTTCCTTATGAACGTGATTCGATCATCATTTTTAAATTAATTGACCATTTAACGCTTACTAAATACATACCTAAGTATAATAAAGCTGTTTTGGGCCGTACCACAAAAAAGATAGACACGCGTTAAACGCGAATGCTACCAAAAATAATACTCACTTGTTTTAGACAAGCTAGTGCTAAAACAAGTGCGTATTATTTTTGGTAGCATTCGTGTTGAACACTTGTTTATCATTTTTGTGGTACGGTCCTCGATGTTTAAAAAAAAAAAAGAATGGCTTTACGCAAACTTTTTAAATTCCAAAATTGCGAACACCAAAATGTAGTTTACACATTTTTAAATGTGGCGGTACAAAATATCAGTAGGTAGCCAGAAGCTGCCATTCTTGTCCCACTTCAAAAATCGAACAAACGCAGGCACTGGCCTCTGTCATTAATATATGCTTAAAAATGAAGCTACTTTATCGGGCCCATTTTCACGCCCCAAATAACCACGCACTTTTATACTTTTAATGCCTTTTTTATTTTTATCACAGGTAGGTACATACGTAAGTTATTTCCACATTTCACGTGGGCTTTTTCCGGATACGTGAACCTGAACACAGACATTCGGAACGTCCACTTTTATCACGCTTTTATATACACCGTGATGTCTAACCTATTGACCTTTTGAAACCCTTTATTGATATACCTACCTAACCTTCGTGGTATAATTGAGCACTCTTTTTTAGGGTTCCGTACCTCAAAAGGAAAAACGGAACCCTTATAGGATCACTTTGTTGTCCGCCGTCAATCACCGGACCTTAAGTGGAGCCTCAAGCTCATAGATGGCGCCATTGGAAGTATGCAGTAGCGCCATCTATGATCATATGTCGAAACCCTTAGGGCGCGAGGCATACTCGCACTTGTCCGGTTTTTTTTTCATTTGTTTTTAATCATTTTTAAAATAAATCACGTAAATATTTATTTAACTACCCACTAAACTCGATTATTTAATGTGGAAGATAAAAATGTAGGTAGGTAGGTATGTGAAAAATGCTGAATAATATATATAAAAATATACTTACAAAGGAAAAATTGTCACAAACCCTAAAACTTATTCCAAGATTTTTATACAAAAAAAGAGTTTATTTAGATATATATACTACTTTATAATACTTTTCTCCAATATGAATTTTACAAAAGAAAAATACTGGCCAAGTGCGTGTCGTACTCGCGCACCGAGGCCCGAGGGTTCCATTATTCCGTACCATTTTTGGACGTATAAAGTGAAAAAACCCGGACCGCATAACTAAGTTTGTTTGTGAAGGAATTTTGGTGATTTTGAAAAAAACTGTACTAGTTAGGAACATCGTTTTATTTTTGATGCAATATTTGGGTCAATTCCTATCAGCTCTAATTATTTCAGATTTTTCGCTCCGCAAACATCGGACTTCGCCACTTGACCTAGTAACCCCACTTTAAAATTTCGGACCCCCACTCTGGATCCTTTTGCAATGAAAATAAAAATATTTTTTGACTATTTTCATTTGCAATAAAGTTGGGCAAGCATTCTTTATAACTGTTCCAAATTTCAAGTCGATAGCATCAGTAGTTGCTGAAATAAGCAGGTGTGACAGACAGACACCGACCGCACGGTTGTCGCAGTGGCTGAGAGATTGGCTGCTGCGCGACGTGTCGCGGGTTCGATTCCCGCATTGCACATAGGTCTGGCTGTTTGTGTATGTGAAATTTGTGTTTGTAAACGCACCCACGACACAGGAGAAATCCTAGTGTGGGGCAAAGTTTAAAAAAAAAAAAAAAAAAAAAATACAGACAGACAGACGAAGTCGCACCATAAGGGTTCCTTTTTTACCATTTTGGTACGGAACCCTAAAAACGCCAGTCGAAGCTTTCAAAGCAATTATTAATATTAATTTGTTCCTTTTTCGAATAAATAAGTGAATTTCTTAATAAACATTACCATTTGTTTGGGATAACAGTCTATTTGACTGACAGTAACAAAGCTCAAACAAACTGGCAACCGTCTATGAAGGCAATTACCACACAATTACGGTCCTTATTTCTCGAAACAGTTTGCTCGTCAAATATTCATTCTTGTTTAATAAAAGACAATAATGATTTATAACAGAAAACGTTGGCTAAACAATAAAAAGCTCTAGGTTTATTTTTAAAATGTAATCTCTGCTAAATTATGATTTTATTGGAACACAGGTCTACCAACTAATCATAACAATCAACTAGATTAAATAGAAAAAAAGTTCTGAGATTTTAAATTTATCTTAAAGTCCAAACATTGAAATGAAAATAGAAACAAAGCTCTTATGAATATGAATATTTAAATGACGTTTGTATGTAGGTATTGTGTCAAAATAAAGTGAAAACTATCTACGGGCACGTCACAAGTTTTATAGTAGCCATAAAATGGCCAAGTTTCAAAAGTTGTCGTAAATACGTCCGTTTACGATCGAACCCAAGAGCGAATTAGATCTATGAACGATACTTCACATACCTATAATCCTAGCTGAGAAATTCAGCAGAATAATAATTCAGAATCCCTAAACTAAATGTAAAATTGTAAACTCGTAGTTTTCGAAACAACGCGGGCAACAAAACGTGAATCCACTTCGGAGTTCGGATTTCAAAATGCTAGTTCGAATTTCATGTGGGACCTATTCGATATTCGAGATGTTTCTGCTATTGTGTCCTTGTGTAAAAAGTTTTGAGGAAAAAGGTTCAAATAATATTGCCAGCCATTTTTATTTAAAATAGTGATTCTGTTTTTTTTTTTTAAATACCTATCAAAACACACTTTGTTTTGATATCCATAAATTAATTATAAACATGTTAGCCTAAAAGAATCAAAGGCTTCAAAAGAATCAAATATTTAAAATTATCGCAAGGTTAGCACTTTTTCCTATTATCCCTAAACTTACGTACCATCATTTCAATTTTCACTTACCTACGTACCTATACCTACCAACAATAGTTACTTACATAAATCATACCTTGTACAATAACGATTATCATGACATAATCCTACTGAAGTTATAAGGATATGAAATAAACACACACACACCATACCTACATCGTAACATCACGAGCGTCAACTAACACGAATACTCCAATAAAACAAGTAAAACATTCAAAACAAGTAATATTGCAAGCTCTGTGTAATTTTGGCAACACAGTTAACTTTCTCTATAGTCTATAGTAGCTGGCTGTACGCAATAAATGCCTTTGACTTTTCAACCTACGACTACTATAATTATACTTTTAATTTACGATATTCTGTGTGTAATGGAGTGAAATAAAACTATTTAAAAGTGGTGTTAAAATGAAAAGTGTTTGTACCTACTATATTTTAAGGCCCCGGTATACGCCAACGGCCTTGAGTGATTTGGGCGGTATAGCTTGAGTGTTCTGCGCTGAGCTCAAGCAACGCGACATACATCCACCGAGCAATACGACTCGCCTATCAAGGAGCGCGCTGTGCAGAATTAGACGTATTATTACTTTTTAGTATCTAAAATATAAAATAAAAAAAAAGTAACAGGCAATATTATAGGTAGTAACATAGTCTTTTCACACAAAACAAATCATGAAAATATCTTAAGCGATTTGAAAGTAATTACGTTTTTATGTTTTGGGTAGACACGAATTCATGAATTTATTTCATTAAGTATTTTACTACAATAGTTAAATATTCACAGGTACGATTGATGTATATAATTATGTTCTAGTTTAACATAAAAAAATTGCACAACTAACCTGCATTATTTGACGGCGAAATAAGAGATTTAAAACTGGCCGTTACTATTTACCTTCGCCTTAAATGTTGTTTTTCGTATTGTTTTTAATTTTAGTGTGGGAGTTGTGTAAATAGGACATAAAGCAGTATTTTATTTTTCTTACTAAGTATTTCGTTCAGTGGTGATTAGCTATTTTCTGATAAACCTTGCGTAGGTATACCTACTTATCGAAAAAATAAATAGATCTGGGTACCGATCATGAGTTTTTTTGACGTGTAGTATCGTTAACGTAAGCATATTTTGAATTGAAAATACACGTTTGTTACACAATATTTATATAAATTAAATACTTAATTCATTTCTCTATATTTTTAAAAATGTGCAAATTGTATAACATTTTATCAAAATATTCCAGGACTGCTGTATTTTAAATTCAAAATATGCTTACGTTAACGAAACTATACGTCAAAAAAACTCATGATAGGGGTACTGATAGAAAACGCTTCATATAGTCAAAGATTTTAATTAACTCAGCTAAGTTTAATTAAGTATTATTTACGATCCGCAGTCTAGTTAGTACGTAGTTAATAAGTTATTCGAGTGAAAGCGGATACGTCCACAAAATCCTTTATTTGTCAACACTTACCTATAAGCGTCCTCGTTTGCCCAAAGAGCAGACAATGTCAAGGACTCAAGGCTGGAGACAGATTGTTCGATACTCAATCTTGCAACCATCCATCTTTGTGATATTTTTCTTGCTACAGCTTAAAATCTAAGCTACCGTTTCAAAAAATATACGTGCAGCATTCACTTACCGAGACATACTTACACAGAGCTCAAAATAAGCTAACCAAAAATCTATTAATCATACTTGGCAATACACAGAAAATTGATACAATTTTAAGGGTCAATCAGACTGTAAAATCTGTCCACCCATAATCATTGACCTACAAAACACTAATCAGCTCCATCAAACTCGAGCCCAAGGTCAAAGGTGAACACAAACTGCCTGACATACAAATATCTATCCAATTCATTGACCTAGACATAAAAGAAAAGAAAAACGTCCACAAAAATTGGCATACTTGGCAACGTTAATCAGAGTACTATCGTATTCGAGTAGGTACAATGTAGGGTTGCCAATTTTTTTAACAAATACTAAATAGTAAATACTGATACTTACCTAAAGTATTTTTGAGGATATTACCAGAGGGCCTACCACGAACAATTTTGACGTTGCGTATCGTAAACGTAAGCATATTTTGAATTGAAAATATACGTTTGCTATACGATATTTCTATAAATGAAATACCTAAGTACTTTATTTATGTCTCTGTACCTATCTATTTATCAAATTGCGCAAATTTTTCAAAATGTTATGAAAATGTTCTAGGACTGCATTGCATTTTAGATTCAAAATTCGCTTACGTTTACGATACTATACGTCAAAACAATTCGTGCTAGGCCCACAGAAAAACATAGTAGATGGCGAAGAACTTAAAATATATAAGTACCTATGTTTTAGTTAACTAGTATTTTATTTTTTAAGGGAATATTTTTTACTGCTTTGAGCCATTCTTTTTAAAATTTCGTTTTACGCATCAATATTTCGAAACGAAATGCTTAATTTTTTATCCAACTAAAATATAATAGTTTCACTTGTATTCAACTATATTATGTAATAACTAGACTTTTGCCCGCGACTCCGTCCGCGTGGACTACTAATTACTAATTTTTTGGGTATAGTTTCGTCCCAGTACGGGTTATCCTGACTGTTTTTTCTGGAATATCTTCAATGTACAGACACAGCTTTTTTACAATTTTATAATAGTATAGAAAAAGGGTTGGCAACCCTAGTACTATCGTACTCAAGTAGGTACAATGTCAAGGGCTGAGACAGACTCGTCGACACGCAATCGCGTGTGCCGCGCCAACGTTATGGCGACGCGACCGGCGACCAAACCGACGGTTGTTACAGACGTCGGTTCAGACTGAATAAACTTGTTTTTGTCACCACAGTTGTATTTTTAGTAAGTTTTCTTGAACGAAAGTGAAACGTTGGGGTTTGAAGAGTTAGGCTTTTTTTGACATAAGATAAATACTTGCCAGATAGCAGAAGTTTTGTTAGCAATTGCTTCCGTCAGAGATCTGGTAGCATAGTTTCAAAGCAAACTTGTAGATCTTCAAGATTTCGTATGGCACACCCTCAGATCATAGAAACAAGGGAGATGTGCCAAAGCGCTATCGAGCTTGATGCCTGATCTTGAGCAAATTGCTCAAATTAAAAACGTACGCGCTGGCGACGAACCGAGCAGGATCGGTGGTATAAATACAGTGTTTTAGTTTAGTGCTAGTGTTGAGTGACGATTAACAGTGTTAGATTGAGGGTGTGCGGAATGTTTAATGCGTGGAAGATCTTTTTATTCACAAGGAGCGCTTAATTATGCGCGTAATTGTGTCGAAAAATGTACTAAAAGTGGCATCAGTTGTTCCGGTACTAATTTGCTATGATGGCATATCTCCTTGTTTCTATGATCTGAGGGCACACCCTACTAAATTAAAAACACGTACTACGTAACTTAGGTAATAAATAAGTAACCGAGCGTGTAGCGCTGCTGTGACACGCTACCTAGTTACTTTAGTGGGTAAACAGTTCCTCGGCTCTTTACCCACTTGACTCCAAGCCAACAGCAGCTAGCAGGAATAATAAAGATAATTTGAAAATATACGACCTGTATAGACTTGGGTAGTTACGAAATGAGCGGGGTAGTAACGTGCTTCAGGTTACGTATTTTTGTGTTTTTCTTCGCAATTTATCAGATTCGATTCTTAGCTTTGAGGTGAAAATATTATTTAAATCATATTATTAAAGAGTCGAGAACAATGAACCCGGGTCAGTCACAAAAATCTTATGTTTCACGTACAAGCTGTAGCAATAAAACTAATTATAATTATGTAATTTAGTAATAGTTTCAGAGATATTAAGATTTTTGTGACTGACCCGGGTTCATTGCTCTCGAGTGTAAGCTCTGTTATATTATAATGTTTCTCGCCCATAAGCCGGACGGGTTAAGAATGTTAAGATTAAGAAAAAAACAGTAGCACGAAGTTTAAATATAAAGGAGGTCTGACATTTTGTCATGCTGAAAAATAATTACGTGACAAGAAAATGTCGCCAAAATAAGTAAATGTTATCCCTTTTTCAAGATAGGGTGAAACGAAGCTTGTCAATAAAGTAAAAGTGTTAGCTTATTGAGCGTCAGCTTAAAACGACATTAAACTTAAAGCCGGATTAGGTCTGGGCATTATGTAAAGCCGTTTGAAGCGATTTTAATCTCTTATTTAAACATGCCGATGGGAAATAAACTTTAATTTTATCAACCTCTTCGCATTTTACAGTACTTATAGATTTTTTTAGAAAAGCTCTTTGCCAAAAATTTCGTTCGTGAAATAGATAGGTACAGTGTTCATTTGGAAAAGTATCACATGTAAACCCTTTTTCTTCTGCTTAGCAGCATTTTCTGTGCTCTGATTTCAAGGGTACGGTTGCCATGGAAACTGGAATATGAAACTTTTCAACTTCGTCTCTGCATATATACCGGTATACATACCAGTGGCGAAGGGTGAGGGGAAGCCGGTCCAATAAAATAGTAACAAAATTAAAAATAATTTCGTTTTACTTTGTCATACCTATTCGTTTATTTATTGTATTTACATATTTTGAATAGGCAAGTATCTATGAGCAAACTTATAACAAAAACCTAACACTCCCAAGAAGTAACAAATATGGCTGAGGACAAAAGCCAAATCATTCAAAGGTTAATCTAACGCGAATTGTTCTAGACATCCCAAAGTTATTGTGATGATTTTTCCATTATCTTTGCCGACATACATTTTCCTTATAAGCGGGGAGTTGGGGGGACCGGGGAACTCACTGGGAGGTGTAAATGTGGGAACTAAGTTGTACACAAATCATGATTGTTCACTTAATGCTGACGCTACTACAGGTGTGTTTCGCGATCATAGAGTAATCTATGTTCGCAATAATTATTATTATTATTATTGTCTAGGTATGACTTTAATTTTTTTGAAGAGTTCGTTTTTAGAAGTCTAGTGACTACACGTAATTGTTAATTTTGTAAATGGTTGGCCTAAGTTAGGTTAATTTTAGAATGTCTTTGTTCAAAAAAAAGCTTACAAGCATCACTGTATAATTGTCTCAAAATTTTGCTTTTCTAAGCAATATTATACGCGTCGATACACATTCGTTTCGAAATCAACAAACCACCCTTAAAAAACGTCGTACCCTAATAGTAACATGAAAAGCTAACATAAATAATAAGCAAGAAAAACAAAACCTTCGCGCAGATAAAGGAAAATAAATAATGAGAGGAATCGCTGTTGGGGGAATTACCTCTTTGCTGCAAATAAAGATAAATTGATTTCAGCCTTCAATGTACGTTTCACTTTACTTATATTTTACCTTTTGCTAGTAAATTGTTGGAAGACTGTGTTACTTAAGGCGCGATTCCGTTAGGCAAGTCTTGCATGCAAGTATGACGTCACACTTGTGTCCAAGTGATTTGAATCGAATATTTTAGTTGTATTAAATATATAAATCCTTGAAAATAATACAAGAACATGTTATAACAGTTTTAAATCATAAACACACGTGTTTAAGACATTAATTAAAAGTCTCGAGTTGCGTAAGATAATAATAATTTATTACAGTTGCTTACGACTTTACCCAAGTTTCTCATTACCCATTAATTTTCATTATTTCTACCTGATTAGGTTAAACGTTAAACCAATGGAGCGTCGAAAGATATCGAAAACTCAAGAAAATAATAAGTAATGTCTGTAAAGAAACACTGGCCACAAAAAAAAAAACAAATGAAAATAAATGTAGGTATCGGTCTATTTTTAAAACGTCGTAACCAAAACAAGGCTTCCTCAAACAAAATACATAGCAAACTTCCCACGTGCCCTATTACGTAAAAAGTACTTGAAACCACCTTCTACCTAAACTTTTAACCCAAAATTTGTCACAAACCAAAAGAAAACTTACAAATAGATATTCTAAAACTAAACGATTTAGGTAAT
The DNA here is from genome assembly GCA_948465475.1 of Thalpophila matura. Taxonomy (NCBI): domain Eukaryota; kingdom Metazoa; phylum Arthropoda; class Insecta; order Lepidoptera; family Noctuidae; genus Thalpophila; species Thalpophila matura. The sequence continues at coordinate 4,778,862 of OX419187.1, read as the reverse complement.
TCACAGCTGCTTTTGTTGAGCTCTGGCTTTAGTCCAAAAAGTATTGTCGATTGAACTAATGCCCTAGGGCATTATAGGTATTTGGACCCAACAAAACGATTCCTACCGGCTTCCCTTTGAAAAGTAGCACAGGCAGTATTGTCTACTTTTATTAATTAGCTTTTCGTGGCCAGGTAAGCATTTGTAGCTCCGGCTTACCTCTTACATAAAGTGACCCTTCGCCACTGATTTGGACGACTTTTTCTGCGGTAGTTCGTGTCGTATTATGACGTCTGCTTGATTCCTCTAGACTGGCCGATGAAACTTAACAGCCTCGTATTTATGCAGTATTTATAGCTTAAAATAGACTATGTTTATGTTTACAGCGTAAACTTTAGAGATTAGAATAACACTTTCTTCGTTGAGAAGCGTTTACAATTGAAAGCTTTCTAAATATCAAACGATCAGCAGCACAGTCATGGCTTTCATGGCTTTGACAGTTCAACAACATCCAATGCGTCGTTAACCTACTTATCGAGAATACAAATTTAGAAACATACATTGCAAGTTAAAATTAAAACCTTGTGTTACACAACTAGGGTGCAGTTAGTCATTGTCATTGCCTGACTATATCAATGGTTGGACTAACGAAGCATTTTTTGGCTGATTTATCCGCCGGTTAAACCTATATAAATGTTATAAAGCTAAAGGGTTTGTTTGAACGCGCTAATCTTTGAAACTACCAGTCGGATTCGAAATTTTTTTTTATATATGACAGCCAGATTCATGAGGAATAGTATAGGCTATTTTACATCACGCTACGACCCTTAGGAGCCAAGCAACAGGAGCAACCGCGGAGAACAGCTAGTCTGTAAAATATTCAGCAAACTCATTGAGGAATTTACTAAGACGGCATCTCATAAGGAATGCAGAACATAGCAGCCGCATACAAAATCGCCTGTTAAACTGTAGTGCGACGTGATAAGATAGATTATATCAGATTACTCACTCATCGTCTAAGCGCATTGCAACTATGTCCCTATCAGTGGCGAAGGGTCCCTACAATACGATTCCTACCGGCTTCCCTTTGAAAAATAGCACAGGCAGTATGGATGGTCCCTATCCTAAGGTAGGACGCTCAGATCATACAAACAATCGAGATCGTGCCAAAGCACTTGAAGCTTTATGATCACATTGATCAGAATTAAAGAGTCGCGCTGCCGACGGACCGAACGTGATCGATGAAAATATGAATACAATATATTAGTTTAGTGTGAGTAATGAGTGACGAATAACAGTGTTAGATTGGGGGTGTGCGGAATTTTTTATGTGTGAGAGATCTCTATATTCCCAAGGACCGTTTGTAATTGTAACGCACACTGTTCTAAAAGTGGTGATAGTGCTTCCCGTACTAATTTGCTATGATGGCATATCTCCTTGGATCTATGAACTAAGGTAGGACCACACTAATCCGGCTTCAACGAAGACTCATCGTGTCGTGTCGGTTACGAAGCTTTGCCGAAACCCGATAATGTAGCTGTAGCATTAGCAGTCAGGTAATATTCTACATTGTGTAAACTTACCTTAAACGTAAGTTGCAAGTAGGTAATACCAACATAGCTTATGCAACTTAGCTTCACTAAGTTTCACTGACGCAAACTGACTAAATGTAAGACTTTCTTTATAATAATGATTACTTAATTATGTACCAACCAATATGACACGAATTGCACCTATTATCAATTTTAATTAGCTTCATTAATTTTAGCAAAGGACTTCGGCAGTTTTGGGCTTAATCAGGTACAGTAATAAAAGCTTAACCAAAAATAAAAATATATTTTAATTGTTCTTTGCCTAATTTATCTTAGAGATTAAGAATTGGAATCAAAACTCGAAATAAATAAGAAATAAAATAATGATTATGCCGTTGACATTTTGCAAAAACCAATAAAACAAAAGAACAACATTGGCGCCTAAACCCAGCAGCGGAAGTCGCGTGCGCCCTGGCGCGTGCCTCCACAGAATATCATGTCGACAGCAACTAAAACCTTTGAATTGAGAACTCATTGGTCGGGCTGTACTTCATTGGATCATTCACACCATAGTTAACCTCACTGTCACAAATACGAAGATTTCTCTTTAACCCAATTTTGTACGAAAACAAAAAAAAATGAATTTAAATACTCTTGAAATACCCGATTACACCAAACTAATTTCATATCTGTACCGACTTACACAATCTGAAGCCCAGCGTTCTATGTGCGTCTGCCACTGTCCTTTGCGAATTGTTTTAGAAACCATAGAAAACTTGACCATCTGTAATGTATTTACTACGATTCTTGCAAATAAACTTTCATTTCATTTCATATGTAAGTACATAATGGAATCATTAGCTTCCATGAAAGTTCCCACATGCCTACGTCGAATTTTGACTTTACTGTTCTACGTATGTACTGTGCAAGTCACTATCACAAATAGCATAAATATTATGTGCAAGTTACTAGCAAAATTCAAACGCGGCTTCAGGTACTATATTTAATCCATAAATCTCAAGCTTATAAATCCTATATCTGACTTATTAATAGGCATCACAAACTACACATTATCATCAGCATTGAATGACCACTACCCTTCCACCAATGTTCATTGATTGGTAAAAGTCATGGAAGCGAGTAATTAACTACGATTACATTTCTGTGGTACGGATTCCAACGATCATAGACATATTAGCCACGGGAAGCGTAACAGTCATCTCTACTTTTTACCCATCTTACCACGAATTGTGGTCAGAAGACACAGTCTGCGTTATAGTCTTGTCAGTTTGATTGAGTATTAGACAGTGACAGCGCTATAAGCGGAATAAGATATGCAATAGGAATACTAACTCCCTCGTCCCTAAGGCCCGCCGCACACGGGCCATTCGTGACAGCCACAAACGCCACCACCTGAAGCTGAAGTGCGCAAGAGCCACTTGTGATCGGTGGTTGACTTAAGTTAGTAGGTTTACAAGTTGTATTGTGAGCGGTGAGTTCATATAAAATCTATGAAAATCATAGTCTGCAGCTCGGTGCAGGCGTTTTGTGGCTGTATCAAGTGGCCCGTGTGCGACAAGGCTATAAAGTAGGTCGATCTCAATTTCATACATTTCTCGAGCGCCTCGCTTCCCGAGGTTAATATCCCAGCCAAAGATACACCAAAGGGTTCGGAAATACGAAACAAATGAATAAAAGCAATTAGCAAAATTAAGCTGTTTTCAGACTACGCTATACTATACCTATATATCTATAGGTATAGTATAGCGTAGTCTGAAAACAGCGCGGTTTCGCCCGCGTTTTTGGAATAAAAAGTAGCCTATGTGTTATTCTGATGTATAAGCTATATTACTGTAAAGTTTCATCAAAATCCGTTCAGTAGTTTTTGCGTGAAAGTGTAACAAACATCCATACATCCATCCATCTATCCATACATCCTCACAAACTTTCACGTTTATAATATTAGTAGGACGCTATACTATAGGTATAGTATATCTACTATCCGTTTATAATATTAGTAGGACGCTATACTATAGGTATAGTATATCTACTATACCTATAGTATAGCGTCCTACTAATATTATAAACGTGAAAGTTTGTGAGGATGTATGGATAGATGGATGGATGTATGGATGTTTGTTACACTTTCACGCAAAAACTACTGAACGGATTTTGATGAAACTTTACAGTAATATAGCTTATACATCAGAATAACACATAGGCTACTTTTTATTCCAAAAACGCGGGCGAAACCGCGGGCGGAAGCTAGTATGCTATATAGTATAGCGCACCATACAAAGCCATACTATACAGTATAGCACAATGTGAACGCGTCCATAACAATGTATGGTGCGTGATATTGTCGTGCTATGAGCTATAATGCTATATAGTATAGCGTAGTCTGAAGACAGCTTTATTCTCGTTCGGCGAGAAGGGTCAATCAATATTTTGACTGTAAACCACTGTAGGAATATGGAAAGTACCAGCGTGGTGTAAAATCTACATTCTTCGAAAGTAATGCTCTCGAAAATTCTGAATTTAATTTCTGGCATTCCCACCAAATGCCTGCCTGCACACTTTGGAATATGCTTGCGTATTTTGCAGTGCAGGATGCAAGTGAACTGAATACCTTTTATACCTACAAAAGAAAATTCCTGTTTTATCTCATGACATAGTTCTGTACCCCTATCATGAGTTTTTTTGACGTATAGTTTCGTTAACGTAACCATATTTTGAATTTAAAATACAGCAGTCCTGGGACATTTTGATAAAATTTTATACAATTTGCACATTTTAAAAAATACAGAGAAATTAATTATGTATTTAATTTATATAAATATTGTGTAACAAACGTGTATTTTCAATTCAAAATATGCTTACGTTAACGATACTACACGTCAAAAAAACTCATGATCGGGGTACCGAAAAAATGTTGTTGATACCTACACGATTCGTGCATGAAACTCCAAAGTTTCATCCTGTTTCATCGTAATTGTATAAATAGGTAGTATAGGAATGCATAGAAGACGAACAAACAAATTAAAAGTAGGTACATACTTTAAAACATTTTTCTTTAATTTCAGTTACCTAATTATAAATAAATACTATGTATTGAGCGGTTCCCTGCGGAGGTACGTGAAAATCGAAAGACATAATTATTATACTTATACCCTAAAGGCTGTTGAAGTGCACTACGTAAAGATTATTCAAAACTACCCCTGAGCGGCTGAAACGGGGGGATGAAGTGCGTATACGAACAGAGCTAGGGATAACAACTAGTTTAATATTCTCCAGAGGTTTCACTACATATATTCACAGGGATGTGAGCGGGTAGTGCACTAAATCTAATGTCCCAAAATGTCAACGTCACCCACACGTGGCGGATTCTGCCACTGGCCGGCGGTTCCCTGACGTTCAACAGATGGTACTGTAGCCAACTGGAGGCTCTGCGGTTACCTCAGATCATAGAAACAAGGGATAATGTTCCAAGCAAGGCACTATTGAGCTTGACGCTTGATATGGTCACAATGACTGTAATTAAAACATACACGCTGGCGACGAACCGAACACGATCGATGATATAAATAGTGTTTTAGTTTACTGCTAGTGTTGAGTGACGATTAACAGTGTTAGATTGAGGTTGTGCGTAATAAGTGGCGACAGTGGTTCCCGTACTAATTTGCTATGATGGCATATCTCCTTGTTTCTATGATCTGAGGCGGTTACGAACGTGCTAATGTTGACGTCGCTAGTGAAAGCCAGCCTAAAAAGCTATCTATGAAGCCTAATCCTTATTGCTTAATATTACTGTGTATTTTTCCCTATTGACTAAATATTCAACGAGCTCACAACCCTCAGTGAGTTAAGTGAGCTACATACGGTACGTGTAGTTTTAACTGAACTTTTTTACCTGACAGTTATAATTATAACTGGCGGCCCTTTTGTCTACACACGGGGAGTTTTATCATTAGCTTTGCTTCAGTTGCAATCTGTTTGCGTTCGGAGGCACTGACCCTGAGTGCTAAAGGCTTGGTACATTTTTTCCCGAAAAAATACACAGTCTTTGTTGGTCACGCGAACAAAGTCGCAGGCTATGCTAGCTAAAGATATTTGTATTGAATAAAAAAGCACTCAAATATCTCTTAAACAAAAACCAACCACAAAACCGTTGTTAAAATCCTCGAATATTCGAAAAATAAAGCAACTTTACGTTAAATATTAAAATTTTATTCAACGATGTGGGCAAAGCCTGCATATTGCAGTGCAACGCGTGTTCAGGCCGATTTCCTTGCAGCCTGCGGTCGGATATTGTTCCAGTCTTCACTGGACTGCGCTGAATAAAAGATTGGCCTTAATTAGTGCGCATGCACCTTTTTGTTTTTACTCCGTAGACGGATATTGCGCGTCTGTTGTTAGTAACGTTTCTTTGAGAATAAGTAATTCTAACTCCGTATACTGAAGCCCTTTTTTTTTTGAGGATGGGAAATCATCAAGTGACCCCTCCCGCTCTAGGTGGAGCGGAAGGGAGTGTCAGACTCTTACTGACTAAAACCCACCCGTGTTCCTTCCTTAGCCCTTTATGTTCCGGGTCAGCGGTACCCCTTTCGGACTATCCCGCTTTCCCGGCAGGCTCGGGCCCTAGTGGGCCCCCTCTTTGAATACTGAAGGCCTAAGGTGTCACTCAAGTCTCGTGTCGCTCTATATTGTTATTTTGGTTAAATGTTGTTATTAACTAATTTTAAATGTAACTAATCTTCAGCTTGATCTGGATTTAACTGACGTTTGAGTATTTGGCATATTAAAACGTTTATATCTCGGTCTATACCTGTGCGCTGCTAGAATTGCCTCCCAAAAAAAACTGAGAACCGTGGCCTTTTATGGGTGTGGGAAGTCTGTTAAAAAAAGGTAAGTATGGTACTCGTATAAACACTACACTCACCGTGAAGTTGGTTTTATTCGACTATCAAAATGTATTATGGTATCTATAAAACGTGGGTGTTGTGGCACAACTTGAAAGAGACTTACCAAATAAATATGAAATACCACGAGACTAACTGTTGGCACTGTGTTTAACAATTGACAATAACTGTCAACTTTATACAACAAAGCTTAATAGACTGAGCTCTGTTTTTCATTTGAATTTCGTATAAATAAAGAATAAACAGCAAGAAAAACATAAACGCTCGAAAATATCTTCCCTCAAATTGCGAAGAATATACGCGCTCACATTAACCCGGCCTTTGAAACGAGTCAGACAAAAAGTTCAAGATTTTCCCGTTTCATTTAACGGGGTCGCTGTGAGACAGTAACCAAGCCTAAAGCTTACTTACTTGGCCACAAAACACAGACTGCTCGTGACAGCGTTGTGTGTAATTAATAATTAACACGTACTTTCTCGCGTTTTTGTACCCTCATTTCTCGTGATGGTGCGGTAGTAAATAATAGGCATTATTATTTAGCATTTTGAGGCTCTTAGTTAGTCTGTGGTCGTTCTGAGTTAGTCTGTGGTCGTCCGCGGTCATGACATTCGGCGAAATATTCGTGAAACTAGCATTACGCGTAGCGCGTGTAGACCCGACGACAAAAATTACGCGATCGGCGCGGGGCACGAAGCGGGACGAAGAGTGTCGCGGCGAGAGGTGTGGCTTACGTGGGAAAATTCTGAGGTATGACAGCGCCGTGTTGTACTTCCTAGCACGACCATGAACGCATTCATTGTAACTTTAGGTGGTAATAAAATTCTTTTAATTTGTACTATTTTATACCACTAATTAGACATTTTGTACCTCTCAATTATCATAGATATACAGGTCGTGCTAGGAAGTATCCTTCCCAGCACGACCACGCTAAAACTTCAGCTGGCATAGAAGTTGATGTACCGAGAGCATGCCTAAAAATTTGTACCATTATGTACTCCTATTTAATTACAGGTAATTTTATTTCACGGTGATCTGAAATATAATTTATAACGATGTAGTAATCTCCATTCGCTAGTAATGGCATCGCGATTTAGAGGTGATGATTTTTTTGATATATGGAATGGCAACCCTGCTTTGACACTTCTTTTTTCGCGCGTTCGCGGCATCGCATGCAAAAATGGTTTCGGAAGAAAAACTATTTAGAAAATTGTGTAAATCCAGTAAAAAGTTGAAGCAGCATCATCGTAACAAATGTTGGAGTCACGACAGTGAGCGGAACCGCAGTCGCAGCCTTAATTGACGCAGTACCTACCGACCGTGAGCGGAGCCCCTTGCGTACCGATACTCCGGATAATGAAGGTAAGTCTTTTTGCAGGATTTACAGTGCAACGAAATCAAGGAACGTTCCTGGCTATGTTAACGAGCATATATACCGTGTTGGTACGAGATACTTTAAACACGAAGATCAACTTTGGTACGAGATACCAACTTTGATGTAAAACAGAATTCTGTTGTCGGTACGAGATACCGATTCTGCTGCTTGCACAGGTCATCACATGCGCATTTAACTGTACGAGATACGGTATAATGCAAGCAAAATGCTCTTGAGAAAACCTCCAAGGTTTTTCTCATATTTCAGATGAAGTCATCGGTCAGTGTGAATTCATCCCTCAAAACTTGGCCCTTGGGGATCAGACTGAGACCCAAAATGTCCAGACCCGAGAGGTTGAACAACAATTGGAACCGCCAGAAGCAGAATGAAGAGTCATTACAATTGCTGGGCCAAGAGTATGAAGTGATCAAATAAAATAAAAAAGTATTATTACCTAAATAATGATAATTGTAAATGTTGGAACTAACATATACATATAACATGATCTAAGACGGGGAGAGATGACATCCTAAAATTGCATAATTTGCCTGTAATCTGTCAACTTCTGGATGCCTACTATATGAAAAGTAGGGGCAGTGATCTCTGAAAGTGGGAAGATTAGAGACAAGTGTATTGTTTACCAGCAGAAACAAATGGGTACTGCACCAATTTGTAGACAAGACCATGTCAAACATAATTAATGACTCTATAGAAAAAACAACTTCTCTATGGAGAGCAGCTAAGATCACAAATAATACATAGGAAACAGGAGTGTTTCATCCCAACAAATGAATCAGCACCAACCAGCCAAGCCGATGACATGAGGTGGGCCATGAAGCCAACCACAGCCTTCGCACCACAAGATGACCTACAACCCACAGCGTTCCGAGAGAACCCGGGGTGCCCACCACAAACTCAGCAGGACATAAGGTACATGCTGCCAATTTAAAACTACTTTGCTTTTTGGATGTCATTGACAAATGACCCCATTATATTGTAGTGAATTAAAGGATATTATATTCCTTTTATGTCTAATCCTCATCAAAATATAGCCCCTAAAAATAATTTATAAAATAGTAAAAATCTTTTACAGTTGGGGGCTATGACACCATGCTGTCATACAAAGAGAATACATTTCAAAGATTTTATTTGTACCTAAACCTAATGGCATACAAATATTTATACTAAATATAACATAATACATATTGGTACTAAATCATTTGAATAAGTTCATAGAAGTTAGCCATTAACCACAGAGGATAATATAAGGACTGCAATAAGGTTAATTGATCATGGTTATTGTATGTGTTACATAGATCTTATGGTAGGTATCATACCTATTAGCACATAAAGCTAATGAACATAGGGAGTACCTCCATTTTGAATTTGATGAAACTTTATATGAATTTACAGCATTACCTTAAGGGTTGTGTATGGCACCGATTGTGTTCACCAAATTATTAAAACCAGTGGTTGGTAATCTAAGAAATTTAGGCTCCCTATCTACAATCCATATTGATGATTATTGATGTATCGGCCAAACATATAATATTTTTGTTCGGAAGTGCTTGGGCTTCATTATTAATTTTGAAAAACCAACACTTTGCCTAGTAAATATTGCAAATCTCTTGGATTAGAAACCCCATGTCATTGTACCTTGAGCTACCTTTGGGAAAATGAAATATAATTATAATTCCTAAAATTACAAAATGCTAAATAAGAGAATTTGCTAAGTTACTGGGCACTTTAGTAGCAGCATGCCCAGCCACACTATATGGTATGGTATATACAAATACTTGGCATTAACTAAATCAAAAGACTAAATCATCAACTATATTATGTTAATGTCAGACCTCCAGTGGTGGACGGATAACATAACGCATAACAGCAAACATTTTAAGCCAATAAATCTCGATTCACATGTGTATCTGTATACAGATGTTTCTCTATCAGGTTGGGGGTTCATTGCAATGGTGAGAGTGTTGGAGTCCTATGGTCATAATCAAAATATCACATATACCACTGAGACCTAATGGCTGTATATTTTGGCTTAAAATGCTTTGCAAAATCAAAAAATAACTGATATTCTTCTTCGGATTGACAACACCACCACCATAACATGCATTATTAAAACGGGTACTTAGGGTTCAATTTCCACATCTCAATAATGTTAGTAGAAAAATATGGGATTGGTGCAAAGCTATAAATGTTCATATCAATTCAGGCATCTTACATAAAATCTAAAGATAATTTTGCAGATGAGGAATAAAGAAATTTGACTAACATTGACTCTGAGTGGGGATTATTAATAGAATATGCATTCAATCAAATTGAGAGAAGGTTAGGCAAGCCAAGTACCTACCTATTGATTTATTTGCTACCAGGATTAACGCAAAATGCTAAAACATACCTGTGTATCATGACATAGAGACCTATATGTATATGCATTTCAAATAGATCCCTTTATACTACACTGTAGCAACTAGATAGATAGATAGATAGAATATACTAGGTACTTCTTTTAGGCATTTCCACCCTTTGCGTTAATTACAAAATGTCTAAAAAATAAAAAACGACAAAGCTAAGGAGACATCCCTGTGGACTTGTCAGCCATAGTACCTATGGTGCTTTTCAGCCATGGTACCCCATTGGCAAAAATGTTGATGGGTACAAACCAGCAATATTTCAACCTGCCGGTTAATTGTTCTACCTACTAACTACAATTGTTACTATGCCCTTCCAGTACAGAACACCCATTGAGCAGTTCACTTACTCTGGCAGTGAACATCTTCTGCGGGAAACATTCAGATGCAGAGGTTTGCCAGAAGGCTCACAAAATATTATGTTATCATCTTTTTTCACCAGGTATGTTAAAGCAATACAACACAACATGCAAGAGCTGATAGTCATTCTGCAAACCCCACGGGATAGAAATCTATACAGATTCAATACCGGATGTAATAAATTAACTCAATGAAATAATAAAAGGAATCTAGCCTACGGCTCGTTAAATTCTGCTAGATCGGCACTCTCCCTTCTGAATAAATGAAGAGTTTGGTAGTGACGATCACAGGCATAAAGCTTTTCTTTAAAGGCCTTTATAGAATTAAACCCACTTTGTAAGTATGTTAATACTTGGGATCCTTCGATAGTGCTAAGATTCCTGACAAATTAGGCCGTTAATAAGGATTTAAATTTAGGAAAATTAAGTAAAAAGCTTGTCACTTAATTAGCTCTTGCTACTGCTCAAAGGGTGCAGACTTTGTCGGTAATTAAAATAGAAGATACATCCATGTATCAAAACATTATACATATAGGTACCTACATAAAAATTTCTGATCTTATAAAAATATCAACTTCATCACTTAAATTACCATTTTGTGACCAAAACCCCGTAGTTTATCCAGCTAGAGCTTTAAAACAAACATTGGGCAAACATCAACTATTAGGAATGGTGAAAAATAGGTATTTGCTATTAACTAGTAGACAAATTAATAAGATCCAAACAAACAATTAGAAAGTGGATTAAATCAGTCATGAACATGAAGGAAAGCGGAGTCAACACAAAAATATTCACCAATAATATTCACAAATATTAATTAATAAATTAAATATTTACCATTAGGAAAATGGCAGGTTGGTCGGACACCTGTCTCACGTTTGCGAAATTTCGTGATGTACCAGTTAATTGCTCCACATGTAATGTTCCACATGACAGCTTTATTAATGCTGTCTTTACTTCCAACATAAAGATATACCTACCTAGCTTTTTGCGTTCACATAAAATAAATATAGGTATAACGTTTATGTTTACCTAACGTTCAAAGGTTTATTGTTAATTATATTTTCAAATATTTAAAAATAGTGTTATGGTTTAGTTATTATGACAACGGTAATTGGCCAATTATTATTTATAAGTACTTTGTCTAATAAATTTTACCAAAGTATTTAATTAAGTTATTATGATACAAGATTCATAAAAATATCAAGAAGAAATATATAAAATATTATTTATTTTGAATAATAATTATTTCTAAGCTAAGCTACCTAATGGAGCTTTTCTTTTGAAAGTTTATGTAATTATTGTGGAATGTTTTAAGTTATTTGCTATTTGATAAATACTGATTAAGTATATAAACTAAATTCAGCAGAAGTGCTAAGTACTTAAGCAAATACTCAAACCTCAAATAAAAGTTGCTTCTTATAAAGCTGTTTTCTCCTTTTAGTCAAAATAATACTAGCCCATGTCGACTTAATACTCTAAACAGCTACATCGTTATAAATTATATTTCAGATCACCGTGAAATAAAATTGAATAATCAGACGAACTTACCTTAAGTGAAGTCCGATTATAATTTTATGAACGGTGATCTGAAATATAATTACCCACCCAGCCCATCCTGTATTGGAATAACAGTCCCTTGTCGAATGGGCCAACAAAGCAACGCTATCTCTAAAAAAGTGTCAAAGCAGGGTTGCCATTCCATATATCAAAAAAATCATCACCTCTAAATCGCGATGCCATTACTAGCGAATGGAGATTACTACATCGTTATAAATTATATTTCAGATCACCGTTCATAAAATTATAATCGGACTTCACTTAAGGTAAGTTCGTCTGATTATTCAATTTGTCGTAAATTGATAGAAAAGCAAAAAAACATTTTCTGCCTTTAAGCCTGTATATGATTTTTATACTTGACACTAGATGGCGTTAAATGCAAAAAATAAAATTACAAAAAATAACATAATGTACTAAATAGCTACATTTGTTTAGCAATTTAGCATAACAAACATGCGCGAAAATATTTACATAAAATCATTGGGAGAACTTTTATATTTACAACAAATAATAGATAATTATTTTTTCTCAACCTCAACTGGCTCGCGCCGGCCAAAAGTGACAATATTTAGGCGGACAATAATCGGTAATACCGATGTTCTTCAATACGTATGATATTATATGTCAACATTCTTTAGTATTTGGCTTATTAAATGACAGCAATAGTAACGCAGTAGCATTATGCACTTGTTTACTATAGAGTATCCCAAACTTGCCGAATGCTTATCGGTTGCGTACGCGCCTCAGTTAGGCATGCGCTTTAGCCCTGTTTTAATTATACTTCGCATGCATGTCTTTTTGATTTTTTTTTTGTATGTTAGAGAAGGACTTCTCATATAAGTAAAATTTTTTACTATTATAGATGTAATAACTTTAATTATTTAAAGAAATTGTATAAAATTGACTCGAAAACAGTGATTCCATAGACGATAACAAAAATGTTCCGCAGAGTAGGTACCATCATTTACTTTTTACAATAACGTTGTTCAAGTCTTTTAAAAGGTCCATACAAAAATTTTGCTATCACTTTTTATCACTTTAGAAGTAATTCACAACAAAACCTGTCAGATTATGAAAAGTTCTGTTTATCGTAAGCAGTTCAAACAACTATCTCAACAGTGTTTCAAGAAGTACATGAATTCAATGGAAGATAGTATACCTCTTAATTTTTGGTCCGCATTTTTACGTTTCATCGGCCATCTTGATTTATTTTTTTCAAAAAAAAACATAGCCTATGATACGAATCAACTGATACCTCATTTGTCAAAATCTGATCAGTAGTTTTTGAGCTACGATCGAACATCTATATATAAACACATACATAGGCTGTTAAACTCATTACTCTTCCTTTTTCGTAGTCGGGTAATAAATACAGGGCTAAAGCGCATGCCTAACTGAGGCGCGTACGTAACCGATAAGCATCCGGCAAGTTTGGGATACCTACTCTAGTAAAAAAGTGTATAATGCTACTGCGTTACTATTGCTGTCATTTAGTAAGCCAAACACTAAAGAATGTTGACATATAGTATCATACGTATTAGAGAACATCGGTATTACCGATTTATTGTCCGCCTAAACCGTCACTTTTGCCCGGCGCGCGAGCCAGCTTTGAGTTGAGGTCGAGAAAAAATAATTATCTATTATTTGTTGTAAATATAAAAGTTCTCCCAATTATTTTATGTAAATATTTTCGCGCATGTTTGTTATGCTAAATTGCTAAACAAATGTAGCTATCTAGTACATTATGTTATTTTGTGTAATTTTATATTTTGCATTTAACGCCATCTAGTGTCAAGTATAAAAATCATATACAAGCTTAAAGGCTGAAAATGTTTTTTTGCTTTTCTATCAATTTACGACAAATTACCTGTAATTAAATAGGAGTACATAATGGTACAAATTTTTAGGGATGCTCTCGGTACATTAACTTCTATGCCAACTGAAGTTTTAGCGTGGTCGTGCTGGGAAGGATACTTCCTAGCACGACCTGTATATCTACGATAATTGAGAGGTACAAAATGTCTAATTAGTGGTATAAAATAGTACAAATTAAAAGAATTTTATTACCACCTAAAGTTACAATGAATGCGTTCATGGTCGTGCTAGGAAGTACAACACGACAGCGCCTTAATACGGCATGGCCGAATGTGTTTTGTTTTAGCCTTGGATGAAGGTAGGTACATAAAATGAAGATGTGTGCACCGTACTTCGGGTGTAGTAATAATGCTTCAGTGATAGCCTAGTGGTTTAACCATGTGCCTCCCACGGCGAATGGTTCGAGTTCGATTCCGAGGCACGCACCGCTGACTTTTCGAAGTCATGTGCGTATTAGAAATTAATTATCACTTGCTTTAACGGTGAAGGAAAACATCGTGACGAAACCGGCATGTCATAGAACCAAAAATTCGAAGACATGTGACGTCCACCAACCTGCACTGGGCCCGCGTGGTGGACTACGGCCCACTCCCTCTCACAGAGGAGGCCTGTGTCCCAGCAGTGGGAACATTATAGGCCGATTATGCTTATGCTAATAATGCTTACGAAACGTCTAAAATCCACTATCTAACAAAACTTTACTGACATGGAGAATAATCTTTTAAATAAATTGTAAAACAGTAAGTACCCCGTGACTGAATTACTGACTGACAAACAACGCACATTAAACCGGCGCACCTAGAGATTTGAGGGGAGGAAATATTACTTGAGTACCCTAGAGGTGCACTAAGAAGAAATTTTTCGAAATTCCAACCCTAAAGGGGTGAAAAGTGGTGGTAAAGTTTGTATGAAGAAAATGATCCTTAGGTCCCACAGTGTGCCCAACCACAATTAACAAAACTATCACAAAATCGTTTTTAGATATTCTGTTTCAGTATAGATCAAAGACAACTTTCGGACAGTCAAAGTCTTTAACGAACACCAAACCCTTAAACCTCAACTTTAGTCTAAACTATCTAACAAGTTACCTAAAGCCGCTGAAGCGGATTCAGCCACAGTATACAATTATAAGTTCTAAAACCAAAGACATCTAAGCCGTCAGTTTAGAGTTTCTAAATTCACCGCTGCAGCGCTGCAAGTGGAACAGCGATGCCAAACTTCCCAGACTGGATTGATCGCGAAAGACTGCGTCGAAATTGAATTTCGTCCAAATCTCAATATCGGATAATCGGCTCAGGCAAACGTGTATGCATGTATGTGACATAACGTGTATGTAGTGAATGCAATCTCGACGCCACTCCGCTTAGATTTGCTACTTCACACGTCTACTATCTATCTCTGCGTAGCAAAAGATAGGAATAAACTGTGAATTCGTAAATAATAGATTTTCATCAAAACATGTCTGCAACTTAGCATTCTGAAGAATTTATGTCTCGTTAACCTTTTATGAAAACAAAGTTGTCAATCATAGTAGCGTGCACACTTTATTGCTCTAATTAACAGGTAATAAAGGAATTTAAGCAAGTGCGATTTCTTCTAAATGCCACTCAATCATTGCATATATTCATCTCCCACCACAAGCTCGAATAAAACGCCAAATCCTCAGAATATGTTGCCAAAAGAACTGACTAACAACTCACTTAGAACTAACTTATCATATCGTCGCAAGGCTTATTAAGAACCACAGCATAATAGGCAGTGAGCCAACTTGAATGATAAATGGAAATCCTCATAACGATGTATGAAAACCATTCGACGTATTTATACAGTTGCTAACAATTGTGTCTGGCTCGCGGCCACACGAGCCCACTGTGCAAAATTTCCGTTCTACGCCAAGCAAAAGCAATTTCCTTGGACTGTTTGTTCTCTATCTTTGACGTTTCTTGCCGTGTGGTGACAAAGACGGTTTTATTCCCAATGGCCAGTGCCGTATGCCAGTAAATTATCCAGATATGTCACATGATTAATGTAGAAGTTGAAGTCTGGTAAATGGATTCAAACAAATAAAAAAATCATTTGGCGCTCTTTTCTTTTTCTAATGATTTGATTATGCCGTATTTGTGTTCTCTACAATAACAAAAATAAATTTTTGATTGAAATATTTAGTAATACGATTAACCTCGCAAACTTCTAACTAATCAGTTAATGGCATGAAGTTTGCAATATCATTACTCAATTTGTTTCTGCTTTGAGTAAATTGTTGATAGCATTATACTTAGGTACTTTACAAAGTTCAATTAGTGAACGTAAACATTAAACAAGAGGAACAAAAATCGCTCCATAATAGGTACTTAAAATATTCTCTAAACTCTGACCGAAAAATATACGAAACTGGATATCTCCTCATTGAGGTACCAAACACGTATAACAGAATCCAAAATCTATTTTTTTTAAATAAACCATTTGAATGGGAATAAAACATACTTAAATAAAGTAAGTTTAAAGAACGTGTTAAATCATTCGTTTGATAAAAGCGCGGGAAATCTTTGAAAAACCCTTGAAAAATGGCGCGAAAAGTTTGCACAATGCAAGCGACGGCGCCACGCCACGTCGAGATCAAACCAGAGACATTATTCACCGAGATATAAGACGTCAAGACGAATTTACCACAGACGGCGAATCGTTAATTATTCTCTTTAGTAGTGGTGTACATTTATGGAATATATTAATGTCAATCGACTAATCTACTAATTACGCCATGTTATATCACTATTTATAAAGTAATACAGGCATAGTTTGCTGCCTTTTAGTGTTAAAAGCCTTAACAAGTATTTTGGTTTTCCCGGGTGATGACATCTTAACTAAGGTTTAATTAGGGTTGATCTGACCCAAAGATCTTATGCTTAAAGTAAAGGCCGTCAAGAAATTATGCTGCCAACACCTCCAATACAAAAAGTTGGCTAGCATTAAAGATGCTATCTTTGATACCCAAAGCTGGCCAACTAAATCATAAACTGGCTGCTATATCCCTTATACTGCTGAACCTTTGCTTCAGCTTCTAATAAAGGTAAAATTAACATAAATACTCTCTAAAATGAGAAAAATGCGTCGAGCTTCCCTCTAAGCACGCCACTAGTACCTACCTAAATTATTACAAAATTAGTTTCTTGATACAAAACGGATGGTTACAAACATATACATAGGATACTATAGACATAGCCTAAGAGATAAAGCCGCTGGCCGTTTCTTGTTTGTGTGCGGTTCCGGATTTGTATTAGTGTGCGTGACTAGGTAAGATTTGACTGGTTGACGCTTCAGTGACGTCACTGTATCAAAACATTGCGCCAATGCGCGGTGTACTTTACAGTAACGTCACTGTATCACTATCAACGAGAAATGACAGCCTTCACACAGTATACAGACACGGTTAAACTAACTCCACTCCAGTATATTATTATTCTTCAAAGGTAACAAACATAAACATTTTAAAATTAGATTACTCTTTACAAAGCCAAAAATCGATCGTAGCAGTATATAATGTAGCATTACTGTTCATTAATAGAAATACAAATCGTTAAATTCCCAAAGGAACCTTGGCTGTCTAATGTGACCCATTTCATTTCACTGTTCCCTTTCGATAGCCCTAATTCGTAGGGTTGGGCCCGACAGATATTTATGGGACCTTCAATTGAACAATTATAGGATTGTTATCATTTTAATCTAAGAAACTCGCCCTTCAACGTCAGAATTAACAAAATATATAAATTCTGTGTAATTTATTGCGCTTGAGATAATTTAGGGCAAACGGTTTTAAGACAAAACAATGAAGATTTTATATTTATTTTTAGAATCGCAGTAATATAAAAGAAACAGCAATTGATTAAAATGGAATAAGTTTTTCAAAACAGAATTCATTATTATAATAAATTATTTAAATCGCTACCATGTTAGTACCATAAAATATTTGAAAATCAATTGGGAACAGGTAGGAATTACTGAGAACTTTTACCATTTGCGCCTACAGCGCTCCGAAACACTGATAGGCGGAAACTTGGTACCGATAGCAAACACCTGACTTTTGCCAACTCCATCGTTTGTAACCGCAAACGGGTCTTTCCGAGAACTCAAGTACCCTCAATAATGAGACGCAATGCGGTAGCTGTTGTATACGGTAGGCATTGGATGCTCAGTATTGCAAAAATCCGCAGCCTAATTGCGTAACTCAATTTCTTTCGCCATGGCTTTCATTTTGACAATTCAACAACATCCATTGCGGCGTTGAGCTAGTTAAAGGAGCAATACGGCGTAAAGAATGTCATAAACAATGCCATGGTGCATGGTGATAGCAATTGAGTTACGCAATTCGGGTGCTGGTCTGGTATAACAAAAACACAGGTTGGTACACAGTTCCGCAATTGATGGATATTCCTACCCCACCGCGTAATTTTTTGTGGTAAAAAATTCCCAATTTTGTTGATCCAACTAGCCGCGAAGTTTGTTTACTAACTTTTGATTGAGGTTGTTTGCTTTGCGATTGGTATAAAATAAAAGCACTTATGTTATCCTGCAGCTAAGCAACTAATTCATGTCTCTAGCAGCAAACCCCTAAACTGAATGTTGTGATGAAGATGAATTTAAACTCATAATCCTGCATTCATCTCATTATACGATCGAGGTTCGTCCTATAATAGTGTCTCGCCTATTACAAGTTTCACATTTCATATGAGGAAAAGTATCCAACAAGGAAACCTTTTTCGAGAATAAAAAACGTCCATATATTGTTTTCTTTCTTTACAAACTGACGCATCGCGCACTCGCTACATAAAATTTATAGGAACTTCATAATTTAGGAAGTGCGGTCGCTCGCGGTTGCGCTGTACGCAAGTCATTTACGAGCATTTTCACAGCATTTGGAGTGTCAAACGCACGTATAGTTGATATTCATGATGGCGGTTGGCACGCAGCGCACGTAACTACCACATAATCCGGAGTTCCAGACGCTAGCCCGATAATATCGGGGCATATGAAGCCACAGATTGCCGCCGTTCAATTTCGTCGTGTTCCTTACGCATATTTTTTACGATTCCTCTGAACTATTCCGTCGAATCATCGAGATATATGACTCAGTTTGTGTGATTTATGCGGTTACTTGATGTAGTCGGATGGTGGTATGGTTTCCATGCAAATATCTCATATTTAAAGGAGAAATAATAATAAAAAAAAATCAGTATACCTACTTACTTTAAAAATTTTGTACGGCAGGTTTCAATAGTGCTTATAGGCATTGCCGGGGGCTCGTTTGTGCGCAATTAGAAACGTTAACCGTGTTTCATTATACTAAAAGCTCATAAGTTGAGTTTCACCCACGCACGTTACGTTAATGTTCAGAACTTTACCTTGCACCGTGTGAATGAGAAATAGTAACAAACTTCTATAATAATATTATGTAAGTACATTGTACAAGTTGAAACTTACAAGGTCTAATTACCATGTTTTGTTTTGTCACTAGAAACATAAATTATGCATGGGTAGATAGGTACCGAATTAGTGGGTAGAGACAATGGTGCTAATTCTTTTGTTCGTCATATCAAACTAATTTTGTGACGGAGTCATTCTCTTTCATAATTTAGTGCTGGCAATCTTCCATTACTGGCCACTTCATCCACTCCATTCTTCCAGATTTGAACTTCAAATTTCAAAATTAAAACATTTTTATGCATTTATTTAATTGTTTCGTCATTCTTTGTCTGCCGGCCTAGCATGACCACGATAGAAACGGGTTTTGTCTACATAAAAATAGACAAAGTGACAGATTGTAGAAACATTTCTACGTTTTATGAATGAAATCTGTCACTTTGTCTATTTCTATGTAGACAAAACCTGTTTCTATCGTGGTCATGCTAGGCCGGCTGGTCTCCGAAGACATCGGTCGTGGACCGTTGAACCGCTTATCTGTTATAATATTACCAATTTATAAAGAGCTGAATGCTATAAGCAAACGTCTTTTGTAACAGTTATTTTTATACCAGTTTTGTATCAGTGTTGTAAAGTGCAATAAACGATCTACGTTGCAATATACCCCTTCCTTCATTTTAATCACACTCATTCTTATACATATACATATTATTGAAAAGGGACAGAAAATATTAAAAACTGTCAATTTAGTCTAATTATTTCCATAACATTCACGTGAAAATAGTCGTGACCTATAGCCATGGTGACAAAATTCATTCGTTGATAAGGAAGTGGACTAAATGAGTTCTATTCCTGTCTCATGTTTTATGTTAGAAAATTTACTACTACAGCTACTACTAGGCAACGACTAAATTATTGTAGTTTGTAAATAGCAGAACCAGCGCCAGGGCCTACAAATTAGTTTCGAGTTTTAGGGACCAATTCATAGGAATAATTAACTACTGATACATTACAAACATTCCCTTCACTGAAGGCTGGTTTAATTTCTTTAATAATTAAAACTTCTAAATAACGTTTTATTGTATAAATTACGCTTGAATTAAATTTCGTTTCCTAATCCGATACCCAACGGTTCGTGATCGCACCTTTACAGAAATGGGTGTAAAATTAAATTTCGTTAGCGGACAGGATTCGTCCGGATTTCATTGGTCCCCCGGAAAATTGCCTAATTTTAGATTCTGGCCGTCCTGTTTGCTTAATTTAATATTCTAATCACAATATCAATGTAAGCTGTTGTTGCTATTGCTTGTTGGTTTTGGACACGAGATGAAGCGATTGGTGTTATTATGGTTGTTTGGTGTGGTTGGGTGTTTTTGGTATACCTACCTATAAATATATTGATTATGTTGGTAAAAGTCCGGTCAGTATCTTCAATTAGTGTCTTCCTCAGATCGATCATAGTAGCAAGGAATATCTGCTGAGGCGATAATGCACTTGACGTAATCAATGTAATCAGTACCCTAATTGCGTAACTCAGTTGCTATTACCATGGTATTAATTTTGACATCCATTACGCCGTTCATTTCTAAATTCATGTTCCCGAAAAAGCTCAACGACGCAATGGATGTTGTTGAACTGTCAAAATGAAAGCTATGGCAATAAAAATTGAGTTGCGCAATTAGGGTGCAGATCATGTTGCCGATAGACGAAACGCGATCGATGATTTTTATGAGAGTGACTAGTGACAAATAACAAGGAGGGTACGTGCGGCGTATTTAATGGCAGAGTTTATTGTCAAAATCGATATAAATACAATAATATTAAAAGGAACAAAGGGAATTACGTAAAGGGAATTAAGCGATAGGTACGCCGTCAAAGTTGAAATCCGTTGATGTTACAAAATCTTTTTTTGTTCCGATTCCGACCTTGTTTATATTAACATGTATGAGCTTAAGTACTCAGTACATGATTATTCATGTTATGATGAGTATAACATAATTTAGAAGCCCGTAGTAATTCTCGTTGTACAAAACACCATTTGCAGATGGCAGCTTGTAAATTGTTAAAAAGCTATGTTCAACCGGCTGCATTATCCCCTTTGCCACAGTTTTTGTCTTTGCCATATTTTTTTAGTATTTTCAAGGACATTCATCTCGATTTCGATCAAATGTCCGAAATTTTCAAAATCATTGTCCGACGTCGGCAATTTAGGTGATGGCAGCCCTACCTTTGACTCAATTTCGGTAATGGACAACACTGCACAAAGCAAGAGCACCCCTTTCACACATAACAAACTACGACGAAATCTTCCCTCAAGGGAATTAAGCTCACACGACGACTTGGTGCACCAAAATATTATGACTAGACATTTGTGTTGCTGTTCCCCAATGTGCACACGAAAATTGCATAAAAGACAAAAGAATCATCAATCAGACGCTGATACAGGGCGCAATGGGTGCAATTGCAATAGAGAATTTTCAGAATCGGATCAGTAGTTCCGGAGATTACCTCATACATACCAACTTACAAACTTTACCTCTTTCCAATAATTTGTAGGTACCTTAGGTATACTTGGATGTTCTTGACACAAAAATGTTTCATGAAGAACTTCTAATTTTATGGCAGCCTTAAATAAATTACTTTGTACCACTTTATTAAAACTGCGTGAATAGCAAAATATTTAGGAAACATCAATATCATCTTACATTCCCCTTTTTGAAAGCCTTTGCTTCCCCTTTACCAGGAAAATAAACAAAATACTTTTCACAGAATCACTAAAGCTATATACATGATATGCACTTTTCATACGCATTAATGATGTCCGACTCCGCACTGGCACATCATTAAAAAGGTTTAAATCATCCACAGTGTGGTACAGATGCCATGACTCTGACGTCACGGTACGGGACCACAAGGATCGCAATAAATTGCTCGTTATCAACCCTAATTGCAAGGGAAATGGAATGCGAATTCCAGATGAATTCGGGGCTCGGCAATTAGTCTTAAGACACACCGATTACTGACAATTTGCCGCTGACGAATTTTATTATACGTGATAGAAAGTTAGACGCAGATGTTAGTTGAGCAAATTAGTTGTGAATCTTAAATCATTTTGAGTTTCTACCTTTCTACCTCCAAAGTTAAAACTGAAATTATGAGATAAAACGGTTTTGTAATAAAGTAGTAGTAGGTAGGTACTTAATTTTTTTAGATTTTAAGTGGTGTCTGTAGTTACTTAGTTTAATTTTATTATTCACATAAATACCCAAATGGTACCTACTGGCCAGTTACATCTATATTAGTGAACATTACAGATCAGTAAATTTGACTGATGAGCCCACAGAAATCTAAATAATGTGAATAAGCCTAAACTGAATATTTTGCTTCATATACTTACATATAATAAGTAATCGCACTACTAGAACGGTCCTCAAAGAGTAATTGGCCGGACTTTATGCGTCTAGACTAGTCCAGACTTACAGTGTAAACGAGGCACAGTCGAGTGCCCTTTACGTAAAGACTAATTAGCACCGCAACGAGGACTGAGTAATATCTGAAGTGGAACTTTCAACGTGCTTATATTTCAACGTCAGAAATATCTGATGTATGAAAAATCTGCAAAAACTTCAAGAGATAAAAGACTATTAATTTTGGAGGAAGGAATGTTCGAGTTCATTGCTGCCTTACAAATGAGATGTGATTGAATTGTTTATTTTGATTAATTCCCGTTTTACGGTTTTAATTTTCTGAATTTATGGCCCCTGCTTTCAGGGCAGGCTTTGGTTTTACGAGTACCTACCTGTTTATATCAAAAATATTTAGATTTTATGAGTTAGCTCAATATTTTACGACGCGCTCGAATCGTTGATTAATTTAAAATCAGCCACTTTAAAATATAATTATGTATAAAGCCGATAATACTAGATAGGTACGACACTAATCGTCTCCCTATTTTAAGTAGGTACTTCAGACAGAATGAAATGTAAAATGGAAGTATCGCCACATCTTAGCATATCCCACTTAAGAAAGGCTAACACATTCATCAAAACAGAACGAACGCCACTTAAACACGAACATAAGACTGTCGAGAGCTGAGAAGCTCTTTGACATCTATCATAGGCACAATAGTACAAACCAGTCACTTGACACCACATACCTACAGTGCGCCCAGCATTTCTTGGCAGATTACGGGAGCGCTGCTCGCAAAGGCAAAAAGCAACGTTAACGTCAAACCCAGTACCTACATTTAAATTAGTTCCCAATTTCGCCACCTGAAAAAACATACTGGGCAGTCTGTAGCCCCTGGCATCGCCAGTGTTGCCCGTAATTAACACATTATACTTGCATATTAGTTGGCAGTAGTTTATTTGCTTCTATACGCTTGCCTATAATCAATTTAATTACTGTTCAATATTCTCGACTAATAATTTCCGGTTTGGGGTTTATTGAAGATTGTAAGATTGTTTTGTGTTCAATAATATTTTTTGTGGTAGGACTAATATATTATTAGAGATACAACGTATGAGCCGTATTTAAGCCATCTCTACTGATGGACATTATCTACGTAGGTAAGTCTATTAATCTATCTAATATTATAATGTGGTAATGTTTGTATGTAGGGGATAATCTTTCGAACTATCTACTAATTCGATTCTGAAAATCCTGTCATTAATAGGAAGGACTTTTTATCCAGAAAAAATGCAGCGAAGAATGAAAAAGTGTAAAACGAAGATGGTTTATGTGTAATCTCTCACTAGCACTTTGCCCGCGACTTCGTCCGCGTGACCCACAGGAACTGTGCATTTTTTCGGGATAAAAAGTAGGTACTTCCTAATAGAAGGATTTTCAGAATCGGGTTCGTAGTTCGGATAATCTCTATATTATTATTATATTAGCCTCTATACATGAAACTGAGGGATAAAAAAAAATTGCGCACCCCTTCATGTAGAATGTCGTTGAATATGTCTGAAAATAACATGAAGGTTTCTTAGTGACTTTTATTTGTTGTTTGTTGTTGTTTGTATTATATATTGTTTAATTGTTATAATCGTGTCAGAATAGTGTCTCAATGGCATCGTTTTGACCAATGACGAAAGAGTTAGTCTTGCTCTAAGCCAATGACCGCTTAGGTTTTGATAGTAATGGAGTCATTATGACACCATTCGTACACTATTCAAATAGCAGAATTCCCCCTGGTGTTTCGACAGATGAACTATTATGCGAATCTAAAGTCGTAGAAAGTGTCTCGAATCCCATCCACCTCTAACTTTTCAAGAATGGGGTGAAGAAATCTGAAAATTTAGGGGTAGAATATAAAGACAATTGCTTTGAATACCTAAGATTATGTTGAGTGATTTTTGAGATACTTACTCGGTTTTGAGTTAACAAACCGCAAAAAAATACTTTTGCGTTTCATTTCTGTTGTGTATGTGCGGTTGGTTCGGAAACTGAAATACTCCTTGCTACGGTATCCTACAGTGTGCGTGGTCCGACACGCTTTTGGCCGATTTTTTATTTATTAATAGGGATGTGGATTAACGAAGTTGATTATCTACATGTTTAAAAATGTTTGTTTCTGAATCTTTTCTTCTAAAAGAAGAATACAATCCTAAGCCCTAGGGCATTCTGAGTAACGGCTGTGTTTTCCAATAAAGTCGTAGATTTACAAAGATCACATTAGTCGACTAACATGATAAGTTTGTTTAAGCAGCCTTGAGGCAAATGTTCGAAAAGAATAATAAATCCGTAATACTAAATTGTTTTTTACAAAGACCCATGTTTAAATCATTATTCTCAGATGCCTGTCGGCAACAGTGTAGCAAAGGGTCCGACAGATACCACGTGTTATAAATATTTCCTTGAAGTGTTCTTAGGGCGACATTCACAGTAGACGAATATGAACATTATTTGTACAAAATTAATGTTCATATTCATATGAAACGCTTATTTACATGCGCTTGTAGGTACGAATATGAACATTATTCGTAAAATAATAGTTATTTGTTATACAAGAGTGCAAAGTTGCTTTTTAACCGCGTGCTCAATTTTGATGACCGAGCAAGCGAAGGATTCTAAAATTGAATCACGAGCGCAGCAAGTGATTCAAAAATTGAATCCAGAGCGTTAACGAGGGAATCAAATGAGCACTAGGTGAAAAATCTTTGCACTCGAGTGCAACACGTTAACTTTTCATCCCACCTCAGCGAGAAAAAAAAGGTTGTATTATTAATTCAGCACCATGGAGGTAGAAGTAAATAGGTTTAGTGATGTTTTGAATTCACAAACTTAATGCACACGATGTTCTAAATTCAATTTACTTTATCCTCTAGAGAATAAAAACGGCTCTTGCACTCAGATATCGAAGAGAATTTACTTTAACCTCTAGCGGATAAAAACGGCTTTTGCACTCAGATATCGAAGAGCATAAATACTCTTTCCGAGATGGTGGGATGAAAAAAGTTTTCTTATTCGTAAGTATGAGGCCGTCGTCCTAATTGGCTAACGATTGTAGGAGTTAACGATGCGATTATGTCGCACGACGAGATTAAACACGCTCATTTCTTTCGCTCACAGGAAATGCAGGAAGTCGCATCGATAACTCGTACGATCGTTAAAAAAATCCAAGTGTGGTCTGTGAAAGTCGCTCTTAGATCAGGTAAGATTGGAAAAACGCACGATTATAGTGCACTATAGAAGGCTCTTCAAGATATTTTTAAACGAGCGCCACTTTCTTACATTTCTGGAACCTTTTCCAAATCATCCTTATCTGCGGCCAAATCGATATTCCGCTACCGCTCTCCGTCGAACCACTTAAAACCCATCAGAACACCAATACAACTAGTCCATCACAATCTAACCGTCACTATTTCCATTACATTTCCAGATTCGGAACTCGAGGAGCTGGGTGAGCAGTTGCCGCGGTACCGGCCGGACTCGATAGCGGCGCTGCGTCGCATGACGCGGTTCACGGAGCCCGAGCTCAAGCGCCTGTACCGGGGCTTCAAGGCTGAATGTCCCACGGGAGTCGTGAAGGAAGAGACCTTCAAGCTTATTTACTCGCAGTTCTTCCCCCAAGGAGGTAAGTAGATGACCAGGTGATGTAGATTCGATGAGTCTGTTAGTAGGTACGTCCTTTTTAACGCACACTCGGAGTCTTTTCAACGAAAAAGTAAGTAAAGACAGGTCTGTATTAAGATGCCTTAAGATATTGTATTAAGATGAGGTGACTATCGCAACGAATCGTCATCCGATTTTAACATCGAATGACGGATTGTATTCTTGTAGTCTTGTAGTCGAACGATCGAAGATCGCAACAGACAGCAGTAAGTTACACTGAGAAATCGTTTGATCACATCGCGTCCGACACACACGAACGCTAAGATAGATCTTCGATACGATCATCGTTACATAATCGCCTCGTGTTTGAGCACCTTTATAAACCTAAGATTTGTTGCCCTTACCCGTCGAAGATATGGTTTTCATTGTAAGTATAAATAGTAGTACTTAGCAGGGCCGTAGCCAGATGGTTTTAGGGGTTCAATGTTATGTACTCACCAAAGTTATCTAATATATCTACATTCCAGAAGTTCACAACATAAATTGTTAATTAATAACATAAAAGTATACCATAACGTAATTAAACATAAGTAAAATAAAAGTAAATAAGTAACGAAAGTAATAAAGTTAAAACAGTTTTTCAAAAGTTATTTTTAATTGGCTTTCTTATTCCGGGTTCTACCCCCCTCCCCGCCCTCTCGAACTAAATTCCTAGCTACGGCCTTGGTACTTAGGTAAGCATGAAGATAGGTATAACAAGAAACAACGTGACTGATAAAGTTCGAATAAAGTTCGATATCAAGAAATCTACAAAAGGGCTCCAAACAAAAGGCCCTCGTAAAGTTTTGGAGGCCACTTTCAAGTTACTTGTACTTACTTGAAGTTGTTCACAAGGTAAAGTCTTACACTTAGCAATCGATAAGCACATCGTACTTGAGGGGTACAGGTAATTTATAAAACAGTAAGTTACAACTTTTGTAGAAACTTTATGTTCCTTGTTGAGAACATTATGATGATGTCGCAAACTACATACCTACTGAACGATTGGTTAAATGAGAGACATATTGAAAGAGAATTTAGTTACCAGTCAAGAAATCACCAAAAAAAACTACTAAGTATTCCAAAACACATACAAAAATACTCGGTAAAATGTATGGAAAAGCTGATTTTTTTTCGTGAGTTCGAGGTTAGTTTCGCAGTTAATCGAACTACAAGTATTGAATACTGAATATCGTCCTTCAATTTATGTATCATTAACAGTCGCCCATTATTTCTATTTTTTATCAGTTGTCAAATTTCGTGTCAGGTGATTGGCTCCCTTACTTAAAGGCGTCTTAATTTAACCACTGATTAAATATGTAACTATCCGTATCATTTCTATGCCAATGAATAGAGATGGCAATTGCCTTAAGAGCTATTTAATTTAATCATCGTTTATAAGTAATAGGGTAGGTTTTGTGATTTAACCAATGTTTTCATCCAATAACAACAGCTAACACGATATTTGACAGCAGATTGACTGACCAGCCTTGATCAGACTTTCATTGGTGCCGTTAACGGTTAAACGTTAAGCGGTAACGGTTAAGCGTTTAAAAAACCTCAATAAATACCAAGGTTTTCAAATAAACATCCAACCACCAACTTTCTAAATAAACTACGCTACACAAATAAAGATTTCTACAGTAAAACAGCAAGAAAGCAAGGCAAACATGAATATACCTTACAAATAGATATAAAAAGGCTCCACGTACAATAAAATATAGGAAATGTGTTTGGTTTTATTTACCCCCATCCCGTTCCCCCAAGCCTTGACGAGAACAACGGACGCGGAAGACATACCTATCACACAATCATCGGGAAACATCTGGAACAGGTACGTGTATTTGTGCACTAACGCTTTTATCTATAAAGGTCGTGTTCAGATGATAAATGTGTTTGTACCTTTATAAAAAGGGGTTTTTGTGTGGACGTCTATCTGGTATATAATATAGCATTTAAAGGGAGGCAAAATCAATGACACCAATAGCTTTAAATGGTATAGGACTATCAAAGATCGATATCCAAACTATATTCATTTCAATTTTACCTATAACCTACTCTTGGACAATTTGTTACTAAACTAAAGAAGCGTCAGCGTATAAGTACCTATTACTCGTATTACAGAACCTAACTTTAGACTCAAGCATTCTTAGACCACAAAACATCTAAAAGTTTCCCATTCCATAGGTACCTATTTGAAGTACCTAGTACCTACCATCGTTTCAAGCTTGAGCAACACTTAGGGAGGTCGCCCACGACTTTTTGCAGCGATTCAGTAGCGCGTTTCAGTAACGCGCGTTTGCATTGCAACTTTTGGCCATTTGTCGCATTTTTGAATGGCCTCTCGCAGTTGGCTTCTAACAGCCATTACTGCTTATCTTATCTTCTGGTGAGGACTTACAAAATGCCTCCAGCCTGGTTTAAAATTAAGAAAAACTTACAAAATAAGCGACCACACGCTAAAGGTACCCCCTACGAGCCTCGGCTTAAGGCGTGCTGGGGGGAAAGCAACTAGAAGGAGGGACTTCTAGCTGAATCGGTTCAATATGATTTAGGGACGAATTTAAATCTACACAGGCTCAGCGCGGGCTGGCTCGAGCAAGGGTCGGTTAGCCGTTTGTCACCTCAGCAATGTGCGACTGTATCGCAGAAAAAAACCGCCGTAAGCGACATCCCTTACCAGCACTACGCCCGTAGGCCTAAGGGTAGTTTTTGGTGTAATAAACGTATTGTGAACAATACGTTTATTACACCAAAAACTACCCTAACAGAATAAACGTCCAAGTTTACGTGAAGAATGTTATTAAAGTATACCGACCGTAGTAAAGGAATAAAATGGGGACATGAAAAACGCATCACATAATCATATAATCCCATCATGTTGAGTGGTCTGGGTATACTGCTTTACATTCGCGCAAATTGTCCACGAGGCCGTAAGTTCACGAACTTAGAACCTTTGACGAACGAAAATATATTTTAGGATGAAAGTCGTAAAGTAGAATTTGCAATGTTTCTTATAGCGTACACAAAAGAAATGTATAGCAGAATAATTATTATTTCGAACGCGAGTAAATTGATGAAGGTTTTATTTGAATATTTTCGTGTAATTATTGAAATGTCGCTGCCATAAACTCGTACATAGGTAGGTCTTGCAACTCATGTAAAAACCTTATAATTAAAAAATTTCAGATCAAGTTGCTGTATCGCACTTCAATAAAAAGTATAGCTCTATCTATATTTCCTGGTACAACAATATTTCGAGCAATATTCTGTAATTGCACTCTCAACTGCACGAATGCTTCGCTATGGATGGGCTCGGATAAATACCGATCCAGGCTCAATTTTAAACGCTACAGCAATATCGTTGAAAACGAAACTCATACACCTGTAAAATATTTCCATAAACGTAAATCCAATCTACCTATACCTACCTACCTACTAATATTATAAAGCTAAAGAGTTTGTTTGTTTGAACGGGCTAATCTCTGGAACTACCAGTTGGATTCGAAAAATTCATTTTGTATCTATATGATAGCCAGCAGTAGCGAAGGGTCAATTTTTGTAAGAGGTAAGTCGGAGCTACAAACGCTTACCTGGCCACGAAAAGCTAATTATAAATATTTGACAATAGTAGACAATGCTGCCTGTGCTATTATTTAAAGGGAAGCCGGTAGGATTCGTATGTATGTGTACCCTTCGCCACTGATAGCCAGATTCATGAGAAATAGTATACGCTATTTAACATCACGCTACGACCCTCAGTACTGTCAGTTAGCTCAAATGGGCCAAGAGATAAAACAAACGTCTGTCTGTGTAACTAATCCATTCTCACAATCTTCGATAACAGACAATAGGACATCTAACAGACCGTTAAGAAACAATTCTGTTCAAAGTTAACTGATCAAGAGTTCTCCCACTGTCGTACAATCAAGTGCAAATTGTCTCTGAATAGAATCGAATAGTAATGAAGGCAATGAATGGGTTCAAAGGGGAAGGGTAAAAAAGCCGCGGAAAAAGTCAATCGACATGCCACGTAAGCGTTTATTGGCTTGCCTACGAGTTGAATAGCTGATTGCATTGCATGCTTTTACATTTCAGATCATTGCAGATCAAAAAAAATCAGCTGTTCCATACATTTTGTTGAGTTATGTGAACATAAATGTATGGAACAGCTGATTTTTTTTTCGCGATTTCCGGTTTGGTCCCATAGTAAAAGTTGTTCATAATGATGAGTATAGTGGCTACATCGCCGGATGAAAGCGATGAAAATGTCACGGTGTATAGGCAATTTACCTATAGGTCGATTCAAATTTCACATCTCACCAAGGTTGGGATGGGGGTCAAAAAATCGCCAAAATCGCCTCACATAATTAATGGAAGCCCCTTATGTATTACTATTGGCCCACATACAACGTGTTGGCTTCCACAGCAAATGCATATCATTATGATGTAATGTTAAAAGCAAAAGTGCCGTGGAAGCGTGCAGCCGAAGCACTCGCAACGAGCAACTGGGACTACTGGAAGTGCTTTCAATGCAGTTAACAAGTGCGCTCACTGCACCCCAATGGCGGGACGCGCGGAACAACAATGACTTTTATACCATTCCCCCTCTAAAAAGCTTATTTTATTCACTGAAAACAGTGAATAAAAAGCACTTTTACTCACTGTTTTGATGTTTGAAAATGGAACACACCAATGTATTCGACCACAGATTTAAAGAACCTATGCTAGATGCGGCACGTTATTAGATTGTATGAAAACCGAACGTGTCATCTTTTTTATACCTACGATAACTTCACCCCAGCCATTTAGTGATGTGCTCAGAGTAAACAGAATTGTTTCAATCACTAAGCGTCACTGAGCTAACAGACTTTTTTAGTACGAACAGTCGAACATGCAGGGCACGCTTGGTCGTGGCTTGTCGTATCTAGTGTAAGTGTAATCTGTGTATTCGACCTATATTGATGTGTTCTAAATTAAATTTGATTGGTCGACATTTTCGACAAGGAGTTTAGCATTAGAATAAAAACTGTTTTGTGTTCTTTGCTGTCCTTAGTAAATTGGCGCTATTTTGAATACTGTAAGTTGTACGAACACAAAGTTTAGTGTTACTTTAATCTTTAATTTTGTGTTTGTTTAGTGTTGTTCTAATCGATTAAAAATGCATTCTAGTGATGAAGATGTGTTAACACCTGAGTTTGTGAAAGAGAGGGCGGCCGATATAGTGGAAAGGTGGAAAGCTTGCTAGTCTTGCTACCCAAAAAATCACGGCTGGTTTACATCAAAGCCAATTTAACTTTACTTTTTCTTCATTATATGTATATTTTCACTTAAATCTTTCTTTTTCTCGTAGTCATGGTATAAAGTATAGTATGCAACTCTTGAATAAAACGGATTTATATCGAGGGCCATGAATCGCTCGCGTCGCTCAGGATTCTAACACTTGAATCACTCGCTACACTCGTGATTCAATCATCATGAATCACTCCCTACGGTCGTGATTCAATCGTTAGAATCCTTCACTAGCTCGTGATTCATCTATGGCCCTCGCTTTAAATCCGTCCTTTATTCACTAATTGCATAATATACTATTTGTATGTGAAAGCAGAATGGGGAAACAATTTGCGTCATTCTACCTTTTTAACTTACCTTTCTATGGAGTTTCATTATGCATGTGGGTTTTTTTTATTCTGTCTAAAATATTTTGCTCTAACGAACTCAAAGAGGATATGATCCGTTTTCATTATATATTTTACAGAAACGTTCTACGGAAAATCTTTAAAAAAAGAAATAAATCATTCGAGTATACCTAGTATACATTAGAGACCTATCTATGCTCAAACTTATTGCTATCAAGGGATGTGACGTGTGACACAAAAAAAAAACAGTTGAAAGCATTGACATATATATTACTATTATGTCAATGGTTGAAAGCTAGATAGGTAGATCGCCAGACTCAGAAAGCCGATCATGAATTTTTTTGACGTGTAGTATCGTTAACGTAAGCATATTTTGAATTGAAAATACATGTTTGTTACACAATATTTATATAAATTAAATGGGAGTGCCTCCGCAGCCGGCGGCGGCTCCCAAAAATAACGCCGTTGGAAACCGGTGTAGCCTTGGAGCAGCAGTAATACCAGACGAAAATAATTACAAACTACCGTAGCAGCAGATTAATGTTGCCGTGTTTTAAGTTGAATTATCTACCTTAGACTGACTTTTAAATTACAGTGTCAATGTAAAACAAAATACAACTTTTTTGGGCTTACAAGGGGGAGGAAGGTGGTCGACAGAGCCCCGCTACGCGGGGCTCCTATTTCTGTCTGCAAGGTTAAAAGTAACCTAACACGAAGGGGTTGACGGGGGCTTCGAACCTAAATTGTCCGTGTCGGGGTGTCCAAGTTCCCGAGCTCGCTTCGCTCGCTCTTGGACCCTAGTTAGGTATGTTACTCAAATGAAACATGAAATGTTTTTTTAATTATGCCAAATTGCCAACCCCATTTCCCGCTTTTTTCCAATGTCAGCGCCGGCTGCCAATTTAGCAATCGGCGGCGGCTGCAAATTCAGGTCATGGCGGCGGTCGCGGAGTCACTTCCAAATTAAATACTTAATTAATTTCTCTGTATCTGTGTCTTGATAAAAATTTATACAATTTGCACATTTAAAAAAATACAGAGAAATTAATTAAGTATTTAAGTTATATAAATATTGTGTAACAAACGTGTATTTTCAATTCAAAATATGCATAAGTTAACGATACTACCTACACGTCAAAAAAACTCATGATCGGGGTACAGATCATAGAAACAAGTCTATGATCTGAGGGTAGGTATAATATAGGTACCTGTTTTAATGTACCTACCTACTTAAATTTTTCAATGAAGTGCAAAAAATATAATTTTATTTATAGACATTGAAAACTAAAAAAGCTTACACGAATAAATCACTTTTCTCTATCATAAAATGTCTTTTAAATGTGCCTAATAAATACAATTCGGCACTTAACTGAAAGACGAAATTATCAAGATCTAAATCCGACCCTTATTTAATGGTTATGTCAAAAATGTAATCGAAAAGTAATCCTTAGATGAAAAACGAGCTAACTTCAAATGGGAAAATTTAGTTTTATCCTCTTCAAATATTTAGATGATGGAGAGGGCGGGTATTTCAGCGGCTACACCTACTAAATTCAACTGGCTTTGACAGAAAATGTAAACAATGGAAGTCTAACCCAAGCCAACTGAATTCAAAATCACGCGATGCACTGCATTCAGTCCAGACCTCATCAGTTGTTCATCTTGACTTGTCAGTATAATACCTAAGCAGCCATTATTATACTGATAAGATAAGATGAACCGCGTAAAATAAGATGAATGCATAGAAATCTAAAATCTATGATTTGAGGATGAAGGCGTGATTTTGAAATCGGTCGGGTTAAATCTACACATGTTTTGTCTCTGAGCAGTGATAGCCTAGTGGTTTAACCATGTGCCTCCCACGGCGAATGGTTCGAGTTCGATTCCGAGGCACGCACCGCTGACTTTTCGAAGTCATCTGCGTATTAGAAATTAATTATCACTTGCTTTAACGGTGAAGGAAAACATCGTGAGGAAACCGGCATGTCCTAGAACCAAAAATTCGAAGACATGTGACGTCCACCAACCCGCACTGGGCCCGCGTGGGTTATTATTCAAACACATCAAACTATTCACAGCATCAACTCTAAATTACATAAAGGTAATATTTGTCCGTCTGTTTACGCTAAAAGCGAATAGGTAGTTATTTCTCTGAATATAGGTACTTAAAGTAAGTTTTGCTGTGCGAAATCTAAAAGAAAGCTTAAACACTAGAGAAATCACAAGTAGGTAAGTAGCAGTGGTGTAGGGTCCATACAATATGATTCCTACCGGCTTCCCTTTGAAAAATAGCACAGGCAGTATTGCTTACTTTTATTAATTAGCTTTTCGTGGCCAGGTAAGCATTTGTAACTCCGGCTTACCTCTTACAAAAACTAACCCTTCGCCACTGGTAAGTAGGTACTTATAAAAATGTAGTAGGTAAGTAGGTAGGTACTTATTAGGTCGCAGAATAGTCATATTATGGGCAAAGTCCCCCTTTTAACCGACTTCAAAAAAAGAAGGAGTTCTCAATTCGTCGGAATCATTTTTATGCGGTTTCTGACCACCCAATAATTTAGTATTTTAGTCGGTCGGTATTTCTGTACCGGTACAAAAATTCCTGCGTTTGCGTATTTGTACAACAAATCCAATAAGCACGATTATAACCTACATTCACATAACGAAATTATTTCAAATGAAATTCGTCCATGAAAATATGTCACAAAGCGTTTACCCAAACATTTTTATTCAAATGAAGCCACGTAGCAAATTTAATTCAGGCTAAAAGAGAGGATCGCCGGCAATTATTTCCAACTGGCTATAAGGTTTTTATCAGTGCGGGGCAACACTCACAAATCTGCGATTTCATGACACATAATGTAGGTATACCTACCTACGTTACGCGAACCGTTGCGGAAACAACAATCATTGTCCATAAAACACACATGCTGAAACAAAAACGCGATTTACAGCATTTAAGCAACGTTTTGAACGAAACAACTGACTGGAAGCTAGAAAAAATACGGTTGACTTTAGAAGTGAATGGGAAATGAAATGCTGTCCTTTATCGTATTTCGTGCCCATATCCTATGGAATACTAACGAAAAATATCGACAGTGGAAAGGAGAAATCGCTAAACCACGGAACCACCAAAAGAGATATGATTATTTTTCTTAAAAAAATTACATTAAAACTCATTTTCCAAGAGTACCATTTTGGCAGTTTAGGGATTTCGCCTTTCCACTATCGATATCATCAACACGGTCTAGGGATATTTCATACTCAATTAAATAACTCGAAAAGTACTGGCCGCATTGGAATCTTTTATACACCGATTTGTTTGTAATTTATCTCAGACTAATTCCAAATTCAAATTTTTGAAAATTCCTTTGTTTCGGTGGCATAAAAATGTCTTGATGTGTAGGAGAGGGAATTTTCATTTGTGCGAAATTTAGAAAACAATACGAATTACCTACGTTTAGTTACAGTGTTTTTTCATTTTTAAACTAAAGATAAAGTTAAAATTGAGGTATTGTAGCCATGCAACGCCAACATTTGACGAGGGCGGAGATGTACTTTATTTATCAACGTTTCACAATATTCATGTAATTAAACAAAGCCCCACAAAACTGTTTTCACAGTTTGTCTGTGAGATCCTTCAATATTATATAATATATAATATTTATATAATATTATAATTTAAGGTGTAGGTACATAGGTATAGTGCGAACACTTAAAGTTAACGAAACATGTTTACATGTTTACACAGATCGCGCAGTTACAAAGTCTGGAGATAGAATTGTTTGAGTAATTTAGCAAATTTACCTTTTTTGGTCTCATTTCTAATATGTTACGAGCTGTGTGAATGCTGGAAGCTGGGTCTGTTCAGCGTAATGTTGCTGAGGCCATAGAGACCCACAAAATGTAATTTCAAGATTGTGGACACGCTATCGTGCCACAGGTGAAGTAGCGGAGAGGCACCGGGGGCCAAGTCGCATCACTACCCCCAGACAAGACCGATTTTTGCAAATTACTGGGCGAGCTCAACCAAATACAACGGCGACTCAATTGGTCCAAAGGCTGCGAGTGGAACACCAAGTGCTTGTGAGTGACCAAACTGTAAGAAGGCGACTGCATGAAAGCAATCTACGCTCTCGTAGACCACTCCGGGTCCCACCTTTACGGAGAGGCAATCGTGGACGACGATTAGAATGGGTTCGGAACCACGTGGACTGGGGCCGTGAGCAATGGTCCAATGTGCTGTTCACGGATGAATCCAGGTTCGGCTTTCATCCAGATTCACGAAGGACGCGTGTTTGGCGAGTTCCTGGACGATGGAGCCGTCTTCAGAACCCTCAGGAAGTGCACCCATACCAAGGAGGAACAATTATGGTTTGGGCAGGAATTCGTCTTGGAGGACGGACGGATCTCGTTTGGGTGCGGGGCAATATGACGGCAGAACGATACGTCCATCAGGTGCTGGGGCCCGTAATCTTGCACCACAGAACACAAATGGGGCAAGATTTCCTGCTCATGCACGACAATGCCCGGGCACACACGGCGAGAACGGTAGCAGCTTGGTTACATACACAATGTTAGGACCTTAGACTGGCCTGCTCAATCGCCAGATCTAAAAATCTGCAAAGAAGAGCTCTGAAGGAAGTTCCTGAAAATCTGGCTACAGAAGATCAACTTTTTGCGCACCTCCGAAGGACATGGGACAATATTCCGCAGCAAGATATTGACAACCTTGTTCTGAGCGTGCCGAATCGTTGCCGATGTGTTATGAACATCATGGGCGCTTTCTCAGACTACTAACTTCAAGTTTATAAACACAAATTAAATGATTTTTCTATTTTTTTCAGTTTTTACTCACAAATTAAAAGTTAATTCATATACGGTTTCCGTCTATGCTTCATTTTTTTTTCCATAAAATCCTGAAATTTTAATCGAAGTACCTTAACTATTATTAAAAAATGGTAGAATATTAAATAACGTACCTTTTAAATATATACATGTCATATTAATAATTAACACATTGATAGTAATTCGCTTTTTAAAAATATCCCTAGACCGTGTTGATGTGTGTATAATTAATTGCACGCGTATGAGGTACGCAAACAAGAATATTTTGGTTCAAAAGTACCACCTACTTACCTGATTTTCATATCCGAAACAATGTCTAATCGTTAAACGACTTTCGGAGCTCGTAGTTCACTAAATAGGTATATACACTATAAATAGGTAATAAAAAAGTCATTTATGGTCCATTTCAATAGAACTTGTAAACTTTGTAAACAAACTTTCTATACAAATTCATCAAATTTTGACAGTTGGCCATACTGACATTGTTTACAAAGTTAACAAATTCAATAATTGAAATGGACCTTTATTTATGCTAGGTATTTTCAAAGACGTATTCAACGATACCCCACACGGAGGGGTGCGCGTCATTTTTTTTTATCCCTCAATATGGGGGCCACCGTAAATTATTTTATTTTATATAATTTCACTACAGGCTTTTATGGCGGCTCACAGAAGACATCTACTTGCGAAGTTTCATACAAATTGGTTATGAACTGTAGATTTGATGAGGGTGTGACAGTCTTTATAGGTTCCTAGTTTTTCTACGGAACCCTAAAAACGTTAGGAAAATTTAAAAATAGAAGTAGGTAGGTACTAATAAAAAAAAACGTAAATGCAGCGTGTAAAGATCTCAGAATCATACAGAAATCCATACTTATTACCTAGATAAGTATATAATTAAATTAAAAACTAGTCATCCTCAACTAGTCATGACAAAGATCAGAAATACTGTGTAAACATTTCTAACCTTTATCAGGGATCAAGGACATGGACCAATGAATACATAGCAATATATTTATTTTTATTACAAAGTACAAAATTAGGTACTAAATTATCTTCTTAGTGTCAATCCATTTTAATTTTTTTTTTATAATCTTGATATTCATAATAAAAGAATCATAATACAGCATGAAAATAGCACATTTTTTTTATAAAAATCACGTGATACACGTGAAATCCTCACTGTTTTTAACGTGAAACGGAACGCAAAGTCGACTTCGAACAACACTAGAGACTTCCGTTTGACGTCATCTATCGACATTGTACAACACTAGTAGCGGAAAAAGCTTTGTGCAGTTGGCAACGCTATCGAAGTCAATTGATTTTCTATTTTTACCATGCTTCTAGAATGTTCTGTTCATTTTGCAGGTGGGAAATAAAAATATTTTAGCCGAGTTTGATTATTAAATTCTTAAATAGTTTTCTTGAGTTATAATAACCATGGAAGAAGGCACAATAAGAGCAACAAATAAAAAAAATGGAATTAATCATGTCAGAAATAATTTACAATCAATCATTTCTAATAGATTTAGTAAAATACATAAATAATTTTTTTTTCCTGACAAATAAACTGTCGGGTGTTATTGCGCAGAAGCGCGCCATTTCGCCGTTATGACTGCGCATGTGTTGGCAGCCCTGCGTTGCTTTGCTTCCTCCAAGCCTCGACCGGACGCCATTACCACGCCATCGGACTACGGATCTGTCAGTAGTGCGTTTTTCCTTTGATAATCTTTGGATTTTCTACGGAGTCATTACTCCTGTGTTAATAGTACCTATAAATACACAAATACCAAAATGTCTGACGAGAAAAAGGTACGTATCTTACTATATTATCAGTGTAATTACTAAAAGTCGAAAACAGTGTTTCACCGACATGGCGTTATTAGTAAAATGTGGTTACCTGATTGAAAGTGAGAAGTGTTTACCATTGTGTTTGTCGAGATGAATTCTTATCGTTATTATATTTGTTTTTCCAGGGAGAAAGCGAACACATCAACTTGAAAGTATTAGGTCAAGATAATGCCATTGTTCAGTTCAAAATCAAAAAACACACACCTCTGAGGAAGCTAATGAATGCCTATTGTGATCGAGCGGTAAGTTCATATTATTTTCTATGCGTCTTATGGTCACTCATAGATAGGTCACTCGTAGATAGAAAGACTATACAGTCGAAATTGAAGTGCCATCTATAATGTATGAACAATGGTAGTTAAGCTATCTTCATCTCTGGAGGGCCCTCCATTTCATGCAGTTTGATAATAGAAAGCGTCGTTTCCAGTTTTGTATAGCTGATACTCTCTAGCCTCTTACAATCCATATTTCCTTAAACTTAGAAACAGAGATTTCCCGCTCTTACTCAATTCTTCAAATTCCACTTCAAGATAGTGTGTGATATGATCACAGGTTATATCAGAATACCTACTTGATATACTAATTGGCCATAATATTCATCGATAATTTATTAAAACAAATGCAATTAACTGTTGTAAACACTACATTTTTATAGATCATTGACCTTAAAGTTAGGGTTGGTTTTCAGTGTAAAATTTTGTTGCATGGGTATACTGCTCTGTTTATAAGTATGTCCAAGACTTCTGATGATCAGTGTGTTAGCATATGTTTAAAATACAAAGGCATATTATAGTATTTGTACGTAACTAACAAAATGTACTAATGTACTACACACTTCCGCGTAACCCTTCACAGAATACATGCTTGATATTGTATGTAAATGTTGTCTAACACGTAGGGGCGGGATTGCTTCTATTAAATTTTGTCCTTCATGTGAAAATCTAAAATGTATTTCTTACAAAAGGTTTAATAATAATAACATCTTAATTTAAACATTTACAAAACCAACTATCCTGCAGCTGCGAAAATTATTATGAATTACCAAATTAAAAAGTCTTAATTTAGACCTACATGTAGGTATAATTGAGCCTTATTTTAAATATTTTAACCCTAAAAATAACTTTACTGGCCTATTCTGCACAATGCATAATAGTAGGGCTTTTCAATTTTTGCAGTATTTTTTATAATCTATAAATATAAATAAAAATATAAATAAACTAATACTTTTGCTCGCGACTCCGCCCGCGTGAACCATATCCTGTGGTTTTTTTTTAAATCCGGCGTTATTCCTCGTCTAAATCTCAAGGGGAACCTCTGTGCAAAATTTCTACTTTGTAGGTCCAAGTGTTTGGGCTGGGCATTGATGAGTCAATGAATGAGTCAGGATCAGGACTTCTCTTTTATGTGTTTTGATTACCTATAAAAAGGTAAAGTTTGTACCTATGTATGTATGAGCTAATCTTCTAAACAACTGATTCTGAAATTTCTTCCACTAATAAGCTATACTGAATATCCCTGAGTGCTATTAGGCTTTTTTTATCCCAAAAAATGCAGTTTTTGTGGGTCACGTGGATGTAGTCGCAGGCATAGTGCTAGTGTGTAGATAAAACAACAGTGTGCATCATTACTGATTACATTTCATTTGAATATGAGTTAGCGCAGAGTTCTTCATGTGGAGTTGACCTTTGGAACTATTCACATATTGAAAGATACCTATTTCATAATATTGTGCAATTTTCGCATTTATTATCTAAAACAATTCATTTATATTCCAGGGTCTATCAATGCAAGTAGTGCGGTTCAGATTCGACGGCCAACCAATCAATGAGAATGACACGCCAACATCACTGGAGATGGAAGAAGGTGACACAATAGAGGTGTATCAGCAGCAGACGGGCGGCGCGCCTCTAGTGTAATCTTATCTTAAGTAACTGTCCAATTCCCATGGGAAGAACGCTATGGTGAACCCATCTCAACTTTAACATTAAGTTAATTTTAAATAAAACGATGCAAGTATAAAATGTAAAATTTTGAGATACACAACTGCATAGCCGAGCTTTGTATACCTTAGCATTGTGTATCTTAAAACAGTAGTACTGTATACTCTATTTAATTAAGGAGAAAATTTGAGGTAAACCAAATGTTCTGGGTAACTTCAATAATTATTCCATTGTGATAATTTTTTTAGTTGACACTTTTTTCAGATCAGCTCCTAATTTTTTAAGTGTGGCCAAAAAAATGACACTTGCAAGCTGTATGTGGTA
Organism: Thalpophila matura; assembly: GCA_948465475.1. Lineage (NCBI taxonomy): Eukaryota > Metazoa > Arthropoda > Insecta > Lepidoptera > Noctuidae > Thalpophila > Thalpophila matura. The sequence continues at coordinate 4,737,731 of OX419187.1, read as the reverse complement.
AATAATTTATTGGGCATAGGTCCAACCCAAATGTCAAGTCTGTAACCACTTATGTAATATCTGAAATAAATTAAATTTAAAACCATTCAGTTTTTTACTTTACTAAGACTACCCATTTATTTTAATCATTGTATTGCTGTGGTGTATGCCAGTTTATTCTGTTACACTAACACGTTTGGGCTGTACTTCCCCTGTTGGGAACCTATGATCTAGGCTAAAGGGCGTGCCAAATTGGGGATTGCCAATTTAGCTAATTCAAATAGACATACACTCGAAAAACTACCCTCCTAGAGCACTTGGGTAAAAGTAAAATAACATGTTTTAATAACTCAAACTGATCAGGAGCAGAGTCAAAGTACTAGAAACCCCTCAACCTATTAAATACCTAGCTATAAGTACCTATATGGAAATAAGAGAATGACTCATCCGCGTACAAAGGTTGACGATTGCATAGCTAAAATTACATTCCAGTTATCTAACCTTAGGTAGGTATACCTACTAGGTAAACTTCTACGCAGGTGCCTGATTTCATAGAACACTAGCAAACCCGGCGAACTCCGTTTCGCCACCAGATGGCTTCGTTTTTTTTTGTTGTTTTCCCGCTTTTCTGTTAAAATTTTCCTGAATTTTCTTTGCTATAAACCTCACGGAGCCCGAGACCTTTCCAACGAATGCAAAACCGTTGAAATCGGTTCGAGCGTTCTGGAGTAGCGTCAGGAAGGAAAACCCGACTTATTTTTATATAGTAGATTACCGATATCCTGATTTTTAATGCAGGTTACCTTTTTCTAGCACGTTGCTGAAACTCCCTTTACAGAAGATCAATTACTTTAGTAGTTAGTACCTAGATAATTTATTTTTTTAGGTTGGTTAGGTACCTTACAGGTCAGAAGCGATTGCCCCACCGTGGCTACGCCCCTTCTGTTTCAGCTGCATTATAGATTCCTCCAGCGTGTGGGGGCCCGTCGTCGTCTGGGTAAGTGACTAATCTTGATTGGCAACTCCAAGGGCGTAGCCAGGATTCTGTTCAAGGGGGAGGGGTGGGGGGGCAGCCCTACGCACATGGGCTCTCTGCTTTTGTAAACTGAACTGAAAATTAATGAAGAAACCTTGGTATCTGTGACGTTTTAATTACAACTTATTCCAGATTAGCTATCTATTCTTATTAAATCGAGTGAGTTTTTTTTATCAATAAAACTATCGACATTACATACATAAATCATTTGTTTTATCTTCCAGCAAACACCGCTCAGTATGCACACCTCGTATTCAACACGTTGGACCAAGACAGAAGCGGCCTGTTAAGTTTTGAGGTAAATTAATCGTTTTGTAATCTTAACTTATAAAGAACTAGCACTTCGCCCGCAACTTCGTCCGCGTAGCTCACAGGAACTGCATTTTTTGGGGATAAAAAGTAGCCTATGTTACTCAGTGATAATGTAGCTTTCTATTAGTGAAAGAATTTTTAAAATCGGTCCAGTAGTTTCGGAGCCTATTCGGTACAAACAAACAAACAAAAAAATCTTTCCTCTTTATAATATTAGTATAGATGAACGCAAGGTCAGCAAGGTGTAACTAATTTACTATCCATCATCATTTGACTAGCATGCAGGAGAGTGAGTTAAAAAAAACTGGACAAATGCGAATACGACTCGCGCCCTGCCGGTCTAGCATGACCACGATAGAAACGGGTTTTGTCTACATAGAAATAGACAAAGTGACAGATTGTAGAAACATTTCTACGTTTTATGAATGAAACGGTAGAAATGTTTCTACAATCTGTCACTTTGTCTATTTCTATGTAGACAAAACCCGTTTCTATCATGGTCATGCTAGGCCGGCTGAGGGTTCTGCAATAAGCAATAGCGCCATCTATGAGCAGATGCCTCCACCCGATAAGGATCTTGACATACGGACAACAAAGTGATCCTTTAAAGGATCCGTTTTTCCTTTTGAACGGAACCCTAAAAAGTTATAAAAAAGTAAAGCAGTCGATGCTCGTAGTCTATTGGATTATTCTCTATTACGCATTGTCAACTGTCTATTGGGCCGAAAATGTACATACGCGACCTGTGCTCAGAATTCACGCCGCGACCTATACCTCTCCCATAATACCTAACATATTCAGCGGTCTTCAGAATTTACCTACCTACCGCAAAACTTAACTAGGTAACAACTTATACAGGGTGGCAGGTTAGACAGTGGAAATATTTTAAGGGGTCATTGTACTCATCATTATGAACAACTTTTACTATGGGACCAACCCTGAAATAGCGAAAAAAAAATCAGCTGTTCCATACATTTTGTATGGAACAGCTGATTTTTTTTATACATTTTGTTGAGTTAAGTGTACATAAATGTATGGAACATCAGATTTTTTTTCGCGATTTTAGGGTTAGTCCCATAGTAAAAGTTGTTCCTAATGATGAGTACAATGACCCCTTAAAATATTTCCACTGTCTAACCTGCCACCCTGTCTTTTAATTTACAGGAGTTTGTTACCGGGTTATCAGTACTATCGAGAGGGACGTTAGAAGAAAAGCTACGGTGGACGTTCTCATTGTATGACATCAATGGCGATGGATGCATCACTAAGGAGGAAATGACGGAGATTGTCAGCGCCATATACGATCTGATGGGGAAGATAGCAGAGCCTACGTTGGAAGACGATGTGATAAACGAGAAAGTTGAAAGACTGTTTCAGGTTTGTATTGCATTTTGTTATCCTATGGTTAAGTTAGAAGTATTCTAAGACTAAGCGACAATGGCCCATCGGTAATGGTGTGGACTGGCGAGCGAGAGGTCGTGTTCGAGCTCCACCTGTTGCATTATTGACGTGAATACATTCCCAGGACAAACATTTAACTTGATAAGATCTTCTTTCTACCTAGGTACCTACTTAAAATCATTGGAGTAAGGTGGGTTAACTTGAATACCTAGGCAGATGTGTTTAGTAAACTACATTGCAAAAATCTCAAAATAAAAAACTTAACTACCTACCTACTGTAGACCAAAGGTAAAAGAAAAGGCGTAAAAGCATTGCCCTCCTTTTGGGCTTCGCCGCAATCGGGTAAAAAGATAGCTACGTAGTATTATATTATTAGGCTACGCATAATCCGAAGATTCAAAAACGACAATCCAAATGACAATAAAATGCCTACCTACAGATTTCCGGATAAAAACGGTTTACACCTACTATACTATGTTCTGCAAAAATGTGATCAAATGTGTAATAATTATGCAACTTTCAGAAAATGGACTTGAACCGCGACGGCGTGCTGACACTGGACGAGTTCCTGGACTGCTGTCTCCACGACGAGGACATCTCGCGGTCGATGGGCGTGTTCGACAGCAACTTCTGACGGCCTGCGGTCGGCGCGCGCGCACCCACGCGCCGCGGCCCTTGACATTCACCCACTACGTCATTTTGTACATAATTGATCTGCAATTACTGCATCATTCTACAGCCAATTGTTACTTACGCGAGAATTGAAAAGTAGTTAGGAAAACGAATGTTTATGGCGCGGTATTATATGCCACTTGGTGTCATAGATATTGTGTTACATTCAAATGGTTACCTACCCCCTTTAATTGTTATGCCAGACCAATTTAAGAATGACGTAGAAGGATACGCAGTGTATCTTCGGTTGGATTACGATATTATTGTTAAAAGAAATGCCTTATTTATAAGAAGCTTTAGCGAGACAGAGTGGATTCATAAAAATGATGTTTTTATAAATGGCCCCAGTTGCTATGTAATATGGAAGGAATGTGTTTTGTACGTAGGTATGACATCAACAAAATGGGACGATGTACGGCTTATTTTGTACTAATAATTATATTAGGACCTTTACTAATTTAGTATAATTAAGTGTCCAGTTAAGAACTTGTTATAATTCCACATAATTATAGTTTTATGGTAAATTCTAGCGGTACCCTCGCCTTCAATGGGCATTTAGTTAGACCCTCGCTAGTTTTAGTTAGCTCTAACTGGCTTTTTATCGTAACATTCCCATGACCGGGCTTATTATACCGTCTGTGACGCGACGTTATTTTTTTTGGTATCCATACATTTCTTCTTGTATTGTAAATGTTATAAAAGGCCCGAATCCACCTTTTATAATGTCTGTTTTATGTTATGAATAGATGTATTAACAAGATAACATTTAAAAGTTCTAGTTTGATGAATGCATTCTATCTATTAGTCAAAATTCTAAGATATCTATCTATAAAAAATATAGTCTTTTATCTAAAGTTTTCTGTATTTCAAAATGGTAGTTTTATCTGAATATCACTGATAATAATTAATTCTAAAACTACATATTTTAATGCTGTTCAACTAGATATAGAGCATTTCTTCTTATACCCGGATCAATCGTAAGAATAAAATGTTTATAATTCGTAAATACGACATGCCATCCATAATGAACCTATTTTCAGTCGTTCTAGAGGGGACGCAGTAAAATACTTTAGTAAAATATAGTATAAATGCTTTTAAACAACAAGATAATTAAATTGCCCGTAAAACACCCTGGCAGCATGTAATGCGGCGGATATAGCGCTGCAAATATCTTTGTGGTGCCTCAACCATTAATACAAGCACGTAAACTCTACTAAAAAAAAAACCGGACAAGTGCGAGTATACCTCGCGCCCTAAGGGTTCCGAAATATGATCATAGATGGCGCTACTGCATACTTTCAATGGCGCCATCTATGAGCAGATGGCTTCACTTATGGTCCGGTGACTGACGGCGGACAACAAAGTGATCCTAAAAGGGTTCAGTTTGTCCTTTTGAGGTACGGAACCCTAAAAAACCGCAAGCATGTGATGCATTATTTGCTCCTGAAACAATAAAATTCTGCTGCCAGTGTTGAGTAGGCACACCCTTAACACGTTCCTACTCCTTTAGTTACACTTCTCAAAATGATCAAAAACCTAATTTCCTTCATTTTGAATCGTTCCGGCCATTTTTTATAGTATTTAGAGTAAATATTTCCTTTAAGATATTTTATAGTATGCATACCATCTAAGAAATCAAGTCTAAGCGTACCTATACTGATTAAATTTTACCAAGTTTTCTTTCTCAAGCAGTTCAATATTTAGAACTTTATAATCTCAAATGAGTACTATCGCATTTCTCCAAAGAGAGATGGTAGAAGCTAAGCCGTAGCTAGCTGTAACTAAATTGGATTAAAATAAAATTATTTAAAAGGTCTTAAGAAAACACTGCCATAAAATAATTTCCTGATCATCTTACTACCCACATCACTTGAAATCAATGATCCATTTTAGCCTTCAAATTCACCACTTCTTTTATTTGAATTGACAATAATTTGACCTAAAATAATATGTATTTTGGAAAATCCTCTATGTCTAAACATTTATTTATCTACGTACTTATAAAATTATTTTTTATAACACTTCTCATTGTCTCTATTTCTGAAGAAAATAAAAATATTTTCTAAAACGTTGCCATGATGTAAATATACCTTGTACATACCGATAACATAGATTTTAAACGTGTATATTTTCATAGTAAATGTTAAATGGAACCAAATAACTAGATGGCATTAATTAACATCGTATTTTAATATTGAAAAAAATAATAAAATGACACGCAAATAATAACAGCACTATTATGTTATGAATATTATTATGTAATGTGATTAAAACGTGATGAAATAATAATGATGCTAAGATATTTTACGTTTGATAATAAATAATTAAAATGAAATAGTAACACGGTTAGACGACCACATTGCGCTTAGAATCTTTTTAGCTAATTGCCATCACGTGGAAATATTTTCATGTACATTTTAAACATCTATTTACTGGTCGAGCTTACATAGATAAGGTTTATGTGTGTCTTCCCAAATAATACCGTTACGTTCAAACTATCTTACGACCATGTTGATAAGCCCCTACCCATAAAAGTAAAATAATCCCGTTATTAAAGAGGTATTTATTAATTAATGACATTAGTTACTATCGCGCCTGTAAATCTGCAATACCCAAAGGGTTACGCACAGGTTGCTACACTATTATTTTTTAGTTAAAAAGATTACGAAGATATTATAATATAAAATATAGGATTAAAACACAATCTTATGATGAAAATTAGATGTTATTACTTAGATAAAAATAAATCAATGTACGATTTTAAGTTGTTTTATAAGAATGTTGTTTTCTTAATTGACTGTAGGTACTGTACCTATCTATAAATGTTTAGTTTTAAATGATTTAAAATCTTGCATAAACCTATGTTTAACAGACATACATAATTATTATAATTATCTTAGTGCCAAAAATGACCCTTAAGAGAGTGCAGCCTTTGTTAGCAAGTCGTGTTCTATCGTTTGTTTATTAATTCCTATGTAAAAGGTTGCACCAATTAATTAATCAGTGCGTTTATAAGTAATAGGCCTATTAGGATGGTAAATATCGATTTTGTCTTAAGGTCCATGTACTAGTTTAAAGTCTACAGGTACTTGATGTTAGTTATTTTAGTATAGAAGCTGGTTTGTCCCATAGGACTTAAATCTTAAATTGCATGCGATGCCATATCCAAGAGGCTTTTGCAGTCATTTACGAAATTTACCAATATTTCAATTTCCTTTTGCGTATAAGTTCTTCCAAATATCCACGGAAAATGAAGTACATATCAGTCATTTGTAGTTTTCAGCTATATCCAGCAAAGACCCTGCATATTGTTTTAGTAAATAATCAGTACATTTATTTGATGTTGTAATTGTTGCTGACCCAGCATCCGCGTAATAGTACATTATAGCGTGGACGTATTGAATATGTTTAGGAACGAAATCTGTAAATTAGATATTTGAATATTGAATTGTTTATTTACAAATTGTATGTGTATTTTATAGAAAAATAAATAAATGCGATTAATCAGCGTTTGATTGATTTCCATGAGTAATAACTAATAACACACGTTCTGCTGTCTCCAGTCTTTGAGCTGGATAAGCTGCATGATGACGGTCTGTTGGGAGTTGGGGCCGACAGGATAACTCAATCAAGGCTTTAGCTAAGAAATAAGAATCGTTTCATATCTAATACAAGAAGCCATTAATTCCAATACATGTATTGCACTTTCAGAACTTATCTACATGATCATTGAAAAAATTGCGTGACTTGATGACCGAACCAGCAACATTTTCAGCAGTAGGTAATGGTCATGTAACAATAAAACCTCTAAAAAGAAAATAATCAATTTAACGCAGGCATGATACACCAAAGCATTGGTCTCGTGTAAAAAATAACTAATTGCTTAATTATTCTAGTTGTTCAAATCGAGAAATAATACCCACGCGTCGTACTCGTAACCCAAATAAAACAACACGTTTTTACACTTTGTACAAAATAACAAAATCTATATTAAAATTGTGACAATAGAGTTACATTAAAAGTGGAAGTCACATGAAAACACTCCCAAGAAAAATTAAGGTTAAAATTAATTCCAAGAATATTTGCAAAAAAAACATTAATCTCTCTCTAATATGGCAACAGTTGCTGCATAGCAAATTTACGCCTAAATTGAATAATATTTGATCCGAAAAGGCGGCATAGTTAATTAATAATTAAGCTATTTGAAACTAAAATACAATACATGAATTATTGTGCTTTACTTTTGAGCAAAACGTCTTTTTAAGATAACAAAATGAGCAAGATATCATAGATTATCTAGAATTTCACACTACGATACAAATTTTAAGTTACATAAAGCAATTATTATATTATAGAGAGGCACTGTTATTAAAATACATACTTAATAATTCTACACATAAAATCTACTTGAAACTATCAGAATGAATTATCTACCATACATAGGTACAAATTAATTATTGTTGAAACTCATAATACTACATTTCCAAACCTAAAATTTATATTTCATTATAAAGACGTAATTCGTTTGTAAATAATGTCATCATTTAACAACATAATTGCTAAAAATAAACGAGCCTTAAATATTACCTAATTCACCTAATTGGTCCTTTTAGTTTTAGAATTTAAACGGTTTGTATAAATGTTATCTTAATCCGAGTACAATATATTACTTTATCATGTACCTACCTATATTGCAACACAACTTGAACATGAAACTTGCAACAAAACAATTTATTTGTAGATAAAAATGCACACATGCAAGAAAGAACACGACAAACATGACCAATTTGATTTTAAACCTACCATTATTTTCTAAGATTTAGGTATAAAAACGCGTTTCCAATGTTATTACTTTAGTTTCTAAAAATATATTTGATAACGGCACACAACTCCGAATAATATGAAAACTACATTACCAAAATAATTTGTATAAGTCAATATTTAAAAAAATACCAATAAAAAAATAAAATAGAGAGCTAAATTAAGTATTCGAATTTTGTACGGTGGTTTCGTAAGGCAGTTAATAATCTCAAACACTAACCAACTAACAATAGAAATGTCGTAAAAACTTCAATAAAAGTATCTTCACACAGAGATCTCGAAAATATTAATTCAATTACATATAAGTGATGCATTATTGCTCGAAATACATAGAAGTATTTAATATATTTACATAAATTAATTCCTCTAACACAATAATATAAAATACATAATATTTTAAATATAATCAAATCTACATTACTATGCAGTAATGTGTTCTTAATTTTAAATATATTTTTTATTTTGAGTCAAAATTCATATTTGATTGGTGAAGATTGTGCACTGCAAATACCTAGTCACCATAATCCTGTGCAACAAAGGATTGCAACATCCTGAATCATGGGCGTACGCAGGTGGCTTGTGGCCATAGTAATCTAAAAAATAAGTCAACAGAAATGTTATCTACTACATTTCATTCCCAGACGCGTGTCGCCGGTTCCCAGTCAATGTCAAAGCATCCAACGCAATACAAAATTAAACTTCATTCCGTTCACATACGTCACATTTTTAAACCCGCGCTCTCGTTGTAGTTGTAATTTGCTCGAAAGCGGATACGAGGTCACGCGCCTTTGAGACTTCTATTGACTTATTATTTAGATTTCTATACTCGTGGCCTAGACAGGCTAAACATTTAAGTAACAAAAACTATATTGCTGCGATTATTCCCGATGTCCACCACTTGTCTGGCCACCACTGGGGGACAGCGAGACAACTTTAAAACATTATTCTCGTTGTCCACCACTGGGGGACAGCGTCACAACTTTTGCCTCCGCAGCCGGCGGCGGCTCCCAAAAATAACGCCGTTGGGAACCGGCGTAGCCTTGGAGTAGCAGTGATACCAGACGAAAATAATTGCAAACTACCGTAGCAGCAGATTAATGTTGCAGTGTTTTAAGTTGAATTATTTACCTTAGACTTTTAAATAACAGTGTCAATGTAAAACAAAATACTACTTTTTTGGACTTACAAGGGGGAGGGAGGTGGTCGACGGAGCCCCTATTTCTCGGGCTCCTATTTCTGTCTGCAAGGTTAAAAGTAACCTAACACGAAGCGGTTGACGGGGGCTTCGTTCGCTCGCTTTGCTCGCTCACTGAAGCCCCCGTCAACCCCTTCGAACCTAAATTGTCCGTGTCGGGGTGTCCAAGTTCCCGAGCTCGCTTCGCTCGCTCTTGGACCCTAATTTACAAAGTTGTGACGCTGTCCCCCAGTGGTGGACAACGACAATAATGTTTTAAAGTTGTCTCGCTGTCCCCCAGTGGTGGCCAGACAAGTGGTGGACATCGGGAATAATCATATTGCTGAAATAAGTTTTGTAGATTAGATCGGGTAGGTGGTTGAGTTAAATAAGTATAATATTATTACTTATCAATAAATAGCATTTCAGTAAGTTACCTGCTATGAGTTTTCTTACTTTCGAGTTTTGCCCCACCCCTGCGCAAATCCTGAGTACACCCATGGAAATAGAAGTTTAAAGAAGTTTAGGTATGAGAACTGAGGGTACTCGTTTGCAGTATCTCTGCCAGGCGGCCCCGTAGCGCCGCTTGCATCTCCCATGGTCCCGCCACGCGCGGTGCATCAGTGCTGCGATAGTCAAGATCGCCGGTGCTGCGGCCAGGTACTGCCCAGAGAGTATCCCAGGCAACGCAAGGGCGATATGAATCAGTATGTCGCCGGTATAGTTCGGGTGACGTAAGATCCCCCATAGATTGGACACCAGGAGTTTTTTTCCATGGAACGTCGGCATGGAATCTAAGTCTGAAAGAAAAAAAAAAAAAATATTATTTGAAGATTTTTTTATTTATATTTGTTAAGTTGAATATTGTAAATCTTTCACGTGAACCCACAGTACCTCAATACTAAGCCCCCAGTTTCTGGAAGATCAAGCAATGATTAAAGTCTGCTGTCAAGTCTCATGTCAGAGGGCCTAGCATGAACAATTATTTTGATGTATGGTATCGTAATAAACGTAAGCATATTTTGAAATGAAAATATAAGTGTGCTACAGAATATTTTATGTAAATAAAATGCTTTATTTATCTGTATTAATTAAAATGCGAAAATCGGTTTACCAAAATAACTTTGCCAATTATGTATATTACTTGACATGAGATTTGACAACAGATTAAATTGAACAGGCTTTCAAAAACTGGGGGTAAGTATGGTGGTAAGTTTGTTAATGAAAATTACTAGACTTATGATTATGTAACATGTTCCTAAGATTACAACATTATAAATAGATATTACTGTTATAAAACAACACTATATTCCACCAAAGCAGTTACAAATAAAGCATAAAATATAAAATAAATAATGCTTTAAATAAACTGCATACTGTTACTTACTTGCCAAGCTCAGATGGAGAGGATTTTTCCTGAACTCATATTTAATATTGTTACTAACAAGCATTATCAAGAATCCCAGCACAAATAGTACAGAAGCAGAGATTAAGGTGTTAGTAGACAGAACTAGGTCTGTGTCTGCCACATGTTTAGATATTGTTGTGAAGTAGAATGGGTACAGTGCACTTGAGACTGTCTGGAGGTACCCTACCCCTTCAGACTGCCAGTAAAACGTCGCCGTAATCCTGTACTCGCTCATTATAAAGTTCAGGATGTAAACTATCTGCATCATAGAGAATGTAACAACTGTTGGCTTCAGCTGTACATTGCCCAGTAACTGTTTCAAGTTGTCCAATGAGAGATCATTCTTCTCTGACAGTTTAATTTGAAGTCCTTGCGTAAAGATTAGTGAGAGGAATATTAACTGAAACATTAAAGAATATTTTTTAAATAAATTATATAAACTGTTTTATTCATTACCTCATTTATACGCATACATGACTGCCATTAATTCTACATTCCTGTATAAATTATTAGTTTTAAAAAGTTGATAAGTGAATACCATATTTTATTATATTTTTCCTGCTACACAGGATTTAATCATTCGCTGGTAGGTACTTTGATTTAGGCAAACTGAAAAGCCAATAAAATAGTTGTATAACAACTGTTTAAAACTTTAAATTATAAAAGTCATTAAGATTGCTACATTGCATCATTTGGGAAGTAAAAGCAATAAAACTAAATTATACTTACAGTGCTAATGTTGGAGATCCTTGATATCCAAATTTTAACATCCAGCTTCTTGATAAATGGATGAATTTCCCGTCCCATGAAGAAGTCATACAATGTATATCCAGTGTTTCCATACTGATTCAACTCATCCCTAGTAACATCACATTTTAAATACAAAGCAATGCTTATTACTACAGCAAAAATGTATGATATGACTGCAAGTCTCAAATATTCATTCAATAAAGTCTCTTTTTCAATAATTTGGAAGAAATCCAATAGGAAGAGTGTGTTGATGGTCACTATGCTGGAGAAGAATGCATTGAAACAGTGTCTCATGCCAGACTCGTCCATGCGGTCAGTTCTCGTACCAAATATCGGTACTATAGCAAAGATAGCTTGTACAACACATTGCACAAAAATGAAGCATAATGCTTGGAAACTAAAGAAAAATTGTAAAGATTTATATGCAGACAGATCTAACAGTGCTTTGGGAGAGCAAGATTTTCTACAAGAAATTAGTATAGAGAATACTGTTATAGGTATCAGGAGCATTAAGCTCAGGGATCCAATTCTCCCCCCAAACTCCCATTTACTTGCACTTTGAGTCAAGCTATTGATGCTGTGTCGCAGTGGGGTCGCCAACTTCCTTGTCGCAGACTTTGATTTCTCTCTACGGTATTCCTCGTCAGAATTGTCCTCATCTGAGTATGCCCCTACTGATTTACTGACAGACTTGCTTATGGATTTACTGTCACTTGTAGATTTGCTGAGACTCCGTCTGATGTCTGGGACATTTTCAATATACTCTCGCAACCTACTAGATCTGCGTGGCGCGACCTCCTCGACAGATCTCCTGTTTCTGAGACCGTATAATATATCGCGAGATTCCAAACCATTTACTTGATTGAGAGAAAATTCACTCTCCGTAATACTGGATGTCAGATCTTTGAGGGAGTATTCTAGACGTTTAGATCGAGTACGGCGGTAAACTTCGAGTTTGGCAGACAAATCGTCAAGTTTGACCGCTACTGCCACTTCAGAATCAATGGGAGGTCGCTTTGCCGGAGACTTCGGCACATTTGATACCTCAGGTTGTGACGTTTCCTTAGTAGTTCTCGAAGGTGACTTGCGCGCAGGAAACTTCGACGCTGGTTTTCGGCTGGGTGATTTGCGTGCGGGAGATTTACGGCCAGCGGAGCGCGCGGAAGGCGGAGTTTTCCCGGACGGCGGCGGCGAACTTTTCCGCGTTCTGGCGGGAGAACGCGTCGGCGAAACACCTTTACGTGTTCTCGACGGACTCACTTCTATAACGCTATTTCTTATCCGACCGCTTCTAGTAGACATTCTGCAATTAAATACCAAAGTTTTAATACTGGTTGCTTTTTTTGTCGAGTCTAAAATTATCACAGAACCACACGCGATGATATTTACATGTCACATTAATAGTCTTCATCTATTCACAACTTCTTTGTATGTAAAGTTTACTCCTTGTTTACACACACGGCACACCACAATAAATGCCACTAATTTCTAAATAATAATCACAAAAGCGAAACAAAAAGTACGCTACATAAACACGATGAATGAATGCAGAACTGCCAAACTCGGAAGAACAAGAAGCCAAGCGCCAACGAACGACGACGCTAGAATGAATTTAAAAACGCCGTCTTTGATTGGCTAAAAATAGTAATGTCTCGTTTATTCCAATGAAAAAGAAAGAGACAAAAACTTTTATTTACAATGTTGGCCAACCTAACTTCCTGAAGTGATAAACCGTAATTTTCCGAAATGTTTTATGTCAGTGTCACCATTACTCAAAGTCATAGAGCATATATTTTGTATGGAGTTGCCAAAACCGGACGAAACCCTCTACCAATAACCCTTTCTTTTGGGTTTGCCGAAGTCGGGTAAAAAGGAAAGAAGAAAGGTTTTCAACAAATTTCAAAGTAGTACATAATTTTCTGAGAGGTTTTTGTGGTCAGCTGAGCAACTCCATGAATAAAATATTGTAGTTGTAAATTAAAGTAAAAAAAATATAATTATGGTCCATGTCAATAGAACTTGTAAACTTTGTAAACAAACTTTCTATACAAATTCATCAAATTTTGACAGTTGGCCAAACTGACATTGTTTACAAAGTTAACAAATTCAATTGAAATGGACTCTAAAAAACTTTAAGGTTAGTGTTGGGTATTACAAGAGTATGGCCAGGGGTCAATTCTGTGAAACTGACCTCTCAGAAATAAATATTTTAGCTAAATTCAAGCGTCGTAGACGAAGGGCCTAATGAACTTAAAGCTAAGGCTGAGGGAGTGTACAGCCCGCTAGAGTTAACTTGCCCTTGAGACTTCGCCCGGACGACGCGCATTCCGTTCCAGTCTCAAGTTAACTCTTGCGGTTTGTAGGTACTCATAATAAGTCAGTCGTAGTAGCCAGCCGGTTACTATTCAAACCATGCTCTACGCATAGAGAGACACAGCAACTTGCTTCCTGCTCGGCTCGGTTTCGATGTTTCACTTCACATCTGCCAGGCGACCCGCGACGGCTCAATTTTTTTACGCTTCCTATAATTTATTTTTAACCATCCTAGCACACAACGTCTTGTATAATTTTACTAGCATTGCTTGGCTCCAAAGGATCGTAGCGAGATGTTAAAAAATAGCCTTAGGTAATAATTCTCATGAATCTCGCTATCATAATATACAGAAAGAATTTTTCGAATCCGACGGGTACCTAGTTCTAGAGATAAGCGCGGTCAAACAAACTAACAAACTTTTCAGCTTTATTATAATAGAATTATTGCCTACTACACTACCAAACTATTCCTTTTAGTTTGGTCAAAATAGAAATTCAAATAACAATAATTCCGACAGAGCTGAATTTTGGTAGAGACCTTGGATATACCACTAGGAATAAATTGCCAAAAGTCCTCATCGATCCCATGTGTGCTAAAAAAAATATTCAAGGTCAAAGGTCAAAATTTTAGGTTTTTTGCATTTTTCAGCCAAACGGTAAAGTTTATCATAGAAATAGATCGGAATAAAATTGTAGAGCATGTAATTATCTATAAAAAGTGTTCTCAACTTCTTTCCTCAGATTCACCATTTCTGAAATATAGGTAGCGATTCAAAAAGTTGAAAAAGTTGTGTTCCTCATTATGCACACGTTTCCATGCCACCTGTAAAGCCTGCAATACATGTTGGCCGAGCGTTGTCGAGTGAAGGCCAATACCAACATGTAGACGGTATATTTGCCTTGTCTTGCTATCGCTCGGTGTCACTTGCCTAGTTGGTTGAGTATAGACAAGCGCCAACGTGTATAGACCTCATTTGACGTAGCTTGCCACAACTTGCAGTCGCTCGCGATCACTTGCCTCACTTCGGAGCGGTGTCGGTTTTTCTGCACAAATCAAAGGCGCTCGCGCGCGCTCGGACAATAGTGTTCACATGTTTGTTCGAGCGCTATTATGCGGTTGACGCCAAACTTGCCGAACGTATAGTATAGACAGTAGCGCTTGCCTTGTGTCAATTTGTCTAGGCTCGCGTTGATCTAAGCTCGGCCAACATGTATTGCAGGCTTACGGTGGTATATTTGGCGCGTTTTTTTTAACGTGGTTTCCTTGGTAAGCCTATTCCACGATCTATTGTGGTCCTGTTTAATTAAATAATCTATACTAATTTATATTAGATTATTATAAAGCTGAAGAAATTGTTTGTATGTTTGTTTGAACGAGCTTATCTCTAGAACTATCCATTGGATTCGAAAAAAAATTGGTGTATATGATAGTCAAATTTATGAGAAATAGGCTATTAAACATCACGCTATGACTCTTAGGAGCCGAGCAATAAGAATATAAGTCAGTAAGAATACTTAGTGAAAACGAAGTCCCTCCTTAAATTTATTTGTCACTTTTTTTCTTTTTACTCGGCTCCTAAGGCTCATAGCGTAGGTAATGTTAAGTAGCCTATACTATTTTTCATTAATTTGACTATCATATAAAAAAAATATTTTTTCGAATCCGACTGATAGTTACAGAGATTAGCGCGTTCAAAGAAACAACAAACAAACAAACAAACTCTTCAGCTATATTAGATTAGTATGGATTATTTAATTAAACAGGACCACAGTAGATCGTGGAATAGACCTACCGGGAAAACCACGTTAAAAAAAACGCGCTAAATACACCACCTTACAGGTGGCATGGAAGCGTGTGCATAATGAACACAACTTCTTGAATCGCTATATTTCAGAAATGGTGATTCTCAGGAAAAAATGTGTATTGAACCATTTTATAGATAATTGCATGCTCTACAATTTTTCTCTGATCTACATTTTATGTTAAAGTTACCGTTTGGCTGAAAAATGCAAAAAAAACACTATTTCGAAGTTAGACCTAGAATAACTTTTTTAGCACACATGGGATCGATGAGGACTTTTGGCATTTTATTTCTACTGGTGTACCCAAGCTCTCTACCAAAATTAAGCTCTGTCGGAATTATTGTTAATTGATCACAATTTTATGTCTAATTTGACCGGACTATTTGCGATTAACAATTTATTACAGTTGAAAGTTTCCTTTTGACATTCCTTTGACATTGAATGTTTCCTTTTGAAACAATTTATATACAAAATGACATTGAATGTGATAATAATGATAATATATTGATTATAATTATTGTAAATGTGAGTACTATGTGGGTTATTATGTTACTGTTATAGATCTCAAGTTCAGTCTGACAGTTTGAGTACTTTAGGGGGCCTACCCAAATGTCCTCTCTGATGGTAATGTTCGTCGGGTCGTTGAGCTCCCTAAGTCTGGGTTGAGCTACCACGATACCCGGCACATGCGTGCACAGTCAGGTCAGGTCCACTCAAATCTGTATGGCTCTTTCCTCTAAAGGCCATTTCAGACTAACCTGCATGGTTCTTACACAATTTATCTTAATTGTCTGGACTTTAAAAGAGACATCAACCTTTGAGTTTGTTTCGGTGTTTCTTCTCAAAGGTAGTCATATAGGAAACACCGAACTCATCTAGCTTAAAAAAATGTGTTGACGTGTAAAAGTGTTATTTTTAACCTATTTACAAAATAAATATCATTTATCATTTAAAGAAACAAAATCAGCTATTTGAACTTGTATTTTATCGTTTATTTATGTACCTACTTATTTAATATTTTTTTAACATTTTATTGGCCCGCCTCCGCCCAGCACACACGATGCATGTGCATGTAGGTACCTACTTATTATCAGCGATTTTAATTTTACAATTATTGCGTCGATTTTTCACGTTGCAACGTTTTTTTCACGATACGGCCACTTGTAGAAGAGCGGAGCCATATTAAACAATAGAGTTGCATAAAAAATCCACGCACGGAGTTTTTAACCAATTCCATTGGTTAATATGGCTCCGCTCCGCTCCAGTGGACATGCAGCCATAATGATGTTGACAGTAAGCGATTGTTTGCGTCGTTGCTTGTGTTGCTTGTGTTGCTTTTTGACGACTGTCAGAAATAGCAAAAGCGAGCGTTTTCGCAACTGCATCGATGTTAATGTTCGATTCAAAGATGAGCCAATTCAGAGTTGAGACGATAGAGCGATATGAGTGCTAGATCTTAGGTGTAAGGAATTCTTCCTTCGGCGTCTTTGATATTATATTTCTTTTCAATAATAAAGCTAGTTGTCGTGTCACCTTATCAGGATTCATCTTAATAATAATATAATAATTAGTAGGTACCTACTAAAAGTTTACCTACCAATTTATTAAATTTTATTTCACAACTGAATTACTTTTAGTCCACGATGCAAAATTAAGTTTCACTTTTCTGTTGTACCTACCTACTACCTACCTATTTAACTATTTTCTTTTTGATGACTGAAAACTTAGTCACTGATGATAAAACATCGCTTATGCGGTGTGCAATTACGCAGAGCTTTCATTTAGGTAGTATTTCCAATTTCATTCCTGTTTTTCCTTGCTTGCCATCATCAAGTCGGCTAGCTATCCTCATGGTTCTGTCTCATAGAATGTTAATTCACCAGTAGGCGTTCAGTAGTTCTTCGAATTTGGCGGGTTCTATTTCTGGCCCATGTCGCTCGACTGGGATACCAGCTTTATTGACAATAAATTTTGTGTAGTTCCATTTCACCATATCGCCTATTTTAGTGCCGCCCGCCAGGTG
Source organism: Thalpophila matura (assembly GCA_948465475.1). Classification (NCBI taxonomy): domain Eukaryota; kingdom Metazoa; phylum Arthropoda; class Insecta; order Lepidoptera; family Noctuidae; genus Thalpophila; species Thalpophila matura. The sequence goes on along the minus strand of OX419187.1, from coordinate 4,720,039 downwards.
GTGCTAAAACAGATTTTGGAATTTAGGTAAAACAGATAATGGTAGGTAGTTAACTTGTTTACGAATAAAATATAATGCAAATAGGCCTAAAAGGTAAATAGGCCTACCTACGGGAAAGCCTCAGAACAAAACCAGAGAGAAGTCTCGTTAGTTAGGTAGGTAGGTATGTACATAAACATCAGTTCTGTTTGTATTAAACTGTTAATATAAAAATATGTGTTAGAGTTAGACAATTTCAAACCTTCATAAACTTCCACACATCACACGCTGTTTCTCCATTGATGTCTACTTTGGCAAACATATCGAATTTAACATTATTTTCCTCGGCATGTGCAGCTATTTCTTCCGCCGTACCAGGTTCCTCTAGACCAAACTGATTGCATGGGAATGCTAATATTCTTAATCCTTAAAAAGAATACAGTTATAATATCCTTTACTATTACTGTTATTTTTTTAAATCAATAATTTGAAATTTCTGCAACCAAATACACTTAAAATGAAATTGCTATTAGGTATTTTGTATGCGTTGGCTGTTGGGTTGTGTGATCCGATGAAATCCGATCACAACAGAGTCCATTCAACACGGGGACGAATCTTCTTTAACGTAGATTTATGAATAATGTTATTAGTAGGTAATCGTTAGTAACTCATTTACTCGTACCTTACATTTGTATCGTCAAGAAACCAGTAAAAGTAAACAGCAAACTTAACGACTAACCTTTACTGTCTCTAAACTTATCCATTAATTCATTAAATTGTTTGTAATGAAGCTCAGTGAAAGGGGACTTCGTGGCGATATTAACAAATATGCATACGAAACCCTTGTAGTTCTCTAATTTTATAAGTTCCCCCTTTATATTTAACACAGTGAATTCATGAACGGTTTTGGCTCTGCTGAAGTCAGGATTGTTTATCATTGTGTCCATGATTATACTAAAGTCATGTTTTAACTGATTGTATTCACATTATAATTTTGTATATATGCACATGGTAATTAAATATTTTTTATCAAAACATTGTTTTTCTGGTTGATTTGTTTGTTGACAATCTTTTTGCTGACATCTAGATTTTTTTATAAGTTTACAGAGAATGATACACAAATATAAACATCTCGAATAATAATATTATTTTGTCTTTGTAGTAGGTACATATTCTGTGATTGTGCTATAAAAATGTTAAGGCGGATACAGATATTGCGAGGCATGCGCAGCGCACAGCGCTCATCTCATGCTTCGCAATGTGTGTATGTTCGTGGTGAGGCATGTGCAAAATATCTCGAGGCGTGCGCGGCGCATGCCTCGCAATGTCTGTATCCGCCTTTACTTGGGCATGCTGAGCATTGAGTTATGTTGAGGTACTTAGGTATATTTTGCTATCATAACCGTTGCAAATAAGTACTTTGCGACTTTTGCAATAGATATACTTACATCCTATTAGCTTAGATCCGAATCTGATATGTATAATTGTATTTTATTTTATTTTTTTTGAGGATGGGAAATCATCAAATGACCCCTCCCGCTCTGGGCGGAGCGGAAGGGAGTGTCAGACTCTTACTGACTAAAACCCACCCATGTTCCTTCTTTAGCCCTTTTGTCCGGGTCAGCGGTATCCCTTCCGGACAATCCCGCTTTCCCGGCAGATGTATAATTGTATAGATATGTATAATTGTATATCTCAAGGTGAATAAAACCCAACTTATTCAAAAGGGAGATGCAATTAATGAATAAAACGAATAGCTCAAAATTATTATGTCGATATATTTTATCACAAAAAATAAACAATAATTCTTAAAAACTACGTAATTATATTACACAGTGCGTTTGCAGAAGTTGAAAATTGTACATGTTCGTAAACTAGATATTTTACTTGCTTAATTCTTTCGACATGCCAGGGGACATTAACAAAAATAAAAAGTAAGTTCTTATAGAAAATATTTGTGTATGTTTTGATTGAAGATGCATAGTAGAAGTAGTGATGTGAATGAATAAACAGACAATTTATAATATTATCAATACAAGTAAATGCCCTGTTGCTACAGTATATAATTATCTGCTAAACCATCTAAGACCTGTCTAAAATAATATTAAAAAAAACAAAAAATGCGAAGCCTTTTTTCCATTACATTGTGATCACCAGTACTTCTCGAGGGACTTGACCAAGTCCAACGGGTCAACATTCGGTCCATGACGCTCAACAGGCTTGCCATCTTTGTCTACGATGAATTTGGTGAAGTTCCATTTGACGAAACTGCCCAGTGTGCCACCCTGCTTGTGCTGTGAAAGAAAAAAAATCCAACATAAATCAGCAACCTTTTAATTGCGATTGGCGCAGTAAATTACCGTGGAAGCGCCTATCTTTGTGTGTTAAAGGTTTAAAGGGCCTGGGCTAACACAATACATTTTGATTGTACTTATTTAGGTACCTACCTACGAAAAATAAAAATGGCCATATTTTTAATTGCTCATGCAACATAGGGTTTAAAAATTACCGGTCATAAAAAATCCTATAAGTTAAATACCATTTCACCTACACCTCAATATTCTGTAGTACCTACCTACTAAGTAGAGTTTAGTTTAGATTTTTAGAGACGATGTGTAGGTATTCTCTTCCCTTCTGACAAAATGTAACAGAACAGAAGAAGAGCAATAAAGAGCATTATTTGCCTTGGCACAAGTAATAATGATTTGATTGAAGGCTAAAAATAGACATTCCGCGAATAGACAATAGGTTAGCAACCATAATGTTATGATTGATTGCCGTGATTTTCAAAAGTAACAAACATGACAACAACGACGACAACGAGAAAAAGCAAATGGCGGGATGTTTCGAAATACATTTGAAATTAATAATTAAAATAACTATAGTATAAAGCTGTAGACAAAATATCATTCTAGGTAGACTACATTAATTACATTTTTAGTACCTATTTCATATTTTTTATACTAGTACCAATTTCATATTTTTTTTTATATAATATCACGTCTGTATCCACCGAAGGATTAGGTAGAGGTGTATAGGTAGGAAACCCACATTTCGCCGTTATGTTTTAAGTCCCATGAAGTAGGGGGTGAGCCTATTGCCATAAACTGCTGCTACTGAGAATTTCCTAACGGAAAAACCCAATAACACTTTTCCCGATCCGGGGATCGAATCCAGGACCTCACGCTCAACAGTCGCGCTTGTGACTACTAGCACTAGTCCAACGCAGAATTATTTAATGAGGAATATTATTTTAAAGATAGTATTCTAATCTTTTTGATAGTGAATGCTATCATATTACTATGAACATATTTCAGTCATACATATTATAGACATCCCAAAAGTATTAAATCTAAATAAAAACCTGTGAGACACTGCTAACATAAACAACCTCATAATTGTTCTATGAAGGCTATTTTCACAGAATGATGAATAATAGACTAGATCTATTGATTTTCACCTTATCGCAAATAGCTTTTTCAAGGTTGTCCTTCCATACACCTGTAGATTGCTACATACATTATTGTGATAACAACATCATCACCATTACTCATCGTTTTTTTATACATTCATCACAAATGTATGATGCAAGATGTTTTTAAAAGCATCCAATGATAAAATTCTGTAGTTATTCACATTTATACTTTGATAAAAAAGAAAACAGCAAGTTTATCTTTTGAGCTTATCAACAAATATTTTATTAAAAAACCGGCCAGGTGCGAGTCGTACTCGCGCACCGAGGGTTCCGTATCAGTTTTGGACGTATAAAGTGAAAAAATCCAGACCGCATAACTAAATTTGTTTGTGAAGGAATTTTAATGATTTTGAAAAAACTGTACTAGTTAGGAACATCGTTTTATTTTTGGTGCCATATTTGGGTCAATTCCTATCAACTCTAATTATTTCAGATTTTTAGCCCCGCAAACTTCGGAGATAAGGGGGGGAATGGTATTTTTTCGGACAGTTTTCGTCATTATGTCTCACAGTTTTCCACATAATAATGAAAACAGTCCGAAAGATCAAGCCCTTTCATATGATATGTCACTTGACCTAGTATTCCCACTGCAAAAAATCGGACCCCCACTCCGGCCCCTTTTGCAATGAAAATAAAAAAAAATTGGACTTTTTTCATTTGCAATAAAGTTGAACAAGCATTCTTTATAACTGTTCCAAATTTCAAGTCGATAGCATTAGTAGTTGCTGAAATAAGCAGGTGTGACAGACAGACAGACAGACAGACAGACAAAGTCACACCATAAGGGTTCCTTTTTTACCATTTTGGTACGGAACCCTAAAAAGGAAACAGCTATTAGATTTGGATCACTAGTGTTTTTCATAAAAAACCTGAACTGTAAATATTCTAGAACAGTGTTTCCCAAACATAGTTCTGCCATGGCCCGGTAATTTTCACACTGCCCCTTCGTGACCCACTTAATACTTTAAACCCAAGCTGGTTCCATTACCTACTACCTGGGTTCCGAACTCGGGGGTAAAACAGTTATTCTCCGGGGGTGTGTTAAGGCTGGTAATAGATAATAAATTTTATAATCAATAATTAAAAACTTTACCCGACATTAAAAAGCTTGGAAATGCAAAACAATACCAATATTCACACTGCATTATCATTTAATTCATCAACTTTTTGCGCAAATTTATTATGATTATTGTTATTATATTTTATTTTCATTTAATAACATTTTAAGGGGGCGTAAAATGAGTTTTCCTAGTAGGTCATAGGGAAAACAAGATTAAAAAGGTTAGGAACTACTGACCTACTACATACATATTTTAGTATCGCCACAGGTATCGCCTACTTAGTCACTAAATTTTAGTGCGAAGTATGGAGCTGCTGCTTATTTTTTACTTTACCGGTACCCGATACCGGTTTACCGGTGACCCGGAATTTTATTTTGATGGCCCGGTACCGGGTCGCGACCCGGCAAATGGGAAACGCTGTTCTAGAATAATAATTATAACATCACGCCATAGTAATCGCCATAGCGAGTCTATTGGCATCAACCGAGCACAAATCCAGACTCGGGCTGCTACTGATAATTTCCTAATGAAAAAAACCCAATAACACTTTGCCCGACCTGGGAATCGACCCCACCACTCAGTATCAGTAGTCTAGTGAATTGCGACCACTAGAACAACGAAGCGAGGCAGTTATAGATATTTTTTTTATTTATTAAAGTAGGTACGGTTTTACCCCCTTATTGCTTATAGAGGCCACTTCATTTTAACCACTGATTAAATATACAAACATCCTGAATAGAGATGACAATTAACTTAAGAGCTGTTTAATTTTTTAGATAATGATAATAATATTATGATAATTGTATTTTTTTTTAAGAATCATGAACTTTATTTACACATATAACTATCCTATTTTTAAAAAACCTTTGGCGTCCCCACAACAACTGTGCAAAGGTTCAAGTCAATCAGTCGAGCTATTTTCGAGTTGTTGCGAGACTAACGAACGGTAATTAGGGATGTTAACTACTTTTTTTTTATTATGAATCTCTAAACTATTTGAAAAAAGAGAATTAACACCAAAAAAACCGATGAAGCATCTACAAAATTGGCAAAGTTATAAGCGTTTTAAAATGATTTGCTAGACACGGACGGCACTACCTACTAGTGACGTAACACCACCTACGTCCGCTTTGCGCGACAAAGACGGAGCGATACTCCCTCCAAAAACTTTGAAAGCGTCTATGTTTTCCATTTTGTAATAAATTATTATTTTTGCTTTGACTTTTTTGTTGTGCCTGTTCCTTCTTTGAAATAAAATAATTTATTTGTACTTTTTTAATAGTAGGCCACTACCGTATTGTAATAATTATGTGAAAATATAAAATTATCTATAGTTGTGAAGGCTACTTAAAAACTGTAAGTTAAAGATTTAAGTTTTAAATGTGACCTATTGGAATGTTAAAAATTAAAGAAGGCATGATTGAAAATTCAAATTGCATGCTTAAACAAAAAGGTGTGAATTTTGTATGTATTAATTATGTAAATGTAAAGATTATGGACTGCAAATAATAAATATTTTGATATAACAATTTACACACAAATGTATAATGTACACATTTGTGAATGTTTTATTATTTTGTGTAGGTACCTACTAATATTTTAAAAAGGTAAAATTGGCAATGTAAATATATTACACATTTTAGGTTTTCATAAGTACCTATGTACTTTCAAGAGAGCAATTCAGATGCAAAAGGCACATTGCAAATGTTAAAACATTATTTCACATGATAAGTAGGTATTTGTGATAATGTATGTAACGTGAAAATCTACCTACATTTAATTCAGGTAGGTACCATAATTTATGAAGACCACATCTTTGCAACGATTTAATATGTTGAAACAGGTAGACTATGTTTCACATAAGAATTCCCTTTGACGCTATGTTGGCTCCCTTGGCTGTCATTTTTTCTAATAAAGGTCTTAAATGTTTTTTTTTCTTCGATTTAAGTGTTAAAATAATGCCTGGGACACTAAAAAGTGGTGAAAGAGAATTGGTGTTGAAAGAAAAGTTCCGACACCAATAAAAACATTGCAACATATTGGGGAGCCATCATAGCATTTAAGGGAATTCTGAAATGAAATACACCATAGTAGGTACTAGGTAACTTTATGATGCATGCAACCGTTTGTATGTAAATCAACATCAACACACCTGTTTACAGGCTGATATTATTTTTAGTATTGTAAGCACAGGTAACACAATATAATCTGAAATTTAAAAAAGTATGTACAGAACCTTTACCTTCAGGAACTTCCACAATGGACTGGCATTATCACCATTGACATCAATTTTCTCAAACAGATCAAACTTCACTTTCCTGTCTGCCGCAAAGCAGACAATATCCTCAGGGTTGCCTGGCTCTTGACCGGCGAACTGGTTGCATGGGAACGCAAGAATGCGCAGTCCTAAAAATAGATCATTTATGTAGTTACAGCTATGAATAATTATAAACAACTATTACACCTACCATAAATTTATTTCTTATCTGTATAACCTACCTTTCTCCTCGGCATATTTTTCGTACAGTTCATTCAATTGTTTGTAATTATTTGCGGTGAGCCCGCATTGTGAGGCCACATTCACAATGATGCAAACATGACCTTTATACACATCCAGTTTCACATCTTCACCCTTTATATTTTTCACTGTGAATTCATGGATCGATGTCGCAGTTTTGTAGTCAGGATTCTCACTCATTTTCCTGAAAATCGCAATATAAAAAATAAATAAAATTTCAAGTTACGAGCCGGCTCGTCGCTTCAAGTAAAAATAATTGAAAATATTGAAATGAATGTTCAAATTCCATCCATCACTTTTTTTTTTTTTTTTTTTTCTCTTCGCCCTTCTTGGGCAGGCTAAGGTCTTGGACCATACCGCCTCGTCTTCAGTAATTATTGTCCTTCTTGATTAAAAGTAAGGCCAAAGCCTCGTCTTCAGTTTTATCCTTCTTGTTCAAAGGTAAGTAAGGCCGAAGCCTCGTCTTCAGTTTCATACTTCTTGTCCAAAAGTAAATAAGGCCACAGCCTCGTCCTTAGTAGTTTATATCTTGATTATGTTTATTTATTTTAGGCCAGAGCCACGTCTTCAGTATTCATTAGTCAAAATCATAATATTAAGGTGTCATATCCGTGTATTCGTCATAATCATGTTGTAAAGTAAGGTCATATCCGGGTCATATCCTTCTAATATTATTATGTCGCCCCGATCGGTCAGATTGCCCAACCAGTGCTGTCAATAAATGTATACAGTGCTGTGTATGTACTGTAATTTTCCAGCAAACTTTGAGTGTCGCGCGGGATGCTTGCTGGCGTTTTATATATTTCCAGTAATTTATCAAATAGAGGAATTCTTTGTAGATCATATGCAGGGCATTCAAAAATTATATGATCTAGGGTCTGATCAATTCCTAAGTTACAATTTATACAAGCAGGCGATGTAATAATTTTCATTCTGGCTAAATGTGCATTGAATCTTCCATGTCCAAATCTAAGACGGTTTAAAGTTGTGTAAAATTTTCTGCTCTTAGGAAGAACAGATCTGGTGAACCAGGGCGCAGAACCTGTGATTTGATTTATTTTCGCATACCATTTTCCTTTAGTTCTTAGTGTTTCTTGCCAGTTCTCATGCCAATTACAGGTGTTTTGTTCACGTAATTTAGTAAGCAGGTCCGAACTTGGTATGGCAACATTTCTTGTCTCTGGGATGTCAACGTCAACAATAACTCTTGCAAGATAATCTGCGTTTTCGTTTCCTGCTACTCCTATGTGGGAGGGTGTCCATATTAAGCTTATTGTAAATCCTCTAGAACAAAGATCAGCGTATAAAGTCCGAATCTCATATAAAATATTTCCGGTATTGGCGTCCAGTTTCGGGTTTTGTAAGGCCATGAGAACACTCATGCAGTCGGTCGCTATAAGCCAAGATGTGTGCCCAAGATTCTTTACATGTATGTACTGCAGAGCTGATAAAATGGCTAGAGATTCTGCTGTAAATATAGACATGGCTCCAGGTAACCGAACTCCATGTCCAACAGTAAGATGAGGTAAATATATGGCTAACGAAACATTTCTATTGTTTTTGGATCCATCAGTAAATATATGCCTGTACCCAGGGAACTCTGCAATTAACTGATAGACATCTTCTTTACTCCGAAGATCGCGATTAATGTAAATGTTCATGGGCCAGAATTTGCTGATGTAATTACCGGAGTAACATGGCCATCTGCCTTTACATTTCTCAATTTGATATTGATCATCAATACTGATTAGATTAGAAAAGTCATGAAATATATAAGGGACATTTACGAAATTAGAGGGATTGTATACTCTATAATAAAATAATATTTTCTTTAATAAAGGATGATTTTCGAAAGATAAAAGCTTGAGAATGTATTTGGACTTTAAAAACTGAAATCTTATATTCATAGGAGGAGTGTTACACTCAATTTGAAGTGAATTAATTGGAGTTGTCTTCATTGCACCAGTTACACATCTAAGATTGTGGTTTTGAAGAATCTCCAATTTGTGAACCAATCTCTGATCAGACCCAAAGCACAAAAATCCATATTCGAAATGACTGCGGACTAGAGATTTATATAACATAAGCAAAATTTTTGGATCAGCTGCAATCGACAGTGACTTTATAAAATTAAATGCTTTATTAGCTCTACCTAGCAGATAATCGACATACTTAGTCCATGAAAGGTTGCTTGTAAAAATGATACCCAGAAACTTCACTTCATTCACTATTGGAAGAACACTATTATTGTAATAGATATGTAGGTCTGTTTCACACTCTCCAAACACTATAACTTTAGATTTTTCTGGACTAATATCTAAGTTAAGATAATGAAAATAGTTCTTTAGCCGAGTTAAAGCTGTGTTTAAAATACTTTCAACAGAACTTATATCTGAACCTGAAGCATAGATAACCAAATCATCTGCAAACTGCAAATTTGCCACTTCAAGACCAAGTACAATGTTTAGTCTATGTAAATAAAGGAGATAAATCAATGGACTGAGGATGCCACCTTGACATACGCCTTTATATGAAAAACGTGGCCCTATTAAACGTTTATTCACCTTGACATATACTTCTCTACCATGTAAAAAGTTAAAGATCCATATTATAATTTTTTCAGGAATACCAAGGGCACGAAGTTCACCACACAAAATGTGCAGATTAATGTTGTTGAATGCACCCACTACATCAAAGAAGACACCAACAAAATGATTGTCCATTTTAATAGAATTGTATATATCTAATTGTAAATGAGAAATGCTATCTCGAGTAGAGAACCCACGTCGAAAGCCAAATTGATTGGATGGTAATAGACTATTACTTTCTATATAAAATTCTACTCTTTGTTTAATTAGTTGTTCAAAGGTTTTTCCCATGCATGATGTTAATGCTACTGGCCTATAAGATTCTGCTTTGTGTCTTACTTTGTTAGGTTTAAGTACTGGGATAAGACAATCTGTTTTCCATTCATTAGGGATAACCATTTCCTGCCAGAGTAAATTTAAAACACTTAATATGTCAGAAAGTGCCATAATTGATACATTTTTCAACATTTTGTAAGGTATTCCATCAAGGCCAAAAGCTGAATCTCGTCTAGATGATATTGCAGATTTTAATTCCTGAAGAGAAAATGGATAAATTAGATATTCATAATGTCCTGAAGCTTTTACTTCATGAGGAATTGATTGAAATGGCCCCTCAACTGTATCTGGAGTATATTTTTTAAGAAAATCAAATACCCAAGGAGCAATATTATTACTTGAAGGTGAAAATGTTTTATTAAATCTTTTTGACATTTGCCAAACCCTAGATAATGGAGTAGTTCTATTAAATGACTCACACAGAGAAATCCAACTTAAATATCTTTCTCTTTTTAACACTAATTTTTTAAGAGCTTGTAATTTTTTAAACTCAATATATTTTTCCAATGTGAGATGGTGCTTGAATACTATATAGGCATTCCTAGAGTCTTCTACTGCTTTAGTGCAATTCAAATTCCACCATGGTAATGGAATGCGTTTTTTACGATTATTGTTTACTGATGCTGTATCAAAAGAAGAATCAGATCTTATAGTTGATGGTAATGACTTAATAACAGCTAAATTTAATAACTTTATCATGTCATTATATGAATTTAATGGGTTATCTTTATTAATTTTAAAATTCATTAACAAACTATCAACAGTCTTCTTGTATATTTCCCAATCAACCAGGTTAAAATTAAAATGTTTTGGCAAATTTGAAGCTTCCATATCATGTGGGTTATTATAATTGTCATTAATAAGTAACTTTGTAATTACAGGCAAATGGTAACTACCTAAAGGATCATCATGAACAGACCAGTTACAAGATAATGAAATTGAAGTTGATACTACAGTTAAATCAAGTGCATTTCTTTGCCACCTATCAGAGCCTACAGTTGTCATTTCTCCATCGTTCAATAAAACCAAATTACAGTCATTAATGATTTCAAGCACCTCTCGGCCACGGATGTTCACACTGTTACATCCCCAAGCCGAATGATGTGCATTGAAATCTCCACCCACCAAAAGAGGACCAGGAATATTGCGAATTAAATTATCAAACTTATACTTAGTAAATGAAGCATTTCCAGGACTATAAAAACTAACTAATGAAATTTCTTTTTTATTGCCATATTTTAAACGAATCGCTATATTTTGTATGGAATCATCATATAAAGTATCTATTTTACTAAATTGTAAACTGTTATGTATTAAAATAGCTACACCATTGTGTGAATTACCTGAGTCTAATCTTACTATATTATAACCTTTAATACTAAATCTCATGTGAGGCTTGAGCCAAGTCTCACACAATAAAGCTACATGTATGTTATACTCATGTAAAAAATACGAAAAAGCAAGTTTATTACTATTGATGCTCTGAGCATTCCACTGTACAATATTCAGCTGATCCATAAAATTAAGGTTTATTTATATTATTCTGGATTTTTGATAATAGAACATCTTTTATGCTTTGAGTACAAATACTCTTTTCATTATTTTTATTTTGAGAAATTAATGTTACTATTGTCTGTATTAAAATATTTAAAATTGGTTCTGTTTCAATTAGTGATTGTAATTGTTTAGCAGGACTGGACTTTGAAAGGGATGGAAATGACTTTTCATTGAATAAATCTGCATAAGATTTCTTATTAATTTTGTGTTTGTTTTCTTCCACTTTTTGCTGTTTGACTGGACACTGTGCCGAAATAGCTACATGATTACCTTGACAGTGACAACATGTAGCCTCAGTTGATGGTATTTGACATTCTTTATAATTATGGTCCTTTGTACATATGGAACATCTTTGGGAGTTCTTACAGAATTTGGCTATATGACCATACCTTAGACACTTCAGGCATTGTTTCACCGGCGGAATGTACGGCCGTACTTCGAATCGCCAGCTGTTCAGGTCTACACTATCGGGTATTGTTGCACACGAGAATGTGATGGATACCGTCTTCGTAGGCTGAAAAGACACCCCCCCTCCTTCTGAAATAGTACGACGCATAAATCTTCTGACAGAAATAATATTCTTTGTGCTAGTTATAGCATTATAAATGTGTTCGTTGCTCAGGTCAATTGGAACATGCATAATAACACCTGTATTTTCCGTAGCAGTTGCAGGAATACTGGCTTTCAATTTATAACTATCCAAAAACTTACGATTCAATAACGCTGCATTGGCTAAACCAGGACGTTCAAAAATAACACCAATTTTATAACGATTCATGCGCAATAATTGTTTTACTCCCTTGTTGTATTTTTTTATGCTGGTTGAAAGGGACATCATGTCTCTATCACCGATCGGGACTAAGTCAATACTTTCAAAAAATACGACATATTCAAAATTGCCTCCGCTTTCAGGGTATGACCTAATGTAGTCAGGAATCCTGAATTCCCGATACTTATCCTTTTCAATTGGTACTGATTCCTCTGAAGAGCTTGAGGCTCCACCGTCGTCTTCAGAGGACAGCAATGGTGGAGCAGAAGACGAAACATCTTCTTTTTTTCTTTTCTTTGGATGCCCTTTCTTCCCCATCATGAGAAAAGCAAGCAAATGAACTTGTGAAGGAATAAACTAATTATTTGAAAATTTGTTTTAAAAAAGGCGCCCAATCGATACGAATTTCCCGCGCTTTTTTCTCCATCCATCACTCAAAATCATTTTTGACAGATTAGATTAGTGTTGTACACAAATTGAATACAGCCGGTCCCAGATGCATCACTGATTGCATAATACTAATTTCATTAACTAATTAATTTAACATTTTTAAAGAATTTAAAACTCACACTGCACTTAATTGAGCTCTAGATAAACACAAAACGTTTCCAACTATAGGCGCCACAAGCTTAGAAATCGCTCTAAAACCGATTGTCATGTTTGCGACAAAAAGTTCCTATATAAATAGGTGTCACGTTCGTAAACTATGCAATACATACATCTAAATATGCAAAATTTTCAGCAAACATAAATGTATGTAATTTAATTAATCACTACACGAATTTGTTTTACGGGTAGCTTTCTATGCTTTTTCGTTAATGCCTTTTAGACTTTTTTTTATCCAATTGGATCAATTCTCTAATTATATTATAGGTTTCGAACGCAACTGTTTTGCGTTCGAAAATGTAGTTAGAAATAATTATCTTTCTTAAAGATTTGATTGTTTGTTTGTTTGCATTGAAGCTCCTGAATCTACTGGACCAATTTAAAAAAATCTTTCACCAGTAGAAAGCTACATTATTACTGAGTAACATATGCTACTTTTTATCCCGAAAAATGCGCAGTTCCTATGGGTCACGCGGACGAAGTCGCGGGCAAAGTGCTAGTACATTATAAAGGTTTTGTAGGTAGTCTCTGTGTAGGTAGTGGTTACTAAAGAAACACGATTATTCAGAACTGTTATTTTTTTATTGTTACTGTTTTTATAGTTAAATCAATATAGGTATTACATTTTTGTAATTATAAACTTACAAACGGATGTTTTCATAAACTTTTACTAAATATAAATAAATGTTGACAAAGTATTTGATTGTTTCGCGGTCCTCTCTCAGTCTCCCACAGAGTATACAGAATTTTCCTCCCTCACAGAGTCAAGTCAAGTCAGTGCTGCCATGTTAGTGCTTTCGGCACTAGATCTAGCGCTTTTTTGACATGTTTGGCGCCGAATTTGAGAATTCAGCGCCTAGCGCTAAATCTAAAGCTTTTTTAGGGTCCGGCCCAAGGAATATTACTCTCTTCAAACTGAGAAAATCGGTACGTAAGTAGGTAAATAATTCAAATTCATGATGTATAGCATGGCATTCATTGGTGTTCCACTTGTTTACTCAACTATTAGGTATATTTATGGATCTTCCTAGTTTATAAACTTTTTCTCGTGTTGATAAATGACTGTTTCTTTTACAAGTCATAAAATTGCTGAATTTTGTGGTTTTTGCAGTTTTAGTGCTCAATACATTTTTCTATCTGCCTGTACTGGTATTCCTAATTCCATTTTGATACTTTTTTTTTTCTTTAAAAGTCATAAATTTTGCACTGAATCTAGCGCTTTTTTGACTCGTGATATTCTGAGCATCTAGCACTTTTTTGAATAGTTTTCCATCTGGCAGCACAGCACTGAGTCAAGTGTCAAGGGTCACCTAGCGCATAATCTAGCGCTTTTTTGGATCCGGCCCAAGGGGCAAGGAAAATATACTATAGGTACTCTACTAACTCTACCGAGAAACGTGAACTAAGCTAAAATGACAAGTTTTGAAACAACAGTCTTCTTTTTTAAATCCGACGACAAAATTTCTCTTCAGTTGTCGCACATGTCACGCGTTCCGACTACCGACCAATCAGCGACCATTTTTTTCTTCTATTTGACGTGTTGATTTTATGAACGTTACTGCTTAAAATGTATATTTCCATTTTGATAAGTTTTTTTTTCCTCATTCTCTATATCTATTAATTTGTCATACATATACAGAAGCTAGCGCAGTGGTCATCAAACTGCGGATCAAACCGAATGCAGCCCGCGGATGATATTTGTGCGGCCCGCGACATAACAAACAATTTTAGCAGACAAAGACAATATCAAAACTGATTTTGCACATGAAGTTATTAGTTAGAGAATTGTGTTGGCAAATAAAAATGACTACAGGATTTTATTACCATGCAAAATCTATGGGGTAATCGCGTTTTGACAGCTCATAAAAAATATGTCAATTTATTGGTGACGTCAACTACTCAATCCACAAGTGTGAGGCCCGCAATGATATCTCACATTGTCCTATGGCCCTTGAGTAGAAAAGTGTGACGACCACTCATCTAGCGCTTTTGTGTCTCGTGAAAATCTGCAAATCTAGCGCTTTTTTGACAGTTTTAGCGCTCAATTCATTTTTCCATCTGGCAGCACTGTTATGGGTCACAAATTCTTCTTCATCTGTGTGTGTTCTTCATTTATTTCAGACAGTTCACAACTTCACAATTACATTTTTCACAAACAGTCAAGTTGCAGTGCCGAGTGTCTATTTGGATACAAATTGCTATCAAGAAATTGTTCATAATCAAAATATAATCGCATAATGATGGCGTTTATGGTCACAAATATCCGTAGATGCGTTTGCCTGAGGAGTTTGAGCAGCCCCAATATTATCCAAACCACTTCATACCATGCTAATGTGAGTACCATATTGCAATGCCAAGGATTATCGATTTTGCTAGTGAACTAGTGAACTACGTAATTTCATGAATAACCTTGACTGGTGACACTATATTGAGTAAATTAATCTAATAATCTTAGTTGAAAGATTGAATTTAATTACAACTGTGCATGCAAGATATAAATAGTCATATGCATAAAGCCCGTCACAGACGTAGCTATAATATATATTAATTTGAATCATAGCAAGGCATATTACGAAATATTTTCTATTAAAATTATCGAGTGACCACACACGCAGCTATATATTTCTATGACGTCACAAGTATATTACACTGAATTATATTAATATATATTATAGCTACGTTTGTGACGGGCTTAACACATGCATAAAATTTCAATTTACATACTCACTATGAATATAATTATTTTTAAATTTATTTGCCATAAATAAAATTGTGATCCAGTATACTTAATGTTGTATTATTTTCACGCTAAACTGCTCTTTTAGCCACTATCATTTTTCCAATGGAAAGCATTATTTGAAATATTTTTATAACAAAAGTAAACAATTAATTAAGTAGACAATTCCAACTGTGCAAATAGTGGCTTTACTGCTGGATCTGAATTCTTTATAATAAATAGGACTTATTTTTCTATATAAAATTCTCTGGTAGTTATTAGTAAATTAAATAATGATAAAGAGTGAATGTCCCTTACATTGAAACTTGTTATTTCAGGTCATTGATCACTATGAGAACCCACGCAATGTTGGTTCTCTTGACAAGAAAGACAAGAACGTTGGTACGGGACTTGTTGGTGCCCCAGCTTGCGGAGACGTAATGAAGCTGCAGATCAGGGTTGATGACGATGGCAAGATCATTGATGCAAAGTTCAAGACCTTCGGATGTGGATCAGCCATTGCTTCCAGTTCATTAGCTACAGAGTGGGTGAAAGGGAAAACTGTAGATGAAGCTCTAAAGTTGAAGAACACAGATATTGCTAAGGAGCTGTCATTGCCACCTGTCAAGCTCCATTGCTCTAGTAAGTTGGATGAATGTTGGTACTTTACTGGTTGTAGATAATGAATCGTAACACACACGTTTTTTAGAGAATCGTCACACCCCTAAGGTTTAATAAACACTTTTTTTTATTGCATGATTCTATTCAGAAAGAATATAGTTTACATTGGCTGTAATGCCTCATATGTAGCAATTACACATATACATAATAATTATAAGATAAGCTAAATGTTTTTTACTCATTATAATATTATCCAGTCTTTATCTGTTTTGAATGCCTGTTGGATAAAGGTTCTCTCAGCCTTGGTTATAATGTCAATTTCTTTGTTTGTAGTGCTTGCTGAAGATGCTATAAAAGCAGCTTTATCGGACTACAGGATCAAGCAACAATCAGCTGAAAAGCAGTAAAAAATGATATTGGAAGGCGTTGGGAACAGATCTGTGATTTTAGGAAGAAATCGTAAGGAGGACATGAGGAGTATCTATTACATTATCAGAAGTAATTGTAGATACTTACTAAGAGAAAGAAAAAGGATTAAATTTATTCCAGTTTCAGTCTGCACTAAAAACGTTTTAAATGATAGTTAGTTTGTTGTTATTTTTTAATAGTTTTCAGGATTATGATCAATATGATCATATATGCACAATTATACCTTGATAATAAAATGAAACTGTGAAATGTTTTAGAATAGTTGAACTTGATATTAAAATGTAATTGTTAAATGTTTTAGTTTTAGTTGAAAATAGTTGTAGTAATATTGTCAGAAGACAGAATAGTATAAAATAAAATCTGATTATTAAATATTTCTGATTTTTTTTTTATTTCTTGTTTGTTGTAGGGGGAGGCCTATGTCCATTAGCATCAGTGGCTATATCATGGCTGATATGATGATGATAAAGGTAAAAATATTGTCTGGCGGGGGCGACGTTTTTTTTATGGATGTTTTAGTTTTAGCCCCGCCTCGTGGAAGTGAATGCTGTGTGTAGCAGAATAGACATGAAAGTAGAATAAATTCTGTGGAAATGCGTTTCTTTCGTGTAAAGCGGATGTTAGTGGAAACCAGTAGCGAAGGGTCAGTTTTTGTAAGAGGTAAGCCGCAGCTGCAAATGCTTACCTGCCGGCCTAGCATGAAAACGATAGAAACGGGTTTTGTCTACATAGAAATAGACAAAGTGACAGATTTCATTCATAAAACGTGGAAATGTTTCTACAATCTATTTCTATGTAGACAAAACCCGTTTCTATCGTGGTCATGCTAGGCCGGCTGGCCACGAAAAGCTAATTAATTAATAAAAGTAGGAAATACTGCTTGTGCTATTTTTCAAAGGGAAGCCATTATGTATTATCTATGGGGAAGCCTGTAGGAATCGTATTGTAGGGACCCTTCGCCGCTGATACCTAATACGGTATGTATGTTTCGTTACCAATTCCTCTGCCACATTTTGGAGCAGTGTGGAATTATTATTAGCGTTATCAGACAGCAATAGCACCTCCGTATATTGATGTTTGTTATCTAGTTGACATGGTAAAAGTGTAGCTGATGTGTACTTATGACTATGTACTCGCACATGACTCTCAAACGCACATTGTGATAGGAACCTACATAATTATAATAAGGTAAACACACCAATTCTGGATACTTTAAGAACAAAGTGCATTATGCTGTAGAGATAGAGACTAAGCTATAAATTTTAAATTATCACTTCGCTTCGACTCTGCGTGAGTGCCTCAGTGGGCATCGACAATCCACCCAAATATTTGTTCTGTGTGGGAATCAAACCGAACACGTAGTGTAGCAGTCAACCGCTCAGCTTCTGTGCCAATCGTGCCTATAACTGTGCAGACTCTAAAAATCGACCCTAAATAATAAAAAAAACCAGACAAGTGCGAGTACAACTCGGTTCTGAAATATGCAATAGCGTCATCTATGGCGATATTATATCATAGTAGATTTATCATAATTATCTTGATCATAGATGGCGTTACTGCATATTTCTAGTGGCGCCATCTAAGAGCAGATCGCTCCACTTATAGTCCAGTGACAGATGGACGACAAGTGATCCTATAAGGGTTCCGTTTTTCCTTTTGAGGTACGGAGCCCTAAAAATCAACAAATCTGCTGCAGCTCTTCAATAAGGAATGTAGGTAAAATAAAACAACATTATACCTAATCATATTATGTATTTTAGCAAACATACAATCGAGAAGTATAAACAGTCGTATACAAGTATTTACTACGTGTTATGTTACGTTACTATGCCTAGTTTCTGTAAAGCCAGTTGCGCTGCGTCGGCCTTCGCTTGCTTCTTGTTGGCGCTGGCTACTGCCGGCTGGTACTCTATGCCTGCTACTTTTACCTGTAGATTATGAATTATGGTTTTAAATATATTGAAAAAATCATTTCACACCTCAGATCATAGAAACAAGGCAGATGTGCCAAGGCGCTAATGAGCTTGACGCTTTGACATGATCAATGTGATGATTTTGTGGACCAAACGCGATCGATGATTTATATACAGTGTTTTAGTTTAGTGTGAATGACGAAACAGTATTAGATTGAGGGTGTGCGGCATTTGTAATGTGTGGAAGATCCCTGTATTTACAAAGGACCGTTTGTAGTTGTGACGCACACTGCTTTAAAAGTAGCGACAGCGGTTGCCGTACAATTTGCTATGATAACATATCTCCTTGTTTCTATGATCTGAGATTTACACGCTAAAATGTGTAATTTAATTATACTGGGTGTAATTTTAGTCAGTCGAAATACGAAAAGGGGTCATTGTACTCATCATTATGAACAACTTTACTATGGGACCAACACTGAAATCGCGAAAAAAAAATCAGCTGCCCCATAAATTTTGTAATCTTATGTGAACATAAATGTTTGGAACAGCAGTTTTTTTTGCACCACCTTTTCGACACCTTGTATAATGCCCAACTATTGACGCAGTTAGTACCTAAACAAGACGGCCTCTGAATCAGCAAAGATCAACAAAAGTTTACGCACCCGATCAGAAAGTAGATTGTCACGTTCTGATCCCGTCCCATCGGTCAGGGAAACTCTTCTGTCGGCTCGTAATAACTATGCAGGCTCATGTACCTTATTACCTGGTTTGTGATATTTAATAGGAAGAAACCGAATGATAGCGTGAGCGAAAAGTGAGAAAGGCGTCTGGACAAATATTGTATACTTTTGCAATATTAACTGAAAATATTTTCTGACGCGACGCTGCGTTTTTCAATGGCAGACGATTCTTTCGAATTTATCGCTGCGCGCTTTAAAATTCGGTGACTGTATTGGATGATTTAATTCTAACATGCTTTAATAAATTAACTTATAAATAAAAAAAATCAATAAAAATTATCAACGTACGCAGACCTTGAACAGGAAGTTCTTCTTGTGATCAGGGCCACATTCAAAACACAGATTATATTCAGGCGGTCCTAATTTTTGTTTGGAACAATATTCGCCTAGTAAAGAAACTGGGTGCTTGCCGCCGGCGACTAGCGGCGCGGGGCCTCGAAGGCCTCGCCCTGTCCGCTGTGGTTTCATCTGTAAGGAAATATTGATAAGTTTTATAGGATTATTAACGGTGAGAAAAAAAAAAAAAAAAAACGAAATATATTTGGGGTCCAATTAAATAATAAATGTTGCTTGAAGTTAAAAAAAAGTTGATGCTCTGTACAAAGAGTGATAGGTCAATACAGGCTGTTGATATAGTCACCTGGAACTTTTAAGAGGGTGATTCTATCCGTCATGCTGAACAACAATCACTATGACACCCATATCCGATTCGTCAAAAAAAATAAAAAATATATATTCGGCAAAATAATACAAAAGGAAATCAGAATGTATGAAAACTATGAAAAGTTGTTTAAATTTTTTCACGAATTGGACATTAGTCTCATAGGAAAAGTTATTCAGCCTGACGAGTAGAGTCACCCCCTTAAAAGTTGCAGGTGACTAAATCAACAGCTAGTATAAAACCACATGCAGTGTCAAAAACAAACAAAAAAGAAATAAATAAATTGCATTTACTTACACCTCTACTGCGTCTACAGCTACTGACCTCTTCCTTGGCCTGTAGACCCCTGGTGTCCAACTTGACTTCCAGGAGTAAGGGCTGGAGGGTCCCAGTGCCTTCCTTACCCAACCCCTGGCCGGGAGTCCAGCCCATTTTCTGGAGTAAGTGCATGCCCATGCCCCCTTCAACGGGCGCGGCACGCACGAGTTGGTCCTACACACAGTACCACGAATTAGAGAAAGTATTGAAAACGGTGAGTATAAATTATAAATGTTTGGGTAGTAAGAGGGATTTTTTTTGTTGGGGATTATTTATTTTTCGTAGTATAGTCAAGAAAAGTAGTAGTCTCGTAGAAAATAGATTTATGATTGAAAATCCTGAAATAGGTAAATCTCTACACTGAAATAAAAGTACACAGTTTTCGCCTCTCGATAGAATTAATTTTTCTGAAATGCCAAAGAATTTTTCATTTGACTTGTTTCGATTTTCCACTCAATATTAACAGCAAATACAGTTCATTTTTGTTTGAGTAACATTGCACCCCTCCCGTATCATACTTACCTCTTTTATTAAATTGTAAGGTTAGCACCTATCATCGTAGACATCGAAGTGCACGCATCTCCTTATCACTTAAAAGCTGTAACAAATATTCATGAATTCCCCATTTCGGCCATACTTTTCTTTGAGCCATCAGAAGCCATAGTTTCATGATAGCAATCCTATGCATGTGCAAATTAAAAGAAACACAAATGTGTGGAAACATTTGCAAATGCATTGGCAAAGATAAAAGAAAATTTGTGTTTTTAAAAATGTGTAATTTTGAAGTTTTCTGAGAATTAATTCGCGTGGCCATTATCTTAAGCTGGTAGGTTGTGCAAAACTTCGCACATAGCTTTGCACAAATGTTTAGGACCAGCCTTATACTGTTTTAGAAAATTTCAAGATAGCTCAAAGAATCGATGGGCTTTAGTAATTTGCAGACTGACCAATATATATATTACCTATATATTTTATTTTTTATCTACTGGATCTATGTTCCGTACGTAAAAATGTCCTAGACCCAATTTTATACTTACAGATTCATGGACAAAAACTGAAAATGTTTAAATGATTTTGACTATACCTAATTTTTAACTTAAGAAAAAAAAAAATGCAAATCTAGGTACATAAAAAATGCTACTTTGAAATGATAGGATGCCTGTATTTTCAGAATAACTCTATTTTCAATTGGATTTTTTTGTAATGAAAAATAAAGTAACAAAATCAAAACTTGAAATAAATATGTCAGTCATTAACCAAGGGGAAAACTGAATATCTGTACGCAATCTTTGGCAATGATGATTGGCATGCCATAGGGGGTGGCATGACAATTACCATCACTTTAGAAGAATAGTGCGGTGTAACGAGCGAACCGCCAAGTTCCCACGTTACACGAACAAGGAATGTACGGAGTGTCGTGATGGTTGCAGCAACAAATAATTGGAGCAATACATAGTGAGGTCAAATATTAAGTAAATAATGTTAATAACAATAGAATAACGAGCTAAATATTTGAAACTGGATAAATAAATATGATGCAATATTCGAGATAAAATAGGTGTACAATTTGCATTCAAAGGTGTAGAAATTCAACTGTGTAATTGAGGCATTAAAAATATTAAATTGTTTTCATCAAGATAGTAATATAATTAATAAAATAATACACATAAATTACATAACAATTACTCGCAGGGTACTAATATTGTAGAAAATAATTATTTTATTATAATTTAAGGCAAGAATATAAGAGGCATATAAATTCAAAGATTTAGAACAGTTGGCTGCAGATTCGAAAACCTTTTAGCGTTTCCCAACATTTTGAAATGGTGCTCAGAATATTTTGCCATTTTTGGCATCAGTTTTCATTAGATCTTCCATGATCAGTTATGGATTTTAACAGCCTGTGCGTATAAAAGGATCCAAATTAAGCGATTTCAAAGCTTTAGTTCATACAAATAAAATACATACACGTAAAAACTGTGCTAAAATATTGCTTCGTTTACAAATAGTGTGATATAAAGAAATAACAGTAAAAATTAAGTTGTTGCAACCATCACAGTATATTGAAAAAGGTCAGAAAGTATAATACAACATGTATTATAAATTCTGACCGAACGGTCGAACGCGCTGTGACCGTCGATCCTGACCGGCGACGCAATCAGCTGAAAGAAAAGTTATTGCCACACTATTAAAGTATTGAACGAAACCGTTGGCCCATTTGACTGTCAGTATTGGTAGGCTGTATGGAGTTCAATTTTGTTATAGTAATAATTACCCGACGGTCGTAGAAAGACGGTAGTGTTTTTCGAGTATATATGTATAGTATGTCCTATTTCCTTGGCACGCTCTGTAGATCCTAAACGGCTTGATGGATTTCAACATCATATGACGTGTCGTTGGATACTTCTTCATTGTGGGAGTGACATAGAGCATTTATAATATTTAAAATAAATATTACGCAGGCGAGTGTTATATATTTTTTTAAATAATTTTATTTATCTTGTTTCCAAGTAAGATGGAGTGGACAGACTGTCAATTCAGTTAGTTGATTTGGACGATCGTGCATTAAACTGAGCTAATCAGGTTAGTATGTACACGGTACAGACTAGCAGTACCTATAAGAAATTGTGTTTTTCTCATGTCCTGTGTGACGTAATCATTGCATTTATGTAGACTGTCTGAACTCGCATCCATCTATTCTCATCATTTCTAATCCATCTATTCGTGTTGACTATTTATCTTCATTGATATATTTGCATTTAGTAAGCTCGATTAACACTTTTACTCCACAATTATTTTTTTATATTACTTGGATAGTAGTAATAGTTCTTGAACAACCATGCTAGTGCAAAAACATAGGAATTTACTATAAAATTACATAGAATGATTAAAGCTACTGCAAATTGTCCCATACAAAACCCAGACTCAAAATAAACAAGATTAAACACGATACATAGTACACAATAGGACAGCTGAGCACTATATCTAGGTTTCGTTTGATACTTTAACGCATATTTTATGTTTTGCCCCTACTAGCGTGTTGTTCTTTCATAATCATCAAAAAAACATCAATATCTTTCTTAATTATTGTAGTAAAATACTCCCGGAATTTCGCGTTAATATACCTTTTATTTTTTCTATTTACGCCGAAATGCTTTCCTTGCATCATAGACTGGAAATATAGCGACAGAATTTTTTTGTTAGAGGACACACTTTTGATAGTAAGTCAAACTGTGTTCGCGGCGATATTACAAAAAAATATTTATGGTATGCCATGCAGTATGCAGTCGGTAATATTTTCTAAAGGCAGATGTACACGAAATCACTGAGTGTTACGTCATTGGTGGTGTGAAAATCTGACCGCTAGTTACTGAATGATGTGTAATTCAAGTGAAAATCACTTAGTGATCAGACTTATCTACACTGTATGACATAATGATGTATCATTCAAGTAGCAGTGATAATTATCTAGTGCTTTCGTGTACATCCGCCTTAAAGTATTTTTTATTATAAGATGGTAATATTTCCTGTGCCAAAATTCCACCAATTTAAGCCCTAAGGCCTCAGCTTAGTGCGGGTGCAACGAACGATTGCAAGGTAGTCGGGTATACGCAATGCAGATTATTAGACAAATTAAGCCTAATTTTATTTAATGAGCGTTTATAACTACGCAATTTGTAATGTCCGCAATTAATTTGTGAAAATGAAAGAACAATTTCGCCGAAGTCATATCACAAGGCAGCAATTTGTCGTCCATATAGTTTGATGTATGAATTTGTACCTTTTTGGCCCAAGCTTGTGTACCGCTAGCGAGTTCCCTCGGAGTTAATATTTGTGCTCCCGTTGAACCGGTGAACTGTCCGAGAGACGATTCACCCGCTGACCAACCAAACTGTGGAAATAAAAGTTGCTGACACAAAAAGTTTAGCATAAATTATACAAAGAAAAGAAAAAAAGATTCGCTGTCAAAAGGGACAGACACATTATGCGACGCGTTCGTAAGCCGCGGCTGCCTATTCTGTACCAACACGCCGCGTGATATCACCGCGAGTAATGCCAATTTGTTTGCGAACGTTAGAGGGAGAATGTCACGGCACGGGGTCTCATCAGGAACAAAGTAACATTTGTTGAAATAATTCATAATAGATGGCGTTATATGTATCGATTTGTTATTGAAGTTTGTGTAAAATTGAGAACATGAAAAAATACATCATGAAAAATATTTGTTCAAATTTTGAATAATGCTTTAAGGGTCCTATATGGCGCAGGCTCGAGTCAGAATCTGTCAAAATTAGGTATTGAAGCGCTACCCACACAGCGATCGACGACAACAGTGGTCTTGTGCGACGATCAACGTGGACATAATAAAATATTAAGTAGCGTAATAGGTAGTTAGTATTATTTTGTTTTTTTTTTCTTAATTGCATTCAAAGAAGGATTGGAGAGGGGGTGGTTCAATGCACAGAGTTTTTTTTATGTGTCCATCAATATTTATATTATAGCTATTGCGATTTTCAAAAACAAAGACGATGAGTGTTTGTCAATGTTTTTACCTGATTGCGCGACACTAAGGAGGGTATGTGTTTATCAGCCTATAAGTATATGTATGTATGTATGTATGTTTGTTCCTTTGTGGCGCTCCGGCTCTAGAGACCAAACGCGTGGGCCGATTTTAATAATTATTCTTATGTCAATCGATTTGCCTTTTTCTTGTAAGTGTCACAACTCACAATACATGACAGTAATCAAGATTCAATATATCTAGCGAAGTGACAACTAGGCGCCATATTAATTTTTCAAAAATAATGACCGGTCATAGTAATAAACTTATCAATTTGACCGACGCTCTTGGTCATTATTAATACTGATCGGTCCTTATTAATAGAGCCCGGCTAATCAGTGTCCGTAATATAAGCAAAACCACAAAAAAATAACAAGACGACATTGCAGACAGTCGGAATCGGGATCAATTTTTTTCGGGAATTATGGGTTCTAGTTCTACTATGGGCGCGTATGGGCTCGCCAGAGTATTATTGTTCTGTGCGTATGGGTGCGTATGGTTCAGTCCTATTAGGGGTCCCGAGCAGGGTACGGAATCTCGGAATCTCGACATATCGGAATCTCGGATCGATTTTTTCGTTATTTCAATTCCGATATTGAGTAATCCAATATTGGATTACTCAATATCGGAATAAAATAATTATTGGGTTTTTTTTTTTATTAAAAAAAAACAAATCCCAATAATTATTTTATTTTTCCACTACAGGCCTTTATGGCGGCTTACAGACATCTATCTGCGAAGTTTCATACAAATTGGTTATGAACTGTGGATATGACAAGGGTGTGACAGACGGACAGAGAGACAAACAGACGGACGTGACGAAACTATAAGGGTTCCTAGTTTTACTACGGCACCCTAAAAACATAAAATGACAAAAGTGGTTGACATTTTAATAGAGGTCATTTGGTTGCAAATGATATCTCCTTCATCCCCGTAATGGATTGCCAGCATATTACCTACCAGTAACCCTGTCAAAAGATAAAAAAATAACTAGTTACACTTTATCTACTACATTTTTATTGATTCGTAATTGTTGCTTTAGGTAGCGTAAATAAAGTTGATTTTATAAGAAATAAACTGTTGTTTTTTTATAAACTTCATACGTTTATAATACACCCACTTGATCATGTTGTTTTACATAAATGATTTTAGAACGAAAATAAAAAATCGTTTTTATGCCAGCAATCCCGCCGGATCCGGTCGAATTGGTGGGAATTCGGCCGGATGCGGCTGGATTGAAATTGGTGCCGGATTGCAATCCCTACGCATTACCTATATTATTATCACCAAATACCTATTCGCCTAAATAAAAAAGACACTCACTCACTTCACGTTATTTTTAAAGACCTATTCCTACACTTAGGAGTGCATGAAAAAAATTTTTCATCCCTCAGTTTCATGTATGGAGTGCCTCCCAACACCTCCATCCGAACACTGCACGAATACCGTAAAAGCGGGAAGGCCAAATTTTGCCATAATGTAGGTACGTAGGTACCTACAGGTAGGTACCTGTGGTGGCTACACTAGGTACCTACTCACCTTTTTCGTTTTTTGGAATAATGAACGCATTTCCTGCTGGCGATATGGCCTTTATATTTTGGTTTGACAGCACTCATAATTACGAGTAAGTATATTTCTGTAAAAAAAAATCAAATGCTAAACTGTACATATTTAGTTTAGTTTTTACATAATCATTGTTAGTACCTACATTATTACAGAAATAGGTAGGTTCTATTTTATTAGGTATCCACATAGGTACTTGTAAAAGATAACAAATAATTAGGTAGTAGGTATAGGTACCGGCATTAAAGATGATCACAGATCGCGCATGTACATTTTTGGCCCAATAGGCAACAGACAGTTGACAATACGTAATAGAAAATAGTCCAATAGACGACAAGCATCGACTGACGAACCAGTCACCCCCCATCTTCTTCATTCCGCCAAAGAGACCGAAAACGAATGCGCAGGTGACGTTTGTGATCATAACTGACGCCGCTAGTTATACCTATAGTTCGTAAAATAGCTTAATTCCTATGACAGATGTCAAATACGTGCATTTTTAAATAATTTTGACATTATTTATTCGTATTTGACATTTGTGTCACACACTCACACTCACAGGACTCAACATTTACATTTTACGAACTGTATGTACCTACTCAACACGCTTAAAATAAGTAGGTACCTATCACATAAACTAAATAATATTATGTATTACGTTGTAGCGTACATACATACATACACACATCATTCATACATAATTATTGAGATTATCAATTCTAGTAAAAGTTTTATGGTACCTGAAAACGGTACGAAAAGGGAGCGTGCGGCGAACGCGGGCGCAAAATTAAGACTGTTTCCGGGAATTCACGGTAGCGCCACCGACAGCGGCGCCCCGCTACCCCTTCCTATGGTAGCGTCGCCGCGCGCTCCCTGTACATACGTTAGTGTGCGTAACCTATAATATAATTTTATAAACTAGGTAGGTACTAATCAAAATCTGTATTGCGTCCGTCGCTCACATTCCCCACCCTGTGTTGCATCAGCAGCACTCATTATCAACTGGAATTCGAGCGACGCGCGTAGCTGATCTAGTTAGGACTCCAGATCTAGTTTTAACTTTAACCACCCTGACTCGACCATCCTTGCTGGGAATAACTTCCTGTATTAAGCCTCTTTGCCATAGATTGCGTGGACCATCTGGATCTACCACAAATACAAGATCGCCTACTTGTAAGCGTCTCTGTTCACCCTGCCATTTCTTGCGGGGTAACATGTCTGGCAGTATTTCTTTGACCCATCTGCGCCAGTACATGTCCGCTAATCTCTGCGATATCCGCCATTGTTTCCGTAAATAAAGATCGGAGTCATTAAATTTTCCCAGCTGTGGTGAGTTAAAGGATGTTCCAATCAAGAAATGGTTGGGTGTGAGTGTTTCGGTGCTTCCCGGTTCAACCGAAACGTGAGTCAAGGGCCTGCTGTTCACAATGTTTTCAACCTCGGCGAGCAGTGTGTTAAAGGCTTCTTCTTTGGGAGCTCTACTTTTAAGCACAACGTGCAGTGATGTCTTGACACTACGGATGAGCCGTTCCCAGGCCCCACCCCAGTGAGGGCTCGCTGGCGGTATAAACGTCCATTTGACGCCATGATTCTCGGCTTGGTTCTTCAATTCCTCCTCGTCTAACTCCTTAATAGACTTCTTCAGCTCGGCGTGTGCTCCTCTAAGGTTGGTCCCGTTATCGGAGTACATATGACTGGGCCAACCTCGTCGTGCAGCCATGCGTCGAAGGGCCATGATGAAAGAGTCAGTCGTCAGTGAGGCAACAGTTTCTATGTGAATGGCCCTCACTGTAAGGCAAGTGAACAGGACACCATATCTGCGTTCGTGACGTCTTCCAATAGTGACTTCCATCGGGCCAAACAAGTCAACACCGCAGTAGGTGAAGGGACGTTGATGGTGAGCCATTCTAGATTCGGGTAAGTCTCCAATCCTTGGTATTTCTGGTTTACATTTTCTTAGTCTACATAGCATGCATTTTGTTACAACATTTTTGACCGTTGGCCTTAATCTAATAACCCAATATTTTTGCTTTACTTCATTGACAACGGTCTCTTGATTTCCGTGGGCGGCGTTGACGTGATAGTGTCTTATAATCAATCGAGTGATATTATTTCGTCCATCTAATATTGCAGGTCTTTTCATTTCAGGTAGCACGTCAGTAGCGGCATCGATTCGGCCACCAGCCCGCAGTACTCCATGTTGGTCAAGATACGGCGTCAAGGTAAGTAGTTTACTAGTGGTAGGTATTGGTTTCGATTTTCTTAGCAGGTTAATTTCTTCACTGAATGACTGGGCTTGCGAGTATCTGAGCAGCAGGCGCTCAGCTCTGTCCATGACGTCATCATCCGGGTCACAGGTAAGTTTTTTATTTATTACTTTTAATCCGATATCAATAAAGGTGAGTACTTTTGATGTAGATCTTAGTAAGCGTAGCCATGACGAAAACCGGGTAGGATCAGGTACCGGTAAGTTTACATCTTCCATATTATGTATGACAGTTAAACATTCTAAGTTCGATTCTTTATTTTCAGGTTGAATTACATCTAGCGGCCAATCTTCACAGTTACTGTATAAGAAGGTAGGTCCATGCAACCATTCATTTTGTAAAACAGAGCAGTCATAGTTTTCTCGTGTAGCGATGTCGGCGACATTAAATTGAGTAGGTACGTAACGCCATTCATTTATCTGTGTGAGGTCGTCAATTTCGCCTAAACGATTAGCCACATAAATCTTGTAATTGCGCGCATCGTTACGAATCCAATGAAGTACTGTTGTCGAATCGCTCCAGAATATTCGCCGCTCAGCCTTCATGTTATGTTCTTTACAGATTGAGTCTGCCAGTCTAGCCCCTAAGAGCGCGGCTTGCAGTTCCAGACGCGGAACAGTTATCGGTTTGTTCCCCGCGACTCGGCATTTGCTTGCAATAAATGCTACGCGCACGTTATAATCAGCGTCAATCCATCTCCAGTACGCGACAGCGCAGTATGCTTTAGTTGAGGCATCGCAAAATACATGCATCTGTAGGTGCCTATAACAAGTTGTAATATTTTGTTGACAGTCACTGCTGCTGTTACTAGGCGCTTGCGGCGTAGCACACGTAGCGCTCGCATGCTCCGCTACGGTCGTAGGCGTCGTAGCACTGCGGCCAGCTGTCTCGAGGTGCGACGACCGTTGCGTAGGCGATGGGAGGTTACTTACATTTTCTGTCTCGCTTACTCTTGTAGTAGCTTCGGGATAGTACCTCGGCAACTTTACTTCGCGCAATGATTTTAGTAAACAAATCCATTTTTGCCATTTTGTGTATATTTCATCGCTAACGTAATCATCCCAGCTGATATTTAAGCGCCATGTTTCTTGTAAGATGATTTTTCCAATAATAGTAAACGGTGATAGGAAGCCGTAAACGTCGAATATCGACATGATCAATCTCAACATCTCCCGTTTCGTGGGCCTCTTTTGTCCAGTGGTAATAGCGGTTGGGATACGCTTGAACGATACGTCGAAACATAATGTGTCTTCAGTTGGATGCCAGATTAAGCCTAGTGTACGTTCGCCGTCGTATTGATGTTGTCCGACTTTGAACGTTTTGTCTTCCGAACGTCGACTTTCCTGTGGCAAGGTATTTAATACAGTTTGACTGTTGCTCGTCCAATTTCTCATGTCAAAGCCACCTTCTTTGTGTATAAACATTATTTCGTTTATTAGTTTAATCGCTGCGTGTTCGTCCGGTAGGCTGTCGATATAGTCGTCCATATAATGTTGTGAACGTATAGCAGCGGTTGCTGTAGGCATAGTTGACTCGAAGCGTTGAGCGTTTTTGTTTTTTACGAATTGAGCAATAAATGGTGAGCAGTTTGCGCCGAATATTAATGACGTCATCACATAGGTTTTAGGTGATTCCTGTAGCATTTCAGGGTTGAAATTTTCATGAGGGTTGCCCTTAAAAATGAACCGTAGGGCATCTCTATCTTCTGGTCGGATTTTCACTCTTAAAAACATATCTTTTATGTCTCCAGTCACGGCTATTCTATTCTCACGGAACCGTAACATAATACCAAACAGTGACATAAGTAGATCAGGTCCTTTTAGTAGATAGTCATTTAGTGATAAGCCAGACGTTTTTGCAGCGGCGTCAAACACGAGACGCAGTTTCCCTTTGTTGGGGTTATCCACGCCGAAATGGGGTAAGTACCACGTTTTTTGTGTATTTTTATTATTTGCTAATTCTTCTGCGTAATCGTTTTGAAATAAATGTTGTAAACGCTCGTGGTATCTTTGTGCATAATGTGTATTCTTTTTCATCTTTTGTTCTACACCTCTTAGCCGGACCATAGCTGTAGGTAGTGAGTTGGGCATTACGCAGTTATTGTCCTTCCAGGGTAAGCCCACGTGCCACCTACCATTAACGAGTGTAGAGGTTTGTTCCAGGTGGTTCCAAGCACATTGATCTTGTGAGTTCTGCCGTGGTTTTGAAGCAGAAACCCCCATAGATTCAATGGCGAAGTACCGTCGTACGTCTTCATGAAGATCGTCAAGATCACTGTCTATGTTATTAAGATTTCCTACCTTATCTTCCTCGGTGATGAAGAGTGTAGAATGGCGCTCACGCAATACTGAGGATTTGCGTGGCACCCTGCCGTGGAGGCACCAACCCATTGGTGTACGAGTAGCACAAGGATCGTTGGGCCTACCTACTACGGTTTCCAAAGGTAAGATTAAGTGATAGTTATCTTGTCCTATTAGCACTTCTGGTTTAAGCGGGCCTGTACACAGATCGTCTTTTAGTTTACGTAAGTAGCTATAGTTGTCACATTTCACTAAAGTTAAGTCTTGTTTAGGTAAGTTGAGTTCATTGACACTGCGTACACTGAGTTTATATTTTTCACCGAGTTTATTAGATATAGTTAAGTCCAATAGTTCCGTGTCACACAATAGTTCGGTATTGTCCCACGCACCACGTACTCGCATTGAGTGTTTGTGACCGGTCAAACCGACGCGCGAAGCGAGTGACGCGCTCATCATAGATACTGTCGAGCCGTCATCGATCAACGCGCTCGTGCTGAATACGCCGTTTGGTCCATGAATGTTCACAGGCACTACTTTGAGTAACACTGACCAATTGTTCGCACTAATATTATTCACTATTTCACTTTGAGCACTGGTTTTAGTTTCAGTCGTTTCGCTGCGCTGCGCTTCGACTGCGACGTTGTTATTTTGGTGGGAAGTAGGTATATAATGCAGAAGGCGGTGGTGAGGCTCTCCGCACCCGTCGACGTCACACGCGGCGGCGGGGCACGTTTGTCTGTCGTGTTGTGATAACAGGCACTTGTAGCAAAGTCCGGAGCGTTTTACATACGACCACCGATCCTTTCGTAAGGATTTTTTAAACTTTTTACAGTCAATTAAATCATGTTTGTAGGTACGACAGTAGCGGCATTTATCACTGGCACTTTGATCGCGTTTTTCGGTTTGCAATAAAACTGTTTGCTTCTGATTATTGTTATTGTTTACATTGTTATCACTGTGTTTGCGTTTATTGTCCCATCGAAAGCTTATCAAGCCGGCACTGCACGTAGATACTTTAACGGCTTCTTCGCTTAGAAAGTCGCACAATATATCTAGCCTAGGCTTTTGACGTTCTTTTATAATTGGATAGCTGTAGTCTGCCCACTTTGATAACAGCACGGTAGGTAACTTGGACAGCACTATATTGACAACGCTAACACCTTGTAGGTACTCTTCTCGTTTGAGTTCTCGCACAGAAACAACATAGTTTTTAATTTTCACTGAGAACGGTATAATATCCTTGTGATATTCTTGTGGTAACGGGTTTAACTTTTTCACGTCATGTAGAATTCGTGATATAATAATATCTGGATTACCGAATTGCAGTTCTAATGTGGACATGACTGTGTCAGGCGATGTCGAACTGACTAGCAGGGCCGATACTGCTTCTTTAGCGGGACCGCGGAGACATTTTCTTAAACGCCATAAGTTCTCCTTCTCGCTAAATTTGCACACATTAGTAGACTCCTGATATGCACTCTTGAACGACAGCCATTCCATAGGGTCACCAAAGAACAGGGGAAGTTCTCGTGGTGTGCTGAGGCGACTGAGTAAATTAGTGTTGTGGCTAGTGGGCACGGAAGCAGTGACTAAGTCCCTTAGTGCGCTGGCCAGCTGCTGAACTGAATCGTTGGTGCTGCCACGCTCCGGCGGCTGCGGGAACAGTGGGCCAGGGGTTGTTCCATGGATGTTGACCCTCTGTTCATCCAGTTCATGTTGACTGCGCTCGAGCCACTCCTCTATATCCCTGCCATCATGATTGTACTCCGATGCTGGTGGACTGTATTTCTGGTCTAGGGCTGCTAAATCAGCAGCTAGCTGTTTGTCTATAAGTTCCATTCGTATTTGAGCCTTCGCCTGTGCCGCGTCCATTTCTAGCTTTTTCCTTTGTGCCACTACCGAAGCCGATGACGTGTTTGTACGTGATTTCGATTTGCGAGACACGTGGTCGCATTTTGCTTCCACTTGTGGCCGAACATCGGTCACTTTCGACTTTCCATCATCGTCATCAATCGGCGGCTGCTCTTCTCCCTTCGGTTGACTAACTTGTTCCCGCGTGGTGCTCCGCGTGACCACCATTTTACTTCGCGGCGGCGTGTGGTACATCAAGATCGGGCTCGAAGACCAATGAAAACGGTACGAAAAGGGAGCGTGCGGCGAACGCGGGCGCAAAATTAAGACTGTTTCCGGGAATTCACGGTAGCGCCACCGACAGCGGCGCCCCGCTACCCCTTCCTATGGTAGCGTCGCCGCGCGCTCCCTGTACATACGTTAGTGTGCGTAACCTATAATATAATTTTATAAACTAGGTAGGTACTAATCAAAATCTGTATTGCGTCCGTCGCTCACAGTACCTATAGACCTCCTCTTAGACTCAAGCTTGACCGTTGCTAAGCAAATAACAAGGTGTAAAAACCTATTTTTTTTTTCCTAGAATTTGGAATGTCGACCTCTGTGCACGGGTGATGTGTAGGTATTATACGCAACGCTTACCACGTGCTTATCACGTGACTTTCTTTCAAGCGACGTGGTCTCTCGTTGAGAGCCCGCAGGCGACTGAGCTGTAGATGTCTGCGAATTGCTGTTGTCAGAAAACGTGTGTCACCATAGTAATTTGTATGGGAAATTCGTGTGAAAAATTCAGAAAGTTTGTGAATTATTTACACAAAACAGAAGTATTGATATGGAAAAAAAAAACTATCAGCTACTACTCTGTTCTTTGTAGCTTATAATTAAGTAAATTTTATTAAGTGTTTGTTCTTATTTACGCTAAAGTTATGGTTGCACGGCATTGCTTTTTGCACGCTTTTAGTGATTTTCAATATTTTTTTTACATTAATCTACAAGATTTATTCTCAATACGATTTCATAAGCCACTAGTGAAACTCTTTAACTAGTCAGACTTTTTTTTCGTGGCTATTTCTTTACGTTTTCTATATAAAGTTATGGTTCCCCCGTAAGACTTTTGCATGGTGCTGACCCTTAAGCACAGAAAAATGTATAGCTCGAAGATAGCCCGCGTTAAATCGGTCACTTTTCTTTGTATGAGATGAGGCATCTGTACGTATAGTATTATATTATCTGTGGTCACGGTGAGCGTCTCCCTCGAACTGATATTATCGTTCACGTCCGATAGAAACCTGGCGGGTAGGACATCCGAACACACTCATCGGTCGCGTCTGTCGACCGCGTCTTACGGACGCATTAGATATTCTGTCTGTCCCTTAAAGATCAGATTAAGCAAAATATACACCAGGCGCGTGCATTGCATATAGGCAAGTAGGCAGTGACTACCTCTTAAGGTTAAATAAAACCATTTTAACTATTACTACATCAATATACATAATTATATATCAAATAATTAGTCATGATTGATATATTTTATTTATTTAGTAACAGTTAAAATTGTTTTATTGAATTTTATGAGGTAGGCACTGCCTACTTGCCTATATGCAATGCACGCCACTGATATACACAGTATGCCTGTCTTACAAGAGATTTCTACATTATAAAAACATTTATGAGAATTGATATTTGAGAGTATTACGGCTTTACACTCGTGCAATATATGGGGATTAATTTAAAACTCAACCAAGAGCCTTTTTTTACAAATATCGAACATTAAGCAGCGATAACATGCTACATAATTAAGGAATGGTGCCGATTCTACTGTTTACGAACTAAACTAGTTTAGTTTTATTATGTCTCTTTCTAATAAAAAACATGAGAGGGACAGCAAATATTTAATTCTGTCAAATTAGTCCACTTCGCAAAAGATCACGACTATTTTGCTACTAAATATTTTCTGTCCTTTTTCAATGATATTTGTAAGAAAGAGATATAGCGTGCTCAAAATTAGTTTAGTGCGATGTTCAACAGCATCAGCACCAATGTCTGTTTTAAAAAGTAACTCACTCCGTGTGTAGTGAACAGTTCACTCTCCTCTTGTTCCTTACGAATTAAAGACAGCTTCTGTGACACGATCAACGCTACATCTTGCTGTGAAACAGAGGACACATGTTATGAAAATATCAATCAATATGGCAATCCCTTTAAAAGTAGCTCGAATTGCTTTGATATTGAATATGCTTGTATATTATCGATAAATAGAAACATCACCATCCCACCACCCAATTTTTTTAGTTGCAACCGACCACGTGGTCGGATGGGAATAGTTGGCGTGGTTCGATGCAACTCGCCAACCGATCACGTGGTCCGTTGGGAATAACCCATTTATGGGTTTGGGGTGAGCGCAGTGACTTTTTTTAGGGTTCCGTAGTTCTGACTAGGAACCCTTATAGTTTCGTCATGTCCGTCTGTCTGTCCGAGGTTTTGCTAAGAGACCTAAAGTGACTAAGATGAAGTAGTTGCTTGTTGCTACTACGGAACCCTACACTGTGCGTGGCCCGACACGCACTTGACCAGTTTCTTTTTCACCATAAATCTATTAAAGCCTTTTTTACTCGACTTCGGTAAAGCCAAAAGGATGGGTTATGATTTATAACCCTTTGGTGAACACTCGATAGACACAATATAAGTTTTATTGTTATTACTGCTATAGCCGTTTACCGTCCAGCAAAGTGTTAAAGTATAGGCTTGAAAACTAAAAAATAGTCGTCAATACGTACCATCTTCTGTGCATTAACGCCCGGGGGGTAGGCTTGCGGTCCCGGTGCCGGGAGCGCAGGTAATACGGGCACGGAGTTCAGCTCTGTGAACGTAACATCACGACTGTACTCACGGTAGGTTGTGCAGAGTTATGATATACGAGAATTTAATGCCACAGGATCTCATCAGGACGAAAGGAACACTTGAACCCAGTTGTGCCAAAACGTTCCAATCCACAAATGAGAGCGAAACCGATTTTCGAACTACAGACGTGCGACGAACGATAGTATTTTTGGGTCAACTTGTTCAAATAAATTTTAATAGATGGCGTTTGAAGATTTGTTATTGAAGTTTGTGTAAAATGTAGAACATTATAAAATACCATGAAAAATGTTTTAATTAAGAAAACTTCCCTAACCGCGAAAAAAATGATAATCCGAGGACGAGGATGTCACACCCTCGTCCACACCTCATCCACAATTTTAACCAATTTAAATGAAATTTTGCAGATGCGTGAAATTACGAAAATCATTTGAAAAATAATATTATGTAGTTGTGACTTACGGCTTCCCGATGTAAAGCTTTTCATGTAAGCGGGTGGACTTGAAGATCTTTCAGATATTCTAAAACAAAAAGGTTCATTGTAAAAAAAATGTATCATATTTAATTATTTCTGTGCAAAAATGTTCTATAAGATCTTTCAGATATTCTAAAACAAAAAGGTTCATTGTAAAAAAAAGTATCATATTTAATTATTTCTGTGCAAAAATGTTCTATAACAAAATATGAAAGTATACACTTACTTGGCAACTTCTGTGCATGTGCTAGCAGCCGAAGCGCTTGATGATTTTGTTTTAGTACTACTACTGTTCAGTTTTGCGATTTGCTGTAATAAAAATAATTTATAATGACTTTTATTTAAAGAAGCGAATCTAAAACGGCGGCACTACGCAGCCTTCTGACTCGCACGTTATTGCTGTCTTTACTGACACACGTCGGGTTCTAATAGCTGAATCTAATTGCCACTTCATTCAATTTCTGCAGCGCTAACTATAACTATTGCTATCGTGTTTAGGGCAATATTTCCCAAAAACCTTTGAATGTACCAGGTCTACATTCAGTACAGGAATTTCATGTACCAATAAGATGGTTTTACATGGAACCACTGCACGCTTAGCACGACTACAATAGAAACGGGTTTTGTCTACCGAAGAATAGACGAAGTGACAGATTGTAGAAAGATTTCTATAGTTTTATGAATTCAATGAAGGCTACTTTACTTTCCAATGAAGAGAGTTTATATTCTTCAGTAGAAAAAAATTATAAGCCAAGCACAGGTCGCCGCGTGCTCGGGCAAAAGAGATAACGAGTTGGATAGAAAGAACTTTGTTTATTCTTTGGTAGAATAGAGATAGAATTGGTCATGCTAAATGTGGTGGTCAAATGCAAGTTTAAGTTGCTAAATAATTTCCGTCATTTGATAAAAACTGTATATTACCGTATCTTTCTTAGGTGGTGAGACGGGCACCCATTCCGACGCCTTTTCCCTGTGTTGCGATCCTGAAGACACGGGGAACTGGAGTCTTAACTCTTCCTTATTTGCTATGGGGAGGGTATTCGTCTTAATGGGCAATGGGGCTCCTCCCTGGAAAAGAATGGAGTGTCATATAATGATTTTTTCAACACACTTGCTCATAAAATGGCTCTAATTTCACTGCAATTAGGCCCGTAATGACACCTGTAATCAAACTGTGACTTTTTCATTGCTATTATTCACAAGTGAGTTATGGGTTTTTTATTACTAAATAAAATGATGTTTTAGCATTATTTTCTTCACAAGCGTGTTGAAAAACGTCGTATGATACGCGTGTGTATTGATGATTACCGTCCTCGGCTCTCTTAAGACCTCAATGGCGCCTCAGCGGTAATCACCAACATTACACACTTGTACCATAATGTACTAATAACTAGCGGCACCAGTCTTGAGCATAAACGTCACCTGCGCATTAGCTGATTTTCTGTATCTTTGGCTAAATGAAGAAGACGGTGGGTGCCGAGGCTGTACGCGATTGGTTCGTCAGTCGATGCTCGTCGTCTAATTGGACCATTCTCTATTACGTATTGTCAACTGTCTATTGTCTATTGGTATACTGTGATCATAATTCACGCCACGGCCTATACCTTGGTACACCTAAATATTGATGTTATGTATTTATTTGTGTCTGAAGCTAGTCTACATAATCATCATACTTTAGAATCGCAATAAGCAATTATAATGGTCCCACTTTTGGGACTAAAGCCTCCTCTTTGTAAGAGCTAGTAGGACAAAGTTCACCTCGCGGGGTGGCAGTCGTCATGTCTTCGAGTTTTTGGTTCTAGGACATGCTGGTTTCTTCACCATTCTCCGAAACTATTATTTTTGTATTGTAAACACATTTGACAATGAATGAATCATTTTGGTTATGTACATTAATTACATAAATAATGCTGGATGGTAACTTCTGTATTTCAATTATGTAGTACATATTATACAATTACAAATATTACAATATCATTCCGTAATAACGTATTGTCGGTTCGACTTCCTATTGCATTTTCAGCCTCATTATATTTTATGAAATAAGTACAGATTTACGCTTGACTGCATTTGGTACATTTACGTTACTGAAGGTCATCACAGTAGGCATAATAATGTATGTTAACAAGCATAATAAAATGTACATAAAGAAACTAAACAACATACAATGGTCGGCACCATTGTATGTTGTTTAGTTTCTTTATGTTTTCTTCATTCTGTTGTTTACGAATTAAACTAATTTAGTCTTATTATGTCTCTTTCTAATAAAAAACATGAGAGAGGGATAGCAGATATTTAATCCTGTCAAATTAGTCCACTTGAATAGTTTTAATGTCATTTTAGTCGTAATCGCAAAAGGTCACGACTATTGTCCCGTAAATGATAAGGGTGTAGACTAATTTGACAGTTCTAAATATTTTCTGTCCTTTTTCAATGATATTTGTAAGAAAGAGATCAATTAGTGTGATTAAAATTAGTTTAGTGCGATGTTCAACAGAATCAGCACCATTGTGTGCTATTTCATACATGCAATCTGCAAGAAATAAAAAATAATCGCAATAAACACGTGCTAGTTAGCAAGAGAATTGGTTTTCAAAGCTTGTTATCGCACGTTGTTAAAACTTCGTTTATTTTGTCAAACAATTATAAATTTGCCAACAAACACTCACCCTTATGTTCATCACAATAGGGGCCTTCTCTTTGACAAGGAAGGGGTGGTGGAAAGCGAGTGTATCTTCGTTCTCGCTCATATCGTCGTCGTTTGATGAGACAGATGATAGTTCACCAAGCGCCTCCTTTTTGGATAAATGTTTGCAGAAGTCTGTCAGTTCGTCTACTGATTTACCTGTGAAAATGATTTATTTGATAATTTTTGCTTGAATAATGCTGTTCATAATTTGGAAATACAGGTGTAATAGAGACCATTTTGAGGGCGTCTTGACTTTTTTAAAATCATGAATTCATAATAGATGTCTAGGGTCAGATCTAAAGTTATTTGAATCAGTCTAAAATTCTAAATAATGAACAGAATGAAACGAATAGTTAACGTGAAATACTAAAAATATGCAAAAGAAATGTTTTTAAAAAGTACCTTGTGAATATGTACACTCGACGCCATTGACGGTCGACCACTTTTCACCCTTATGTTCTTAGTAATAAGGGTGAAAAGTGGTCGACCGTCAATGGCGTCAAGTGTACATATTCACAAGGTACTTTTAACACTCGACGCCATTGACGGTCGACCACTTTTCACCCTTATGTTCTTAGTAATAAGGGTGAAAAGTGGTCGACCGTCAATGGCGTCGAGTGTACCTTTTCTCTTTGACAGATATATGTTTTTTGTGGAGGCCCCAGGACAAGAGTCTACCCTGCTCTAAATCCAGCCTTGTAAGCGTCTATTTAGTGTAGAAGAATCCACTCCTTTACTTATAGACGTCTCTTAACTTTAACCACTGATTAGATATACAACTATCCTTGTCATTTGTATGACAATGAATAGATGTGACCATTGACTTAAGAGCTGTTTAATTTATTCATAGGGGGCCATACAATATAAATAGAGTTAAACCAGTTGATCTTCTCTGGCACCATGACGTTTTCGAGTATTTTGATAACATTCCTTCTAGTTCTATATCTACTATTGTACATCAGTACATGTAACTACTCTGTATATGACACAACTTACCCCCTGACTGTATGGCGGCCATCACTTGGTTCCTAGTATGTGGCGGCAGTGCGGCCGCCCCCGCCGGCACCGCGCCATTCTTGAGCATGTTGATAGCATTCCTTCTAGCCACTTCTAGCAGACGCTTCTTCTCACTATCTGCTAGTTTCACGCCAGTTGGCGACCTTGGATAACGAATTTATCAGTTTTTATTTACTACTGCATGATGAACACATTTCTATTACAAACTATAGTTTCTGAAGAATGAGTAAGTCTGTATAGTAAATTATACGACCGTCGCGGCAGAAATTGATCAGAATATTTAATTTTAATTTAAAAGATTTGCATGTCAATCCGCGGTAAAGATTGTGAGTGAAGTAAGGAAAAAAAGTGGATTACTTTAGTATTTGCAAAGAATTTAATTGAATAATGCATGCATTGCATATTTTATCTTAATCACAAACTTGTACTATTTACCGAAGTTTGTGATTCAGTAAATGTAATTAATGCATGACCAAATAATTTGTCAAACCAACTGATTACAAACACATAAAACCAATAGTACCTAATTCACATCTTGGTGAAGGTGATAGGAAGGTATATGTAGGTTCAAAAACGATTAGTTAAGGAAGTTTTTGAAGATGCCTTTATCCAGCAACCAATCTCATAAATGATTTTTCTCTAAAATTCCACATACCTAGATCTCCGTGCCCTTCCCCCATGCCTAGGTGACGGACGCCTCACCCTATGACGCGACCGTGACCTTGACCTCCGTCTCGAGCGTGACCCTGACCTCCTCCTAGACCTTGACGTCGACCTGTGACGTGTACGGCTACTATGTCGCGTCTTGGAGCTTGAGCGGTGGTGGTGTTTCTTCGATGCTGATGTTGAACGCCTGGATTTACTTCCTGACCTATAAAAATATAAATGAGTATCACAAGACTGACACGTTACATCCCTAAGGCCCAACTAATAGCCATTTGTCTTTTTGTATGTATGTATTGAGGATGTGACCTTGGGCCATCTTTGAACATTTGAAAGTAGAATTTTTGCACAGAGGTTTCCCTTATGATATAAACAAGGAATAAGGCCGGATTTTAAAAATTCCCATAGGATAGGGTCCACAAAGTGGCGTGCCTACAGGGCAAGCCCGAGGGTATTTCTCATAATTTTTCATGATTGTAAGTGTTTTTTATTGTACGCTACTCACTTACATTCATGAAAAATTTAGAGATATACCCTCAGGTTTGCCCTGTAGGCACGCCACTGCAGTCCACAGATATATTCACAGGCAAAAGCTAGTTCTGGATACTTGAGGATATCTCCAGCAGGGTCCAACCAATCCAGAAAATTCATTATCATAAAGTCACTACTCTCTTCCAAATGTACAGAAGCAATGTATAGACTCTAGCTCTAGAGTAATTATTAGCTATACAAAAAATATCGAAATACCTCTTAGGAGATTTGCTTCGCGCCTTCCGTGACGATTTTGATGAGCTTTCTGCCTTTTTGCTCTTCTTAGCAGCTATTCTTGCTTCTTCACATAATTCTCTATGAATAAAATAACATAACATAATGATTCCTAACCATAATATCAAGGATACTTTGAATATAGTGCGTTTCTCAAAAGAGTTTCCTTCTATGCTATGTTGGCTCCCCTGTCACTCTGTCTATGTCTTGACACTCTATGTTTTTTTAGATTTAAGTGTTAAAGTAATGCCTAGGACACAATAAATGGTGCTGAAAAAAAACTTTCAAAACCATTCAAAACATTGTAACTTGACATTCAGGGGAGCCAACATAGCATGGAAAGGAACACATTGTAGTTATTTAGTACAAACGTTTTGTCCAAAGCATATTAGCTTAAACACACTTGCAATTAATTGTTGTGCAATAGTTGCATTGATCAAAGGAAAATATGGAATAATCGCTTTGAAACTAATTGCAAGTGTACGTCACCTATTAATTATCCATGCTTTTCTTTGATTAGTGCATCTATCAGACTAACAAGGGTGTGAACACCCTTGAACAGCCTTTAAAGTAAAATAAATAAATAAAGAATGAGGTTTACTTACAGTTTCATTTCTTCTTCGGCCTGCTTTTTGAGTATACCCCCCGGGTCTGAGGTTTTCGGGAAATGTGAGTTACAAACTATTTCTTTCTCTGTACTAGTTGAGGAATCTGTGTATTCACCTTCTTCATACTTCTCTGCTCTCTTTCTCGCCTCTTCCTCCGCCTTCTTAACAGTTTCCTCAAACACTGTACTGAATTTTAGATTCTTTATTTGAATTTTACCCTTAGATTTATCATTGTCAGCGCTGTATTGTTCAGCTTTCTTGCTTTCTAGTTTTTGCCTCAAGTCAACAGTCTTCATTTTACAGTCTGGTGGCAAGGGAATGGGGTGTGGAGGCGATAAAGAGTTATCCTCTATTTTAATTGTCACTAGCTTTTTTATATCTCTTTCGACCTTAACCTCTTTGGTTTTCACATCTTCCAACTTGATTTCTTTCTCGTGTTTAATTTTTACATGATCATTTTCAGGTTTAACCATAACAGGCGTCAGCGGATACGGGTACGAAGGCGACCGGCTTTCCCTAGACCGTCTTTTAGACTTACTTTTTTTTCGTTTCTTCCGTTTGTGGGAGTATTCGCTACCCTCTGAGCTAACACTGCTAGTACTTCGGCTGCGTTTTTTCTTATCTTTCTTATGTTTCTTCTTGCTTTTCTTCGATTTCTTTGCAGAAACTTCTTCTATTTTAGGAGGATCCGCGTTAAAAGCACTAAAAAGTTCCGATAGAATCTCACTTGACGACTTTTTGGAATCATCTTTTTTACGTTCGGGAGTCGTTTTCTCTCTTTTGATTAGTTGTTCGATTTTATCTATTAAGCTCGTCATTGTAATAACAATTTAGATTTAACCTTCTTCAGTCATACTAAAATCCACAGGACTAAATAGCAACGTTTAGCAAATACAATAGCAAACAATTGTCGCCATGTTGCGAAAATAATTAATTTGACATTTCATTTTACTTGACATTAAGTGGGTAGGATTACCATATCTCAGACAGATTTACAAATTTAATTATTTATACCCTGGCAATTATTATAAAAATATTTCCGACTGAAACCATAGAGTTACGGTTTATATAACTTCCGGATTTTAGGTAAATCCGGAAGTTATATAAAACAACTGAAAACTCAAACTGTTACATTTTCCAATGACATTAAATCACTTTTTTCTAGTACATAATTATCAGCTTCGTTATACACGGCACTGTCTCTGTTATTTAGATAACCTATAATATATCTATATATAACTATTTATTATAGCTTAACTCGTAAGAGTCGTAAGACGGTAAGAGCCTAGGCTATTGGTTATTATTATTATGCGTATGCCTACTTTTACAATCACACTCAAACTAATATGAATGCACGTACCTACTCTAGATATTATACCTACACATTCCTATCTGTAGATTTGCTCAATATGAGCTTGATTTCGTGGTATTTAATGAGCATTAATGTAACAGAGTCTTGGAATAATTGCCGGCACGAGTCTCTTTGGCGGAGTGAAGAACGGGGGGCCGAAGCAGCTCACGATTGTCACGATTGGTTCGTCAGTTGATGCTCCGTGCTCGTCGTTTAATTGACTATCCTCTATAATTTGTCAACTGTCTATTGTTTATTAGGCCAAAAATTTATCTACATGCACGATCTGTGCTCACAACTCACGCCAATACCTATAGCTAATTTTATTCTGAGTGAACTAGGTTCTGATGCCCGATAGATGGCAGGATAAATCTGCATCAGTTTTGCTAGCAGCAAGATTATAGCATGTAAGTAGGTAGTTATATGAGGCCCAGTGATCAGTTTGACAGTTGTAAGAGCTATGAGCTAGGTCTAGGTAGGATTCCTACTTAAGCATTGCCTTCTGGCTTCTCATTTATGACAGCTAGGTGCTTATGTACAGCTGTAGACCAATTATTCGCTTTTACAGTATAATAGGCCCAGGAAGAAAGGAGGTAGAATGTCATGAATGTAAACCTAAGGGCGATTGTGCACTACTCCGTTTCCAGCACGTTTTTTCACGGACCGTTTTATTTTATCCAATAGGCATACGTTTTAAAAAGTGGTGGGGATCGTTCTGCAAGCTAATTAGCTAAAAAAAAACGGTCCGTGAAAAACGTGCTGGAAACGGAGTAGTGCACAATCGCCCTAAGGGGCAACGCAGACGACAGACTTTTTGTGCGATCTAGTCTGCAGCGCTTGAACAATCTGCGAAACTTAGTGCACAGATTGTTCAAGCGCTGCAAAGCGCGGAAGACTCGATCGCACAAAAAGTCTGTCGTCTGCGTTGCCCTTAATCGTGACAGATTGGTTGCCCCTCCTGGATTTACACATTTGACCTATTTGTAAGTAGGTATAGAAAATTTAGTGGAGGGTCGGGTCGTTCAGTTTTAGATTAGACGATCTCTACATTTCGCACGAACTAACTTGGCCGGGCTGAAGTTGGCTCACCGAGACATTCGCGCATGTACAGTCGCTAAGAAAACAATTAAAAGTGTGCAATAAACTTTGTTGTTTCACAAAAATAGGTACTTATTTTCTTTTTCAGTTATTTTCTGATTTAGGTATGTAAGGGACAGTTGGCAATATTAATTTTAAATTAGCATGCACTCGTGAATTAACTTCTGCCTGGTTAAGTAAGATCGTGCGGACTGTAAGTTCAAAAGATGCAATGTTCTTCTCAGTTCCTTTGTTTCATCACGCCATCACAAATCCATAACATTATCTAACATAAAAAATATGAATAGCGTAAAATAAAACATTTCATTTTAGGTTTAGTTTTTATTGTTTTCTCAATACCTTTGCAAGGTTGGTAAATGTTAAACTGATAAACAATACAGAATGGATACTACATTCTTTATAATTTTCTGCACGTTTGAAATACACTGCCATTTTAATGTCAACTGTAGGACGGAAAACAT
Source organism: Thalpophila matura (assembly GCA_948465475.1). Lineage (NCBI taxonomy): Eukaryota > Metazoa > Arthropoda > Insecta > Lepidoptera > Noctuidae > Thalpophila > Thalpophila matura. The sequence goes on along the minus strand of OX419187.1, from coordinate 4,675,221 downwards.
GTCCTTTTAGTTTAGGTATATTTTATTAGGTACATAAGTAAGTAGGTAAGGGAGTGTTCAGAGAAAATGTACTTACAATTAATAATTTCAAGAAATCTCGATCTACTTATTCGACATGTACCTACCTGTAAGTAGGGAAGCTTTCAGCATGATTGCATGGTATGAGTGTACGTTTTCAGATAAACAGTTGAACATTATTCAATTGACTGTTACACACCATCTGTTTATAAGAAAAAATATCGTAGATGATAAAATAATGCATAGTAGGTATTATCAGATTCTTTAGCCTATCATCCAGTTTCAATAACTTTGACACAAATAAAGACAAGCACAATTTTTAAATAAATATCTAATCATTAGATACAATAAAATGCAAGAACAATACACAATCAATAATTTGGCAATAATTTTCTTTAGGGAATTTCATAATTGGAAGCTCCAATTATTGAGCAATATTAATTTTACAATTTCAGGCCTTTGCCAATCTTTTTTTTTTAATAATGTAATTTTCTGATCAGTACACAATAAAATAATAAGGAATTATGTAATATTTATTATTATTTATGTAATTAGGTAAGTAGATATATACCTACAGCATGTAACAAAAACCCTGTTGTTCCTCAAAAGGGGTCATTATACTCATCATTATGAACAACTTTTACTATAGGACCAAACCAAAATCGCGAAACAAAAATTCAGGGTTGGTCTCATAGTAAAACTTGTTCATAATGATGAGTATAATGACCTTTTTGGGGAACAACAGGGTTTTTGTTACGTGCTGTATAATAACGAGTCCTTTTTATACTACCCGCTTTTGTCATAAGAGTTGTTCATCATGCTTAATATAATGCCTTAGCAAGGCAGAATAAATACTACAGTTTGGCCAAATTAATAAAAATATTAAAAAGCAATAAATTTTATCATATCACCCAATAATATCCGTAATTAGGTACTTAATAAATCGATGATTAACTTAATAAGTCTAATTATTATTCAGGTATACATAAGAATAGCAAACGTTTTTCATTAGATACGTCGATACAATCGTAAAATACATTCCCGTATTAAAATACCTACCTATCTACATTTTCGTATCAAATTTTTAAATGATTTTCTATGTAATTACTTGATTTATAAAAAACTTGTTTGCTTTAAAAACTAATAATAAAATACCTAAATGAAAACTAGTCACAGTTTATTTTTAATTTTACTCTACATTTATGAAAATATCTAGACAACATGTTTATTTTTTTTATGATTATTTTGCAAATCACATTCTTTTTAACTTAAAATTTAAATTAAAATAACTGTCATTTCCTCCCATTGCTTGAAATTTTTTTTTTCATTATTTACGTTCTGAAATAAAAATTAAATATAATTCATTATTTTTTAACATTTTTTTTCATTTTTATCATATTTTTAATATTCATCGCGTTTGTCATTTTAAAAGGTGCTTGATAAAATTTTTCGAATTGTGCAAACTGGGTGCAACGACGGCAACCTTTCTTTCTCATGTACTTTTATACTTTATACTTTTTCAAGTACGTCAATGTCAAACGCAAATATTTTTTTATCACACAGATCATAACGGGTCCCAAAAATTTTATAAACCATGAGACAGAACAGTTTCCGCTCGATCAACGAGTGGTAATGAAGCGTTCGCCTAAATGAGTAGAGTACCTAACCAGGTTCACAAGTATTGAATCCCCGATACATTTATAGGATGCTAAAATCCACGTCACTTCACTAATATCCACATTATACTAAATACAATATAATACAAGGAATGTACGAGTATGACAGTAGTTGTTACTCGGATGATCAAATTGGCTATTGAGGACGCCATCCATCGTTAGTTAAGAGAACTACACTTTAATCAGAACAGTAGCACGAGAGCATTCCGTATCATTTGGTCCTACTGTATGAACTGCAATAACTGCGGTAACGTGGGCTTACGTAACATGAAATGTCAGGGTTCCAAGTAATGGTGAACGCTAGTACTGTTGAGATCAGTAACTAGGCTAGCGCCAAGAACGCAGCAAACGGCTACAGCTCTCGAATCTGACTGGAAGCGTGATGAGGCATCAGCTACGTATCAAAATGTAGGCAGACTTGTAACGCCCAACAAGAAAGCCAATTCGTTGTCAATATCAAGAAGTAGATACTAGGAGATTAAAAACGCTAACGGCAGAAAAATATCGCAGAGGCCCTATGTATAGAAGTCTAAGGGCGCTTGTACACAGAGCCGACTCTCACCGGTCTAGGAGCCCTCTAGTTTGATAGTCTGAGGCTGATCCTAGCTTTTACAAGCGCCACAACGGAGCTAACACCTGTCGTATCGACTCGGGTCGGACCGAGAGCACTAGCCGCCCATCTTAAAGCTACTACTAAAATTCTCTAAGCGATCAAAGATCGCAAGCTAAATTGATTTTATTCAAAAGTCTTAAAAAAATAAAATCTGCTAGTGATCAACTTTAACGCGTTAGCGGGGACGCAAAACGGCGCGCACCGTTCGGAAACGTTTCTCGAAGCCGAGCTTCGTGTACAGAGATCGGGACGCGTCGTTTTCCGGACGAATGACGACGAAGGGTTTGTATCCGCGGGCGGCGACTTCCTTGGTGAGGCGGCGGGCTAGGTAGATCCCGTAGCCTTTCCTGCGGAATTCGGGCCTAGTTTGCATGGAGAACATGGCGCCGTAGTAGGACTGGACCATCCAGGCGGCCAGCTTCCCCTCCACGAAGATGCCGTACGCGGGCAGTTCGGCGACCAGCTTCTCGAACACTTCGCGGCATTCTATGTCGCTCGCCGGGTACAGGTCGTGGACCGCCTTCATGTGCTCGGGCTGCAAGCGAACTAACTCCACGTCCGGTGGCAATCTGAAAACAAGTTTTATCAGTATGTTAGACACTTTCAATTGTTTTCAATTGGGTTTAAAACCAGAAAACGTTTCGTTATTTATAACAGAAACGCTATATTATCAAGCAGACGTGCATGAAATGATACAGGATTTATTTCAAGACGGTGGGATTTTTTCTAAGTTTATGTCCATAACACGATATAAAAAAAAAAAATGGTCAAAATAAAGTGCTTCACTCGTCAGTCAGGACGGGCCAATCGCACCCAATGCCTCCTCCCCGCATCGCGCCTGATTTTGAAGAAGTCAAGACCAAAAAGCCTCTGGTAAGAGTTTTTATGGCTGTTCTTAACTCTTCCATACTAAATGTGGTATAAATACGTGTTTAAAAAAAACAGGAAGGTTTGTATTCGCTTTACCCTTCAGTACTGTCGTCTTGGGGTGGGTTATCACAGACGTAGACGTCGCCAGTAATCTTGTCGTGTGCCTCATAGTGCCTCTCGAAGCGATTCACTATAGCCTCGTGAGTGAAGTTCAGGTACAATGGCTGGGTCAGGTCGAGGAGTATGTCCTCTGACGTCAGAAGATCCACCAAGTCTGCGCGCTCCGGTGGACAAAACACTGTTACACTCTCGTATGTTGTTTGGTTCGGCTGGAATCATTGCAATACAGCGGTAATTAGGTCACAGTCGGAAAATTCCGAATAAAAGAGATGCACCCTTATAACCTTGAGTGATGCTATTGTGTCCCTAATGGAATGATTCCTCAACTAACAGAGAATCTTTCATTGGAATTAACATTTAAATCTGGGTCTATTTTGTTTAATTATACCTTCCCAAAAATTAAGATAGATAGGTACACCGATTTACACGCTTAGATATGATGGCATCCAAAGCACGTCCGTACGTGCAGACTTACACACAAAAGCTTCACTAACATCATTTAGGTCATCAAGGTAATTAGATAACTAGGTCACATTAAATTACTGAAAGCTTGAATTGAATACAGACACTGATTCAATATCTGCTCCTGACGTCCGTACCTATAATAATTCTACCCTATTTACATGCTATGTGTGCGACTTTGTAAATAGGTGAAACTAGTCTATTGAATTGTGCAGATTTTAGGCTAGTTTTAATACCTCTAGTCTTAAAAAATATACAATGACTCGCGCGCAGTTCGCAACGAGCTTTGGCAATTTTTAAAGTTGGGTGTACATTGTACAAGTATTTTGATATGTTTCATTTTAGTAGAAAAAAAACCGGGCAAGAGCGTGTCGGACCACGCACAGTGTAGGGTTCCGTAGCAAGAAGCATTTTAGTCTTCCGACCGCAAATGTAAGTTTTTTTGCAGTTATCGAACTCAAAACTGAAAAAAGTGAATATTTCAAAAAGTTATTGACGTATTTTGTTCAAACCAATTTTAATCGAGAGTATTTACTGAATGCCATAAGTTTGATTTTTCCAGATTTTTCGATAGTGCGGTTGGAAAATTACAGGGGGGGGGGGGGGACACATTGTTAACGACTTTCGGAGCCCCTAGTTCACTTAATATGCACTTAAATAAAAAAGTCATTTAGAAACCTCTATGTTATTTTCAAAGACCTATCCAATGATATCCCCACATGACGGGGTGCAGGAAAATATTTTTTTTTATCCTTCAGTTTCATGTATGGGAGAGACCCCCCTAATTATTTTATTTTACATAATTTACTATTTTATTAACTACAGGCCTTTATGGCGGCTTATAAAAGACATCTACCTACGAAGTTTCATTCAAATTGGTTATGAACTGTAGATTTTACGAGGGTGTGACAGACGGACAGACAGACAGACAGACGGACAGACAGACGGACATGACGAAACTATAAGGGTTCCTAGTTTTACTACGGAACCCTAAAAATTCAAGTAAAACTGTTTGCGAATACGTCACGCATATTTTTAAACGCGCTCTCTATGTTTTGGTGTCGTGAAGGCACATAATTTGTTCAAAAGCGGCGACAAATTCACTCACCTTGACAACTTCTATCGACTTATCTATACTAATATTATAAAGAGGAAAGTTTTTTTTAGTTTGTACCGAATAGGCTCCAAAACTACTGGACCGATTTTAAAAATTCTTTCACCAGTAGAAAGCTATATTATCACTGAGTAACATAGGCTACTTTTTATTCCGAAAAATGCACAGTTCCTGTGGGTCACGCAGACGAAGTTGCGGGCAAAGTGCTAGTGATTTAGATTTCTGTGGTAGTAGGTATTGTAGGTAATATAATAAGTGCCTGCCAGTCGGCAGGTGGATCTGGGACAGTTAGGCGTACAAAGAACCTTCATTTTACGACGTTCTTGTCTGGCCGGTGAGGCAATCAAACGACTATTGTGTCTAAAATTAGGAACCGTCTCGCAAAAGGTCAGGACCTAGGGAAAATCTTTAAATCATGATTTTATTTCGTAACTAACTTTTGCCTTATTCTAAAAAAAGTCCTGATTCACTCACTGACTGACTCATCAGTCAGTGAGTGAATCAGAGAATGGAGTCAGGACTTTTACATTTTTATATGTAATTACTTATGTATTGATATTTAGATCTATGGTTCATGGTTACTTTAGTATATAATAAAAAGCAAAAACAGAACTAACTTGTATTCACCTATGTAGCATAGGTACCTAGCTATCTTCTGATAAATTAATTGCTTACACCTACAAAAACCCTTAATGAACGGCGTGGAAAGATAAGACACACCATTAATCATTTTTATATCGTCCGGTTATGTTGATTGCTCTAGAAAAAAATTTTTTTGGGTTCACTTAAGGTTACAGATAGAGTATGCTCAAAAAAACTTGCCAAGTGCAAGTGCGAGTCGGACTCGCGTACCAAGGGTTCCGTTCCGGTTGTCCCGTTAGCACCCTTCGGGTACGGAACCCTAAAAATAAGCATTATATTAAATAACCCTAAACAAAGCTCTAAACGCGCGGAAGACGCGTATTATAAGGGATTCCAAATTTGATCCAACTGATTCAGGCGAAGACACAGTAGCTCAGTTGGTGAGAGTGCTAGCCACGGTACGGCAGAGGTCGCGGGTTTAAGCCCCGCCTGTGTCAGTTGTTTTTGGAATGTCTTAATATTTAATAACATTAATCTTGGTACCTAATTGGTTTGCTAAAGTTTCTTAATGACAAAATGTAATCAATTATAATTATAATGTATAGTTGAAACTTGATATCGTGTCACATAATCTACGTTGTAGTTATTTAATATATCATAATTGTTGTAGATCCCATGGGTTGTCATTAGTAGACAAGGCGTGACTACGGTTAAGTATGAAATTACATTTTGATATGAAAATGTATGAGTGTACTAGCTTCCGCTCGCGGCTTCATCCACGTTTTTCGGAATAAAAAGTAGCCTATGTACCATTTCAGACTATAATCTATCTCTGTGCAAATTTCATCCAGATCCGTCCAGCCGTTCTGGCGTGATTGAGTAATAAACATCCATCCATCTATCCATCCATCCAAACTTGCATTTATAATATTAGTATAGATTATATGAGTTCTCGCTGGTCAAAGTATTTATTTGATAGGTGAGAGCGATTGCCCGAATCGTTGTCTGTTACCAGCAGTGCGATTCTGTAACCATCTCACCGTGAAAACTCAATAGCGTCAATTCCTAGCAAAAACAAACTCACTTCACCTAAGTTTTCACGGTAAGATTTTTACAGAATCGACCGGCTGCTCATTGGTTGGTATATTTATATCTTTTCTATGGGACATTGTCGGGGTAATTATCAAAAAAAAATAAAAATGGGTTGTGACAATCAAACAACAGCGCTAGTAGATTGATGTTACCTCATTTGACCTTGGCGATTACTAAGCATTCTAGCAAATCGTTACAATCTAACAAATAAAAATAATGAAAAAGAGTTAAAATCAAATTAAGCAGCTTAAAGCAAGATATCAGATTGTGCACGAAGATGACTTGGGATTTAGAATTCAGTCTAGATAGATTTTGAGGATTATCGTCGCTCGACTACTCTTATAATTAAGAGTGGTACGTATGCCTGGCTGGCTCGGCTGTTGGCGCCGATGTCTTTATGAAGTAGGCAATTGTTTTAGACACGCCTTGGTCATAGGGAGCATACACGTTTGGTGTGCCAGGCCACTTGCAGCGACTATAGGGGGAATTAGTGTCTTTAGTGGCTAACAACAGCTTGAAACATGGTCCACGCGTGATAATGATTTTAGTGAAGGTCAAAAACTGAAGGAATAACAATTTGTGCAGTGTATAGATTGGCCAATATTATACTTTAATCCCAATTACGATCATGCTAGGGTCAGGACTATAGTTGTTGAGCTATTTAATAGTTTCACGATATTTCGTTATGTAATTCCCGCTTTACAGACCGGAGGCTCAATATAAAGAGTTAATTCGACGCGAATAAGCTTAATATAAATAAATAAGCGATAAGCTAATGACTTTAGTGATTAACCGAAAGTAGTCGCAGAAATATTTTCACGCTTCGAATAGATATGAAAACTTTTCTGTAACGTTTTTTTTATAACATAAAAGACGCACAACTTTTCATCTCTAATCAGCTTCAGTGTTAGGAATTGAGACAAAAAAGTAAGTATCTGTATTAACATAAGTTAAGTAATTAACATAAGTTAATTTTGAAATTTTCCGCTACTTTTAAAAGATAAAAATATAGGTACACAAAACCCCATGTACCCCTGAAATTAGGCTCCCCAAACCATCTAAAGGCGTTCAGAAAGAAAATTAATCCCCCATATTTAGGCAATTTCAGCAGTTTCTATTAGTAAGACTTTTAAAATACTTACCTACCTATGCCTACATTTATGTTATACCGACCGAGCAATATGATAACTTAATTCTGGCTCTCGGCGAAGCTTAAATAAGTTTTAAGATAGCTTAATAAGTGATTTCACTTTGCTAACGTTTTATTTAGCTAGTGTTCCGTCATTCCGTGAATTGTAGGGGAAACCGAGATTTGATAGGCAAAGAAGCACTTGAGGCGACGAGCTCTTGTGGCCGCTTACGTCACAAGATAAGTGTTGTGTAAGAAAAGTCGACGTTGGAAACGACGGGAACCTAAGGCTGCGTTTCCACCAGAGATGTGCGAGGATGCGTAGCGAGGGATGTGTTTGTAAAGAACCAATAGAATCGCTTCATTTACCTCGCCTCGGTCAGCACAGCTCTGGTGGAAACGGCTCAGCGGAGCTCGATTTTTGCGCATACAAAACAAGCGACGGATGTGTACGAGGGATGTGTGCGAGGGATGTGTTGCGAGGAATGTGTGTTACTCCGCTCCCACTACACCGCAATCGCAACCCCGTCGACACATTTCACAGCTTCGCAACGCATCCTCGCACCACACATTAATGCGCATTTTCACAGCTCCGCTACACATCCTCGTAGGCACATTTTCATTGCACAGCTTTGGTGGAAACCCCCACACATTTTCACAGCACAGCTAGACATCCTCGCACGACATATTTCCATCGCACATCTCTGGTGGAAACGCAGCCTAAATGTCGTTGTCAGGGAGTGGTGTAACAAGAATAACACTACGGATATTGGATTTTTTGTCCCAATTTGCGTAGGTACGGCGCTGAAATTGTAATTGGCAAGTTGAGTTGTTACGGCAACAACTTCGGTGGCACTGTTGTTTAAATTAGTCGATTTATATAACAAATGGAAGCAATTTATTTACTTGAATGTTATTTTAATAAGTTATAAATCATACTTTTTGTCTGACGGGTTTGACTGTAGGTTTTAATAAGTTCTGAAACACATTTCACGAGCATACCACTTTCTACGAAGAACTAAGCGGGCAAACAGACAGACAAGAAAAATGACTTTGTTTGTATTATTTAACCCAGATAGATGAATCTTAAAACTAAAATCTAAAGCTAAAAACAAAAGAAAACTAAGTATTTTTCGTTGCGAAATATTTCCATACTACAGGACGACCGCCGAGAGAATGCATTCCTAACACTTGATTAATTAAACTATATTTAGGTCGATGTTCTAATAAAGAATTTTAGTTGTATCAGTAGTGCATAAATGCATGTAGCACAGGGCAGCTGCAAACACCAGGTGACACAGCTCGTTAGCTGTTCACACTAAAGGCAATCCCGGAGGTACGAAGGCAGAACATAGGTTATGAATGCTCACTGCATACAAATTGACAAGTTTGCTAAGACGGCGAACGAAGAAAAATGAACACAGAGCATTTTCATGACCGAATCAGGGCCACAGTTAAACTAATACATACTATGTAAGAAAGTTGTGATTTATTAAACTGCTAACCCGCGACTCCTCCGCGTGACATACACTCAGCGCCATCTGGTGTCCTAAAGCAATTGTGACCGTCGAAATTTATTGTTCTTTCGTCGAGATAAGCGTAATCAGTCTATAATGTTCTCCCTGCTGGAACTTCTCTCTGTGAGAGGGAGTGAACCATAGTACACCACGCGGGCCCAAAGTGATGGACGTCACAATGTCTTCGATTTTTTGGTTTTAGGCTATGCCGGATTCCTCATGATGTTTTTCTTCACCGTTTTAGAGCAGTGATGATGACGACCGACAGCTCGTAAGTCGGAGTCCTTACTAAGCCACCACTGCTTCTCTTTTTAAATGAACTCCTTCAAACAGAGCATTTCTATTATACAGACGACGGTGCCAGTAACCAAAATGTTCTAATTTACCGGAGCCACGACTTTATTTGAACGCGCGAGTTCCTTATAGCATGTTCTTTGAAGCGAGCCATTTATAATTTCTCACGCTGTGTTACTAAGCAAACTTGCAAACGTCACGTTTCAAACTCATTTCCGTAGCCCGTTTCATAGATTAAAATAGCAACAACCCCCTAACCTTTAAGTAATAACATTTTCGTGTAATGTTTGGGTAGAATAATATAGCACTCTGAGTTTGTCAGTAACGTGTTCTATAATCGTTTCGTGTTCCTTTGAATAAAAGTTTTAATATTTAATTAAGATCTCTGCTATTCTATAGGGAACATTTAGGAATTTGGAATAGACAGTTTCGAAATTGAAATTTGATTTAAGATAAAATCGGACACCGGCGATAGCGGCAAATGACAAATGTACTGCAGGCGACAGGCGACAGTGTCGCCGTGCTTGGAATGTAAGTACCTTATAATTTCATAGAAATTGTATAGGAGGAACCATCAGTGTCGCTTTTAGTCAGCAAAAACTGCTGCCACTGCGGTCGGTCGCTGTCACCGGTGTCGGAAGTGGTGAAGTGGTGCGGAGCGAGAGAGTAATGCGGAGCGGAGTTGCGGACTGTGTCAGTCCATTGATGCGGAGCGAGGTAGTGCGGAGCGGAGTGTGGATTGTGCGGAGCTAGGCCGCAATATCCCGCGGCCGGTTGTTTCCACTTCCCGGCTACGCATCTTGGCTCCGCTTCCCGGTTTTGTATGATTTTTTAAACAAGTCCCTGTCCACTTAGCGGATATTTTATGAAATTCCATTGGTTAATATTGGCACAGCTCCGCTCCGCTCCTCTCCTCTCCACTCCAGTGGCTCTTTCAGACTACGCTATACTATATAGCATTATAGCATATAGCTCATAGCACAACAATATCGCGCACCATACATTGTTATGGGAGGTTATGGACATGTTCACACTGTACTATACTATATATTATTGGCTTTGTATGGTGCGCGATATTGTTGTGCTATGAGCTATATGCTATTATATTATAGCGTATTCTTTAAACAGCTTTAAGCTTGCCTTTGTACAGTCAACAAAGTAATTAAGAATACAGGCAAAAATTATAATTTTTGTACTACGCAGGCAATATGCTTTGTAATTGCGTGAGTTATAACTTTTTAATCTTAGGATACACTCTGACAAGCGTGAGCAAAGACTCGACTACTTAGCACTTATACAAAACCAATTAAAAAAGTTTTAGTTAGCTGCCTGGACTTACCCCAATTGTTGACTGTACATAAAAAAAAAACAAATTATTTTTAATATTTGTATGTCCAATTAAGAATATGCATAAAATAATGCAAAAAGATTAGGCTGGGTAGGCGTGTTTTCAGGTTTACCGATACGGAGTGCTAAAGTTTCAAAATGGTATCTGATCGACTGCGAGTTCCGTCATTAGTCTGTACCTTCTACAGTCCGTACGATCTTACTTGACCGAGCAGAAGTTAGTTACGATTGGGTGTTAATTTAAATAGCTAACTATCCCTTACTACTGTGAAAAATAATATTTTTGTGAAACAACAAAGTTTATTGACCACTTTTAACAATTTTCTAATTTTCTAAGTGACTGTACATGCGCGAATGTTTCGGTGAGCCAACCTCATCACGATCAAGTTAGATCGTGCGGACTTTAACTTTACATATTAATTATACTATTTGCTACAAAAATCTCTCACTATTATAGAGTGTCAGTCTATATTATAATGAGAGATTTTTGTAGCAAATAGTATAATTATTATAGAGTCTATACTATAGACTCTATAATAATGAGGGATACTTTGTAGCAAATGATAAGGGGTGTCATTAATCATTTTTGACTCGTACCTATAGTGCTTAATTTTATTAGATTTATTAACAACTACCTGAATGTAATAATGTAACTCTTAAAGTACAAGTTCAAGATTTTCAAATTGATATTTTTTGTGTATTACAAAGAAAATAAGACGCACTACAATTTCAGTACCCACTTCAATTTTAATCTCGAGGCAAGCAGTTGCTTAGGTACAAAAGGTCACTTTTGAATAATTTAATGCCTTTGACGTCAAACTAACGAGAGTAGTTTCTGTTTTCAATTTAAGTTTCTCTTTGTGAAAAAAAAAACAAAACTCTTTTAGGTAATATGCCGCGTCTTACTAAAATGTAGTCTTTGATATTACCGATTTTGGAAATAAATAGGTCACTCATAAATTCGTTCCTAATCCCAATTAGGAATAGGAACCGAATTTATAAAGGAAAGTTTCCTATAAGTAATTTTTATGCCCGTCGTAGATTTTCTGTTGTTTATCTGACACTCCAACTTAGTACGTGTTCTTATTAACCTCGTATCCACTAGGCAATATTTGACGCGCAACACGTGACGCTCCACATGTTCGGCAACGTTGCTCAACAACGCGCGACGTTGCTTATTACGTTTGGTTTAATAACGTAGTAGCTGGCAATGTCGCGCGTTATTGTGCAACGCTACCGAACACGTGGCACGCGTTGCGCGTCAAATGTTGCCTAGTGGATACGAGGCTTTATGGTCCAGCTCCACTTGCGTCCTAACGCGCATATTAACGCGTTAATAATATCACTAAGCAGATATTGCCAACAGTTTAAATTTTAAAGCGTTCATTTACTGACGAAATTAGATGTAAGAAGACAATAATTCTACAAACTGTACCTACAATAATGTAGCCACTGGTTTAACGTGATATTTTGTCATGCTTTATATTGATAGAGGCTTTAATATTAACATTAACGCAGATAGAGTAAGAGCATTACGTAAATAAATAGGAATGTTGAATTATAATATGTCTGCTTACCGTACTAGTACAGCCGGGGAAATGCAGACAGATCGGATCCTCAGGCCAATTCTTCGCTACATAAAAATTAAAGTCCCACACCTTGTTGTTTAGATATGTTTGAATCGTTTGGTGAAACTAGAAATAAACAGAAAAATACATTAAATAGTGACTACTCCTGTACAGTTAAATTTAATTATGGGTGAGCTTCGTGACTTTATTTTCGGAATTCAATTGACCTTTTCAAACCGCTTGCAAAATAGAAAACTTTCTCAAATATACATTTCTTAAAAATTCCGCAGCGGTTTTACAAGTTCACATTCATAACATTCATAATATTATTTACCGAAAATAAAAATCAAATACCTCAGTCTAATATAAAAATTAATGAAATATCTTTCCACTCCAATTTCTAAATCGTTTGAAGTTAAAACCTCATTAAAAGTTACCTTTAAAGATTCAGGCATATACTGCACTAAGATATCGGCCACAGCCGGGAGCTCGTCTTCTGAAACCAATCGAAAGTTTTTCCCTTCGGGCACGATTTCCATCTCTGAAACAAACGTTGTAACGGTTTTCATTTTGCTCAAGGTATCGTGGCGGGAAAATGGAATAGCGCTTGGTGTCATGTGTGTAATAGGTATATGCGGCAGGCAAAGGTAATGCAAACTGCCAATTTTTTTTAGAAGCGTATTTTTTTTTGTTGCATGTATGATGAAGGTTTGATTTAATTTTCTTTTGCACAATTATGTATATTATGTGACTTTGGGTAGTATATTGTAATGATAAATAATCTTTAGATAAATACTAAAAATATTATGCAACATGAATATCGGAAAAAATATATCGGGGCAAAAATGTTTTGGTGATAAAAAATGAATGTTTTTGTAATGTTTTAATCTATGATGTATTAAATAGCGCTTTCGTTACTGCTACGTCACATCTTTACGTAATTATTCTTAAAGTTAAACGGTAGCCCTCGTAACGACTTGCATCGTAAGTTAATCAGTCGTCATTCCTATACCTAGTTTCCAAGAACTGTAAATTGTTAACAAGCCTTCTACGGTATCAGCATGAAGTCGGAAGTCAATAATATAGTATCACATGCAATGTGACGTATTAACCTAAGAATTTATTCATTAAAAATTACAGCACTATTGCCATGTCAATTACGGTATTTCTAATTGGTTGAAACGCGAAAGTTCAAATACCCCTATTTTTATTACAATCATTTTTTCAGTATTAGATTGTTACTCGAAGCAGGTTGTTAACTTCTAGCTTGTGTTATCAGAATGGAAATCTGGTATAAGAGCTTTATATCTAAGAAAATAATAAGGTTACCAAGGTTGTATTTTTTGTGAAAGAAATAACCACAGACACGCTACGGGGCGTTAACGGTCGTGTTTTGTTTTGCTATATTTTGTATTGTTTCGTTCCAAATTATAAGAGATGTTACTACATGTGATAAAAAATAGCTCATCACATGTTTCCCTATCGTTGGCTATTCCGTAGAGATGAAGAAAATGTAAATGGTCGTATGTTGCTACGAGCTGGCTACGCGGCTACGCAGCCGCTACGGCTACGAGTTCCGGAAAGCGGATCTTCCTAAGAATAAAGTGCCGCTATATTAAGTTGAGATACAACCGCGTTTTACCAAGGGGCGTTCAGTAAAGTCGTGACACGACCTCATAAAATAATTTCTTGTATAATAATATAGAAAACAGAAACACTACGACCGTTGGGTTTTAAAGATAAAATCTTGGAGAGAAAAGTGCACTGCGAGCAAAATTCATGCCAAGGTACCGTTTCGAGTATCGTTGAAGTGGATTACAGAAACTCAGCCAGATTTCATCTCGAGTTACTGTTTATTTTATTTGTTTTAAGTATTTTTAGATGTTATTTAATGATTTATTGGGTGTATTCCCGTATTTTAATGTGTTTTATATGCGGCCCGCTAAATGAAGTGCAATTTGCAAACGTTGAGTTTATACGCGAAACTCGTTAGTGACCTTGTTATGCAGTTTGAATTCAGTTTAGGTAAAAGTTAATTCCAATGGTTTTTAAGCGAGAAAATGAAAGTAAAAACTTCAAAGACTGTATAGCGTGTAATTAGCAGTGGCAGATCCAGAAATTATTTTGGGAGGGCTTTATTTAGTACCCGGCAAAAATCTTGCAGCAAAAGCGGTGTAGTGGGGGAATGTTTGCGCACGTACGTTTTCAAGCACTACGGATCAAATTGCACAAAATCGACTATTGCGCAGTTAAGATAATTTTTCAAGATTTTGCCGGTCTCTGCAAACACTAAATTACTAATCTAATTTAAAAAGCACTTATTTTGGCGGGGCAGGAGGCGGGCTAGATGGGAGAACCCTTCCCCCGTAACTTATGTGCCAAAACTGGATCCGTCACTGTATGTAGATATTATAGTGTACTCAAAACAAAAATTAAATCGAAATTATTCTTCATTAAACTCGTTGTTTTTTTGATATTGCTGTTTGTCTTTCCTCATGAATTCCATAAATACTAGGAAGTAATCAATACCTTCCTAATGTTAAAAATAACTTGCGGAGGTGGATATCCGGGCGCAATAATAGTCATAATTATTAGTAGGTACCTTCCTTAATGATGTCGTCTGCGAGCTTATTTTAGCAAGGCTGCAGATAGGCAGAGGTGTAAGTAGGCCCACTGCCCACGTTTCGACAGTTATTGTTAAAGTTCCATAAGGCCTAAATTGTAACTAATACCGCATTCTCACGGGGCGAGTCAGTAGTTTTATAACTAAACGATTGACTCGCCCCGTGAGAACTAAACTTTAGTTGATCAAGTAAAATCGAAAATCATTTGCACTAAAAAGTTGCAAATCATTTGCACTAAAAAGTTGGAGGGGCTCGTGGCTAAATGACAGCCGCGCTGATCGATCGATCTGTGAGGTTAAGCTGCGCTTGCCGCGGTCAGTCCGTGGATGGGTGACCGTTCTTTACACATCGAGACCCCTCCGTGCCTCGGAGAGCACGTTAAGCAGTCGGTCCCGGTTGTCATAGGAATATCTTTGACAGTCGTTACGGGTAGTCAGGAGCCCAAAAGTCTGACAACTGGTCTAACATTCGAATACCAGTATTCCCCAATAATTGGGTTGTGGAGGTCAGATGGCAGTCGCTCCATGTAAAATATTGATATTCAGCCGCAACCAGTTAGACTGGAAGCCGACCCCAATCATGTTTGGGAAAAAGGCTAGGCGGATGATGATGATGATTTGCACTAAAAAGTTGATCGTCTTGACTGAAGACGTGTTCCCATGATACGATTGTTATGCAATTCACAAACGAATTTTAAGTTGACCGATTTAAATCGTGAGAACGCCGCCGCGCCGCCGCTTTACCGGGTACGAATCCAGATTCCAGGAAGGTATTTTCTAAGAATCACCTGATAGAATTGCTTAATAATACTTTGTTAGACCCGGGGATCGAATCTAGGACCAGCAGCCGTTTGTAGGCCCATGAGACAGTCTTTCTTTACATAACAGCAACAAATATGAATAGAACCCAACCCATCTAAAATTCGTGTACCAGTGATGGTTTCTTACGATCCTTTGTTATGCAAATGAACTAATTTGTATTTGTATAAGCATTGGCATGGGGAGGGTACCCCATTATTTGCCTGATAAACACACGATAAATAACGGTAGATACAGAATATTCTGAAGTTTACCTACTTATAAACTCAACCAAAAGTTTATTTGATATCACCTACATGACATGTAACCTTTACTTTTAAAAACATCATCACCCTCTGTTCTAAACTTGCAGTAAAGTTACGTCAAAATTAAAAAAACCGGCCAAGTGCGAGTCGGACTCGCGAACGAAGGGTTTCGTACCATTATCTATAAAAACGGCAAAAAAATCATGTCTGTTGTATGGGAGCCCCCCTTAAATATTTGTTTTATTTTCATTTAATTATTTATTTTTAAAGTGAATATATAATTAAATATTCTGTGAATATTTCAAGCGTCTACCTGTTGCCGTTATCAATATCAAGCAAAAACGAGCATGAGATACAGCTTGGAGACACACAGACAGACAGACAGACGGACGGACAGCGAAGTCTCAGTAATAGGGTTCCGTTTTTACCCTTTGGGTACGAAACCCTAAAAACTACTACTAAAGATGTATGGTTGATCCCACAGAACAGTAATTGTTCTTTATTCCGTGGTTGATCCTTACCTACTATTTGTGGCGTTACGTATACCCGGGTGTGCCCGGGTTTTATTAATAAAGGTTATAGTGTTTTTTTTTAATATGCGACAGTTAGGTAGCTGATAGTTTTACTTAATACTAGCTTCCGCCCGCGGCTTCGCCCGCGTTTTTGGGATAAGTAAAGTAAAAAAAGTAGCCTATGTGTTATTCTGATGTATAAGCTATACCTATTACTGTAAAGTTTCATCAAAATCCGTTCAGTAGTTTTTGCGTGAAAGAGTAACAAACATCCATACATCTTTCATCCATACATCCATACACCTACATCCTCACAAACTTTCACGTTTATAATATTAGTAAGACTAGCACTTTACCAGTGACTTCGTTCGCTCGACTCACAGAAACGGTGCATTTTTTCGAGATAAAAATAAACTTATACCTAAAAGGGATAATGTAGCTTTCTATTAGTGAAAGAATTTTCAGAATCAAATCAGTAGATCCGGAGATTACCCTCTACATACACAAAGTCATAAAATTGGGACTATCTCTTTATAATATTAGTATATTATAGATATAGGCTTAAATAAGAATGAAGAAAGGAATAAAAAAAAGTAGCCTAAGTTACATCCTATAACATCTGCTATCTGCCAGTAAAGGTTCCGTCAAAATTAATCGAGTTGTTTCGATAATTAGCCGGAGCAAACAGACAGATAAGTTATAATTATTTTATTATAAGTACCGTATATACTTTCATAATTATGCATTTAGTAAAAAGCTGTTTTTTGACATTGCGATTTAGATATTTCAATTTATTTATTTATTTGTATCTAATAGATTAGATTATTTCGTTTTCAAGTTTTATATCTATTGTGCTATGTTTACTCCCATATTAGCAAACTCTACACCGCCTAATTAAACTCGTAGTAGAGTTTGCTAATCTCTACTACGAGTTTAATTAGGCGGTAGTTGGCAGATATATCAACCAAATAGATCAAAAGCTTTCACACAATAGGTACAGGATGTTCAAAGTTAAGCTTTCAATATATTTACATCGGTTTCCTAGAAACCTGCCCCTGTTAAGTATTATGTTGTACGTCTAAATCAAAAGCTATTAAACTCGAGGCTAACTTAGTTTGGTTTGACTGAAAACGCGTTGTTTCTAACTCTGTGTGGTGCTATTTGTTGTTACTTGTATTTGGATAATGCGTGTTACGAGTGAGTGTGTGATTGTTTATATTATGTGTGTGACTGTGAAGGTTTATAAAAAAGCTAAACCAATTCTTAAGATATATTTTAACAGCACTATACACGACCTAATTTTAATTACCAGAAAAAAAAACCGGCCAAGTGCGAGTCGTGCTCGCGCACCGAGGGTTCCGTATCATTTTTGGACGTTTAAAGTGAAAAAATCCGGACCGCATAACTAAGTTTGTTTGTGAAGGAATTTTGATGATGTTGAAAAAACTGTACTAGTTAGGAACATCGTTTTATTTTTGGTGCCATATTTGGGTCAATTTCTATCAACTCTAATTATTTTAGATTTTTCGCCCCGCAAACTTCGGAGATAAGGGGGGGGGAATGGTATTTTTTCAGTCATTTTTCATCATATGTCGAAAACTGTGAGACATAAAATAAAATAAAAATATATTTTGAAATGTGCAAATCAAGCCCTTTTATATATGTCATTTGACCTAGTAACCCCACTTTGAAATTTTGGACCCCCACTCCGGCTCCTTTTGCAATGAAAATAAAAATATTTTTTGACTTTTTTCATTTGCAATATAGTTGGACAAGCATTCTTTATAACTGTTCCAAATTTCAAGTCGATAGCATTAGTAGTTGCTGAAATAAACAGGTGTGACAGACAGACAGACAGACAGACAGACGAAGTCGCACCATAAGGGTTCCTTTTTTACCATTTTGGTACGGAACCCTAAAAAATGAAGCGTTAATACATTGTAACCATTTTCTATTTTATTTATGAACACTAATTAAATTTTTGACGGAGTTATTCGCTGCTGATTTATTTATCACTGTGTCCATTTTATTAGATTGTCATTGGTACCTACTGGAGTAGGTACTCCAACCAATTTACGGAATATTAATTAATACCACGTACTCCCATTTATAATTGTGTTTATCCAATATTTATAATTTTGAAATTACAAAATAATATTTGTAATTTGGACGGACGAACTAATTTGGAACGACTTGTTTTTCATAATTTTTTCGATGGAAATGTTCAATTGGTGTCTGAATATTGTTTGTTTGTTGTTTCTTTTCTGGTCTTTAAAATAGTCATGAATATTTAGAACAGGTTGTGTTAATTTAATTACTAAAGATAGCCATTGTTACAATAATTTTATATTTTATAGTCATGGCAGATGACAGAATGCTATTATATCAAACAAAACAATTACAAATAATATAAATAGTCGCCTAAGTCTAAATAAAGTCGTTTTTGATAAAGTCTTTCAACTAAATTAACATTTGGAAGTAGCCTTACATGAATATAGGAGGTCTTTCAAAGTCCTAAAGTAGGAAAACGTGAAAATTAAAAAAAATAATACGTCTTTTCAATTTTGGAATTGAAGTGTTTCACCGTTTCGCCCCAAGTTTCCCCCAAAAAAACGAGAACAATTTAAAAAATTACAAAGGCTTTGATTGCGAAAAAGCCACGTGATAATAGGGCATAAAAAATATCACTGTAGGTACGTGATCACTCTGCATATCGATTTTGAGGATACTGAGGTCGTGTCATGATATTATTGTGGCGTTTTATGGGTAATAACTGTCATTTTGCGTTTAATGGGAGTAGGTATGCAGATGTTATGGAGTGTCTCGGTTTATGTGAAAGTCTTTGGTTGAGTGTTATTTAGGTCACTGTACAACGTGTATCAGAACTCTTATTCAGAGTAACATTTGATAGATCATACAAAAATATGCGGTCATTTTTCTTCAACCCGAGTTTCAATACGAGTCCCGATTTTTTGGGGCATTTTTTTAACTGACCAATCAAATGTTGGTCTGAATAAGAGTCTAAGCAATCCCCTTAAATTCAGACACGCATTTCTATTCTGTTATTACACTTAATATATTAAAGCATTTATAAATATAAAATTTTAGGACATATATGTAATAATTATTTAAATAAAGTTTGTGCGAAGCTGCGTAGTCTTATCGTAATTTCGAATTACGTGAGCCTACGTCGTTATTGTTTTGAGGACTTCTGTAATGGTTTATGGGGGCTACATAATCTTATTAGTGATATAGCCATTTATAATATTATAAAGAAAAAGAAAAAGTGCTTAACGGCTACAGTTATGAAACTTCGGTAGGTTATTTATATTTCTCATGAACGTCGGCCGTAGGTTTGGGCTACGAAACTATGTCGTAGGCTTTTAGTCTGATCGCTGTAGCTACGGTGCTACAGTAATAATGATTTTATATACAAGAAGTTGAAACACTTCAAATAGCTCTTATACATTCCGTGCACGAGCGCAAAGCGGTGACGTAGCGCATAGGAATGCTGCGTAGGAAATACTGCGTAGTAATTAGCGCGTAGCATTTTGAGTGGGTAGTAAAAAATCTAAAACTTAGGTTATAAAACTTTACCTACTAAACCATAATTATAGGAACGGGGAGTAAAATTTGCACCGTACTAATAAAATAAAATGTGTGAAAAAAAGAGAATTATCTAAGTGCACTTTGTCTTTATTCTCATACTCATCTCTCTATCGTTTTAAGGTTTGCTGTAAGAAAACTCAATTTTGACTTATGCCCCGCCTTTGTACTTAGAACCTCCATAAAAAATATACATTAAAGAATATGAATGAAATTACATTATGAAAAAAATACCTTTAATTACTTTGTATAACTTTCTTGTAACCTCTCGGTATTGAAGTTAAATGATAAATGATAAATGATATTTATTTTGTAAATAGGTTAAAAATAACACTTTTACACGTCAACACATTTTTTAAGCTAGATGAGTTCGGTGTTTCCTATATGACACACAGAAACACCGAAACAAACTCAAAGGTTGATGTCTCTTTTAAAGTCCAGACAATTAAGATAAATTGTGTAAGAACCATGCAGGTTAGTCTGAAATGGCCTTTAGAGGAAAGAGCCATACAGATTTGAGTGGACCTGACCTGACTGTGCACGCATGTGCCGGGTATCATGGTAGCTCAACCCAGACTTAGGGAGCTCAACGACCCGACGAACATTACCATCAGAGAGGACATTTGGGTAGGCCCCCTAAAGTACTCAAACTGTCAGACTGAACTTGAGATCTATAACAGTAACATAATAACCCACATAGTACTCACATTTACAATAATTATAATCAATATATTATCATTATTATCACATTCAATGTCATTTTGTATATAAATTGTTTCAAAAGGAAACATTCAATGTCAAAGTGTATATAGAAAAAATTATAAAATCAAATAAAAGAACAATAATTTAGTGGTTATGTCAATAGTAGTATTGGCCCATGTATGTATTGGAACAGCTCAATCCCAAGCCTTTTTGTCCTCCATATAATCTTTAACACTATAAAAGGCTTTATGACAAAGTTTTCGCTTTATTAATGATTTGAATTTATTAAGGCTTAATTTTTGAATATGGCTAGGGATTTTATTGTAAAAGCGTATACTTTGGCATTTAAATGTGCCACTTATTTTCTGGAGCCTCGTGGCAGGAACAACAAGTCTATGTTTGTTTCTAGTATTCATATTATGAATATCACTATATTTAGTGAAGAGATTAATATTTTTATGTGCATACAATAGATTTTCATAAATGTACTGAGATGGAACAGTCATTATATTAATATCTTTAAATTTCTCTCTGAGTGAATGTCTGGGACTTAACTTATAAATTGATCGAATAGCTCTTTTCTGCAAAACAAAAACAGTCTGTATGTCGGCGGCATGTCCCCACAACAGAATACCGTACGACATGACACTATGAAAATAACTGAAGTATACTAAACGGGCAGTCTCAAGATCAGTTAAATCGCGAATTTTTCTAACAGCGTATGCTGCAGAGCTAAGCTTTTTCGACAACTTATCTATGTGTGGTCCCCACTGAAGCTTAGCATCCAATGTTATACCTAAGAACACTGTGGTATCCACAAGATTCAGCTCCTCACCCTTCACTAGTACACTAGTTTTCACCTGTCTAACGTTAGGTGTCGTAAACTTAATACATTTAGTTTTCTTTTCATTCAAAAGTAAGTTATTAACATTGAACCAGTGCACTATTTTTGAGATAGCGCTATTTACATCGTCAGTAACCAGCTGCTGACGTTTAAGTTTAAACAAAAGTGAAGTGTCATCTGCAAACAGTACTATCTCATGATTGTCCCTTATAAGGAAGGGTAAGTCATTTATATAAATAAGAAACAAGAAAGGGCCAAGAATTGAGCCCTGTGGTACTCCCATTGTTACTACAGACCCGGGTGATCTTTTACCATTAACATCCACCTTCTGAATCCTATCACTTAAGTATGAAGTAAGAAGATCCAAAGATGAGTTCCTTATGCCATAGTGTTTTTAGTTAGTTAAATACATAATTAGCTGTAGGTTAGCGGGGTCCTTTTAATATTAACTGCTATGTCCGGGCGGTGGTTATCTTTGCGCCACAGGGATTATTTTTAATGGATGAAGCTAATTAGAGAGACATTTTGTATTTAGACACTTTTGAAGGCGACGTTGAGTCGTAGGGGTGGCTTAAATGAACAGTCATACGATTATTGATAAAGCATTGTCTAAAACAGAAGTTATTTCACGTATATTTATTTATTTATTTATAAAAGGTAACTACTTTACTTTTTACTTTAATATGTAAATTATGTAGTGGCTTTCTTAGAGAAAGTGATCACGCGTAGGTACCTACAAAGCTTTGAGATGTAGAAATCGGACTCTATGTTAGCATGATATATGAAATCTATTGCTTTGTAGTTGGCACTTGCTTTTAAATTATTTTTTATCGTTATTTAATATCTTTTATACAACGTGTTAGAGAATAAGTGACAGACCTCGAAGTGGGCCATTATATTCATTATTATGAGCAACTTTTATTCTGAGACCAATCCTGATATCGCGAGAAAAAAATCAGCTGTTCCATACATTTTGTCGATTTGTGTGAACACAAATGTATGGAACAGCTGATGTTTTTCTCGCAATTATTGCACTACAGCAATCAATAAATATAAAAAGAAAGTCCTGACTCACTCATATTTTCTCCATATTGCCGTTTAAAGTAAACATTAAATTGTCACGTAAAAACTGTTTTTGTTTTAATATTTTATAAGCGAGACTCATTGTAATTTCCTAAAGATCCCTGTTATGTAGGTAGTTAATTAATATAAGTAGATTTTTCATTCATGAACTTGCTATTTTCTTTGCACAAATTAAACGACGATTTGCTAATGACAAGAAAAATCTAGAAAAACATTATAATTTTAAACTGTCTTCAACTATAAAAAGTAAACCATTATGTAGTAACGTTACTAATTTTCACCCCATATTATTCTATACCGTGTTAGACGTAGTTAATATGTTTCTGTCTAATTACAACTCCATATAGTAAAACTGCTCGTAATTAAATTTGCAATTTAATGCAGGTGCTACCCTTGCAGTTGGCAGGAAGGGGTCGGTCGAATGCAGCGGGCGTTTCAAGGACACACGTGACGTGATACCAGCACGTTCTGTCCTAGCTAGGGGACTCCCCTGTTCAAATAAAAACATAATATTGTTCGTTATTAAAAACAAAATAAAAATAATTGTAAAAAATTTTTTTTTTAAAAACCACGTTTTTTAAACGGACTAAACAGCATAAAATAATTTCTGATGAAAAGAAATACGTGGGGCGCATCTTACTATTATCTATTGCATGCGCTCACGTTTTTCATTTCATCAGAAATTATTTTATACTTTTTAGTCCGTTTTAAAAACGTGGTTTTTTAAAAAAATATTTTTTTTACAATTATTATTTATTTACTTTTTAGTCCATATTATTGCATTGTCATCCAAATTACATAGGTATACCAAATTTCAGCTCAATCCGATGACAGGAAGTGCTTGAAAAATGAATTGCAAAATTTGTACCGAACAGACAGACAGACAGACACGAAAGCGAGTTAATAAAAACGTAGTAAAATTATGTATATGTATACTTACCTGTATACATTAATCTATTCAAAATATGCAAAAAAACTTGAAGATTGTATGCAGAAATCTATACCTACGTATAAAACACTACCGTGACTGGCTAACAGACAATGCGCAGCCTAAACCGGTGGACCTATAGATTTGATATTTGGATGAAATATTTCATTAGTTTCCTAGTTATGCTCTAAGGAAGTATTTTTAAAATTCTGTCCCTAAAATGGCGAGTTGGGCAGCCCTAACTCAGGTGCGTCAGTGCGTGTAAAGCATGTCGGTGTTGGATTAATTATTAGGTTAGTATTCAAAGTCTGCCTGCCTATAGCTATGGTGAGGTTACATAATTAAGGGTACCTAACGTATAATTATAATATATTATGTTATATGCCAGCTGATAATATGCGAAGGTACTCGCTAATTGCATAACATGCAGGTATGTAAAATAGCGCATAAGCGTGGTAAGAATGAATATCAGTTGATTTCAAGGTAATATGAGTAATTTTTCATTGATATGTGCAGGGGTCGTGCCCAAACTCTCTCTTTCATATAGATATTAAATTATCATAATCTTTGACTTAAACATCTTTGATCATATTATATATTTGATAGTGTAATAATATTACAATATAGGTATAGGGCATATTATGCCCTATACCTATATTGTAGACAGGAAAAAAGTAGTTACTTTGAACATAAAACTGCCGAAATCACAAAAACCAAGATATTAAACTCATAGTTCTCGAAAATTGACAGATCGACACGTTTCGGTGTGTCATGGCGGCGCTGCTTGTTAAGAAAAGACGTAAAAGAACTGTCAATTCCAGTTGGCACATATTATTCCCTTCGTCTGTTGCATTTGAAAAACAATTTTATTGATTTTGACCTCCAGAAGGCTTCTCGACAGATAAACCTAAAACTTCAGTTAGTAATCTGTGCTTCAGTTCTATCTCTGTAATATTTACAGACTATAATACCATATTTTAAAGTTTATCTCATGGAGTACATGGGGGCACCGAGAGAGACTTTTAATTTAAAGTAGTTGCGAGCTATTCCTTTGGGAGACTATCTAAATTAGCTGAATACCCACATAACTGAACGAGAGTTCATTTTATGAACATTCAAATTTATTTTTCAGGCATATGTTATGCTGGATTTTCATTAGCCCGTCGTGTTTGTTAATTGTCTCATTTATTTTTGTCGTAATTATAATTACTTCTCTCTTTACGTAATTTTGTTTTGTTTAACAATAGTTGTGGATGAAAGGTTGAATAAAATGAGCTTGACTTTTAAGTCTTGATGATATTTAGAATTGACACAAGGCCAGTTATTTCCCAACAAAGTCAATCGGTTTTAACTTGATCGGTTATAAAAGTACACGTCAACGAAGCCCTGTTACACGTTACAAGTTACAAATAAGTAAAGCACCGTTAAACAAATTGACCCAATTATTTTAGGGTTCCGTATCTCAAAAGGAAAATACGGAACCCTTATTAGGATTACTTTATTGTCCGTCCGTCTGTCTGGACCCTTTTTTTCAGGAATGGGTAGAGGTATCAAGCCGAAATTAATGTTTACGGTCTCTTGGAGACAGTTGGAGATGTAATATAAAAACAAGCTTCTATGTTAACGCAATCAAAACATACGGCCATTTAGGTATGTCGCATATTCGCAAGCTCACTCATCAAAAGTAATCAAAACATATAGGTAGGGTACTTTCGGTTGTCCTAGATTCATGAAAGTGGGCTAGAAGCAAGGTCTCACAGCACAAGTAAAGGAAAAAATCTGAAAATCGTTAATTTGTAGTTACTATAAATTACCATTTTTTTACGATTAGGTACAAACTTACATTTTGTACGAAACGCGAATCCTAGGAGGACTTCAATAGTCCGGTTTTTGTCATTGTTATTCTTCAGCGTAGTTATATAAAATGTAAATTGTTATGGTACCTACAATAAATACACGTGCAATGTGCATGACAGCAAACTGCAAGTTATGCCAAATTGGTCAAGAAAAGAATTGTTACTTCTACTCTAGTATCAAAACATGAATCAGCAATTTTGCTTCTCAACCTAATGCCTTTTTAACCGACTTCCAAAAAGGCGGAGGTTCTGCATTCGGTTATTTTTTTTTTTTTTTTTTACACTTTACAATTCTTTTTGGAATGTCTTAATATTTAATAACTCATTCAATTCGCCCATTTCTGTGGTAAAGTTAAAATCCGTCCGCCAATTGATAAAAACTGATTGCATCCTCTAAAATTATGGAATAAAAGAGGATAGGAAATCGTTGAAGGGAAGTTTTAAGTGAGGTTTTTTTTATCGAATGGTTTAGATCTCCTTGGATAAGGCAGTCATCGATTTTTATGTGGATATTCTTTCATTTTACGACTGTATGTTAGGAAATAAAGACATAAGATTAGTATAAAAAGTAAGTTTCTTATCAGGAAATAAAGACATAAGATTAGTATAAGAGTAAGTTTCCTATCATTCTTTATGGTACCACCTCCATAGTTAATTAATACTCGTAAAAAGAAAAACTTTTTACGGAAATTAAGTTAATTGCTAAAAGGTTTTGCTAAATAGTATTTTATTTGCAGAAGTTCACGTTAAATTCTAACGGCTCGAACCACGGCCTTATAGCACAAAGGGGTAACTTTACATATATATATCAAAAGTTTAAGAATTCTGAATCGGACAGATAACGATTGTCTGAATGACGTATGAGCTAAAATAGGAGAAATAAGATGTATGGCCGTCTTTATTCTAGAGGAGATAGCGCTGTCGAGACAGGTAAATCGAATATTTATGACCAGCACGAGAAAGTATTATGATATCTCGTTTAATGTTTCCCGAAATATTCTTCTTGCTATTCATATGTCACGTCAGACGCACTTGATGACTCAGTTACGCATGTTTTCATGAATACTGAAAGTTTTAGCACCAGTCAAACGTTAAAAATATTAGGTTTTATTTTTGAGCTGCAAATGTCCAACATTTTTGAAGGCTCGCCTGAGAGCCGTCAATATTCCGTCCGTGAACATTTAAATTTCGCTTTAGCACGTCATTTGGGGAGGTACGTAATGAATGAGTGGTAATAAACAAACAGCAAACTACGGTTCACTTTTATGTTGGTGAGGTAGGCATTGTTGGTGCTTAATTAGGCATTAAATTATAAGAATTGACTCTGAAGAAAGAATTTGTGTTTATGAGACAAGTTTTGTTATGCCTATAATTTTTATTGAATGGGATTGCCCTATCCACAGACACGATAACAAAACATCAGCCAGGTACGCCAGACACATTTATCTTTTTGATTTGGTAGCAAAAACGCCTGCTAGTTAAGACTAGATTGACCTAGATCTAAACAAATAGGATTAGAATGGATACAATGTTTTTTAGAAAAAATGTCTAAAGATTAATATCCTGTGTTATTTCTAAGTCGAATTTACGCCGTTTAAAACAAATGTTTTTTTTTTATGCTGTAAAGGCAACATAGGTGCGATAATATCGTTTGCGTTATTGCGATAATGCGTCCCTGTCCTGTCCACATAGCTGCGTTTAAATCGCCCGATATTTCCAACGAGTATGTACCGCACAAACTCGTTGTCCAGAGGCCTATATCCAGCAGTCTAAAATAAGTATTTTTGTTTAAAATAAAAATAAATAAATATGACGAAAAGAAAAACATGCTTTCATATCGAAATGCTTAAAAATATTCAGACACTCCAAATAATCTTTATTTGGAAAGTTTGTACTTTCTTCCTTGAATTTTAGACTGCGGCAACTATTGGACTACGCCCAACATTATATACGATCTGAAGAATAAAACTTTAAGCGCTTTTCATAACCCACAAAGCAAGTCTCGAGATGTAGGCAAATTGAAATCGTTTCCATCCAGGTAGCTTTAATTCTTCTTCAACCTAGTTCGAGTTTCAATTAAAGAATTAAATTAGGTAGTAAGGCAAGAAAGGCGAGGATTTATATCTCCCGGATTAATGTTTTTACCTCAATTGCTCGAAGACTTCAGTACGTACGTTTGCTGAATTATTACCCCGCTCA
Source organism: Thalpophila matura (assembly GCA_948465475.1). Lineage (NCBI taxonomy): Eukaryota > Metazoa > Arthropoda > Insecta > Lepidoptera > Noctuidae > Thalpophila > Thalpophila matura. Next base: position 4,647,402 of record OX419187.1, on the reverse strand, counting down.
GTGGTTTGGAGTAACGTATAGGGATGTCCTTTGTCTCGGCAGAGGACGTAAACCCGCTACCAGGGAACTTTGGAACAACCTACAAATAAGTTTTTTGCTCTTTTTGTGTAAGGCTCCGCAAGGTAGTCGTTATTCTACTTCTGGTAGTAAAACTACAAAACGAATGAACTTTATAGCTTATACTGTCTTGGATTTACTCTACAAAAGTAGGTATAATGCAAATTGATTGAATCAGGCTGCCCGCTTGTCCGACAATCGGTGACCGATTTTTTGACTGCAAAAAATTAAATATACAGATTGCAATATTCAAATACACACGGCGTACAAAAGGACGGTCCAAAAAAACTGGCAGACCAGATTTTCTGTCGGTGGAAAATGGAACGTTCGGAAATGTATGCGCTGATGAGCGACAGTCGGCCGCGTGCATTTGCTAGGTAATAATGGTGGTTGAAAAAACGTTGAGTCGGTCACAAAATCGGTGATAAAAGTCAGCGGAAAATTCGGCCCGATTGTCGGATCTACAAAAAGTATGACGTAGGCGGGCCAGCCTTAAAGCTTGCTACAACAATTAAGGCCCCCATGCCTGTCCGTTCGCAATTAGATGTGGGAGTGCTAGCTTGCATAGCGACCAGAGTAGAGCTCTTATCGAGACCGCTATAACATAAGAGCCTCCGATGCAGCTCGCACTACAAGACATATTATGTAAGTTGATAATATTTGGCGGAACTGGCATTACTCCAGAATCCCAGTTATAAGTTTAAGATTTACTATTTAAGAATTGAAATTAAAAAACAACAAAGTCTGCAAGAAGAAGTTTTGAGTGTATTGCATAACATGTTCACATTACAATACCGAAATTAGTGGACTAAAAAGGGTGGTTGAATAATTGAGAATCACAGGATACGTCTGTCAAACAAAGAAAATTGGGGGCTTAATTTGTAACATCTCTACCGCTTCGTTGGGAATTGTTCTACCTTTCCTGTTTTACATTCATTATGTGTTTATCTTTACAACGTTACTTGATACGCAAGGAAAATTATATTTGGCTTTGTTTTGAATAATAAGAGAATATTATTGGAGCTACACCATTATATTTATGTATTCTAGGGAAGTAAAGGCTGTATTATATCTACAGCCTCTACTTCCCTAGAAAAACTCATTTACCTTGAAAAGATATTGCAATAATAATACAGCCTGTACCTATAGCAATATCTTTTCAAGATAAATGAGTTTGAGTTTTAAATGTTTCGATAAAAAACAATTAGTTTTAAATTCATAATGAGTAAATTGTAGCTTAACAAAATCATCTTAATCACTATAGCAAAACAAATAATTAAGAATTACAAGATAAATAAATTGGCATGTTTTACAGATTACACAAACGTCAATATAGTTTTTATGTATACAAAAAAGTTGTCTTAATTTATCGCTAAAATACAGGCTGGTTTTGACGAAAAAAACAAAATGAAAGCTGTTTTATCATGAAGAAGAAATTAATAAAAAACAAAACATTAATGGCTTCAAATTATTATTTTGACTGTGAATGGCCATTCCTAATCGAAAAAAAAACATCAAAAAAGTTCCTAAAATAATGAGATTGAATATAAATAAATACATTTTCAAGAATATAATTCTCGCGCCTCATTCAAATCTAGTTCATCTATTATAATTTCGCAATCAAGGTGATTACTTTATTATTAAACCATATTATATTTAATTCAAAAGTAAAATTAAATAATGTGTTAAATAGTGTACACGCGACCAAATAGCAGCCATATCAAGTTAGCAACGACTTCGAGTGTGAATAGCGGCAGCGTCGCGCGCCGCCCTTGAATCTGCGGGAGTACTGCAGTGCCCGACGCGACGCGTCAACGATCGATGGATTACTTATTTAAATCTCTTAACAATACTATTCATTTGTTCTCTACGTATTACTGAAAAATCGCTTTATGGAAACGTTGAAGATTGCTAAAAAATATAAGGCTGTTTCATTATACTGCTCTCATTTGACTAACTTCTAAAGAACTGTCAAAATGCAAACGTCATCAGCATGTTGATTTTTTAAAAACAACATTCATCAACACAAACCTACCTACCTACCTATCATAAATAAATGAAAAACAAAACACTCCGAAATTATGTAGGTACTTAAAGCTTTTCTTTCTAATGATTATGTAACAGACTTCGATTTTCGGTGGTTACACAATTTAAAATCCAAAACAATAAAATCCAAAACAAATAAAGTATGTTTTACTTTATTTGTTTTGGATTTTAAATTGTATTGTGTCAATTGTATTGTGTCAATTGTATTGTAATCTGCATGTCATTCGCAAATTAATGAAAGCTTTACAGAAATATTTTGTGGGTTTGTAATGAATGATTGCACATTGAAGTGATTAAATAAATTAGAGTTATCAACGCTGAATTTCAATTAAACTCTATTGAAATAAAATTACTCAAGTGATCATATTATACAATAGTTTTATTTGTAGATAATAATGATAATGGCCAAATACGCACAATTTATTAGAGCATAATCTTTCTATCTAATTTATGTTATTAAGTACTTGAGAGAAAACTTTGTACCCCTTTTTATGCATAATTGCGCGCACAGAAGAGACAAATAACAAATATATCTCTATTTGGCATATTTATAGTTTATATGGAGGAGTGCAGAAAGGCCAGAAAGTCAAAAGAAACTCGATAATGTTCAAACTTAATTAATTACGTTTGAATTTCAACCACTGTGCGACCACTAGTAAAAATTATGTTAGATTGTTCGTCGTTCATGCGATTGGCTTGAAATTTTGTACAGTTGTTGTGTGTCCGCCAGCGAAGGTTTTTGACAAAAATAGTAAATTAAAAATTTAAAAAACTCGACTGCAAAAAAACAACTAAAAAGTTCAAAACAAGAGCACTTTTCAAGCAGTCTGATGCAGTTGGTGGCAATTTGTGTTAAATCTTAGATTTTATGCCACCAACTGCATCAGACTGCTTGAAAAGTGCTCTTGTTTTGAACTTTTTAGTTGTTTTTTTGCAGTCGGGTTTTTTAAATTTTTAATTTACTATTTTTATTTTTCACTTTTTAGTTTTTAATGTATGTTTTCGTAATCTTCTTTTTTGTTTGTATATCGTTAATACTTGAAATAAAAACTTAAATCAATAAGTAAGAATTAGCGAGAATGATTGCTTTGTTAAACAACTTTAAATCGTTATATATCCTAAACTATTATTTAAAATGAAAAATGATAAAAGGAACCTAAAGATGATTTTAAAATACCTATTCAACGACACCCCACTTGACATAGTACATCAACTTTTTTTTTTTTCATTTTGACAATATGGCGTCTGGTTGTCGCTGTGGTGAATTTTGATTACTGTTATGTCTTTAGTGACACTCGCAAGGTTAAGACGAATCGATTGACGTAAGAATTATCAAAATCGGCCTACGCATTTGGTCTCTAGAACGCCACATAGAAACAAACATACATACATACATACATACATAGACTGATAAACACATTACCCTCCTTTGCGTCTCGCAGTCGGGTAAAAAAAGAGGCATTGCAACGCATGCGGCACAGCTAGTTTAATAAAATCTAATTTATTTACCTACATAAACTATATAAGTAAACGGACTAAAAATAAGCAAATGTACGACAGAGGTCACAGATTTACCTAAGTCTCGCTCGTGTCTGTTGTTTTTAAATCTCTTTAAATATATACAGAATTCTACTAATACACTTTTACTTTTGTTTTATTCCTTTTTTTTAACCGACTTCCAAAAAGGAGGAGGTTCTGCATTCGGTTGGTTTTTTTTTTTTTTTTTTTTTTTTTTTAATGTATGTACACCGATTACTCTGTGATCTGTGAGCCGATTTACGTAAGGTGAGGTTACTCGCGAGGTGGTCCCATATAAATTATATTAACTTAGGTTTAATAGTTTTGTAACCAGCTTCAATAAACGGAATTTTTCGTGTATATCGATGACATCATGACGATAATAAAAAAGTCATATTATGTAGGTACACGAATTCCTGGACGCAATCGATCTCGATATTATACATGCATAACATCACGCTAGTATTTTTCGCAAGGTTAGGCAGAGGTGTAATAGTACACACAGCTTTTTTTATGTTCAAGTCTTATTTGATAGAAAGTTAGGGAAAGAGCCTATTGCTGAAAAAACATTGTTTTCGATTACTGAAACGTAGGTACTTATCCATAAATATCTTAGAAGGTAAGTACCTATTTAAATTCGTGAAAGCAATCGATCTCGGTAAAAGTACATACAAAATGTGTGTCAAAGGCAGTATATTATTAAAGTCGCTCTATCCAAGATTTTATGGTACTTTTATATACGTAAGGTATTATTATAAAAAAAAAACATGACATGTTACACTACACTAAAAAGTTAAAAATAAAAAACAGGTTTAAAAATAACCGACTTCCAAAAACTACACTAAAAACTATGAAATAAAAAGTTTAAACTTCCATAATTAAAAATCTAAATGTATATTGAAGTCGGCGGGGCCTAGCATGAAAATAAGCAAAATTGCAGATGAACAAGGAATAAAAGGAAATCTTAATTTCCACGTGCACACACTGCGCACACCCTTCCTGTTTAAAGACTGAGAGGCAAAAACCTGAAAAGGCCCCGCCGGCTTCAATATACATTTAGATTTTTAATTATGGAAGTTTAAACTTTTTATTTCATAGTTTTTAGTGTAGTTTTTGGAAGTCGGTTTTTTTAAAACCTGTTTTTTATTTGTAATAACGAAACCTATTGTTATTTATATTTACTTTATTTTTCATTTTTTGTCTTTGGCTAAGTACTTCTGGAGAGTGATGTATCCTGTTAGATGTAGGCTTGCTTGTATGCTTGTATAACCAAACCCATAGGCAAGAGGCGCTGCGTGCTGAAACACAGGCTATAAACCTAGTTCAGCAGTAGATACTAATTAATAAACACAAATGTACCATATTTTTAAGCTTACCTGGTAATGAGACAACATATTGTGTAAACATGTTCTATTGGTCAAATAAATAAATAAATAATACAAAAAAATATATTATTGAAAGTCTAAAATTATTACAATTCTTTAATAAGACGACATGCCGTGGTATTGTGTTAAAGACTTAATTCAAAGGAAAAACTATTGTCATATGTGTTTAGTGGTTGTAGTTATTAAATAATAGGTACTAAGAGTTCATAACTCCGTTAAAGTTTATGAAGTCTAACAACTGTGAATAGCTAAGTGCTTACTACAATAAAGTAGTATTATACCTACTGTTCATAGAAGTAACAACTTTAGGAGCATAATTTGTTTAACTCAACAAGTCATTTTAAAATAATTTTAGGTTCATTCAGTAGAACTTGTTTAACGAAGTAAGTAAATAAAAAAAATCGAGGACTTTTCAGACGTCAGTCGTCTACGGCATGCGATATTCTAATAGCGGACAAGTGCACTCGTAGTTTCGAATCCGATGCAAGTCTTCTTGCTCTTCAAAGTCAAAACAATGGATAAAGTAGGTCAATTTGTACTTGCATAGTAGAACAAGGAATAGTAGTAGGTACTTTATAAACTACTACTGTTGCCCGCGACTTAGTTCGCGTGGAAATTACAAATCCATCCCGCCGGAACCGTAATTTTTTCCGGGATAAAAAGTAACCTAGGTATGTGCTATTCCAGATTATTATCTATATCTGTGCCAAATTTCATCTAGATCCATTCAGCCGTAATGGCGTGATTGAGTAACAAATATCCGTCCAAAATTTCGCATTTATAAATAGTAGTAAAAGTTTATACTACCTATACAAAGTGTAACAAAAATGCGTGGTCCTATTTAAGGGGGTTGGACTCTATTTCAGAGCAAATAGAGTCCAAAGCCGGAATTTCGAAACGATGTGATGTGTTGTATTAGTACAGATATCATGTTGCCATCGTCAAAGATATACTTATTGGATAAATGGGCCCAGATTCACGTAATGCCGCTTTCTGGAATAGCCATGAACTAGCACATACATACCTATGATTTTGAAATATCAGATACGGGTAGGTATCTGTTATCAACACAATTGACAATAGAAAATAACACTCGAGGAAACAGATGCTATTAAAATTATTATTAACTATGGGGGAACAACTCCTACGGGGTTCTACGTAGTACCTACTGTGGTAATACCTACTTAGTAAAGCTTTATAAAATTTCTCTAGAGTTCGACGTACGCCTGAGCTTTCACTAATTCTTTAGTGTTAGGTCTTTAGTGTTAGGTGTAAGGAGGACCTTTTATGAATTCATGTTTTATTAAAACTCCGTGTTATGACTAAAAAAATACTCAAATATATAAATATACTCAAATATGAAGCACCAACGTTTAAAAATACTCTCGTAATTTAATTCCAGTTTTCTGAGTGGCTTTAGCTCCACAAGGGCTTTCCTGAAACTCATTACTTCATCAACATCTTGGTATTATCGCCTGAAAACGTATTTAGGCTATCTAGGCTAGGTTTATCTAGGTTGACACCGCTTAACTATTCAAGCAGATAATGTTTTTTTTTTCTATCGCATCTGACCCTTTAGCTCACTTTAATTGTTAGAACTTGGGCGACCGAGCTTACACAAACAACCGACACCTATACAAACGTAAAAAGTAAAACATAAACACGTTATCTAAATATAAAATGTCATCCAAATCGTTAGAGTCGTTTCCGAGAAACCAATTAAATATATAAAGAATTGCTCACTTAAAGTATAAAATTGTTTATTGTTGTTTCTCAGAACAGTTTGTCAGTAGCTAGTGCGTAGTACATTGAATTACCCATGTAAATTAATGATTCTATGAATGGATGTGCCAACTGTGAACCTGTCACCTTGACAAGTGGTAAATTAATGCAAAAATATTGCACTTGCATCTGAATAATCGTTGAGTGTAATATTTACAATGAAAATGACAGGTGACACGTGTGATTTAATAGGACTTACGACATTTATGACACATGTTACACGATGCATCATCTGTGTGCACAAAAATGCAGATTTTCATCGCGTGTCTTCAAGATATATTCATCTCACGTCCACTCACAATGTTAATTAGCTAATTCTATTTGTAACGTACTTTACAACAATGTTCGCGTGATCGTTCGTTTAGCGCGAAACTAAGTTCGGCACAAGATTTATGGTGTTTCTTAGGCTTTAGCTTTTATACCGATAATTAAATTGTGTGAAATTAATGCGTGATGGAAATTAATATTTAGTATCAAGTATGTCCATGGTCTCCTTGGCAATAATACGCAAGTTTGTAAGCAAAGCTTGAATGATAATGTCTCCGATGCTACAGAAGCACCCTCATGTTCGATTCGTACGAAGTTATGATTGAGTCGGAAAATCGAGGTTGAATAAATATGCATGTAGGTTTTACTATACTCTAAATATGTTGTGACAAACAGAGAAGCGGAGTTTCGTGAAAGCTTTACTGAATGTATATTTTCATGCAAATAATGCTAATCAGTGAGCCGACTTGCTTCGCTGGTTTATACTTTCAGCTTAAAGTAAATAATATTATACTTATTAAAGTTCATATCTTTAGCAATATAGTTATAAGAATTATAAGTTCATAATGTATTTAATAAGAAAGCTATTCGATGCGACTGTTAAAATTCGAAAGAGCGCGCAAGAGGCCTAAAGCTGTAAAAAACCAAATGTACCGTGCCTTCCTTAGAAGTACTTAGAAGTATTAGTAGTTATTTATAATTAAAAAAAAAGACCGCATAACTAAGTTTGTTTGTGAAAGTATTTTCATGATTTCTTAAAAATAAAAACCGTGCTTACTAGTTAGAAACATCTTTCTAGTTTTCCTGTAATATTTAGGTAAACTTCTAACAACTTTAATTATTTTAAATTTTTCACTTTTCAAACTTTGGAGATAAGGGAAACGGGGGAATGGTATTATTGTAGATATTCTTCTTTTTTTATGGTATAAATTCTAACAGTGACGCTGATAGTGTGTTACATTGAGTGATGTAGTAATTAAATTAATTAATTGTAATGCTAGTGATGTACGCTATAATTAATTGTCGTAGTCGATTATGTAGCTATAAAAGGAAAATATATGATGAACGTGTAACTATAAATAAAATTATGCAAGGAATCGCATTTGACTAATGTAATAGATATTTATATTACATTATAAATGGTATTAAAAGGAAGTGATATTAAGGAAATAAATAAAAGTACCAATCGAGCAAAAGAGCTTCGCTTGGTATTTTCTCAGGGATGACACAATCTGGCAATCATATATAAAAATATTTTTTTGAATCGGATTGGTAGTTCTAAAGATTAGCCCGTTCAAACAAACAATTAACTCTTCAGTTTTATAATATTAGTAAAGATGTACAAGAATTGCTCAAATAAAGTAATTATGATAAACTAGAGCAGCAGTTTCCAAAGAGTGTGCCCTAAGGCGCCACGCTCTTGCTCACTGTCCCAACAAACTTAAAAGTCAAACTAAAAGTTCTAATCACGCGCCTTTTTAGTGTAATTTCTCAAATATTTTGACAAGCGCTCTCTGACAAAATAATATTCCTGGAAGTGCGCTGTGGACTGAATGAGTTTGGGAACCCCTGAACTAGACGGATAAATACAATTACTACAATATTGAGATAAATAAAAAATCTGGCGCGAATTTCAGTAAACGAGACTAGACAGCTCATTTAATTTTAATGCGCTATTAATAATAATAAGGAAGTGACTCCGTGACTGCCGCCGTGACCTGAATTTGCAGCCGCCGCCGGTTGCTAAATTGGCAGCCGGCGCTGACATTGGAAAAAAAGCGGGAAATGGGGTTGGCAATTTGGCATTATTAAAAAAAACGTTTCATGTTTCATTTGAGTAACATACCTAACTAGGGTCCAAGAGCGAGCGAAGCGAGCTCGGGACTTGGACACCCCGACACGGACAATTTAGGTTCGAATGGGAGCGAACGAAGCCCCCGTCAACCCCTTCGTGTTAGGTTACTTTTAACCATGCAGACAGAAATAGGAGCCCGAGGTAGCGGGGCTCCGTCGACCACCTCCCTCCCCCTTGTAAGTCCAAAAAAGTTGTATTTTGTTTTACATTGACACTGTAATTTAAAAGTCAGTCTAAGGTAGATATTTCAACTTAAAACACGGCAACATTAATCTGCTGCTACGGTAGTTTGCAATTATTTTCGTCTGGTATCACTGCTATTCCAAGGCTACACTGGTTTCCAACGGCGTTATTTTTGGGAGCCGCCGCCGGCTGCGGAGGCACTCCCTAATAATAAACCTCATGACAAATAAATTGATTGGTTGTTGTCACGTACAGTTTTGATGAAACCTGAATATCTTCACGAGTTTTTAAAAGCGCGGCGGGATCATAGATGGTCTTGTAGAATTATATTCTAATATTTCTGCCCCTCTCTGAAGAAAAACCTTTTTCGTTATCCACAAAAGGATGGGTTAATCATGAAAATTAATTGGTTTTTAAATCTACCTATGCGAAGGCGATGTGGATTTTTTACCAATTTGAGTTCAGTTTCCATCCCGTTAAGGGTACGAAAGATTCCGATTATCCAGTCATGGCAAAGTCATGACAAATAGCTAATCTTGTTAATTATTTCCTTCGCATAGAAAGCTGGCATGATTTTGCAAAACGGTTTCGTATTATACCTACTTATGTATAATTTATATGTTGAAAAACATTTTTCAAAAGAAGCTTTTATATTGACTACTTCTCAGCTCCATCATCTAGGTCTATAGTACTTGTCAAGACAAATCCAACGAGCCTAAACACGACCGAGTTATATTAAGATGTTGAGGAGTTCCTATAGCCACTTTCTGGCTCTATCATGCGACTACCTCCATGGTACCATATTATTATTGCGTTGTCATCAAAGTGACATATACGTTTCTTCCGCTCAATCGGTTGGGGGAACTGGTCTAAAATTGAGTTGCGAGATTTCGCCTCATACACACACGGCAAGTTAAATAAAAGCTTGTCTAATAATAAAACGTAGAAGGAACGGACGGTGCACAATTTATACTGCATATTTCAATTGACAATGAATTCCTTTGACCCGATTTACTTGGACGACAGCGCCAAGCTCTGTGTGAATGCAGGTTCATAAAATTCTCACATTTATTCACCGCGAAAAATATGAGAATATTCCGCATTTAAAATTGAATTCAGAATATCGATCAAAACGTTTAAAGATGGCGTCTGATCTGACGTAATTTAAACGGAACGGGCTACCCGAATTGAGGTTTACAAACTTTCGGGAACGTATAAACTGGCAAAACTTGGCATTTCGGACTTCTTGACTCAAAAGAGTTACAGTGCGGTTCCAACCAATTTCTTAGGGCCTTCACTCCATTCGTAACACTGGTAATAAAGATACGTTTAATAGGGACAGGCGTACAATTAAGTGCTTCTAGGGTTTTATTATAGATGTTACAGCTAAGTGAAAGTAAAATGTTGGATCGAGTTTAAGAAGGTGGCTTTTGTTAAGAGAAGTGGTACTTGAGTGGAGATCGATAGCCGCACTGAATGGTAGCCGTCTTGATAGCCTAGTTTTTGTGGCGGCTTAGCAGAATTCACCCAGTACAAGGACAATGGCGTTAGATTTCGGTGTAATGTCTGCTGCTCTCGCCTTGCCCAAGGTCATAGACGTAATATATCAAGTTAGATATAGATTTAGTAGGTTGTCTGCTTTCAAACGATCTTTTTGTTTGTATAAATGTGATTCTGATTGCTTTCGGTTTTTGACGCGGCACAAAGTTGGTCAAACATAGAGCATTGTTCTTTAGTGTTTCAATCAATCGTTCCTACTTTAATAAAACGATTGCAGTCATTTTGTATATTTAACTTATTAGAAAAATGTAGATAGGTAAGTATAATGCCTTGTCTAAATTAATACAAAAGTAAAAATAATTGGTACGGTAGGTGTTTCCAACATCACCAATTTTATCTTCAGCGCGGAATTTTCTGGGTCAAAACAAAAGTGTTGTATTGTTAAAAGTCCCTATCACATTTTCACTGCTGGCAAGACATTTGTCTAACAACTACGGCTGGTATTTAACTAATGATATGGAAATGTAGGTCCGTTTCATCTACCATTACCACCCGGTATAGTTTCATTATACTGAAGAAGCTTTTCTCTTTGAAAAAACTGCTTATTAAAACGTTACCTACCTCATGTTAAAATAATATTTTCAAGTAAACATGGCAGCAGAATAATTCATGAAATAATATAAATACACAAACATAATCGAATTCGTAATTACTTTGTGGTCCCCCAATGACCCACTTTCCTCAAGTTTTTGTCCATTTTGTGATTTTCCAAATCTAAATATATTGGATTTAATCGCTACATATTAAACCAACGAAGCGTAATTTATTTTGACTGAATATGTCTAAATTATAAAATGTAGTAAAAAAACAGAGGTTCTTATAATAGTTTCACCGCTAGAGATTCTATCACAGCATGTGACGTAGCAGTCCTAAATCTGTAAGATTCGATAAGATCAGTAAAAATTAAAAACGTTACAGCGGTTAATTCGGCATAAAACATTATCCAACATTCTATTTCAAACGATAGCAACGAGACTTGAAATCTTATAGTTTCAAACAAGCTTTGGGAGGTACATTTTATTTAATTTTTTTCTGTTCCTTTGGCTATATTGCTAATTTATTATCCAAAATGATTTTCTGAAAATTACAATACTTTAGATCCGGGTCAGTCACAAAAATAAATCCTAATATTTCAGAAACTAACTATTGGCTGTAGGTATTTAGAAAGTAAAATGACAAATTAAATTATAAAAGTTTAAAGTTGTATTATAGCCGCTGGTGAGTACCTAGTTATCATTAAACTGGCACAGCTTCGGATATATACTTTTGTGAGTGAATCCGGATCAGTCACAAAAACTTTATTTATTTGTAAATTTTACTTCTGATGGTACGTGTAAAGAACAAGCCACACCTAATCCATCCGCAGGTGTCACTAAGGAGCTTACATCAGGATAGACTCAATGTCCTCCAGTCCGCTAATAATACTAATAATGGAAGCGCCAGACATTTGTGAACTATTGGGCAAACATTTGCAATTTGCTATCCATAGTCGGTTTTTGGCGCACATCAAAGTGCTCAAAGTTCAAAAACCCGCAATCGATGGCAAAGTGCAGATATTTGTCCAAACTTTACAGCTGTCTGGCATCCACATAACTAAATGGGGTCACTACTTAGCTATGCGGACGCCAGATTTGTACCACTTTGTCTGCCAAGCTTGGTGATTATGGCATATTTCGGTCAGACCGTTTGATAATGTTCAGAAGCGAACTGCTGTAGTCTTCAGACCAACAATAATAATAACAAGAATCACTCCAGCCGTAACGTATGCATACGGCAAATGTTTCTGCCGATACAGTCGCGCATTTCAAGGACACGCAACTGCAGCGTCGCAAGGTCAATTAGCTAAGCTGCCTGCAGCTTGTGTAGATGTTATGTGTGATAGTAGATAATAATCTGTGGAAGTCTGCCACGTTTGTGTTTTACGATCTGGCAGCAACTGTATGGCTGCAAAATTGCGATCGATACACAATATGGGAAGTATCTACGGTATTTTAAAATTATTTCTGCATCTATGATGCAGAATCACGGTTGTATCGACAATAAATTACGATTACTTACATCGTTTTATGAATGCACCCCTCTATTAAAGCCCATAAAAAATAGATTGTTGGGAAACCGCCTTCTGGATTAGCCCTTTTTGTCAAAGTCCGATTTTTTTTTAACAATATGTAATTTTTGAGTGTCATAAAAAAGTTACAAAACTCGGATTAACGTATTGCATTAATAATACTAACTTTACGTTCAAAGAGAAAATTGTTTTATTCTATTAAAAGTACACATAAATAGGTAAACAAAATCTTTGAAATAGGTACATAGTTTATTTTCTTTTATCTGTACAAAAGCTTTAGTGAGCACCGCGAAACACGTCATTTAGATGCGCTTCGCTCAATGAAAGCTCCATTGAGGTAGGTTTGAGTGTCAGCCCGTTCTTTTATATGAATGTGTGCAGGCATGTGCAATATGCATAATGCAAACGTACAAAATGCACCTGTAATGTACATACGTGCCAATATAAAGGTGGGTTTCATTCATGACATGACGCAGTATTAAAATTCCAAAATGACAATACAAACAAAACACACACAATTTCACAGATTGTGGTAGTTAATCAAGTTTAATCTAAGTTAGTCTATGTACCTACTGTCCTTCCAAAAATAAAAATGTCTAACGACTGACAATAAAAGTGTTTCAAACAAAGACCATCAAAAACATAATGTTTCTTTGCTGTTTCGCGAAATAGCGACGTCAACACGCTCAGCACGACAGCCGTGGTTTGTTAAAATTTTTATTGCTGCCGCACGAGATCCAAGTAAAACGCTCCACTTAAGCTGTAATGGATTTTCTTACAAATCGCGAACGTTTATTGAATAAGTGGATTTTCGTTGCTCGTAAACTTAGTCTAGACTAAAACCGTATACCTAACTAGTTCAACATTTTCAGTGTCAACGAAAAAGCAGGGAGTTAGCGCTTGTGAAGAGGAAAGTCGTAACTATGAAATTTTGATCACGAAGTGTATGAGTGACAGGCGTCGACAATGGAGTTACACACAAGTGAAACGTCATAAGTACTATAAATAAACACATTACCCTCCTTTGCGTCTCGCAGTCGGGTAAAAACTAGATTTCCTAGCTACACATAGGTAGTAGGTACATCATGCAAGTTCTAGTGGAAGCCGTAATGAGGAAAGGTCAAACACAATGCCTTACTCGTCATTAGAGGATTAACGGCATAACCAACATACGGCAGCTGACAAAAGAGGCACGAGGATTGATATCGCGTTCGCACTCTTTTGTCATAATGCAGCAACTCCAGGTGTTCAACCGGGAGCGGATATTTTTTGCTTGCAGCCAAACAATTAAATGTGGCATTGTACCGCAAATGAATAGCGGATCCAGGGCGGACATGTCATTGCAAACACATAATGAAAGGTATACCTTTTATCCGGCGAGCCCTGTGTGCGAACGCCGGCGTCCGTGGCGGTAAGCCCCCGGTGGTGTAGTGTCGAGTGTAAGGGTGTTGGAAGCGCCAAGGAGGGCTCCTGGCCGCTAGGGGCCGGCGTTGCTGCGCGTAGCGAGCGATGGGCGCGCGTGTGCCTCGGGGTCGGTTTGCCGGCGGAGTGGGCCGCGCTGTCACAGCCGGCGAGGGTGCGCGCGCCTGCACCACCGCGCATGCGTGCTCGTACGCCGCAAGCGATTAAACTAAATACACCAACACGCAGCGCCACTACATGTGCTATACTGGCGCGCTGCCGCCTTACCTACATATCGAGGTGAGCATGATACGTATTTTTTTATAATCTTCGTTTTTGACCTATATTATTTTGTGACTTATTGTATTAGAAACTTAATGTTAACGTTCTGTAGAATAAATTGAACCAAGGTTTAGTTAGAAGCAGTTCGTAGCGACGAGCTACATCAACAAAAGCTTTGACATTCATGAACGTTTATGAAAATGAAAAATAAATTCAGTATTGTGACATTTTATGTATTTTTCCGCAGTTTTACCACAACAGTAATAGATAATTTATTAAAATATGCTAACGGAGGGTGAAAATTTGTTTGTTATAGGTAGTGTAGTTGTTAAGATCAGCTGTTTGTATCAAGTTATCGCTGGGGGGTATCGATTGGCGCCACTTTCACCGCTGGGCGCGAACAGTAACTGTTACTCTATGTTTTGGCGCGGCTCCAGCAATGGCGGACACCCACCCTGTTACTAAGCACACGCCATTTACGCGTAACAATTCTAAAACTAAAAAAAATATGCCTTAAATAATATTTTTTTGCTGTTATTGTGTTATATTTATTCGAGAACAAATAAAGCGGTGTATAAAGAGATCAAAACATAAGTTTGTGTATTCTTCATGGTTCATATAATTCGCGACGTTCCTTTTGTTAGCGATAGCGGCACAACAATGTCTGTGTTTATATTATCTAAAACTGTATTATGAGACGTTACGTTAGCGATCCTGAAAATATGATGTAGGTAGGTATGAGGTACCTTTATTGAAAAAAAAAAACAATTACTTAGTCTAAGGGCCAGAACCACAGTCTCCGAATTAGTAGGTACCTACTATCTACTAAATAAAGGACGTTGGTAGCTTTGGGCTTGATATGGTACATCAGTTATAAAAGCTTAACCAAAAATAAAATATATTTTAATTGTTCTTTGCCTAATTTATCTTAGAGATCAAGAATTGGAATCAAAAATCGAAATAAACAAGAAATAAAATGATTATGCTGTTGCATTTTGAAAAAACCACTAACACAAAAACGGGTGCATGCTGGCTGGCGCTTGCCTCCACAGAATATCATGTCGACAGCAACTAAAACCTTTGAATTGAGAACTCATTAGTCGGGCTGTACTTCAATGGATCATTCACACCATACTTAACCTCAGTCACAAATACGTAGATTTATTTTTTACCCAATTACGTACAAAAACAAATAAAAAATGAATTTAAATACTCTTGAAATACTCGATCACATCAAACTAATATCATATTTGTACCGACATACACAATCTGAAGCCCAGCGTTCTATGGGCGTCTGCCGTGTCCTTTCAAATATGTCACAGAACTTGCATGAAAATATCTGTCAAATAAGTTAAACGGGAGCTGGTGAAACCTTGAACTCGAACTTGTACAATATAATTAGGTAGGTAGGTACTTGGTATACAGATGCAAATAAGCTTTTATAAGTTAATATAGATCTGATACTTATATCAACGTAGAAGAATACTTTGTAAGTAATTCGCAAAATATAATAAACGTACAATATAATTTTAAACAGAATACTAGGACAATATAAAATATTTAAAAATGAAAAAAAAAGCACTAGGTATAGCGTAATGTGTTTATGCGTACGCTACGCGGAGTATCTGCATTGCTACAAAACACGCTAAGTGAAATATTTTAAATCGTTTTATTTTTTGTTTAGTTGTTTACGAGAGGAGAGATTTTTTTCATTTGGCACACAGACAGATACGCTGGCAACAACTAGATATCACGTTAATAAAATATAGTTGTGCCTAGCAGTTGCACGTGGTGCTTTATTTACTATTAGTTAGTATATTTAATTCCAATTTTAGAACTGCTTAAGTAATTTAATTTAAATTCCATAAATACGATATAATTATGCTCCACACTTGCGTACCTTTAGCTATACAAAAGGGTCAAATCCGGAATACTAAGTAGTATAAATGACCTTGCTATATTGCGGAGGGCACGGAATTACTACCGGACGTACAAAAGGCTAGTTTTGTTTTACTTTTTAAAATTAAATATTTTTGTGACTGACTCGGATTTACTGCTCAGTAAATCCGAGTAAGACACAAAAATATTTCCGAAACATTGAATATAGCTTGATAAAATTAAAAGTCATTATTCAATAACTAGTAGGTAATATTTATCTTCTAGTCTTCTACCATTTTATTTTCATAAAATAAAATTTTTGTGTCTGACCCAGACTTATTGCTCGCGAGTATACTTTGTATGCACTTTGGACTTGGGGTCGTACTAGGTAGGTATGTCGAGTTAGTGCCATAATTATTTCGGAATGTGACAGAGATAGGGCTCAAATAGCAGCATCCATTTTTTTTTGAGGATGGGAAATCATCAAATGACCCCTCCCGCTCTGGGCGGAGCGGAAGGGAGTGTCAGACTCTTACTGACTAAAACCCACCCGTGTTCCTTCCTTAGCCCTTTTGTCCGGGTCAGTACGGTGAGCTACCCATTACTCACCGCCCGCAGGCCCGCGCCTACGGTGGCCGGGAGTCGTCACGCGGCTCCCGACGCCCGGAGCGTCTACCGCGGCGGCTTGGACGGGAGAATCTCTCCCTCTCCCGTCCCGCCGCCTCCTTCGCTAGCATGACTGCTTCGCAGAAGGAGGCGACTGCCTCCCACTCCCCCTCGCCCCGGACCATGGCTTGAACCAGGGCCGGGCGCGAGAGGTCGCCGCCGCTGCCAATTGCCTCTACGAGGACACGGCGGTGCTCCGCCCATGCAGGGCAGGCCCCCACCGTGTGACGTTCTGCACCGATTAGGTACAGATTCTGTACCGAGCGAGTTATTTCAACGATTGCTTCCTGACTTGTTTGGGAGCGGGAAGGGATCCTGTATGCCGTAAGAGATCTGTAGGTATGTCTGGTCACGGGGTCTCATCAGGAACAAAGGAACATTTGTTCAAATAACTCTTAATAGATGGCGTTATACGTATCGATTGTTATTGAAGTTTGTGTAAAATGTAGGACATGATTATATAGACAAATATTTGTACAAATTTTAAAAAATCATTTAGTTACGAAAAAATGTTTAGCCCGATAGCATGCGGTACGGCGGCGAACAGGTTTTTTTGTATGAGATGAGGCATCTGTACGCGTAGTATTGTATTATCTGTGGTCTGGTAAAGCAGTAAATACCGCCACAGATATCGTACTGACAAATCAGCCTGGCTATTATGTATTGACACGCCGCGTGATATCACCGCGAGAAGTGCCAATTTGTTTGCGAACGGTCGAGGGAGAATCTCACCGTGACTTTCTCCCTCGAACGTTCGCAAATAAATTGGCAATTCTCGCGGTGATGTACCTTTTAATAGGTACTAACGCGGACACACGATGAGACACAATATAAAAGGTTTATTGTTACTGCCGTTGTAGCTGTTCAGTGTCCGGAAAAGTGTTAATTAAGCCATCGTTAGGATTAGTCCAACTATATGTTTTGTACCTCTATTACAAGAGCTGTCTGTCTGTTACACCCGGTTATTTCAGTGACTACTGATGCTATCGACTTCAAATTTGACACAATTATAAAGAATGCTTACCCAGCTTTATTGCAAGTGATTGAAGTTAAAAAATGTTTTTAATTTATTGCAAAAGGGGCCGGAGTGGGGTTCCGAAGGGTTACTAGGTCAAGTGACATATCATATGAAAGGGCTTGATTTGCACATTTCAAAATATATTTTCATTTTATTTTATGTCCCACAGTTTTCAACATAATTATGATGAAAACTGTCAGAAAAAATACCCCCCCCCCCTTATCTCCGAAGTTTACGGAGCGAAAAATCTGAAATAATTATTAGAGTTGATAGGAATTGACCCAAATATTGCACCAAAAATAAAACGATGTTCCTAGCTAGTACAGGTTTTTCAAAATCATCAAAATTCCTTCACAAACAAACTTAGTTATGCGATCCGGTTTTTTTCACTTTATACCATCGATCACTAATAAAAATAGTGATCGATGCTTTATTCGTCCAAAAATGACACGGAACCCTCGGTGCGCGAGTACGACTCGCACTTGGCCGGTTTTTTATTCTTTGACATTTCTTAGCATTAAGTAGGTAGTGTAGGTACACAAGTTTTGCGTTTCTGCCTCTTTAATTAATATAAAACATACAAAAAAAATGAAAATCCCCGGCTCATGAAATCATCCCTTAAAAAGTAAAAGTTTTTTTTACATGAATCTACAAGATTTATCCTCAAACCGATATTTTTAAAGAACAGACAAACTCTTCAGCTTGTCAGACGTTTTTTTTCGTGGCTACTACTTTACGTTTTCATATAAAGTTATGGTTTTCCCGTAAGACAATTTCATGGTGCCGAGTTGCCGACCCTTAAATGCGTCGGGGGACCGTTTCATTGTATTGTCTTTACTTATCGGTCCCCCGACGCATTTAATGGTCATACATAAGATATAGGTACTAGTGATAAGAAAAAATAATATTTATGGTAGGTATCGCCGGCAAAGGTCAGCATTATTATTAAAATGTCGATATTCCATAACATTAAATTTGATATCCGACAAGCATCCTTTGTTTATTAAGCTTTTAATGTAGGCATCGCTTTACTTGTTTGAGCTTAACTTAAGAATTTTCATGAAGAATCACTTAGGGCGGGTTGCTTCAAACCATCTGTATCCGTAAGTCAGTCCGTAATCGTTAAGTCAGTATGAAATTGTCGTACAAGCCGCCATATTTGACGGTTACAGATACGTAACTGTAAGTTGAAACAACATGGCCTTAGAGTCTGCTGTTTGTGGGCATACGAGAAAATTTCTCTTCATTCATGCCATGAATATGAACACAAAATTAAAAAAAAAACGTACATAATAATAAAAAAAATAACTGGACATGTGCGAGTACGACTCGCGCCCTAAGATATATCATAGTATTAGTAGATAATTATATCATATCTTGATCATAGCTGGCGCTACTGCATACTTCTAGTGGCGCCATCTATGAGCAGATGGCTCCACTTATGGTCCGGTGACAGACGGACAACAAAGTGATCCTATAAGTATGCTATAAGGATTCCATTTTTCTTTTAGAGGTACAGAACCCTAATAACCTATAAATATGATAGATTTTTCTTAAAAATAAGTTCTATAGAGAAGAAGTATAGGAAGTATATTATATAGATGAGCCAAAACACCCAGGTGTTTTGGTAAACACCAAAATGTTGGGTGTATAACGGGTGTTTATTGGGTGTTTATCGGGTGTTTACCAAAACACCCGGGTGTTTTGCCCATCTATAATAGGAAGCTTTTGAATATTGCGCAATATAGGTAGGTCACAATACGCGCAATCAAGTTGACCGGAGTGAAGTTCGTGTGAATAGCTTTGCAGTATCTGTTTCTGTATAAATGAACCCTGAAAACATAACATTCCTTTTATTGCGCAACTGTGTAAAAACTCATCATTTGAGTTTTACTTTAAAGCGAGTAGAATTCTAACACTTCAGTCGCAACATGAAACTTGAATATCAAGACTAGTTAAAGATCTTCACTGCATTAAACCACATGAAACCACAAATACATTAGCACCGTGTATTTTAGCAGCAATGGGACGTAGTCAGTCGTAGTCAAGGACATTGCACAAATCCGCAGTCTCCTTCGTGACGCACACAACACTAGCTCGGCTCCCCTGTCGTAACGGCCGATTTAAAAGGGGCGGTTTCAATTTTGAGTGTTCGTTAAGTTTTTGATTTAGGGGAAGAGTGTGATCATGACTATTGAGCATAATTGCCCAGTGAATCTGTCTGGTTTGTGCAAAACTCCCCCTCGTATAATACAAACCATGATTTTTATGCTGTTTTAATTATGTTGATTTGAATGATTAAGTTAATAGATTTTTAAACTAAGTATTTGCGGTTTTCATAATATATTTTATTGAAGGTTTTAAAATTCAGTTAGGTAGGTATATGCTGCATATCTGTTTGACCGAGCAAACAAAAATCTGAAAACAAATAGTAAAAAAATGTTTTGTTGTCTAGTTTCTGCGTAGCGTAGCAGTGTCGTAGCTCGTAGGCTCGTAGCGTAACCACATTATTGTTTAAATTACGTAACATTTTGGTAGTAGACATGTTACAGTTAGTGTGATTACCTAATTGTTTTTTTTTTGTCAGTAGATTAATGTGAAAAGTGTCACTTTAACCGGTTTTTATTAGTAAGTAAATATGATAAATTAATAAACCAATGGTCTCAAAAAAACGTGACTAGCAGACTTCCTGCTAGGAGGTTCGGGGAGCGAAGCCTCTCGTAATGAAACCAAATGAAAAACCGATAGTTACTGAAAAGTCGCTTAGGTTAGATTAGAACGGCGACCACACCACAACGCACGAGCCGCGCAAGCGAAATGAGCATGCCGCGGCAGCGACCAGCGAGTGCCAGAAACGATTGGCCGATAATATAATATACAAACAACCATATTTTTTTACTTTTACCAAAAATCGTTAAGAAATTAATAATAATAATCGGTAAAATTTTATTTTCCTAATATTAATTTTATTAAAATTAACAAATGTTGCGGTTGTTATAAATTACCTACTCTTTGCATTTATTACTCTGACGCACGTTGCATTCATATTCACGTTCATAAGCACATGTCTTATATGGGTGTGCACTGTGTGCACGACGCACTGTAATAATTTACCTGACACAAGCACATAATCCGGATTGGCTATGCAATATCTGCTACGCGTGCCTACGTAATAAACAAAGCTACGTATTTTCGTAAGACATTCAATACAAAATATTTCAGATAAGTAGGTAATTAATACAATGTTATTTCCGTAGCAGAGTAATATTATTTTCGTAGGTCGGCTACCGTTGGCTACGTACGCCGTAGCCAACGGTTGATTCTCGTAGCTATAGCCATATTTAACTTGAAATGCGTATTATATCACGATACGTTAATTAATTGGTATTTAGAGAAAACTGGTGCTTAGGTAACCAATCAATGTGGGTGCTATTGTACGTGGGCTGGAAATTAGTTTCCCATTACTGCCTACTAGTGAAATTGGAGCCCGAATGAAATTACTATTGTAGGGCGTGGTGAATACGAAATCATACCTTCCTTTTTTGCTGCAAATTGTTGTCGTGCTTGAATTTGAAAAGTTTTTCTTCTAATATATTTTATGTAGAGTATTGTGCCAACATTGTGCGGATCTTCTGAAAGAGGTCAGACTCCGACCAGTCGCTGCTACTTACGCGGCTACATTACCCAAATATTGTTTGGGTTGATTATGTTAAAAATGCAAAGTTGAATCTGTCTGCTTACGGAACGATGGTTTTAAGCAATTGTACTGGTACTTTGCGATCAAAATAGGTCAACATTTAGTCGGTAATACATGTCGGTGAAACCGTGGGCTTAGCTATTTGACCATGTACTTCCTGACACACGCATGAGCAGTTCTTGGAGGGTGGTTAAAAGCGTGTAATCATGAATGTATCTCGCAGAATCCTTTGAAGTGTCAGTAGAGGCATTAAATAGAACCGTATTGTATTCACCGAGCATTGAGTTGTTATCAAGTTTTTTTTATACGACTTTAATGACAAATGCGTATGACCCGCCTTATTGTAATCAGTTACCGTAGCCTAAGAAACGCTTGCAATAGGTAGGTACCAAGTATTACATGCCAACTTTTTAAAATGGGGATTCGCAGTGCCGACAGCTTAAAGGATAAGCAGATCCCCCGCAGTCAACACAATGCATCCTCAGGAGCTCAGGCGACCTTCCACAGGAACACAATACTATCGAAGTACAAATTGACGAACCTTTTTTAACTCGCTGTTCTCAGGGTCGCGGGTCGATCCTTACACGGAACAAAAATTGGAGAGACCTTACAAATACCTGTTCCTGTACAGGTGTTTGTTGTAGTGGGATTTATATGTAGGTATACGTATCAGTAGGTATGTCTGTAGATTGCACTCATAAAGCAGGGATAATTATAAACGACAGGCTGAAATAGGATATAAGAATAGTATATATGTACCTACTGGTTAGTTTATCATTTTCAGCCTCATCATACTTACAATTAATATCCCAAAGTGGAAAATATTTCCGGACTTAGAGAATTTGGAAAGCTTAAAAAACAAACCAAGAATTTCATTAGGGACTTGGCTTCGCTCGATTTTTTGCTCGCAGTTTATTTTTGGGTACCTACCTAATTAGGTACTATGTTAAATATTATAATTAGACTGTTGGCATTCTTTAGATTGACCATTTTAAAGAAATAGGACAAACTTACCTAAATAAGAAAAACATTGGCGGACTTTCTTGAACGCTGCCAACTTTTGTAAGTTAGTAAAGTTTCCTCGAGTATATTTTTCGGGTTCCGTAGCCAAATGGCAAAAATGGAACCCTCATAATTTCGTGCTGTCCGTCTGTCCGTTTGTCCGTACGTCACAGCCATTTTACTCGGACTATTGGCACTCTATAGATGAAACTTCGCAGGTAGATCGCGTGTCTTCTGTTAACCGCCCTAATAGAGTGTAGTAAAATAAGGAATAAAAAAAATTAAGGAAGCATTCTATACTTAAATAAAACTGAGGGATGAAAACCAAAAATATATTTGTGGTTGGAAAACTGAAATACCTACTCCTTAGGGCGGTTTCGCATTCCGTCCGATCCGAGAAAAGACGGTTCGAAAAAAATATGTATGAAAACTGTGAAAAACAACTCGAAATCAGATCGGACTCAGTAATACAAAACAAATAGTACTACGGCTACTTCGAACCGTCTTTTCTCGGATTCGGATCGGACGTACTATTGCGAAACCGCCCTTACTATGGAACCCTCCAGTGTGCTCGGTCCGACACGCACATGGCTGTTTTCTTTATTTTTAAGACCATAAAGTTTTGCTTTTCTTGCCTTGATTCGTGATTAATCCTGATTAAAAATACGTTATACTGCCGTCCAGCTGTACCGTTAACGTCCAGTCCATTTCTACATAATTATTTTGAAAATAGAGAGTCCCTCGAAAATTTGTATTTAATACAATGTGCGTCCAATCAGTGTCGGATCCAGAAATTATTTTTGGGGGACTAAGGCCTCATCCGGACATATTATTATAATTTTTGAGGGTAGCTAAGGGGCGGAAATCAGAACACTAAACACACGCAACACAGAATTTTAATCTGAAATCTGTGAGAACTTAAGATTTAGGAAGACTTTAATTATTAGCCTCCTAGCACCCCCTGGATTACTGCGTCCAAAGTTAGCCAACGTAGGTATTCTTCAGATAATATCCCCTTATAGGTTTTTCCCATGAGTCAGCTTTTTTCAATTTCAAAAAGTGTGTGAGTCAACTCGCATAGGGCAGGTAATGGATTGTTTTGGTTGCCATTCACAAGGCCTACTGCGGTAGCAGAACGTTCCTGATGCGTAATAACTGGTTTGGGGAAAAGGCGTTTACTGAGGAACATTAGCATTGTCTACCTATACACCCCTGTATATGTGTGCAACATGATTTATTTATCGTTGTAGGTAGGGAGGGATGTATATCATCAACCAACCGGGCTATAAACAGAGGGTGTCAGTTGCAAGTTTGCTCGTGGCAGTGTTTGCACTTCTACTCGTAAAGTACCTAGTAATCATTTGTGTTTTAACCGCATAGCAGGTATGCTATGCGGTTAAAACATACTATATCCTATCTACTTATAAGGGCGAGGCCCCATTAGTTCGTTGCGCTGCGCTGCGTTGCGTCAATTCACAATACACTTCTCCGTTGCGTTGTTGTATGCATAGCGTAGGCGCGGTCCGAAGGGGGGGAAGGGGTCGTGGGGGTCATGACCCCCACGACCCCTTCCCAAATCGTACAAAAATGCGCCAAACACGGTTTTTCACGGTATAGCACGTCGGCATTAATCGGTATGACCCCCCCAAAAATTGAATAAGTTTTTCTAACCTAAATAGGTAGATACTTACTTAACGAATTAAATGATAAAAAAATCTACCTACTGATTCATGATTAGGTGTGGGGAAAAAGGGCCCTATTGATGTTTCAAACTGGTTCTCTTGGTAGATATCGCAATAGAAAGTAAAAGACTAGTTATGAACAACGTAGAATTAATTAAAATAAGTAATCAAATAACTGTTTTTTCCAGATGGAGTATATTTCTAAGCTAAGGATCAGCATCAGATCGGGTGGATTGTTAGTTATTGCCTAATTACCTTACACCTATCTACCTATAGGTATCTTAACTACATAATATAAAAATCAGAAATCACAATAAATGACTCTTTTTCTGCAACATATTAAAGGTGAGCAAACATAAAATACATAATAATAACTATAACCTCTGCCGCTAAAATACGTTGATACGATGGCCAGGCCGTTACGGATTAACAAATCTGGCCTGCTCAGAAGTTAAGGTTTGGCTGCGCAATAGTCAATTTATGATATATATACAATTCATTGCGCTTTGACACGTCTGGTCTTCAGAGTAGGCCAGAAAAGTTTGATCTGTACCTGATCTTGAACGATCACCTAGCCACTTCTACATCTAACCACGTCGTTATTGTTGTGGACTACGTCTGCGCTAAGAGCTTTGGAGTTTTGATACGATTAATTTATTACCTATTTAATATTTATTTTATTTATGTATGGGTGTTTGTGCACTACAGACGTTTTCAATTCGTATTCGGTTTAAAACGGATTTTTAGCCAATAGGCCTGCAGAATGATCCCCACCACTTTTTAAAACGTATGAAAAAAAAAGGTCCGTGAAAAACGTGTAGTGCACAATCGCCCTATGGCTCAAAATGCTGTAAGTCACGGCATGAAAGAGATAAAAAAAACATAGGCAGCCGATGACAGTAGCAGAGAATGACATTGATTGACATTTGACAGTTTTGTCTTGAGAATTTGTTTGGTTCAGCTTCAGAGTTGGTTATGCTTGATATTGGTACAATAAATCAATAATAATATAAAAATAACATTGTAAATAATCCGAAATACTTTCTAAACATAATAACTTAAACATAGTTTAGAACCCTTTATAATAACTGCATTTTGGACTTATTGATTG
The DNA here is from genome assembly GCA_948465475.1 of Thalpophila matura. Taxonomy (NCBI): domain Eukaryota; kingdom Metazoa; phylum Arthropoda; class Insecta; order Lepidoptera; family Noctuidae; genus Thalpophila; species Thalpophila matura. The sequence goes on along the minus strand of OX419187.1, from coordinate 4,621,944 downwards.
GTGTGCATAAGTATGTAACAACGACGTAGATATTCTCAACAATATTTGAGTCTTTTCCTCGGAGAATCCGTATTTATATTCTCTGATTGTACGTACCTAACACTTGTTTACACTACAATCACACGTTTAACAATAACCTATATTTACAGAACAACTGAAAAACTTGAAGATGTCAAGGTTTCGCTTTGGGCGACAGCATGACGGGTATCGTCTAGTGTCGAATGACGATAGCGGCTTTTCGGATGCTCAGTTTGAAGGACCACCGCCGAAAATACCCTGGAAAGCAATATCTCTCGCGGCGTTCTTATTTGTTGTGGGTACAGCACTTCTTATTGTAGGCAGTTTAATCGTGACTGGACACATAGATACTAAGTATTCTGACCGTTTGTGGCCTATGATAGTTTTAGGCTGTATTATGTTCTTACCAGGGGCATATCATATTAGAATAGCATATTATGCCTATAAGGAGTATCCTGGTTACAGTTTCGCTGACATTCCAGAGTTTGAATAGATTTTTTAAATTGTGTTGTGAGAACATTGTTGTTCAATAGATGTTTGTTACTGTTTAAATGTTGTTTCCTATGAAGTATAATTATTGTGTTAATGCATTGCATAATAGTCAACATAAGGGGTGACGCAGATGAAATAATTTTTGTGCGATCGAGTCTGCCACGCTACACTCGATCACACAAAGTCTCGTCTGCATCACCCCCAATAGCTACTTTAATTTACTGAATGTTGGGCACAATTTACAGTAAAGCACACACTAGAGGATGTAGCATAAATTACATTACTACCTATAATCTTTAATTTTATATAAATTTTCAAGATTATTTATTGAATGCCAGTATTTTTCTTAGTTATATGTACATAATTAAAAGCTGTGTCAATGTGATTTTATATTAATTAAGGCAGGAAGCTTGCTAAGTATCTTGTCCCAGATGTTTTATGTGTTTAACTTCATAAATACAAAAAAGCATTACATTACAACAGTTATTTTATTGATGTGCACTTAATATTAAATAATCAATACAATAAAACCACAAATTCATTTTTGTAGGCATAATTTAATGACATTGATCATAATATTTTAATAAATAGATTGATAAAATCACTTTTACAACTTGTAGAGATTTTAAAGAAAATCAATTGATTTTCAATGATTAGTTAACACTTCCATCCTATCTAAATTGCACATGTTTACCTATTAGCTCTTTTACCTTTCCTAGTCTGTGGTGTGAAGCTAGTTTGAGGGAGAGGTACAGAGTGCCCTGTCTTTTTTAAGTGGTCAAACAATTTATTCTTTGATGGGAAATCTGTTTGACAGATTGCGCATCTGAGGTTCAATGCTGTGCTTGAATCTTCTGTTTCACTTGTTTTAGTCCTCACTGGTTTTCTTTCTACCATCTTCTTTGGCTTGATATTCCTCTGTGTCTTGGGTAATGCAGGCCTATCTTTGGGCAAGGCTGCTTCACCCAATGCATCATCAGTGGGTGTAGTACTAGACACTTCATACAAATTCTCTGTTGAAGTTTGTGACTGGGAACCTTTCTTTAAAGTAGCTTCTTTTTTAGCTTGTATTTGACTCTTGAGCATATTGAATTTCTTAGCCTTTCTGCTCCGTGATGGTCCTTCTATTTCATTAAAACTCATTTCGTCGTGACTGTCATTGCCCTCACTTTCTGGCATTGGTATAAACTTCTTTTTGTTCTTTTTCTTTTTGTGACTCTTGGGTAGTGCCTGAAAAATTATTGATATGAAAACAATTTGGATCAAATTTTTTGCCATTAATTGCAATTTTGAACAAGAACATATTTGAAGTTAATTGGAGGTGCACTCATCAAAAGAAATTATATAATCAGACAAATTGCTTAAAACTAATTGCAAGTGGTTTCTTGCACTTACTGTATACAGTCAATCTACTGATTACTGATGGCCTGTGTCAAGTGTTAAAAACTGTAGAAAACAAGCCTAACCTAACATTAACATTTAAAAATACATCAGGACCTAGCCTGAACTTACCTGAACTTTATCAGAATCATCACTCAAAGTCTCTCTAAAATCATTATCCTCATTGTCTTCGATATCTGAAGTAGAGTTTCCCTTATGTTCTCCATCTTCCTTGGTCTGACCATTCATTTTATCACTTTCACCCTTCTCCTCATTCACCAAAACTTCATGAACATCAATATCTTCATCATCATTCTCAGATATATCAATGTCATCATCTAATGTCATACTAGCTACATTTTCTTTGTGTTTCTTACTATTCTCATGATTTTCAAATGATTTGATATTTTTGAACAATTTATTACAAGCTGAGCAGTAGAGATTTCTGATTGCTGATTTAGATTTTGTTGACGATTTCGCTGTTGCCTTTGATGCTTCACTTGCCTGAAATTGAAATAAACAAAAAATATTATATAATTTGTGAACTAATTTGGCAACATTATGAAATGCTATTGCTGAAGCATTTCATAATGTTGCCATTATAAGTGCATAAGCAGGGACTGTCAGGGTCATACTGAAACATTAATACAATATAAATTATATTACCCTTAGTTCCTTCACCCACTGTATGCCATATTTATCAGGTGTTATAATTATACTTTCATGTAACTTCCAGCTACAGGTTGGAAATTACATCAAAGTTATGATGACATAGTTGTTTTGTAAATAATGCTATTCAATTTTATTTTAAAAAACAAGTGAAAGAATTTAATAAAAATAAATAAACCAAAGGAGGTTGCTCAGTTATTCTTACCTCTTCAGTCTTAGAACTTTCTTCATTACTGCTTTCCATTCCCCCTTCACTAATAGTGTCATCATCAGAGGACAGACCAAACTCTTCAGCTAGCAGAGATTCAATTTCACTCAACTTCTTTTGATAGTCCTCACTGTGTAAGAAAGAGCTTTCACCTTCTTGTTTCTTGGCTTCTTCTATTTCTTTTTGTCTCTGTATTATCCTTTCTCTTCTAACTTGTTCAGCCTGAAAGGTAAATATGAAAATGTTTTTAATGTAGGTAGCCAAAATTAAGTAACAGTGGTGACATTAAATCTATGACATGCACCACTAATGTGCCCTCTTTACTAGTAAAAGTATAATTCGAACAACGGCGATACCGACCGACTGCAGGGGTACAGAACAAATGTACTGGAGGCGACAGGCGAGTGTTGCCGTGCTCGGAATGTACCTTCATACAATCTCATAGAAAATGTATAGGAATCATTAGTGCCAATTGCCGTCGGCGACAGCGGCTGCTGCTGCAGCCCTTTATCATCTTTATGCTTAATCTCGAGTTTGTATTCTATAGGTAATTTAGTAATTGGGCTAAGCAAAATTCACACAAAATATTTGAAAAGCATACTTAATTATGAAATTGCTAGTGTAGTAAAATCATGACACACCTTTCTTTTATTTTCTTCAGCTTTTTCCTGTAACAGTTTTGTATGCTCTATCACTCTCTTATCCTTCCTGCGGACAAAGCTTACAAGTCTCCTGATCTCCTCATTCCTCTCTTTACGAGCTTTCTGCCTAATTTTATTGTTTTCTTTCTCCATTAACTTAATTACTCTCCTGTTGTCACCTTGTGAGATCTCATACTGATCTAGCCATACATAACCTGGAAATTTACAAAATAGCCATAATGTAATAAGCTCCATGTGCAGCTCATACCCATAGGTCATATGCACTTATGACTTTTGCATACATATCTAGCACAAAATTGGCAACAGTAGTCTCTGCCAGAGAGTCTTTGGAAGATACTACTGAAGAGAATGTATGAAAAAGTCATAAATGTCTAGTGCAAAAATCACAATTTTTGCACTAAACATTTATGACTTTTGCATGCATTTCTAGCACAAAATTGGCAACAGTGGCCTCTGCCAGAGTCTTTGAAAGATACCACTGAAGAGAATGTATGCAGTCATAAATGTCTAGTGCAAAAATCGCAAAATTGGCAACAGTAATCATATAATATGCATCTCTTAGGGCTCGTACACATAGAACGTCCGTTTTACAGGTCCGTTTAAACGTATATGCTATTAGCGCATGTAGTTGTATGAGCAAGTTCACACAGAATACAGTATTCCGGATCCAGTAAAAAAACTCACACGCAACGGAAATACTGATCCGTTTTATCGGATCGAAACCGCGCGAGGCTTGGCATGGGGGTGTGCGGGGTGCGGTGTGCTGCACACAGCCGCCATTTGCCGGTTTCATTCCTTGAGTAGTGCACGTCTGAAGAACAAAAGTCCAGTAGCGTCGGATCAGTTAAAATCGGTCCTGTAAATGCTGTGTGAATATTACCTCCGGTAGCGACGGATCAGTTAAAAAGGATCTTGTAAAATCGGACGTTCTATGTGTACGCGCCCTTAGTTCAAATTCATTTTCAACCATTATTTTGCTGTACATATAAATATAATATTTTAACATTTACCAATGAAACCTGGAAAACATTTATAATTTTCTTGCAAGCTTAAAGTTAAATACTGTAAATAATTAAAAAAAAACTAGTTACTTTTGTTAGTTGAGAATGCCATCCAATAACCATAGAACTCATTCACTTCTTCATATGCAGTAGTAGAGTTCCCAAATGTGGGTATTTTGGAAACCTCTTCAGGATCATCAAGGAAGCCAGTTTCCTCTGCTATCAGTTTGGAGAAGACCTGAAAAATAATAACAAGCAGTTATTAATCAAGAATCCTACTTCCTGATATTATAAATGCAAAAGTTTGTGAGGATGGATGTATGTATGTATGGATCACGAAAAAACTACTGAATAGATTTTTATGAAACTTTACAGTAATATAGTCTATACATAAGAGTAACACATAGGCTACCTTCTTTTTATCACAAAAACGCAGGTGAAGCCGCAGGTGGAAATTAGTAAATTTATAACAGCAGGTTTTTTAACTTTCAAAAGGACAGTTGTTACCTCACTGTATATTCCATAGAAACCTTGAGGGTCATCACCAAAGCCTTTATAACAGGACGGACTAAAGTAGGGGTAAACATCAAGGCTGTCATCATTGTAAGAACTGCCAGCTCCACGTAGTAGCTGCTCTCTGTGATTGTCGTACCTAAAAAATAGAGTGGATGTTAATCATCTATAAGAATGCTTATTGAATAACCATTGTGGTGCCAAATCCAACAATCAAATGACGACTGCGTCAGACTTCTGTGTGGACTTACCAAGCTCTCTCCTGAGGGTCGGAAAGCACTTCATATGCGTTCTGCACAAGCTGAAACTGTTCTTTCGCCTCTATCAAATTCTCCAAGTTTTTGTCGGGATGCCATTGCAGCGCAAGGCGCCGGTAAGCCTTCTTAATTTCGGAGGCCGATGCTTCTTTCGGCAAACACAAAACTTCGTAGTGGCACTTCATTTTATGGTCATCCTATGCTCACTTTCACTATAATTCACAGCCTCCTAAACAATAACCTGAACTAAAAAAAACTTTAAATTCCGATGGAATGAACCGGAAAATAACAATTAACACTTCTACTTGTCTAGCGAACTAAATGAGGAACTTTGCACATAATATTCAATGGTTTTAGCAGAAAAATAATATCGATCTATTTTGAAGATTACAGCGAAAAAGACACGACGTCCATGCTTCTTTCGGATTTGTTTTTTTCTGAATAGTGTTGTCATACTTGTATTGTATAGTTATGATTCTTGAAAGCTTACTTCTCATAATACAATTTAATACATACAATTTGTATCGATTGATTGTAATATTTTTCTACTTAGATAATAAAGACCTTCCTATATTATTCCAAATACCGTCATCAGAGCAAATAAATACGTATAATTTGACACTGTCATAAAAAAACAATTTTTGTTGACAATGGTTTTGTTAGGCAACACTAGCAGATATTGTCAATGTCAAACAAAATACGTTTCATTTTACGCAAATCTATGCATGGAGTATAGATTTAAGGAGGAATATATCTGTGTATGAAAAGTTTGACTTCTTCTTACGTGAAACCAAGAAGTTTATTATAGCTTAAACGCTATAAGATTCTTGCGTGAAACGCTTTTTTATCTGTGTCTGTCCGTCTGTTTGCTCCGGGTAAACTCCGAAAAGGCTAGACCGATTTTGACGGGACTTCCACTGGCAGATAGCTGATGTTGTAGGGAGTAACTTAGGCTATTTTTATTTTAGAAAAGTATTATGGGTTCCGCGCAAAAAAATTAAAACCCATGAAATCCAATGTTCACACATCACATCACATCATCTCTGATCGGCCACAACCTCGGACGCCTGTTGGTAGCCCAAGATCCAAGATCTATTGATATCAATTTAAATAAAATCCAAAAAATGCTACTGTAATGTTTTTATTAAATTAATAATTAGGTAGGTAGGTATGTAAGTAGGTACATTAGAAATATATTTTTAAACTATTATAAATTATAAGTAGATATGAATAAAATCTTTTGAAAACGAATGTTATTATATATATAACGAAAATTATTAAATATGTTTAATATCAATACTTAGGTACTAAAAATAATTTTAAAACTAATGTACCTATTAAAAAAATTATAAATATGAGTGAAGAAAAAATATTTTACTCTTGTGCAGTACCTCTGAATTTTCGTTCTATCCTGTAGAAAAAAAATAAATGTTGTTAGCAAAGTAGTAATTAATTAAATTCCTCGGAAACGCCCCCGTGCGGGACTGGAGTGAGACCACAAAATCACAATGTGGGACTTGGATCGTTCCACTTTTCATTGCAGATAAACAAGTCCCATGTAAATAATTTTCAGCACTACAATGAACCTACTGCTGGTCATCTAATCCAACAAAAAAAAATACTTGAATTTCGAACTTTAACTTATTTAAAAAAAAACCGGCCAAGTGCGAGTCGTACTCGCGCACCGAGGGTTCCGTATCAGTTTTGGAGGTATAAAGTGAAAAAATCCGGACCGCATTACTAAGTTTGTTTGTGAAGGAATTTTGATGATTTTGAAAAAACTGCACTAGTTAGGAACATCGTTTTATTTTTGGTGCCATATTTGGGTCAATTCCTATCAACTCTAATTATTTCAGATTTTTCGCTCCGCAAACTTCGGAGATAAGGGGGGGGGAATGGTATTTTTTCAGACATTTTTCATCATATGTCGAAAACTGTGAGACATAAAATTAAATAAAAATATATTTTGAAATGTGCAGATCAAGCCCTTTCATATGATATGTCACTTGACCTAGTAACCCCACTTTAAAATGTTGGACCCCCACTCCGGCCCCTTTTGCAATGAAACCAAAAACATTTTTTAACTTTAATCACTTGCAATAAAGCGGGGTAAGCACTCTTTATAATTGTTCCAAATTTCAAGTCGATAGCATTAGTAGTTACTGAAATAACCAGGTGTGACAGACAGACAGACAGACAGACAGACAGACAGACAGACGAAGTCGCACCATAAGGGTTCCTTTTTTACCATTTTGGTACGGAACCCTAAAAATGTACTCAGATCATTTTTTTTTCGTTTGTTTTTGTTGTGTTTTTTTACCACCTATAGATGTGCCTCTTAAAATATTTCGAGTATGAAGGGTAGGACCCTATAGGTATATGTTCAGCCCTCCTAGCCAACTTTTCTGTTAGCGTTAACGCCAAACGCTACGGATAAAATGTATGGAACTGAAGTTTTTGGGTCACGTGACTTTTCCGCAGGTAATGTCATTGCCATACATTTTGTGCTTATCGTTTGGCGTGAACGCTAACAGAAAAGCAACTTGGCTAGGGCCTCAGATGTGTTTGGGCGGTCCGGTCATCGTCGCGTTGTCATAAAGACATCTCAACTCAACACTTGGATACATCGCCAGTCGACTTGGCATCGTTGAAAGGAATCCATAACGGACCAGCATAGCTATTCACAACCATTCGATATGCTTCCGTGTCGGAAATGGCACTTTCTCTTCTGTCTGCTTTCCGAACCGATGGACTCATAAAACGCTATTTAGCGTTTTACACTTGCAACGCTAATTCTAGCGTTTTAAACGCTAATTAGCGTTCTACGAGTCCATCGGTTCGGTTCGGAAAGTAGATAACCGAAAAGTGTCATTTCCGACACTGAAGCATATCGAATGGTTGTGAATAGGGGGGCAGGTCTCGATAGAGTCAAAGGCTTTCTCATAGTCCACAAATGCTAGACACAGGGGCCGATTGTACTCCTCGGACTTCTGTATGATCTGCCGCACTGTGTGAATGTGGTCTATGATGCCATATCCACCTCGAAACCCGGCCTGCTCCGGTGGCTGGAATTCGTCGAGAAGACTCGACGAAATCCAGCCACCGGAGCAGGCCGCGAGAGGCGCGAGAGGCGCGAGACGATTCGTGACAACTCTTGGAAACAGCTTATAAACGTGGCTTAGAAGCGAAATGGGTCGGTAATTCTTGAGCAGGGTCTTGTCACCCTTTTTAAAGAAAAAAACGACTACACTCCTACGCCACGCCTACGGAGTTCTCCCAAGGAATAGAACAGAATTGAAATGCTCTCGAAGCTCCTTCAGCACCGGGCTTTCTCCTGCTTTCAAGAGCTCGGCTCGAGAGACAAATCTTCTAGTACGTAGTATCTACTAGGGTCCATTTCAATTGAATTTGTTAACTTTGTAAACAATGTCAGTATGGCCAACTGTCAAAAGGGCACTGGCAGACGCCCATAGAACGCTGGGCCTCAGATTGTGTAAGTCGGTACAGATATGAAATTAGTTTAGTGTGATCGAGTATTTCAAGAGTATTTAAATTCATTTTTTATTTGTTTTTGTACGCAATTGGGTTAAAGAGAAATATTCTTATTTCTGACAGTAAGGTTAAGTATGGTGTGAATGATCCAGTGAAGTACAGCCCGACTAATGAGTTCTCAATTCAAAGGTTTTAGTTGCTGTCACAATGATATTCTGTGGAAGCACGCGCCAGCCAGCATGCACCCGTTTTTGTTTTAGTGGTTTTTTCAAAATGTCAATGGCATAATCATTTTATTTCTTATTTATTTCGATTTTTGATTCCAATTCTTAATCTCTGAGATAAATTAGGCAAAGAACAATTAAAATATATTTGTATTTTTGGTTAAGCTTTTATTACTGTACCATATGGAGCCTAAAACTGCCGACGTCCTTTGATGAATTTGTATAGAAAGTTTGTTTACAAAGTTTACAAGTTCTATTGAATTGGACCATAGTAGGTACTACGTCTGTGACTACAACCATCGGCTTTGAGTCTGGCAAAGATCACGTCTTGTCTATTCATTGGCATTGCTTGTAGATAGTAGGTAAAAGTTGAATATAGGACTACGTCAAGGGGAGCCAATTAAAATTCGTAGACTTATTAAATAGGTGATGTTTAAATGTGGTTTAAAAAAGGTTGAGAAACCGGCTAATAATAATGGATTTTCATACTTTAGTGTCGTGGGACATTTTAAAGCGTCGTAGAATACCGGCATTTTATCCTGTGAAGATAAACAAAATGTCATAAATGATACAAAAAAGAAAAAGCAATGTTACAAAAATAATCTATAGTAAACGAGACGTAGGGGGCACAGCGGAGTACTATCTCGCTCTATCTTGCTGGCCGTACCTACGGCTGTTTGCCACCATCGCCGTATGAAAAAAAAGGTAAAGGTATAATGGTATAAATAAATGGAACATTTTCGAAAATTACTCTTACATAATCGATGTCTTGGTCGTGTATCGACTGTTGTCTGAACGAGGTCATGGTGGAGGCCTTGACGCCAGCTGCCGGCGCCGGCGCCGGTGCTAGGCGCAAAGCCGGCTCCAACCATTTCTCGTATAAGTCCGGACGAGGCCCTAGAGGCGCCTCGGTACCCATGCGACAGTTGTCTAATATCCACTTCTGCTCTCCAACTGATGGGGACCTACGTGAAAATTAAATTTTGTATTTTTTTTTTCTTATTATAACTTTCTCACTTTGTATTTGTAGCCTAGCGTTGTTTACGTCTATACTGCATAGGAATTTAACCACACACACCTCTCTCTCACAATATTCACCCACACTTCACTTCAAGGTATTACGATTTTTGAAGTGGTCTTGTCAAAAATCATGACAGTGTAGTTTTAGCCTAGCGTTATTACGTCTAGACTGCTTTAGCGTTGGAACTTTACAAACCTCCCTTTTATACTAAGGCTTCACCCACACTTCAAGGTATTATGATTTTTAATATAACGCAATAAGTGCGATGACTCTTACCTCACGATCGCTGTAAGGTCTTTATACTTGTAAATAACTTTCGTCTTGGGATCGAAGAATCCGTCTCCGGTGTCATAATAACCGGCAGGTACCTTTTTGGTTGGCTGATCGGCTGTCAGGAACGACTTGCCGGCAGGCATCAGATCTATGTCGTATTCTATCGCAAATCTGTCCACAGAATCATATATTTGTATATTCGAACGGAGCTCCAGGAAAATAATGAAATGGGATGTATAGTAGACTGTTATTATTACGTTGCCGCGTTGTAGGCAGAAATACCCAACTCAAGTCTTAAGTCAACATCAGGATGACATATATCTAAATGAATGTGTTTCAATGTCCCAGACTGCATGTATATCAGTTGGGGACTTATCTTTCCCGCAACCCCCCGCACGATTGCCCTATAAAAACCCTCGCGTTGAACGACTGTGAGCAATATAATAGCTAGACTGTGGTAGTATAATGATTTGCTTTTGATTTTTGACTGGTGTGTTTAATATCTATGCTAACTGATTTCCAAATAAATATAAATAATTATTTGAAATAACAGAGGGTTGCTTGCAGGATTAATATTCCGGAGACAGCGAATTGGACTCATTTAAGTTTACTTAGTATGAAACATGGTCATTATACATGAACAAACCACTGTTGCATCAATAATTTTTTTGGTATACGCGATACTAAACATTTTGCTGACGCCGATCAAATAGGAAATATAGCCATACCGTCTGTCAGGTATCGTGCAGTACTTCCAGAGGTCATCATTGTACTCCAGAGAGTCGGAGAAGAGCAGCGTCCTGTTAGTCATGAGGCCTTTGTTAAAGTTACCGCGTATGATTGAGACGCCATCATCAGTCATGTATCGCATTACACCTTTGCCGTGCATCATGCCATCAACAAAGTCACCCTCATATTGGACTCCTATAAAAACATTGTGGAAGTATGATATTATAAGCTTTTGAATATATTCTGTACGGTGCAACCGTAGGTAACACAATATAAGCACTGTCAGCAATTCGTTTGTATAGTCCATTTCAGGAAAGAAGTCCCGCGGACAATTGTGGAACTACATTATACTACATTATGTCGCGCGAATACAGCGCTGCGTCTGCGGGACTTCTTTCGTGAAATGGACTTTAGCACGCTGTTGACCCGTGTCATAACACAGTTCACCATTAAACGTTGACAATTTCTTAGGGTCATCGCAGACGTCCGGAAAAATTAAGAAGGTGAATGAGGTATTTTATGTCAAACTGAACGATTGCGGCTGGAATCGTTCAATTTATGAACGATATCGTTCAATTTGTAAACGATATCATTCAATTTATGAACGATATCATTCATTCGTTCTCTGAATCCAGTAAGCCATTACGGACGTCTGTGATGAGCCTTACTGTAGTGTTAAAGCAATTCGCTCAAAAATAGCTCGTACTGCAGAAGTTGAGTCATAAAGTGGAGTCTTACCAGTAGGAAATGTGAATTCTCCATAACCGTTCATGCCTAGAACGTCCCACTTGCCCTCATACTGGGAGCCTGTCGGGAAGTCCTTCAATACTCGTCGAGTTCGAATGCCTTCTAGTGGTGTTGCCCTGGGGAAATAATGAAAGAAAATGACCTGTTTAGACTGCAGAACGTATCAAAAAAATAGACACACAATATACTCAAAAAACATTAAGAGTAAAACAGAAAAGTTTTGATTTGACAGCTTCAATAGTAAATAGGTATGTTTTGCGAAGAAACCACGGACAATGGAATTTATGAGAAAAAAAAATGTTTAACACTAACTTGCATATTTCTTTGTGTTTTTCAACAAACTCCTTCATAAGGCCTTGCCATTTTGAAACGCCATTTATGCCTTTGACTTGACTGAAAATCATCAAAGTTATTTATTAAGGCACAATGAAACAAGTACATTTAAGTGTGTCCTATTTAGAGCCATATTTGTTCAGTGGTTATAAACTAGCATTTACACTATTTTGATAGCATAGACAAACCAAATGAGATCATGATAAGCTTAGGAGCCTTTCAAACTTACGTAGTTCCTACACTATGCTTGTTTACCGACTTTTTTAGCGACGCCATTGTGGACAACTGTAAACAATATAAAAAAATTGTAAAACTTAGTTTAAGGCCTTACGGCTCAAATACACCTAATCCGTCACCGGCCGAACTTTGCTCGGCCGATGACGGCCGGACTCGGACGATTGAATCAAACACTTGTAAATTATAGAGAGCGCGTACACCAACACGACCGCCATCGGCCGACAAAATAGGTCGCCCTAAGGCACATTCAGGCAGAATCGGAGCGACGTCAAATTCTCCGCAACAAGCACATCGAAGTACATCATCGAGCGCATTTCGTCGTTGGCACCTGCTGGCCTGCCGTAGTCAGTCATTCGCTTTCAATTCGCCTCCATAAGTTTTCGATTCGCCGCCGGCCGCAGCAGATTCGCATGTATTGTCAGCTCCACGCAAATTCGTACAATATTAAGTACCTATTATTATTATCTGTAGTGGAGATTACCTATCTAAGTAAGTATCTATGCTATGTTACATTTAAGAATAAAATCGACTCTGCGTCACTCTACAGTTCAAATTAAAATTTTATAACGTGCTCAAGAGTATGGCAATTTGAGAAGAGGAAAATTTGTAACCTGCCAGTCAAAGCACCAGATACCTTGGTAGGTATCATGCTTTGTCTGGCACTTTGATCTTGCTAATGCAAGATTGCGAAGTTACTCGCGCAGCCGACTTGCATTGTGGAATCTCCGCCTCTCACAGTGATGCAACCAACATGTTGAGGCAAGTAGTGTTTACAAAGTGCGATTTGGTTGCAAAGTTTTGCACAAATAAACTTGCTGGACATCGTTGTATCCAAGAATGCATTTAGTGGCTACCAACTGCTACCTAAGCTTTTCATGCACGAGTACAAAATCAAATACGAAAACGAATAAAAAGCATAAAAGTGTGCTTACCTTCTTACCTTGGCTTACCTTGTTACGATTGGTAGATAGAACTATTGCTGGTAGATCACAAAGTTAGAACTATAGCTGGCGCTGTATTTTTTTCAAAATAGTAGGTACTTATTGGTAAAAAAATCTGTAAAACTTATAAACAACAACTAATTCAAATAAGATTAACTTTGTAAATAATAATAGGAACTTCAGACTCGTCTTTGCCACTTGTCAATATGAATTAGGTACCTATATATGACAACATATTTTTGATGCGAAAATTCTTCTAAACACCTAGGTATTCCTTCTAAATTCAAAATTGTGTTAACAGTAGAGATTCAGCCAGCGACCATTTCTTTCAAGAAGGTTGTTTTTTCTTGACGGATCCCCCTTACCTAATCAATAGGTCCTTACTTTTCTATCAGTGTTCATTTCAATTTAAAATCTTACTGGATTTTTTCCTAACCTTAGCTCTGTCGTATCTGCCTTATATTTAGTAGCATCATAGAAAGCCGGTTTTCTATCTGTTTCCTGTAAAGTTAAACAAAATTTCATCTCATAGGTATTATGTAACACAACTATGCTTCGCTCAACAATATACTGGGTGGCAGGAAAATATTGTATACTAAATTAGCTGTGCCCTGCGTTTCACCCCCGTTGCTCGGCTCCTAAGGGTTGTAGCATGACGTTATGTAGCCTATACTATTCCTCATGAGTTAGGCTATCACATACAAAAATATTTTTTCGAATCAAGCTTTATAATATTAGTATTCTCATACAAGTACGGAAGAGGTCCTAAAGGTTCGTCGGAACTCGAACGACAGTTGTCCATTATCCACTTCTGCTCAGTGAGTGTTGGAGCCCAGCGCACGATCGAAATTTTAAAATTAACAGTACAAACTTGAGGTGCGGTTAAAGGGAATATTAATTGCTGTGATTGAATTTAATGGAGTTTGATTTGAAAGCGATTACAATTTGTGAGTGTTTAGGCGTGCTTTACATTTATTTGTTCATAAGTGCAGTAATTGCCTCGTTGTTCAACAAATACTGCCCAATTGAATGTGCTGACCCGAACAAGTGTATCTCACGCCTTAGCGACCGTGTAGACGACGCTACCACCGCGACGCCACCGCGCTGCTACCGCACCCCCACCGCGCTGCCACCGCACCGCCACCCCACCGCCACCGCACCGCCACCGCACCGCCAACGCCCCGCTGCCGCAAAATTATTGGCGGTGGCGGCGTCGTGTACACGAGCGCTTATGCAATGAGTGCTATAGATGTCTGCAGTATACTCGCACTTGCCTCTTGATCACTGTCTTGTTATCATAATCATAAACAACTTTCGTCTTGGGATCGAAGAATCCGTTTCCGGTGTCATAATGAACGGCAGGTATCTCTTTGGTCGGCTGATCGGCTGTGAGGAACGACTTGCCGGCAGGCATCAGATCTATGTCGTATTCTACCGCAAACCTGTACACACAAGTTTTTATTTGAATATTCTAATGAACATAGCTCCAAGAAAATAATTAAATGGCATGTAGACTGTAATTTCTCTTGTAGCAGGTACAGATATCCAAACAAGAAGTTTAAGTGAGGTTGAAATAAGCGGTGTTTTCAATGTTTTAGCAGTTTTAGGGCCAATTTCACAAAGCTCTGTTAATTTCTAACTGTCCCGTTAAGCATTTTGACGTGCTGTCTCCAAAGATATATAATCATGATATAATCCTGTCTCACTATGCAAAACAACTGTCAAAATGCTTAGCCGGACATTTAGCAACTAATAGAGCTTGGTGAAATTATAATGATCCTTTTATTATAAACCCACTTTCGTAGCGTGTTGATAGTGGTAATTTTTGGCGCAAAAATAAATTATTCCTTATTTTTAAACCTCATGAAAATGAGGCTGAAACATTGTTAATCTCGCATAATGTCTACTCTCTTTAATCACGCATACAGAGTATACCTATAAAAAATGTTACAAAAAAGGTTGTTTCATCATTAATCCTCATTAGAATAAACGTTCTTTTTGTGGTAAAATCCGTATAAGTAAAACAAATCGTTATGATAGGCGATTAGTGTGAGTTAAAGCCAAAAATACACAGGAAATGTTTTTGCCTCACAATTCATAGCTGCCATTTCAGTACGTACCAAACGGGATGAGGGGTAATTCTGCGCTAATATCGTTTACCACGTGAATGAAAAATCTTGTTATTAAAATAAATGATACGTCTCTAGATAAACAACCTTAAAAAACAAGTGTACGAATGAATTTCGACAGACACGTCTACAGCGAAAGACTGAACTGCAACAAGACTTCGGGAACTCATTTCCGAGACAACTTATCTTTGATACTATGCAATGAAATATAATGTTATAAAGTCTTAAAAAATGTTTTTGCACCCATAGTTAGGTAAAAAAGCTCTCAAACCATGTTATGTTTTCCTAAACCTACCTAATTAACTTAAAGTACACTTGGTATCAGTGTTCGTACGCGAATACAGAGCAAATCCGCGGACAATGCGGAGTGTAACGAGTCCTAGATTATAATCTAATTTCACATTCAATTTGGAAAATGTTCCTGCGGGTTTGTGAAACTTTTGGGTCCCTAACCTTGTAAGTTCGGTCTGTGTGTTGAGATTACACGTTATTCGGATTACAAAACGAGAAAAAGTGTGACAAAATAATACTTTTGTTTACTTGTGACTATTTTGATTCTTTAAAACACAGTGGTGTGATGACATGTATATAAAATAAATAGAACGTATAAAACATGAGAGTCAAAATGGCGGGTGTATCATTACGAATCCAATCAAAATTATTACCAAATAAATGTACTTAAAATGTACTATTTAGTACCTATACTCATGAAAAATGTACCTCCTTTAGAAAAAAGTTATAACCAAATTAAGATACACCCGCCATTCTGATGTCAATATGGCGGGTGTATCCTAATTTCTCCCTAATTATCCATTGGTGATTGAATATTATTATTCCAAAAAAATCTACCTAAAAAGTACCTACAGTAAAAAGAAACACTCACTCGATCTGTTCATTAGTTGCTGAGAAATAAAACTACAAATGTTTGGTACCATACCGTGGCGTCGCTCTAACTACTGAGCTACCGAGTCAGTGATTAAAGCGACGCCACGGTACGGCAGGGGTCGCGGGTTCAAGTCCCGCCCGTGTAGTTGTTTTTAAATCTCATATATTATTATAAGTATATTATAATTATTATGTTGTTAGTTACATTTTTAGGGTTCCGTACCCAAAGGGTAAAACGAGAACCTATTACTAAGACTCCGCTGTCCGTTCGTCCGTCTGTCACCAGGCTGTAATGAACTCATGAGCCGTGATAGTTAGACAGTTGAAATTTTCACAGACGGTGTATTTCTGTTGCCGCTATAACAAAAATACTAAAAACAGAATAAAATAAATATTTAACGGGAGTTCCCATACAATAAACGTGATTTTTTTTGCTGATTTGCTAATAAAGGGTGTCTAATGTTGCATAGATAATGGTACGGAACCCTTCGTGCGCGAGTCCGACTCGCACTTGGCCGGTTTTAATATTTTGACAACACTCTTATTTTATGGTTTCCTAGACAACGTATAAAAATGTCAAGCCCGAGTCGACCGGCGAAGGAGGTCGACACCATAAAACCTTAACTATATGACTTGGAAAGCCAAAATTAATTAGGTATGTACGAACATTGACCTATATGTCCCTAGACAAGCAGTTCCGAACAAAAATCATGCCCCACACGCGGGTACTTGTCTGTTGCTCACTGCATCAAACATCAAAGTGAATGTGAGGCTTGTGTTGTGCCCGCACAACACTAAACAAAAATTATAACTGAAAATCTATTCACGAGTCTTTTGGATGTGCCTTTTGCCAAATTAACGGTTATAAATAGATTACATAGCTTTGTATTGATCGTCAAATAACGAGGCTTAATAAGCGCGAATATCCAATTAACGAAACAGGTATAACCGTTTTTTGTTTAATCTTAAAATTTTCGGTTTCGGCTAAAACTAGAGGACATGTAAAAAAATATTTAATAAATAAAAGTTTACGAAGTTGAAAAACGAGATTGGCTATTTTCCAATAATTTTCTTCATTTAAATCCTTAAAATTTTTAATAAAATACATATTTATGTTATGTTATATTTTTGTTTAGTGTTGTGCGGGCACAATGCAAGCCTCGCATTCACTTTGACGCTTGATGTAGTGAGCAACAGACAAGTACCCGCGTGTGGGGCATGATTTTTGTTCGGAACTGCTTGTCTAGAGACATATAGGTCAATGTTCGTACATACCTATTTAATGTTGGCTTTCCAAGTCATAGTTAACGTTTTATGGTGTCGCTGTCGACCTCCTTCGCTGGTCGACTCGGGCTTGACATTTTTATACGTTGTCTAGGAAACCATATTATAACAGTGTTGTCAAAATATGAAAACCGGTCAAGTGCGAGTCGGACTCGCGCACGAAGGGTTCTGTACCATTATCTATACAACATTAGACACACTATATTATTATAACCTTTATTAGAAAATTAGCAAAAAAATCACGTTAATGGTATGGGAACTCCCCTTAAATATTTATTTTATTCTGTTTTTAGTATTTTTTGTTATAGCGGCAACAGAAATACATCGTCTGTGAAAATTTCAACTGTCTATCACGGTTCATGAGTTCATTACAGCCTGGTGACAGACGGACGAACGGACAGCGGAGTCTTAGTAATAGGTTCTCGTTTTACCCTTTGGGTACGGAACCCTAAAAATGTAACTAACAACATAATCATTATAATATACTTATAATATATGAGATTTAAAAACAACTACACGGGCGGGACTTGAACCCGCGACCCCTGCCGTACCGTGGCGTCGCTTTAATCACTGACTCGGTAGCTCAGTAGTTAGAGCGACGCCACGGTATGGTACCAAACATTTGTAGTTTTATTTCTCAGGAACTAATGAACAGATCGAGTGAGTGTTTCTTTTTACTGTAGGTAGTTTTTAGGTAGATTTTTTTGGAATAATAATATTCAATCACCAATGGATAATTAGGGAGAAATTAGGATACACCCGCCATATTGACATCAGAATGGCGGGTGTATCTTAATTTGGTTATAACTTTTTTCTAAAGGAGGTACATTTTTCATGAGTATAGGTACTAAATAGTACATTTTAAGTACATTTATTTGGTAATAATTTTGATTGGATTCGTAATGATACACCCGCCATTTTGACTCTCATTATAAAACGACTTTCGTCTCCTGCGCCCTTTCCCTTTGTCAAAATGACAATATTCTTCTACGTTATCTATCTACCTGTTGCCGTTATCAATATCGAGCAAAAACGAGCAAAAAAATCACGTTTGTTGTACGGAAGCCCCCCCTAAATATTAATTTTATTCTGTTTTTAGTATTTGTTGTTATAGCGGCAACAGACATACATCATCTGTGAAAAAATGTCAACTGTCTAGCTATCACGGTTCATGAGATACAGCCTGGAGACACACAGACAGACAGACGGACGGACAACGAAGTCTCAGTAGTTCAGGGTCAGTCAGTCAGTTCAGGGTTCCGTTTTTACCCTTTGGGTACGAAACCCTAAAAATGGTCAATTACTGTAGGCCACACGGACGGAATATCTGACAAAAGTTATAGGTAGTTGTTATAAAATATAATTACTATTATGTCAGTTAAACACCGGTTACGGATGAACAACGGAAGACCGTAATCGTCTAATTTTAACGAACGCAATTGAAGCAATCCGCCAACAACCCGACACCGTTATGGTACTTTAATCAAATGAGAGGTAGGTAGGACAAGCAAGCAAACGCAGTTAACGGAGAAAACCTATTTATTTCTCAAAATAACCACTACATTGCCCCAGTTTCTAAAAGCCTGGAATTAGGAAGAACATGATTGGGTTCCAGAGTCACTTAATTTAAAATTAAGTAATGGTTTTTCAAAGCTTCTCTCGTTCGTCGCCAATCCTGGTGAAGCATCGTAGAACATAGATGGACCACGTGACTGTGAATTAGAACGAAATGTCTTAAAATACTGAATAAGAGTCGCGTATGCGGGACAGGGTCTGTTTTATAATTTGAGGAAATACTTTATTAATACAGCGCAATTTTTTAGTTATATTTTAGCAACGGACGACAGTTTTTAAGTAGTCGTAATAAAGTGCTTCAAATGAAATATTACTAGTACATGACTGTGTTGTTTCACTAAAGCACGTTAATGCTCTGCTCTCACTACCCCAGCAACTTAAAGTGGATCCAAATATTGCGAGGCATGCGCCGCGCACGCCTCGTCATGGCTCGATATATGCTAGCATGTGCAAATGGCACATGCCTCACCACGAATATGAACATCCGCACATTGCGAAGCATGCGAGAGCGCCGTGCGTGGCGCATGCCTCGCAATGTTGGGATCCACCTTTACGCATTGTAGGTTAGCTACAAGTAGGTACAGTCAGCGAATCTTTTGTATTTTTAGCGACAACGACGGAATGTACCTCCTCCCTCTGCCTACCTCAGACAAATAACGAAATATAAGACGCAACAGCACCAAATAAAGAGAACCTCATGATGATTAGCTTCCTAATTAAAAGTTTAAAATGAAAGCCTTTTTAAAACTATAAACGCAACTTTTAATCATTGTTAAGAACTAAGCATTAGAGCAAATTACAACTAAATAATTAAAAATAAACTTCTCTTATAACGAAACCAAGATGTCTCTTCACATAAATTATTATTATTCTTGAAATAAAGTAATGATAAGCTGTGACTAATCTCCGCTATTGTTCGAGGAATCCGACAGGGACCCGGCATCGAAAAATTTCAATCCTTTGAAGTTCTGAAGACAAGAGTTAATAGCTATCATAATTATGATATAATAAGATCTAAGAACATTGTGATCTAAGAAATATAACAGGAAGTTCTATGATAACTCTAGGGCCAATATGATTGGCTCGGGGATTGTCAGGAACGTCATGTATCAAAGTAATAAAAGCATAGGGTAGATGCTTGTTTAATAAGGAATGCAAAGTCTTGGAACGAATTAGTGCAAAAGTTTACAGAAGTTTAATAAATAATTTTGCTTACGAATTCAAGGTCTTGTTCGAATGTGGACTGTGTCCTGAACGATGCCATCACGGACTTGACGCCAGCGGCTGGTGGTGGCGGCGGCTGTGGCTTCACCACGGGCACCGAATATGTCTCGTACAAGTCTGGTCGAGGGCCCAGAGGCACCTCAGGGTTCGTGCGACAATTCTCTATTATCCAATTTTGCTCCCGAACTGACGGGGATCTGTGAACGATTGGAATGTGTACAGACAAGACAACATCATGATCATGGAATTGAACATAATTACGATTTGGAAAAGGTCGTAACATATTTTAACGAGTTTTGAAATGAAACCGTTCAAGATTGGATCAAAAATTTTAACAGGTTGTAAAATGTTATAACGAGTTTTTAAATGAAAACGTTCAAAATTGGATCAACAAATAAATGATTACTGTTTTCTTACTGAAATGGTCTATCAGTTAAATCATTTAAAATACTTTTTGATACGTACCAAATGCACTATCAGATAACGATATTACGAGATAGTGTTGATTAGAATCCAAGATTTCGTCATTTTCTTTCTACAGGGAAGTGATTGTAACTTACTAGTTACGGCCTTATTCAAAAACCAAATTATATGACGTTAAGGCATAATATTTCTTTTTCGTCCACAGTGGCATACTTTACTACCATTTTCAACTCGCTAGGTGTTTCAATAAATAAGCTAGCTTGACTGTAAAAGGCTACCTGACTTTGACTGTCAGATAGCCTTTTACGGCCTATATCCCAATAGTAGTAACTGAAATCTGATGTAAGTATTACTACATAGTTTTACGACCTTTTCCAATACAGGTGTTGGTTGATATAGCTCGGGAGTAATCACAGAATAGTTCCTATATTCCGTGGGAGTAATGTTATTGTCATGTGTCAAAAAATATTATGAAACTATGGACATGGTATTCGTAATTACTAATTAGTTTTCTTAAAACTGAGCGCCAGAAAATGCTTCTTAAGCTCGTAAAGTGAGTTTAATGTGCCGTTAAACGCTAATTAACAGCTCAAACGTGAGAGCTATTAAATTAAAACAAAATAAAAAAGCAGAAAAGATCCACCTATGAACCTATGAAGCTTTTCAATAAGGAAATTCTGATAAAATCGCCGCTACGAAACCTAATTAATATTAATATGGGTTCTAGTTCCAACTATAGGTTTTTCTTGTTAACAAGATTTTAATGCATTCAGCTCATGTCTAAACATCCTTCTATTACTACCATCTTGTGTCATTAGTGTGGTGTTACAGACAACAAGGCGAGGCAATTAGTATCTATTCAGCGTCCGCAGAGCAAGGGAAGTGGCGTGTAATGTGTCCCATGACATCGTAAATGTCGCAAACGACATGGCCAATAGATTAGGTACTCTCGTCTCATTTACACAAAAAATTGGTCCCAAGATAATATCTGATAAACGTAAAAGTTTAAGCACTTGCGAGTCATTTTTTTAGGTTAAATCTAATGAAAAACTAGACCTAGGTACCTATGCCATTTAAATTTTATGATGACTGATTTGATTTCAGCAGCAAATACAACCATTTAAGCTTTTTAAACGACTTCAAAATAAGGAAGGAGTGTCAATTCGTCGGAATCTTTTGTATTTGCATAGGTATATTGACTCTACTTTTTAAAAGGATATAGTTACGATTGAGTATCCAACTTTGGTTTTAGTTATGCTACAGACTTAAAATGCTTATTTCGTTTATTGATTATTATTCATTATTCTATACCTACATATTTACATAAAAAAACTACATAAAAAAACATTTACAAATATAAAAGCAAATATAGTACTACACAGTCATCGAGAGCAGGGTCAGGTTTCCGGAAAGAGGACCCTCCTAACAATACGGCCCGTGTTCAAGAGTACCGTTTTCTGTATCAAGCCCAAGGGCTTGATACAGTTTTGGAGGCTCTCGTTAGGCAGGCTAATGAGAGCCTCCAAAACTGATAATTATTAAGGTATTCTTAGATGACAAATCAGTCATGCTAAAATTAATGATAACAAGCTTGAAAGAACCGCACAAACATATTTCCGTTTCTCAGAGTTGTTTATTCGAAGTATTACATCTGAAGTAAAGCTTGAACAAAGGGAGAGCAATAACGGTATAAGCTGCATAAATATTTCTATGTCTAAGCAAAGCGGTTCGTTTTTATGAATGTTGTTTTCTTCTGTCGTTTGTTAGTGACGTGAGAATAAAAGCAACACGGATATTGTAACGCTTTTTTAGCTAGCTTTAAGAGTAAGCGATCGAAATCGGGCAATGTAAATGTAGATAATGTAAAAATATATTGAGTTTGGCAATTTAAATGTATACAGAGCAGGGATGTTGCGGATCCGGATTTTTTCACATCCGCGGATGCGGATACGGAGGCGGATGTTTGAAGGCTAACATCCGCGGATGCGGATGCGGATGCGGATCTTAAGATATTTTATAAGAAACTATATTTGTGGAGAAATAAAATAATAATATAGTAATTTTAATAAATATTTTGTAATAAAAGTAAAAAATTAGAGCATTATATTTAATAAAAAGTAATATTGCCGCCTTTTCGGCGTTAAGCCTGTTACGCAGAGGTTCGTAAATTATTGTTCGCTAGGAAAGTTGGAACGCTAGCTGGTGGTGTCAATAAAAATCTGCGTGCTATTGGTGATAACTTCGCTCTTATTGGTCAATGAGCAAATGTACGACACGCGCCAGTAGGCCAGTAGGCCCCGCCTATTTCTTTCTTGCCGCGTCCTGTACTACATCCGCATCCGCATGAATATCCGCAATGATTATTGCGGAGGCGGATTCGGATGCAGATGTCCAAATCGATGTGGAAGCTCCGCAATTGCGGATGCGGATGCGAATATTCGCAACATCCCTGATACAGAGCTAATGAATACGGATAATATAGCGCTTTTTTAGCTAGCTTTTATAGGAAGTGATCGAAATCAGGCAATTTAAATGTAGACAATGTAGAAATATATTGGGTTTGGCAATCTAAATGTAGATAGGGCTAATGCAAAAAGATATTGGGTTGGACAATCTAAATATAGCTAATGTAATAAGGATAATTATGTTCAGACAATCTAACTGTAGCTAATGTAATAAGGATATTATGTTAAGACAATCTAACTGTAGCTAATGTAATAAGGATAAGGTTGGACAATTTAAATGTAGCTAATGTTATTGCGTCTGGTGAATATTTTCGCCGATATTTTCGGTGCTTGAAAGAAATGAAAACTTTGGTACAGAGATTCTAGTGATAATAAATGTGTCACACTCAGACATTATGGTAACTAAACATAATGTACTTTGATGTGTATTCGTAGAGTCCCTAAATTAGGCTTTATTGTGTTGCTCACAATAAAATTATCTCGGCAGTTTGCCAATTCAGATCTTTATTACTTTAACAATACAGAATTTGTTAAAGATACCTACTGTCTATAAATGGCTTCCATTAAGCTTCTACAAATATTAAAATGCTTACTAATGCAATTTGCCATTACATACCTACACACTATGAACGTTTTTGAAAAACTCAAGCGCTATACGTATGATTGCTCTTAGTTCTTAGTTTTACTATTTTGTGTAAGCAATACCTAAGCGTGAATTATTCGTAAGCACGTTATAGGGAGGGCTACCAATCAGTGAGTCAATCAACACAGCAATTAAGGTGCGTTTCGGCGGATCACTAATTAAAGCCGTCTACCGTCGAGCCTGTGCGATATTTGACTTTATGAAATATTCAATTTAGTAATTATTTATTGGTGAAATTAGAATTTCATTTGGTACACGATAAATTAGCCATTTGGTATCATATTGTTTGTGAATTGTATTATTCAGTTATCATCAACAATTTTCTGTAGTCAATTATGAGTGCGGTAGGTACTCGATATAAATATAAATTGAATTAAATTAAAAAAACACATTGTTTTGATTAAGTTATGATCGGCAATAACTCAATAACCGATTTCTTTTCGGTGATTCATAAAAATAACACAGAATAATAAGTAGAAAACTTTAACTTCAACGGCCGTACCACAAAAAAATAAACATCTGTTCAACACACGTTCAAAAATAATACACACTTGTTTTAGACAAGTTAGTGCTAAAACAAGTGCCTATTATTTTTGGTAGCATTCGCGTTTAACGCGTGTCCATCTTTTTTGTGGTAAGGGTGCAATTGTTTTGCTTGACATTATAATTTTATTCAAAAGACTTTCACCCCCGTATTCATGAACTATGAGGTCTCGAACGCATAGTGTACAGAAAACTCATACGAATATGAACATTATCTGGCAGTAACATAGAGTATAATATAATCCGAATCCCGACTACGTAATAATATAATTATTACGTAATAATATAATTATTACGTAGTCAGGATTCTTGCTTTTTATATAAATGTCTTTGCTTCACATTACATACATTGTAGAGATAAAGTCCAGTCTGCTACATAACATTTTAGAGATAAAAGATGCGGCGCTTCGACTCTACGTCAATATAATGCATTGAGCCCTAAATTGCATGAGGTATTTGTATTCTTTTAAAGTTGTAAGGCAGTCGGGGTTCTAGTGAATTTTCAAACTTGCAGACAGTCGTTCCAGACAGGCTTATCCTTCCGTATTTCAAGACGACTAGCTGACAAAAGGATTTTGTTTTCCCGGCACTTTCCAATACAATTTGTTTTATCTAGCGTACGGAGATCGTATCATAGAAATATGTAAAAGATATGACTGATAATTCCAGATATTAGCGCGTTCAAACAAACTCTTTAGCTTTATATATAGATAGATTCCGTTTTACATAAATGCCATTCCCATTCATTTTTCAGTGTATTTACATGTTTTGGTATAAGTAAAACGGGACTACCTACCTATTTATTTATAATTTTATTGCATTTTATTGTCCCGGCTTCCCCTCACCCGGTCAAGGATACTTATTGTTCTTACTTTTGTTCGGCGATTGTAAAGAAAAATAGTCACGATTGCTTATGACGTCACCACCAGTCCAGCTATACAGTCGTGCCTCGTTTATGGAGAGCGATATGAATAATTGGGACCTGATTGTTCTGCAATTTGCTCAGACGTCAATATGATTAGTAGTTCGACTGAATTGTGGTTACGACAAGCAATAACCTGGTCGTTGCTCTCAGGTTTTAGACATTTGTGCTTTAATATTTTTGCAATGTGCCAAGGAAACTAGATTTGTTTGAAGTTAGGTATTATCAAACACCTATTTTGTTTTATTTTTAAAACTCTTTTATTAGACCGGGTACGCGCGTTAGGTGGTATAAAGTTTTTGGCAGTAAGAATTTTCATAACTTTTGAGTAAAAAGTTGGTGTTTCGATATCCTTGTGCGTATGTGAATAAAACTCTACCCCTTACCTTATTATCGCTGTCATGTCGTCATAGTGATAAATGACTTTCGTCTTAGGATCGTAGAAGCCATCACCGGTGTCGTAGCAGCCGGGAGGTATAGCTTTAGTAGGCTGGTCAGCTGTTAGATACGACTTGCCGGCAGGCATCAGATCGAAGTCGTATTCTACCGCGAATCTGCAAGTAAAGCACATAGGTACAATAATATTTATAGCTACCACTTCTTTCACTTTAATTAACGTCTGTAGCTTTCATCTTTGATAATTGTTTTTTTTTAATCTGAGCGAATTTTATAATATTTTCAATTTTATTGTCCCCTGAAGACGTCCTCGAATTTGCGCATTCCTGATTTCGACAAAATCGAATGTTTTTGTTCTCGTGAGTTTACGTCGAAGTTTTCAAAAACGACAAACGCATTTCATTGTCACGCAAACGCATGACATTTTAAGTGTTTTGAAAACGTTCTCAATCAACAACTGAGGTGTACATTGGGGTTAATCTTTTGCTAAGATTAGTAATGGTGTTGAAGCCATGGCAATTTATTATGTAAAACCATTTTGCCGGTCTTAGGATTAAGAATTGGTAGGTGCTCTTGGAATTTCATGTATTTTGGTAAAATAAAATAGGAATTCAATTTAATTTAACCTGAAAAACTTTCTAATTTGCCCCGCTAAAAGTTAGGACGCGAACGAAAATTTTAATTTCAATTTTCTACACAAACCTTTTACACGTATAAAATTAACGACTTTACAACAAATGTTAATTAGGGGCTCGTGTAGTAAAATAATTGTAAGTGACAGAGACTAGATTTTACTACAAATTTTAGACAACACTATAGAGACTGGAGAAAGAACATGCGTCTACCTCTACAGTGGTTTTGATTGCCTATATCAGTCGTCGTACGTAGGGTAGCAAACTCTCCCGGAATTTCGGGATTCTTCCGGAATCTATCACTAAATTATGAAAGTCGCCCGGCCCTGGATTTCAAAAAGAAATTCCAGGAATTTAATATCGATTACAAAATCGTAGGTAAATGCAGTGAGTACTGAACAGTGGCAGAATTTATGGGCGTCCTGCGTCACGCGTCGGTATTAATTACTTAATTTATTTACTAAGATATTTCTTCCGGTGATAGGTCCCCAATTAATGGAAAACATAGACGCTTTTAAAGTTTTTGGAGGGAATATAGCTCGGTCTTTGTCGCGCGAAGCGGACGTAGGTGGTGTTACGTCACTAGGTAGTAGGTAGTGCCGTCCGTGTCTAGCAAATCATTTTAAAACGCTTATAACTTTGCCAATTTTGTAGATGTTTCATTGGTTTTTTTTGTGTTAATTGTCTTTTTTCTAATAGTTTACAGATTCACAATAAAAAAAAAGTAGTTAACATCCCTATTATTATACACTGAAAAACCGAATAGTAGATTTTTTTATTGCTGATTCCCTTTTGGTTGAGTTGACATTAAATTGTGTTAAAAAAAACTGTTCCATGACGTTTGTTTTGACAAAAATAAAATTGAAAACAATTTTAATTTTGTTGATTTAACAAATCATGTCGGTAGGTGCTATATTAACCTAAAATATATGTTAAAAAAAGGTTAAATCTATTTCAAAAAGTTTTTCAGTGTACCTTCTATCCTGCTTTGTGCAGTACTTCCAATTGCTATCACAGTACTCCAGGCTGTCTCCGAACAACAGCGTCCTCTCGATCAGTACGCCATCCGCCCACTTGCCGCGTATGCATACGCCGTCTTTGTATCGAAGCTCACCTTTGCCGTGAAACATTCCTCCTTCGAAGTCACCCTCATAGGTAACTCCTACAAAGTTTGTGAAGAGAAAATACATTTTGTAACAACCGGGAGCCTATCATTTATGTTATAGTTCCATATAATATAGTTAACCACAGTAAAAGTACAATTCTGGCGACAGCGACTGACCGCAGTTGCAGGCGGCAACGGCCTAGAACAAATATATACTCGAAGCGACAGGCGACGTGTCGCCATGCTCAGAACATATCATCATTTATCCAATCTCATGAAAAATGTATAAGAATCACTAGTGTCGCTAGCAATCGGCGACATCGGGTAAAAAAGAATTCTAGTTCTAACTGTACTATTGTCGCCCGACTTAGTACACTCAAAACCCGTCATACCATTAGGAAATCTATACTCTCCATAGCCGCTCATCCCCAGCATATCCCAGGTGCCACCATACCGGGAGCCTGTCGGGAAGTACTTGATAGAACGTTCCACTCGAGGTATGTCCAGTGAGCCAGTCCTGCAGGAAAATTATAGTTATGTCACCGGATAATTGTAAATATGGGCCGTTAGTTGAGAAATTATAGACTAACGAAAAATTGTGAATCATTCAATTTACAATAAAACGCATAAAATTTCGATTGTTTATAATCTCTCCGTGTCCAGTCGTCAAATTGTGAGATTGCGAGTAACAAAACGCAAGGTGCGCGCCGATTGGTTGAAGGATGCACAGGTTCACAATTTATTTTACAAGCGATATAAACATGACAAAAAAACCGGACAAGTGCGAGTATGACTCGCGCCCTAAGGATTCCGAAATATGCAGTAGCGCCATCTATGCCGCTATTACATCACAGTAAATAGGTATAATATCATATCTTGATCATAGATGGCGCTACTGCATACTTCTAGTGGCGTCGTCTATGAGCAGATGGCTCCATCTATAGTCCGGTGACAGACGGACAACAAAATGATCCTATACGAGTTCCGTTTTTCCTTTTGAGGTACCTAAAAATTGTCAAGGGTTAATTTATTGTGTACTTACTTGCATTGTTCCTTGTGTGCTTCAGAGAACTTCCTCATCAGTACTTCCCATTGTGATATCCGCTTCTCCGTAACACAGCTGAAAGTATAGCATGCCTTACATAAAGTGTAGGGATCGTAGTGCGCAGTGGCTATCTACAACTATACGTCACAAGTTGAGAAAGAACGTGTGGTCTTTCTTGAATGAGATCACACACAAATATGAAGAAAGTGTGTAAAATATGTCAGTGTACTTAAGTAACGGTTTAATGCAAGCAATGCAATTGGGCGAACGCAAATAGGTACAAGTGTGTCCTATTTCGGCGTAGACGCTCAGCCAAAGTTTGGGTAAGCCAGTCTTACCGAACTGAAACTTTGTGGAACGCTTATTTACAATCTATATTTGATATCCGTGTTGCTGGTTTTGGGTGGTATATTTACTTCAGTTTTCGTGTGCTTGCTCTCCTCAGATCATAGAAACAAGGAGATATGCCATCATAGCAAATTAGTACGGGAACAACTGATGCCACTTTTAGTACATTTTTCGACACAATTACGCGTATAATTAAGCGCTACTTGCGAATAAAAAGATCTCCCACGCATTGAACATTTCCGCACACCCTCAATCTAACACTGTTAATCGTCACTCAACACTAGCACTAAACTAAAAAACTGTATTTATATCATCGATCGTGTTCGGTTCGTCGCCAGCGCGTACGTTTTTAATATGAGCAATTTGCTCAAGATCAGGCATCAAGCTCGATAGCGCCTTGGCACATCTCCTTGTTTCTATGATCTGAGTTGCTCTCATTAGCTATTTGCAGTTTGATTTATTGGAATAGTTTAATGTTGTGCATTATTTTCTGGTTATATTACGATGATATAGTGAGTTATGTCATTGTGAGAACTGCCAAACGGTGGAATGCACTGCGTGAGTGGATGTTCTCCGATAGTCATAATCTGGGTGTCTTCAGTCGCGTGTGAATTGGTGTAGACCGCGTTATCGCTCAACGTCAGGCGAGATGGCGGACGCAAGCCTATTATCGAATCCAAAAAAATGTACGACATGCTAGCTAAACTGCCTTCGAAACATTTTGTTGATATCATGATTATTTATAATTAAGACTTAAAACTTACGCAGATCCCATGCTAGGCTTTCTCGAGGACGCCATTATGTGGAAAACTGTAACAAATATAAAAATATAATTAAAGTAGCGAAACAGGCAAATAAAAAATATGTAAACCTATTTCACAATTTTCAATACAAAAATGGCTAGCAAAATTGTACAGGCCTTTATTGTCTGTAAGTACGTAATAACAAAAGGTGCTCAGAAATTCGGATGATAATTCCAGTGAACCAGTGAACGGGCGAGCTAAAATAGTTTGGTTCTAGGTAGTATGCTCAGTTCAGTCACCTTGATACACTCAAAATATCTGAACATTTGTGTCAGAGGACAAGAGAAAACATTATTTTGTTCATACAAAATCTAGGGGTGTGAATATCATGTAGTACTAGGTACATAAGAACTGCCAATTTGTTTGCGAACGTTCGAGGGAGAATCTCACCGTGACATTCTCCCTCGAACGTTCGCAAACAAATTGGCAGTTTTCGCGGTGATATCACGCGGCAAGTCGGTACAGAATAGCCAGGCTTCTTAACATAGGGTACGTCATATTAGTAGGGAATTTGTTAAAAAATCTAGAAAAAGATCTAATCTTCATTTCAATAGAACTTGCGAACTATGTAAACAATGTCAGTATGGAAAATTGTAGAAGAAAGTTTGTTTACATAGTTTACAAATTCTATAGAAATTAGTTTACTCTCATCTTCTTTGTATTAGATTAGTCACTGAATTTTAAATTAAACTTAAACGGCTTTCATTTTGTTTAATATGAATACAAATAATTTCAGCTGTGCAATGGTTTCTAAAACGAAAGTGAAACATGAAATGTTTTGAAATAAAATGTAATGAGGGTTACAACATATTTCGGGTTCAACCAAAAAGTTACAAGTAGCCGTTACTAAGCTACTAACCTGCTGAGTGCTAACTGGCAATTTTTCTACCACGGCACTATCATAAAACTGTAAAAAACGCAGTGTCCTTACATTGAAGATATTCCAGAAAACCAGTCAGGACAGGGTACTGGGACGTAAGCATGCCCAAAAAATATTTTGTCTGTTTGTGCATAAAAGTACTGAACAGATTTTAATGTGGTTTTCACAATTTGGTAGCTTGGGGTCCAACTTAATGTATAAGCCGAGATGAACCAGAGATACAGCTTGACCTCTTCGTAGTACTAGCTACCCTATACTGAGGAGGTCATTTAAAATGGGCAATCTTTTTGTTATCCCGTAAAGTCCGTAAAAGTTTAGTCAAATAATATTCTCGTATTTAAACGGATGACGATATTGATGAAGACGAACTTGTTTCAGACAATCAAGGTTAAGATCCAAATTAAAAGTTCACGGGAAATCCGTTGGAGAAATGAACACCATTGTGTCAAAGTTTAGTATTCAGAAGGCGATTGTACGGTCATGGTCACACACATTGTCGCATGCATTATTTATAATGAAAGAGTGAAACTTGTCTGTCGAACAATACGTTTATTTCGTTCAAAGGGAGTAGCCTGAGATGATGTCCGGTTCGGGAAAAGTTTTAAAGATACTTCGATACTTTCCAACTTGTTTTAATTTTATTCTTAGTTTTATTACTGTAGAGCAGTGGTTCTTAAACTTCTTGCATCCACGGACCACTTTCAGAATTTAAAAAAATCCACGGACCGTTGACGAACAAAATTTGAAAATTATTATGAGGGATCAGTCAAACAAACGATCCGTGAATTACTGCATAATTTTCCTAATAAACATGTTAAGAGTGAACCAAGTAGCTGTGAACCCCAGGCACTCATGTCCCGAACCTCTCAGGGGTCACTTTAAGAAACCTTGTCGTGTAGAGAATGGTTCAAATAGGAAATAAAGACAAAGGAATAGATTAAACTATTGTTTTGACGCGGATGTCGGAGTAATGGAAGAAGGCTAGAAGGGCAGTGTCAGGTGCTCGTCATCTCGACGTAAATATTCAAGAGAGGAAACGGGGTCACTCATTGTTGTCGCTGCAGGCGTTCAGTTTGCAAGCTGTTGGATATTTGTAGTTATACTGTGTGACAGGTTAAACAAGGAACATATTGAAGGATGGAATTCATTATTTGATACTACCAGTCCGGCCGCTGAGAGAGGCGTTCCTGACACTTGATTAATTTAGCACTAAACAATTTTAGCTTATTAAAGGTTGATGTTATATTAAGATTTTTAGTTAAATTAGTATCAATAGTGAATGATGCAAATATTTTTAATCGTAAAATATTTTCCACTTCAAAGTCTCGCTGCCCGCACAATCACAAATTGTCAGGAATGCATTCTCTCAGCGTCCGGACTGTAGCTCGACTAACTATCAACTGCTCCATACAAAAATATCCATATCAAGATGTTTGCCTACAAAATAAAGCTTCGAAATATTGAAGCATGTGGAAGGACGATACAAAATGCATGGCTTCATTACTAGACATGCACATAAAACGTGCTATAGTTCAAATTCAAAACGCCCGTTTCGCAACCGTACACAAGGTGGAACGCGGTATCAGAATAGCTCAAACGATTTCCCGCGAATATGTTTTCCGAGCCACCGGCCGCGCGAAGTATTTGAATAAACTCATGTTACATTTTGTATATTCAAACGAATAAACAAACCTTTG
This sequence comes from Thalpophila matura, assembly GCA_948465475.1. Lineage (NCBI taxonomy): Eukaryota > Metazoa > Arthropoda > Insecta > Lepidoptera > Noctuidae > Thalpophila > Thalpophila matura. The sequence goes on along the minus strand of OX419187.1, from coordinate 4,589,748 downwards.
TGCGCCAAATGTTAGTCCTATTATACTTATTTCGTATGGTAGGCATACTCGTAAAATCTAATCGGGCTATTAAACTTTTATTACGGTATAAACTGACATATTTTATGTTTACAGTTGAAAGCGGGGTAGGCACAACTTCACTCTGAGGAAAGGAAAAGCACTACCTACACTACTAGGTAATCTATTATTATAAAGGTGAAGAGTTTGTTTGTTTGAATGCGCTAAATTCTGGAACTACCAGTTGTATTTGAAAAAATCTTTTTGTATATAATAGCCAGATTCATGAAAAATTGTCTAGGCTATTTAACATCAGGCTACGACCCTTCAGAAAACGGGGGTGAAACCGCGGGAACACCTAGTATATTTTCGATATTATATTTTCAAGTAGGCACGGGAACAAAATCTGGCACGCAAGCCTTAGAATACCAAAAGCATAATAATTATTTTATGCTAATGCTTAACCTTTTTACGCTTATCCCAAAGAAATTAACCAAAGCTATGCTCCGTATCTTTTTTTATAAAATATTAAAGAACGTTTTAGAACACTTGAATACAACTGTTACACATAATATTCATACTACTTAAAAGTGTATAAAATGTAAAGATTATAGACTGATCTCCACTCGTTGTCAATTTTATTATGTCAATATAAACCTCTCGTCAGAGAGTCTTATGTTCCTTAATATAAACATGCCATCTTGACTTTAGTGTTCCAATTTTAAAATTATTGTAATAGCGAAGTTAGCAGCCAGACACAATTTCTTTAAAAAAGGTTTATAATTTATAACCCCCAACTTTGAGAAACGAGGGGTGTAATAATTTTTACGCCTATTTCTGTCTGTATGTCTGTGGCTTTGTAGCTCCCAAGTGGATGGACTGATTTCAACGTAGCTTTTTAATTGAAAGCTAATTTAATGATGAATAAAGATGAAAATCTGTCCAGCTGTTTAAAACTTATGAGCTTTTTTCCAAATTAGTGTGAGAATTTCTAGGACATTAATGGAATATTTAATATTATACCATTAGTTTTATATTTACATACCTATTTAAAAAAACAATATTTCATCATTTCAAAAAAAATTACACATACCATCTCAAAAAAATAATAGTTTCGCATTTTTGTTGATCATTAAATGCGTCGGGAGACCGTATCACCCTAGTGTTTGTTGGTAGAATTTTGGTGCTCCATAAAAGAAAATAAAACGGAACAATGTATGAATTTAAATATATGAAAGACTGATTAATCAGTATCGAATACAGTAGCCATTTTTATTTTTCAAATCTTTCCTCCGTGTGTTCAGAATTTATTACGAAATAATTTCAGTTTATGTGTTTACCTATAACATTTTATTTATTAATTTTGACATAGAATATGGCACTTGGCAACAGACGTACCTATTTTCTCCATTCGCATTGTTGACGACACATATTAGTTACGTTGACTGTACGCGATTCGTTCCAGAGAAAGTCCTTAACACTATGCAGTACACCATGCAGACAGACAACAAAGTGTCGGCTGTTGTTGAATTTAATCTGTTTAATTCACAAATAAATGCATTTTCTTTCTTTCTTTCTTCTTTCAATTCAGAACATTCAATTTCGATTTGCGGAACGATTTTCTTTACTACTAGCAAAGATTTTGTTAAATCCTTTATTAAGAACCGCATGTAGGATGAATTTTCTGACGTATTTATTACGAGGAGAAAGAGTTGAAAATTGCTTGTCAAAAGTTTGGATTTGGAAATGTGAAATTTTAATTCGCTGGGGTCATGTGCAATCGGAACTTTTTCTTTTGTTTGCTAGTGAAAATGAATTCGGCGGAACAATGTGTACAAGTTTTATTTGCATGAATGGCACTGATGCATCTCTGGTCTAGCGCTGGCTCGTTATAGTTTTATGAACTCTCTCTGTCTCGCGTGTGCCGTCTGTTTTCATTGCCTCTTTGTCAAATAAGTATGTTATGAATGTATGTTTCGAAGTAGTTTTTGTTCGAGTGGAATATATTACGTCTTTCGTGTGCACTGTTCCGTTTATTTTATGCGGAATTTTTGTTCTGTCCGTTTAAGCTTCTGTGAATATGTTTTCAGGTCTGGAATCGTTTTCCAACGATTTTTAAACAAGTCTTTGTGCTGTTTGTTAGAGTTTGGTTCATCGTACTGAAAACAAAAAAGTTTTTAGAAATAATTGTAATACTTATTCGAATGTTTCATTTTAAGCTAGAGATGTATAGATACGATAAGTTAAATACTTTCTAAATAATCTAAAGTGGAAAGAAAACTGAATGGAGGCTACTAAGTCAAAACCTATTATAGCTAGGTTGATAATGCAATAAAATAAAAAAAAAAAATAGTAGATTTCAAGCTTAGTAGGGCCTAGACGAAAACAATCAGCTAACACGATTTATAACACGTCTCTATTTCTCACCAATCTTATCATCTACGTAACATGTACTTATTGCAGCATTTATCTTGTTTATCAAACAAACATAACTGACAATGCAATATCCAGAGATCCATTGTTATATCACATTACTTAAGTCGTTACCAATTAAATTTGTGTGCGAATTACGATCACATCTAGTCACGTTATCTTGGGGGCCGGGGCAGCCATGTTGCGAAGCGTATAAAAAAATTGCGCCTGCGCATCATTTCTCACGATATGACGAATTACGGCACTGGTGCGCACGCGATCTGCCAAATCATAGACTAATTAATTGTATAATGTTTGTGTTGAATGGTTTTTTTACAGTTTTTATGAGCGTAAAAGAATGTGTGCGGTATGTGCGGCGAATAATTGTTTCTTACTTAAAATTCATAATTATACATACGTTCTTTAAGCGCAGTGGAAACTTTAAATAGTTTTATTTGCATTAAATAATTATTTAAAGTACATTTTCTAAATCTTAAGTCCTGAAATTAATATTCAGAAAAAAATAAGCTATTTTGATGAAAATTTTATGAAACTTGCTCGATTAAGATATTCAATACAAGCGTAATATAAACCCGAAAAGTAGATACTTATTGTATCGGAAAACTTAATTAAAATCAAATCGATTAAAATAATTAATCCATGATTGTGTAAACACGTGCAACAAAAAATTTGCATATAAACGTGAAGAATTCGAGGAAAAATGTGTTTCCGTAAAAATAATCCGTAATTATATGTAATAGCGTGTAATCCGCCGTTACTACAGATTTTATTGTTTGGAACATGTATCTTTACGTAACACTGTGCAGGTGTGCACACAGATGTGTGCCATTGGTCCAGTTACTCGTAGATGTCAAGCGCAGATTCTTTACTAGATTTTTTATATCGCTGATGCTGCAGGAAAGAAAAGGCTTTTAAGGTACCTACATAGCGTCGCCTTAGAGTGTAGACCTCGCGGGAATGCTTTTTGAATGGAAGTTTTTTCTTCCTCCTGAAAAGTTACTTTTTTTTACACATACGAGGTCTTCACTCTAAGGCGTCGATAGGTACATAATATAATATATCAGTATTTTTTGACGATGTGAGAATTGAGCCCTGCTTTAGTAGCCAGGAATTTTCACCACAAATCGATTAGGATATTATCGATTAGCGCTACGTATCGATTTATTTAGGTATGATCCGGGTGAGTTGTGGTGAAACTTGTATAAAGTCTATCAAGCGGGATAGCTGGGAATCTGGGATATGCTAATGTATAAGCGTAAAGGACACGGCAGACGCCCATAGAACGCTGGGCTTCAGATAGTGTATGTCGGTACAGATATGAAATTAGTTTGGTGTGATCAAGTATTTCAAGAGTATTTAAATTCATTTTTTATTTGTTTTTGTACGTAATTGGATTAAAGATAAATTATCGTATTTGTGACAGTGAGGTTAAGTATGGTGTGAGTGATCCAATGAAGTACAGCGCGACTAATGAGTTCTCAATTCGAAGGTTTTAGTTGCTGTCGACATGATATTCTATGGAGGCACGCGCCAGCCAGCATGCACCCGTTTTTGTTTTATTGTTTTTTTCAAAATGTCAACGGCATAATCATTTTATTTCTTATTTAGTTCGATTTTTTATTTCAATTCTTAATCTCTAAGATAAATTTGGCAAAAAACAATTAGCATATATTGTTATTTTTGGTTAAGCTTTTATTACTGTACCATATCAAGCCCAAAACTGCCAATGTCCTTACCGGCTTTGTGATTATACATAATTATATTTAAAAAAAAACAAAACAGAATTGAAAGCTAGACTAATGCCTAACAATTAAGCCTAATGGTCTAAATACATTAAGTACCAAACAATACAATAAATTACATTGAACAAAAAATAACCTTGACATCACCAACAAAAGGAGATCATAAGAAAAAATGTCTTAAAACATTCTCCGGTGTATAAAATAAATCATCAGATTGAGCCACGTCTCGTCATGAGAGTGATGAAAATTTTAATGAGAGCTGCAATACGCCCGATGAATCTTAATGCTCCATTGTTGGGTTTGACCGACGTAAATTAGTGCTATATTTTACGAAATAAATATTTGTCTTTTAAATAGGTGTTACAATAGATTAAATAATCGTCCATAATTTTGTAAACGTTGTGGTGTTACTTAGAAGTTATTTTGGCTCGCATGCTGTAATGAAAAAGCGCACTGTGCATTGTGTTGATTTCTGGAGGTCATGTACCAAGTCTAGTCAAGTATTTATATTTTTTAGTCGATTTTTGATGTGAAAAATAAACAAGCTTCTATTTTACCACGTTTTTTTTCAATGTCGGAATGAGCAATAAAAAGATGAGCCAATCTGCACGATTGGAACGAGACGAGCCGCTCAAGATAAGCCGGACGTAGTCATGCTCTAAACTAAGCTCATGTACGTCTTATCATCATCAACAATATTCACCTTACCAGTGATAAAGGGTGAGGGGAAGCCGGAAATAGTAACAAAATTATAAATAATACCTTTTTACTTATATTATACGGTCATGCCCATTCGTTTATTCACTGTATTTACGTAAGGTATGAGTATGACATATATTATGTAAAACGAAATTATTAATTATTTTGTTATTATTTTATTGTACCATCTTTCCCTCACCCTTCGCAACTAATACGTACCATCTACACTAATATTATAAAGTTTTTTGTTTTCTTTGTTTTTTTTTTTTAAGAAACGTTGCCCCACACTAGGCTTTCTCCTGTGTCGTGGGTGCGTTTACAAACACAAATTTCACATACACAAACAGCCAGACCTATGTGCAATGCGGGAATCGAACCCGCGACACGTCGCGCAGCAGCCAATCTCTCAGCCACTGCGTCAACCGTGCGGTCAAAGCTGAAGAGTTAGTTTGTTTGAACGCGCTAATCTAAATAAATAACTTCTAGTCGTATTTGAAAAAATCTTTTTGTATATGATAGCCAGATTCATGAGAAATAGTATAGGCTATTTAACATTACGCTACAGCTCTTAGGAGCTGAGCAGCGGGGGTGAAACCGCTGGGAATAACCAGAACAACATAACATATACGAAATTTATTTTAAAATATTTCTCTCAAAATATCAGTTTGTATTCCCGCCAGCTTTAAAATATCTGTGCATACATTATCCGTTTACCTGTACGAGGTACAGCATAATGTAGCATTAAGTTCAAAATGAAATTACTGTTTAAATAATGTTAGCTTGCAGACTGGTGGTATACCTACATACGTTCGTGTAATGAGCAAGTTGTAAGTAGGTTGCATTAGGGAGCTGGGGACACAATGTTTGGCCATTTTCCAGAAATGTAATGCCCCTATTATTACTGCTTGGTTGATAATTAGTACCTACTTTTGGACTGGTAAACTTTGTCGTGTTCTTAGTTGAAAGGTTTTTAGTTTTGAATAGACAGTAGCAGTAGTTCTTTAGTGCTTATTTGCAGTAGTGCGTTTAAACAATATATATGTCATTCAAAGATTAGGAAAAAAAAATCACGATCATATATTTTGTATTTTTTATACATTTTACATTATTTTGTACATTTTCTAATAAAAAAACACTCAGAGATATAAAAAGTGGTACCCAATCGTCATTAGAAACAGGGCCTAAGTTACTGGTGGTCAGTACCCCTCTCATGAGTTTTTTTGAAGTATAGTTTCGTTAACGTAAGCATATTTTGAATTTAAAATACAGCAGTTCTGGAACATTTTGATAAAATTTTATACAATTTGCACATTTAAAAAAATACAGACAAATTATTTAAGTATTTAATTTATATAAATATTGTGTAACAAACGTGTATTTTCAATTCAAAATATGCTTACGTTAACGATACTACACGTCAAAAAAACTCATGATCGGGGTATAGGACTCAAAGATGAAATTGTGTTAATTATTATGCTCATAGTTGTCCTGATATGTGTCCCTTTTTAATTCAAATCTAGGGATGTTGCTCTAAATGTAGTCAAATAACGCTATTCCTCGCTGTAGTGAGTAAGTCACCACAGCACCTGAGGACGCACTGTTTACAGCAGGGGACCTCTCTGTCACCTAAAGGGGCTCGTAGCTAAATGACGGCCGCGCTGATCGATCGATCTGCGAGGTTAAGCTGCGCTTGCCGCGGTCAGTCCTTGGATGGGTGACCGTTCTTTACACATCGAGACCTCTCCGTGCCTCGGAGAGCACGTTAAGCAGTCGGTCCCGGTTGTCATAGGAATATCTTTGACAATCGTTACGGGTAGTCAGAAGCCCTAAAAGTCTGACAGCTGGTCTAACATTCGAATACCGGTATTACCCATTAATTTGGGTTGTGGAGGTCAGATGGCAGTCGCTCCACGTAAAATATTGATATTCAGCCAAAACTAGTTAGACTGGATGCCGACCCCAATATAATTTGGGAAAAGGCTAGGCAGATGATGATGATGACCTCTCTATCACCTAAACAGTCGTCACCGCGTATCCTCATTTTAAAGCCTCGGCAATGCGCATGTCATGCTCGGTGTGGCAAGAGTTTTATAGGCTTCGTAACCTTACCATCAGGCGGACGTAAGCCTATTCGCCATTCTTGTCGTAAAAAAAAAATCTAGCCTAATGTTTAGTAGAACTGAATAGCAGATGTATTGAGCACTGACATGGATAGATGGTTATCGCTGTATGTGGTTACAATCAGTATCTTAACACATTAATCGTTAGTAGTTTCACTTACTCTGTAAAAGCGTGACTAATCTATCTTCTATACAGACCTATAATAAAATAGTACCGTGACTGATAAACAACGCACGGCCTAAACTGGAGGAAATATTCTTTGAGTACCCTAGAGCACAGATAATACACCGTACAAATGTTTCATCTCATCAAAGATACGTGATCACCGTACTTAGACCATCATATGCTATAAATTTAGTTACAATTTCATTGACAAAAAAAAAATGTTAATATGATTGATAACTTGGGTATCGAATTGTAGAGGTCAGTTGTGGCGGCAAATGTGTAAATCCGCCACTGTATCCATACAATCATTTTTCTGTATCCTTTAATCTCTTCTAATTTATCTCAACCTTTTCGTACATAAAGCGGCGTATAGTTTCACATAAAACTGATAGAGCCGCTTAATGTTCAATTCACAGCTTGAAAGGATGAATTTGCGAGGCAATTTGGTGGGATTGCCGCATATTTCTGACGTTATGTGGGAAACGTAGTACATTAGGTCGGTAATGTACTGGGTTAGTGCTGGCATTCGTATCCTTTTGAGGATGAGTTACGTAGACGTTTGTCGTACAATAAATAGTTTGTGGAGAACTCCTGTACGAGTACACGGGCTGTACTAAAATATCTTAGAGCAAGGATTTCCAACCTTATTTGCGTTGAGCCTCTTTGGGGAATTATGAAAAATATACCTAGGTACTCATGGCCCCTTTTTACTTTTTTCATTATTACAATAAAAATAACACATTATTTCATGACAATCGTACTCACTCCTAAGAATAATTAAAGTGAAATATTTAAGACTTCAGATGGTTTTTTCTTAAGAATAACCGAATATATTGGGGCGCCCCATATGATCCCTACACGCCCCTAAAGAGGTGCGCCCCACTGGTTAGTTGGGAAGCCTTGTCATAGATGATAGTGCTGTGATCTCTTCGCCTCGCTGGGAATTAGATCCAGCCAAATAACGCTACTCTTCGGTAGTGTTATGTTCCTGTGGTGAGTAAGGTCGTCAGAGCCCCTGAGGACGCGCTGTGGGGGACCTACTTGTACCCTAAGCTGTCGGCACAGCGAATAAAATAAAATACTCGGTGTTGCAAGCATTTTATAGGCTACGGTAACTGCTTCGCAGCAGGCAGGCTGTACGCCTGTTAACCATCATCGACATAATAATAGGAAAAAAAAAAATGAAGTAAATAGTTTTTTTAAACGTTGCCCAGCACTACACACTATCTGTAGATAAAACCAATTGTTCTGCGCGAGGTTCGAACCCGCGATACAGCTTAGGGTAGAAACCGATTGCTCGGCTATTGCATCAACCGTGTCATCAACTGATCACCACCGTGTCATTAAAAACACTGTTTTTCTAGAAAAAACGTTGTTCAGTTAATCGTCTACCATTCTATACCTTTGCAATTTGACACAATTAATCGGGTTCTTTACAAAACGTTTTGCGTGCAACAAAATGCAACAGTTGCAGTGAATTTTAGAGGTATAACTGTGATCTAATTATTCTAAACCGATGTCGCTTCTGTACAAACTCAGTTCTAACTGCCAGTCAAATTAACCTAACCCGACGGCTAAAATTTTAGCTAGTTAGTTTTCCCGTTTCACAGTTGCTGTATGTTTTAATATTCTGCTCGAAGATCATACAAATGAGACAGGTTATGAGCGCGGTGTTTATTTTATTGTCGCTTATAATTATCGCCTTTCTCAGAACATTTTGCGCGATCGAAATTATTAATGAGTTCGGGTACTGCGAGGTTTTCCTGTTTATAAATGTTGGACCTTACCTTGTGTATTTTAGATATATTACCTATACTTCACGCTAATATTATAAATGAGAAAGTTGGACTTGTCGCTGAAATAGCTGGACGGATTTGGATGAAATTTGACAAAGAGGTAGCCTGCGAGGTGCAAAGTGTGCGAAATGTCAAGAAATATACACGCGATTAAATCCGTTTAAACTTGTTTTATTACAATGTGTAGTATTTGCGAAAACCTAAGACATTATTAAAACGGAATTATTTATGATTTTTTTACTATTTTATTGTACCGGCTACCCCTCACCCTTTTCTCCTGGTACCGATACATAGAATATATAGACACAGATAATTTCTCACAGTAATTGTGAATAAATAAACAAGCAAATGATTAATACTGGAAGCGTAGACAGCGCTCCGTAATCCTGAAATTCACGACAACCACAATGGCGTCATTAATGGATTCCGACAATTGACGCGTCACGTTCTGCCTAATTGGCATTTCGGTTGAAACTGTTGATATGTTTAATATAGATCCAGATTAGGATATGAATGAAGGTGAATACAAGCTTATAGATACAAAGACATAGTTTTAAAACGAACATACTTATGTGTAAATATACTTTAAACCGGTGCCAGATTTTCTGCTTTGACTGCTATCCATCAGATTAGTTGCAGGTTTGTTTGCCAATTACTTATAACAAAAAAAAGTTGTCAAAAGTTGTTACGGTGACAAAAACTGTGATTTAGCACCAGCGGCAGCGCTCTAAAGCTTTCATCAATAAGGGGATTTATCTAGTTGATGTTAGAGACGTGAATTCCTTGATTTTCCTTTTGTTTACTGTTGTTATGATGTTCAAAAGAAGAATACATTATTATAAAACAGTACCATGACTGACTTACTGACTGACAGATAACGGACAGCCTGTCGGAACTTGTTGCAAGCCGGTGGACCTAGAGATTTGTTTAGACTTAGAGGAAATATTACTTGAGTGCCTTTGAGGTAAGGCAGTAAAGAGGGATTTTTACAAATTCCATCCCTAAAGGGGTGAAACGGGGTGGTAAAGTTTATAAAAGAAAATAACGACATTGTGTTTACCGAATTCGACGGCAAAAAATAATGATACCATATTAAATTAACACTAATAGTGTTAGGGCTCTGAATGAATTTGCGAAAAAATGAATGATAAAAATAGTTGAATTAAATAAGTTTTAACAAATCAATGAAAAATACATTGTATAAGTATAGGCACATAATTCAGTTCAATCGATTTTTTAAATTCTTTTTTCACATCACTACCTTTTTTTTGTTAAAACCTATTCCTCCGGTTGCCAAGTTACTAATACAAACAATTATGGCTCAAAGTGTAGTTTAAATATACCTACACTATATAAAGTGGTCTAAGCATTAAACAGAGATACCCTAATACCGTAAAGTATGCAGTATCGAAATAATATGTTAAAAAAAAAACAAAAATAAGTGTTTTTTTTTATGTTAGTTATCATAGATAGGTGAAATCCCATTTCTATTTTAAGAGCTCATAAATTCGGGAAAAAACACGTATTGAGTTTTTATGTCTAAAATCAAGACATGAAAAGTCAAGGCTTAAAATATCGCCGTAAATCACACTCCGCTTTAATTCCACACTGAAAACCACGAACACTTAACGAGTTTTTTTGTCGTTCAGAAAGCTCTTGGAATTCCTGATGGCTTGCAAAATACGGTACACTTGGCACCTCGAAAGGGACATTAATAATTCATCGCATCAATCTGGTATACCTACACAGGAGAAGTAAATAATGTACAAACATCATTATAAATGTTAATGTGACGTAGGTAATCAAGATGGCGCAATAGCTCACATGTGATGTATGTCTGTGCAATTAGATTATTGCAATAAATTGCACGTTTGAGAGATTTTTTTGATGCTGCGTACGTTTGATGCGTTAATGACTTATGGAGGTATTTACGTACATGTTTGAAGTGGCTTTTTTTCTGAAGAAACTGTAATTTTTTGCTTTCATCAAAAAATCAATAGGACGACTTACTATTTATAATTTTGACAAAAATGACTAGTCCTAAAAAGCTTTGAATAAGTATAAAAATTAAAAAAATGTGGGTTGAATCCTAATTAATAATGTACTTGACCGTAATAAATAATCTCAATTTATACCTAAATAAAATTGCATTACTAGAGCCCTCCAACGTCCTCCTGATGTAGAAATGCGCGTTAATGTTGGGCAGCCCTGTGACCGGCTATCGCGCGGAGCGTTAAACGTTTAAGGAATATTATACACATAATAGCCGGAAAATAAATGCTCTTCAAGCTCAAAAAAGTGTCAACCGCGACACACTTCAGCAACAAAAAGTTGCACCACAAATCGGATCCACTAAGACTTTTATTTTCACGACTTTATAAATACAAGCCGAGAGTTCATTGACCTAATTTTACACGGTCAAATAGGTTGAAGAGAAAGACTAATCGTATTGTTTCTTTGGATTCTTCTGCTTTTTACCTGTGCAGACCCTTAAACGATTGAGGCGTGAAGTTTTGAGCGTGCCGTCATGGTGGATCAGTCTGTGAGACCGCTAGTTTTTGATGTTCCATTCCATCGCCACTGGTAAAAACTTGGTGACCAATAGTAATAAAATTTGAGGAGCTTTTAAAGTGGCGTTATAAATTATAATACCTACATAACATAATAAATAATATATTATTACAGAAAAAAATTGACATTTTTTTTTTCCGAATTCTCGGCTCTAGGTCGAATTTTCTTGGGAAGGTAGTAGATGGATACTTTCAAAGGTTCGAGCTAGCGTTCACGGGTTAAAGAAGAGATAAAAGAAAAATAAAATAAAGCATACAAAATCATAGTTTCAATTAAAATTATCTGCCACAATAGTTTCGTGCTAGATGAACGTAGCACCCAGATAGAGCATTATATTTTTAAACTTATCACGATATTATATCAGTGCTAGATTGTCAATATTATATTGCCATTCAAAATAGATACAGCCAGCCGGGCAAATTACACGTTGACAGCGATGCGGATACGAATATTTTGATGCCTTTTTTTCTGTATTTTCTTTTAGCTTGTAAATATTTGGTGTATATAGTATTAGGTTAATAAGTTATGTATAAATTAAATAAATCAAAATAAAAAATGCTAGATTAACTACATTGTATTATTCTTTGTACCAAACATCGCCTTACTAAAACCCGCTGTTTTCACAGCCTCAGCGTAACGGGCAAGTCCCGTAACTCATCGTTCACACTGTGGTTTTGGTTTCCGCAGTTTACGTATTCTAGGAAAAGAAGCAAAACGACACCGGTATGCAAACCAGCGGTTAAGCGGAAGTTAAATTATTCTAGCGCTGGATAAAGCTGATTTAGTTGGTGCGAGTTAGTCAGCCTAGCGGTTTTCTAGCTATGTTTGGGTCGGTTTGTTTGTTACCTAACCGTATGTCTGAATTTCAGTCAGTATTTTTGGTACGAATATGAGGAGTGTAGTAACTAGTTTGGATAGAATTGTATTATGCAGCCAGCGCTTTTATATTGGATTTTATTTTTCCACTATCCATTGCAGTTGCCAGTTAGTAGTTACTACGTACCACGAAGTGAACTATAGTAGACTATCATGAGAGTTGTTCAAGAATAGTTCTTGACATGGTAAAAGGACTAGTTAATTAGTAAAGGTAATAATTAGTAAAGAGCCTCTATCAAACCAATGAACCTAAAGCAATCGGTCTCGCGAATACTCAGGGGCGCCGAACACGTGGCAGGTCATACACGCTAGCATATCCAATTAATTGATCATATCATACCCAAAAATCTCCGACCAGATATTGGCAAATTTATTTCCATATCACACGGCAACATCTCACGATATATTTTATTAAATAAATATCACACATCATCGTGAATAAGTTGCCGATTTCGTGGGGGCCCCAGGGAAATTTACGACGCGACGGTCGCGACTTACATAGGCGGCAATGGTAGTCAATCTTAATGTTTATATCTTAGACATGTTGACCCTATCTGATTAGCATAACAGTCACGAATGTAACATTTCTTCTGAGACAAGTATTGGTACCGCTATGATGAAGCTTTTTGAAAAAAGCAGCCGAAGAAGGTACGGTGGTAATTCATAAATCACTTCCGTATCTTCTTCCTCCGTCCGCCTGTTGATAAGTGATAAATGATAAATGATATTTATTTTGTAAATAGGTTAAAAATAACACTTTTACACGTCAAAACATTTTTTTAAGCTAGATGAGTTCGGTGTTTCCTATATGACTACCTTTGAGAAGAAACACCGAAACAAACTCAAAGGTTGATGTCTCTTTTAAAGTCCAGACAATTAAGATAAATTGTGTAAGAACCATGCAGGTTAGGTTAGTTAAGTGGCTACCGTAGCTATGAAACGCTTGCAACACCGAGTATCATATACGCATTACTGACCCTTTAAAATGAGGATTCGCCGTGCCGACAAGCGGATCCCCCGCTATCAACACAGCGGATCAGAAACTCTGGCGACCTTATACTCACTACACTGAAAAAAATGTTAGGTTGGATTTAACAGATTCTGCGTAAATGTTAATGCGTAAACGCTTGCGGTTGATTTCGGTCCTATCGCAAATTTTGATTGATTTTACCAAACATATTAAGTTGGTGTTGTACTAAATTTATTTGGTGGATTACACCTATATTTTGTACCGACATGTAAATCAACCAAACTAAATTGTTGAGAATTGTTTGGTAAAATGTACAATACTCTTTGTTGATTTACATCAGAACTCTGGTACCAACTTCAACCTCTTTAGTCTTGTAACTTCAATAGCGAGGTTTTGTTATATTTATCGTAGTTTCCATGTTATTCAGCCAACCTTTGCTAATTTGGTAAATCCGACAAACCATTTTTTTCAGTGTACAGGAACACAACACTACCGAAGAGTAGCGTTATTTTGCTGTGGTATTCTGTAAGGTTGACGTACATCCCCAGTCGGGATGCTCCAGATTTGAGCGAGATATCCCGCTGTGCCATAACACTCTCCAAGTTATGAATTTTAGTGAAATTAACGACTGCATAAAAGTTGCAGTGATAGCCTAGTGGATTAACCATGTGCCTCCCACGGCGAATGGTTCGAGTTCGATCCCGAGGCACCTACCGCTGACTTTTCGAAGTCATGTGCGTATTAGAAATTAATTATCACTTGCTTTAACGGTGAAGGAAAACATCGTGAGGAAACCGGCATGTCCTAGAACCAAAAATTCGAAGACATGTGACGTCTACCAACCCGCACTGGGCCCGCGTGGTGGACTACGGCCCACTCCCTCTCACAGAGGAGGCCTGTGTCCCAGCAGTGGGAACATTATAGGCCGATTATGCTATGCTATTATGCTATAAAAGTTGCAGTTACTGCTTTCCAAAGATCCTTGATAACACATTGAAAGCCAATGTATCGAAAGATCAAGCCTCGAACTTCGATGGTCAGTGGTAGTGTAAAACACATTGTAATCTCGATAGAAACTCAAAGGTACCTGAATCTTATCTGTGTCAAAGTTAGAGATATTGAAAGTTTGAAGGTAAAGGGTTTCAACCCAAATTGATAAGGTAAAATTGGCTATCTATAAATATATTATGTGGTTGTTTTGGTCCTGTACAGTTTCAATTGGAGTTTCAAGTTTACAACGATAGCATCTTCAATGTTTGCCAAATATATTGCTTATGAAGTTTGAATGAACTAGTCCATCGAGCTGTTTCAATTAGCAAGATGTAAAATGTACCTAAATACCTACCTACTGCCTTTTCCCCGAATACAGGTAAATCATTAGTGACGTTAAAAGATTCCCGAGGGCAGACAGTAATTCAGCGGCGAGCAGACGACACAGCGATCGATACTCAAATGTAATAGGTACTTATCACCTTATAATGCACAGCAATTCATGATGTAACAACCTGAAGTAATATCGGTGAATTTTTGGATATTCCTACATGTATTTAGATTTAAAGAAATTTTATTCCCAATAAAAACACCAAAGTCACTTACTGAACAATAAATTATACCTATTAGGCTATAAATAATGTTGAGTTCGTCACTTCATCAATTAACATAATAATAGGTATACCATCTAATGCATTCAGTTTTAGAAAGGGTGTTATATGTGATTACAATATTGTTATTACTAGAGTTTTGAATGCATTAAATTAGTGTACACTCTTTAAACATGACAATATTTAGTGTTGTACCTACCTAACAAGAAGTAACTGTGCTCCTTCAAATTTTAGCATTTTCCTGACATACTTAGTTCTGATCTTTGGTGAAACTAAAAAACTAGCTAAGCAAGTTTTCCGTTAGGTAGCTTCTTTTTCTTTAGTAAAAGATATATTACATAATCTGTATGCTTTTGTTTAGAACTGTATCGATAAAAATACATGAGTTATTAAACTTTCTTTTACTTTCTGTTGTTAAATATAGACAATTGAAAATCATTTTCATTATTTTGTTATTAGACAATAGACGTACGTATTTGATTATTAGAATAATTGTACAATATACGTATTATACCTAAGTTTGTTGTTCATTTACAAATGGATTTTCACAAGTTCTGTATAATGCACAATTCAATCTCTTTCCCTTTCTTTGATCATGGAAATCAACATACAAACTTTTATGTAACACTCGAAGTTGATCCCCAAACTCGCAACTAAGTTAAAAGAATTTCTACCCCGTGGATCATAAATTTTTCCTTCTTATAGAACTTTATATGACATTTACTTTACCAACTTTCTGTGCTACGATCCTGAATTTTAAGATATTGAATAAAGTGAAACTAGGTTTCAGGATTATTTTGCGGTTGGCTGAACTTCATTCTATTAGGCATTAGGTTTTAGCTAGCGGAATATTTCCCTGGAGCCATGAAACTAATTAATCTTACTTATAGATAAGTGTACTTTATGTGTAAATATCACAATAGTGTATTATCTATTTGGGAAGTAGACACTAAAAGTAATTACAAATATATGTATATTTGATTTCTTTTAAAAATTGCTACAATGAATATTCATCATATCTGGTCTATAAGCTATACCTACCTACATATAATACAATCCTAACGAACAGAAAAATAAATCGTGTTCGGTTTCAGTTATTAGAAATTCCTGTAACAAATATGAGCTTCATGTTAATTGCTACAAGAGTAGAACACTCATGAAGTAAATTACAATTTCCTGGAATTAGTTAGGACTTTGTATAGTATAATGCTCTCTTCGCTTTTCACTAGCAATAGAAATACGCTCACATGTGATTAAAAAGTTTTGTGAACTATTTTACAATCTTTCTAATATTTTGCAACCTTTGTAAAAGTATTTATAGCCAATCCTATCGACTTATTCATCTATGATCTTTGAACCCCATAGATTATTCAGTACGTGACTGGGGCGGTATCAGGCTGGTATTGGCACACCATAGAGCTATGTTCAACTTTTAAGGAGAATACTTACATCATTCACTTGTGACTATGCTAAGGGACTACATGTTTATTTCCTGTGACATAATGATAAAGATCTCACTGTTATTAATATTTATGTGTGCGTTAATATCTTCACAGTTAAAATGCTGGTTTCCTTAGAAAGTTTTTAATAATAAAGTTTTATTTTTTAATCATGGCTCCATAATGGCATCTTATCAATAAAAAAATTGAAAACACAAAGTTCATTTTATTAGGTTGAGAGATACACTGTACACACTTATGTTTAACCTATTAAGAAAAATATTGCACCGTGAAGGTTAAATTTTAACTCATACTCCAACTAATAAAAGACAATGGATAATCAAAAGCCCGCCATAGTATTCCGCCAATTTAGAGGCTTAGCAAACATAATTATCCTTTCTTTCTGTCCAGAGACAACAATGCCGTGTGTACAAGGGTTAAGTATAAGCCGAGTATAATCTGAGCGCCAACAAACGAACCAACATGATCCAATATAGGTACAGCCACATGCCGCTTGTAATCATATGCTCGTTTGTTTGAAGTTTGGAAAAACAAGTCTGCTGGAATTACGTAACAGTGTAGTAGCCTGTATTTTGAAAAAAAATATACTGATAAGTATTATTTTCTGATAAATATGGGGCTGCAATGTAGAGTTGGTGAGTTGATTGACTGATTGAAATATACATAAAAACCCAGATAAAAACAAAGTTTGTTGAGTTATTCACAAATCTGATGCCAGCGAGAACTATTCCAATCTGGAAAATTTGAAGCAGCAAGGGTTTCAACTTTTCCATACATTTGATCGATTTATGCGAACACAAATGTATGGAACAGCAGATTTTTTATGAGGCCCCCCTTAGGGATCGAACAAAGTTTTTGTTACATGGTGTATTATGATCCAAAATTTAAGATAGTGTAATATCCTCCTTTAAATTTTCATCTCTGTATATGTAGGTATAATGACGATGTTGTAGGACGTGTGTATATAGGACAATGTAAGAAATGACACGTTGGTAACCCGGAGCTGAAAGCCGACCGTAACCCTCTTGAGCCGACGAATATGTGGGAACAGGAATTAGGTATAATCCGACCTCCGACATTCTGTAACATACCTGTAAAGTTAACGGATAGGTATGTAGAAAAACATCAGAGAATCGTAAAATAACCAATCATACAGCAGAAAAAAACTGTTTACAAAAAAAACAATTGACTTCAAAAAACACCTACAAAGAAACAATTTTTATGTAGTTTAGTAGCATTAGTTATGTTTGTTTTATTTTGCCACTGACTCTCGAAACTAAAATTATTATTTACCTACTTTGTAATGTTTTTTTGAAGACGCCATCTTGTTTAATATAGCACCTTCACTGTTGTCTAGTGTTTTAGCAGAAATATTACAAAACATAGGCAGACCCTACCAACCCCGGCAAGTATAAAGTGTGATAGTGTGACAGCGAAAGGTAAATAATGGAAGTGACGCAATTTTCAATCTCATTCTTTATCTGCACACGTTGTAGTTAACATTTGCGTACTTACATATTTATGAATAAAGTAAAAGCACATGTTATGAAGAAGATTTATGCAATAAAATACGAGATACATAATAGAACCTCTACATAAATAAAACAAGTTGTAATGATACAGTACAGATAAAAGCTGAAGTAACTCTAACAAATTTTCTTGTACAACTTTACCGTATTCTTGTTTCATTGTCTGGTATTAGAGATCCGTCAAACTTTCGGCACAAAAACCTCTTTGAAATCAACTCCGTGGACCGTGTCTACCTGTCTGTCACAGCTACCCTTAATTCTGTGTGACAGTTTCACGTTTTCAGCTATTTGAGATAGTTGAAGTGACCCAATTCTATAATTGTTTCTGACAACAATTCAACTGTAGGTACTTATACTATTATAAGTACCTACAGTTATAGTTTGGAATAACCTCAGATCATAGAAACAAGGAGATATGCCGTCATAGCAAATTAGACTTAATCACTGCAGCGATAGTAATGTTTGACAAAAAGGTAGCTTAGCACCCGAAAAAGGACAGGCTAATACAAAATTCGTAACCCTTCCTTTTGGCTTTGCCGTAGTCGGATGAAAAAACACGCACATGAAGTCGCAGGAAACAGTTACTGATCGTATAAAATAGTAATTTCCGTATTTTACCTACACCTCAGATCATAGAAACAAGGAGATATGCCATCATAGCAAATTAGTACCGGAACAACTGATGCCACTTTTAGTACATTTTTCGACACAATTACGCGCATAATTAAGCGCTCCTTGTGAATAAAAAGATCTTCCACGCATTAAACATTCCGCACACCCTCAATCTAACATTCTTAACACTCACGTCACTCAACACTAGCACTAAACTAAAACACTGTAGGTATTTATACCATCGATCGTGTTTGGTTCGTCGTCAGCGCGTACGTTTTAAATATGAGCAATTTGCTCAAGTTCAGGCATCAAGCTTGATAGTGCCTTGGCACATCTCCCTTGTTTCTATGATCTGAGGGAATAACACATAGGCTACCTTTTATCCCGAAAAACGCGGGCGAAAGCTAGTTATGTTATATATCCTAAAATTATTGTATAAATATTAGGATATGTACGGAACTTTAACAGAAAGACCACCTTTAACTTGCCCGTTTTTTACTTTAATTAGTAGTTCGCACAGAAAGATACATATACTTGCTTACCGTTGCTATTGTGAAGGAGACAGAAATAGCAAATTATTTTCTACTATTCAAAGTTACTGCAGACTTTATAGTCTTGCTAAATTATTTTCTACTATTCAAAGTTACTGCAGACTTTATAGTCTTGCTTTGTCTGTGCTTTCAAGTGATAAACCGTGATATCGAATAGCGATGCAATAGCACGGCGGAAGATGGCAGAACATTGTTCATCCATTGCTTGAGATGGCACGAAACTTTAAACATGCTGTAGAATCTATTATAAAACTAAGTATTATTACAATCGTGTCGGATAAATCCTAACCTTCTAATATTATAAATACGAAAGTTTGTGAGTATGGATGAATGTATGGATGGATGGATATTTGTTATTCTTCACGCTAAAACTACTGAACGGATGTTGATAAAACTTCACCCGGTTCTTTGTCAGTTCGTCTGGATGGACCATATTAATGTTCCACAATAAACAATTGTAAGCAAGAACAGAGTTATTGCAACAATCGCTCTTCAGGGATTGTTAGTGCTCACATTATTCAAAAATAATAGGATGACACGTAATTACGTGCAGAAAATAAAGGACGTCAGAGGTTTTATTTCTTATGATGAAGCTCATTGCGGTGCCAAGCGCGTTAGATTTCCCCAGAGTGTGGGGCTGGCCGATGTGGCCTGGTTTACCAACTTCTTATACTTCGATAATCTGTTTATGTAGTTCTTTGCAAGAGTAAGGGCGGGTTGCTTCAAACCATCTGTATCCGTAAGTCAGTACGTAATCGTTAAGTCAGTATGAAATTGTCGTACAAGCCGCCATATTTGACGGTTACAGATACGTAACTGTAAGATGAAACAACATGGCCCTAGCATCGATTTAGGTATTATAAAGTAGTTTGGCTTAATCATGTGTATTTTTTCAATTTTTTTAGCACGGAATTAGGTTTTTTACCTTAAAACGCAAACGCATGACCTGAAAAATATATGATCATTCACCATCGTTAAATGAAACTTTTTTTTTTTTATTAAAAATGAATTTTATAAAATGTCTCCACTCCCAGCTCCAATATTTTTTTAGTTAGTTTTTTTAAATGAAAAGCGAACGACAAAACGAGCAACGTTAGCTTATGAGAACTAGTTTCCCAAGGCAACAAAATAAATTGAAAGTAATGTCTATAGACCTTTGATACTCCACCAAAGGAATGAAGACTCAATTTAAATGTCGCAAATTCAAGTAAAATGTTTATTACAAAATTGGCCAAACTCATTAGGACTGAAAAGGGCAAAGTTTAATCACTTTGAAATTAGACAGAATGTCGAGGGAACTGAGTCTCGTGACCCTGGAGCCCTGTAGGCATTGTTCTTTTACAAATCGCGGCCTAATCAAGTCACGGTAGTTGTTAATAGATCAGTGAATTACTGGGGAACAAACTGGGGCGCGCCGGCGTCGTCTTCTCTAATTTCCATATATTTCAAGAAAACGTGCCGTGCATAACTGAGTCGATAGCCAAGGTTTTTCAAGAAGCTCCAAAGGAGGCTCCCAAAGTTTTGTGGCCGTTGAAAGTAAATTAGGATAATTTTGGACGATTTAAATCGTCATTTAATATAGCTTAGTTCAATCCGGTAATTTGGACGTCGTATATCCATGGTGTTGTTTCACAAGTTAGTCAGTTGTGTAAACTCATGCTTACATGTGCATTTAAAAGCTGTGTATATGGACGTTATAATTCAAATGTCAGTGTCTCATAGGGGATTCAAAAAGCGAAGAGAATTTAAATAAAAACACCGCAATAAAATATACTAGGTATATGTAAAGCGTGCGTTGAAAAGGCAAATATAATTACGTATTCAAATTTTTAGTACTATTGTGTAAAAAACTGTATCCCCGAACAATTGAGATGACTTCCAAAATTTCATGTGTCCTGCAAACAGTTGGTTCACCAGCAATTAACTTCGCAGAGGTGGCTGTT
Organism: Thalpophila matura; assembly: GCA_948465475.1. Lineage (NCBI taxonomy): Eukaryota > Metazoa > Arthropoda > Insecta > Lepidoptera > Noctuidae > Thalpophila > Thalpophila matura. The sequence continues at coordinate 4,568,682 of OX419187.1, read as the reverse complement.
TTAAATTTTAGATGAAGGATACAATTCTGTGGTTTTACTTGTACTACATTACTTTTTAAAATTCTCGTGGGAAGCCTTCGTTGACATGATTACTAAGGTCGGGAGCGCTTTGTGTTGGTTTTGAGAAGATTACGCAGGTCATAACTCAGGTCCTTCTGTAAATATTACTCTGTTTGTGTTAGCGTCTGGCTTTCGACAAATGATTGCCATTTTTAATATGATTTTAGTCCCCAGGAATGATGTGGCGGTTTAGACGAATAGATGATAGGGTAAATAACTTAGAAAAGCATCGAACACAATGAATGATTTGCATTGAGTTCTACAGTGGAAATTATTCGTCTATTCCCATAAAACTATAGGGTTAAGTTTCCAATTGTCCATAATTAAAATCTATGTAGAATTCTGTATAGAATTTAATGATATTCAAGGGTTTGAGATTGAAAACGTATTGATATAGTACAAGAAAGGTCTGTGATTCTAATTTCAATAACAAACTGGCCACGATGTTTTATGCAAGCCGGGTAACTTTCCCTTTGTAGCTTATTCAATCATCTGTAAAGTGACCCTTTGGGACCTCGGACTTGATTGCGTAAAAATAAGGATGGGAATGTCAGCTTTCTGATTTGCAGCAAAAGTAAGTATTGTACCTAATTATGTATTTGAGTGGATTCGAGCCTGTGTGCATACAATCTTCCGTGGTTCACGTTACAGTTTTGTTGCACCAGCGATATTTGCACTTGGTACTGTCGCACTTCTGTAATGCACTGTATTTTATCTTGATTATAAAGGCAGGTCGAATTTATAATGAGTTAGTGTCAACATTTTATGAATAATAACGTTAGCTTTTTTAACCAGTGGCGTGCCTACAGGGCAAGCCCGAGGGTATATCTCAAAATTTTTCATGAATGTAAGTGAGTAGCGTACAATAAAAAACACTTACAATCATGAAAAATTACAAGAAATACCCTCGGGCTTGCCCTGTAGGCACGCCACTGTTTTTAACATCTGTTTAACTAGACCGGAATTCGTTTGCAAACGTTCGAGGGAGAATGTCACGGTGACATTTTCCCTCGAACGTTCGCATACAAATTGGCAGTTCACGCGGTGATATTACGCGGTGTGTTGGTACTTGGTACAGAATGGACAAGCAGAACTTACAAAAACTTCACTCAACTTTTCTCAAAAGCTAACCAAAAAAAGTCCATTAAAATAACATACACTTAAGTAAGATTTTAAACAATATTAATAAATATCATTATGAATATTATCAAAGGTCTATGTCAATTTTGACACAGCTTTTACCCGATGGGTTGTTTATACTAAAAAGGTTTTGTTTGAATTTCTCATGTTCATATTTGAACAAAGCCTATGGCAGCTCGCCAGGCTTTCATATTCATCAAAAACTAACATCAATTATTCCAAAACCCACAAATAAAACAATATTGTTGGTCAATAAAATTAAACGAACAAACACTACGAGTAATTAAAAAAGTTGTACAACTAAAGCCGTCCATTCATGAATCAGGATATTATATTCTAAACAGCTTTGGCCTTCTTTGATTAATTAATAATGATGACTCTACAAATTGATATATCCACTTACGTTTAAGTATTTACAAGTGCATGTTAGACGTCCTTTCCATACTAATGTACACACTTGTGATGTATTCAGGTTGACCCATTAGGAGAAATTTACTTTCTTCGCGTCTGTACATAACAATAGCACTTGCAGAGAAGAAATTAGGTCAGCTGTGAATCTGTACCGTCATGTTGGTCGTTATTAATCCTTACTAATATTATAAATGTGAAAGTAGTTAACTCTGTCTGTCTGTCTGTCTGTGTGTTACTCAATCACGCCTAAACTACTGAACCGATTCAAATGAAATTTGGTACAGAGATAGTCTAGAGTCTGAGAAAGGACATAGGACATACTTTTTAATGTGAAAGGCTGTAAAGGGTTGAAATAGGGGATGAAAGTTTGTATGGAAATTACGTCATTTTTAAAGCTTGAAACTTATTTTTGAGGTTTGGGATGTAGGGTAGGTGTAGGGTATGTGTAGGGTAGGTGTAGGGTAGGTGTAGGGTAGGTGTAAGGTAGGTGTAGGGTAGGTGTAGGGTAGGTGTAGGGTAGGTGTAGGGTAGGTGTAGGGTAAATGTCGGGTAGGTGTAGGGTAGGTGTAGGGTAGGTGTAGGGTAGGTGTAGGGTAGGTATAGGGTAGGTGTAGGGTAGGTGTAGGGTAGGTGTAGGGTAGGTGTAGGGTAGGTGTAGGGTAGGTGTAGGGTAGGTGTAGGGTAGGTGTAGGGTAGGTGTAGGGTAGGTGTAGGGTAGGTGTAGGGTAGGTGTAGGGTAGGTGTAGGGTAGGTGTAGGGTAGGTGTAGGGTAGGTGTAGGGTAGGTGTAGGGTAGGTGTAGGGTAGGTGTAGGGTAGGTGTAGGGTAGGTGTAGGGTAGGTGTAGGGTAGGTGTAGGGTAGGTGTAGGGTAGGTGTAGGGTAGGTGTAGGGTATGTGTACTAAACTTTACCCGTGCGAAGCCCGGGCGGGTCAACTAGTACTTAGATATAGCATGATCAGCTCTTTCCTTAATTAATTATTGTGTGTGATTAATGATGATACTGATCTGTTTATCTTGCGGTGCGAGTTGTGTGTTTATTTTATAAATACAATGGATGACTTAGATTGTAATTTATGGAAGAGGCCAATAATTATAGTTAGTGACGCGACCTACAAAAATTAAAACGGTCATAAGTTAGGATTATTTAAGTGATCCGGATTTCGGTCTCAAGTATTCCAAATCCTAATTGAAACTATAAATTACAGATTTAAAGCTTAAGCACAAAAACTTAATGTTATGTTGTAGAACAGATTGTTTACTACTAATGAGTGTTTTACATGTTTGGACCGTTGTAACTGGACTAGTGGGGAAGGTCAACGACCTGTCACGCAAGAAACAGTTAAGAATCTGATAAAATTAATGATTCCGCTAAGCCCCCATCCCGATTGCAACTAAATCGCCTTTTTTGGCTAACGAACAATTTTCGTCTGCCTCCAAATTCATTATCTGCGACATTATGCGGTCAGTGACGTTTCTTTGAATCAACGAGTACACTGTTGCAGTACGTAAGGTGGTCTGTATAAGAAAGATTGCACGGCAAACTTGGAGTTGAGTCTGGATTGTCTGGGAGCTAACACAGATACGCCACCGTGATAAATCGGTCTCTGTCTCGAGGGAGGCGAGAATAACCGAAAGTAGAGTGATAGCCGGAGGGGGCACTGGCGCAGCCTGACGCCGCTCTCGCAGTGTGTTGCCGCCCTTACTGCCCGAAGCCCGCGCGCGCGACTCACACTCGAACTCGCCGAACGGAACGCATGACATTCGACGCCTTGAATATAAATTAAAAAAACACTGGACAATAAAAAAAAATATTAGGCGGGAATTGTTCGTGATTTATGTTCCAAAGTTAAAAATGCTCTAATGAACGCGTAGCATTGAAGTTTTTCCGCAAGTGATCGACTTATCATCGGTAAGTTTAATTATATGACTGAAACTTTTATTTTTATGATAGGATTTTCATAGATCTTCTTTTGTTTTGTTATTTATTTACATTGAATGGTATTTTAATGTATGTCAAATTAAGAATTTACTCGTATTTTAGATAAAAGTTTAAAATTGTTTGCTCTTCTAAATTCAATATTAAATTACAGACGTAGAGCTATGAATGAAATAAAAATAAATTTAAGGACTCACGAGGGACTGCACGTTCATTTGTTTTGCAAACTTTTTATTTTGTAAAGCTTTAAAAAAGTTTGTTACGGATGCGTTCTGTAAAGGACGTTAGGTACGCGGATATTTTTTTAGACTTTTATGTCACAGGAATATAATATTTCTAGGTTGCCATAACTTTTTTCATTCAGAAAGAAAATAAAGAAGTTATGATAAGATACGGCGGATGAATAAAGTTTCGTGTACACGATCGGGAAGTATAGATCTTTTAGAGTTCATCCTTGCGTTAGTTTCCTTTGCTTTATTGAGAAAGTTTTCTTATTAGGTTGGTATTGTTATGGATGGAGCGTTGCGGTGTAGTGATTGGTAGGTAATAGAGGAAAGACTTCGTTGTAAGAGTTTATTATTAAGAGTAGGTATTAACTTGAAGGAGTACCTACTCCTTTTGAAATATGGTAACGCGACGGGTAATATTCAGTTTATTTTTTGAATTTTTAGAGCTTTATTTAATTGAAGCTACATTTTCTATTATATCATATTGTTTATTAAGACGTATACTCTATAAAATATAAGTAACTTTATATTATTTAAATTACATCCCTAGCAGGATTATTAAAAGAACTTACTTTTAAAAAGCTTTTATAAGTTTACTAAGCTTTATGTACGAAAGCTATAAGTAATAAAAGTTGCGGGTTTTTTAATCATTAGAAAATTTGTATGCCTACCTAACTCTGCTTAAAAATATCAGCCAAGTGCGAGTCGGACTTGCGCACCGAGAGTTCCGTGCACGCCGCTATGCTACAATGAATACCTACCAAAGTAAAAAAACCGGATTGCATAACTAAGTTTGTTTTTGAAGGAATTTTGATGATTTCTAATAAACTGTGCTATAAAAAAACTACGCTCTATTTTTCCTGTAAATTATTACACACGCGAACTTTAATCAATTGTAATTATTTCAGATTTTTTGATGTACAAACTTCGGAGATATTTTTTATATAAGAAGGATTTTTTTTATTTTTACTTTAAGGCGAATACTACATACATGTCATAAAAAATACTTGCTTTGGAATGTGCAAATAAAGCTATTTCAGGCCTTTTTGCAAAGAAAATAGTTTCTATTTTTTTTTCATTTGAGGCAATATTTAATACTATTCCAAGCGTAAGTAGTTACTGAAATATGCCACTGTGACAGATGGACGGAGTCGAACCATATGGGTTCCTTTATTAGCTTTTTGGGTCGGAACCCTAAAAAGCTTGTAAAAAAAAGTGTCTTAAGGTCTTTCGGTACAAACTGCTTCTGAAAAAGAACACAACACAAGTTTCTGATAAAACGCTACCAAGAAACCCAACAAAACATCATGTTACTCGTACATTTCAAAACGAGTTGAACTTGCTAAGGCTCGGTTGCACTTACAATGTCACGAAGTAACGCTTAACCAGAGGTCGTGTGTACTGAGCCTTATTCCTAGAACTGAACTTTGATCTCGTACTTCTTTCCAAGACTTTTATTTACCTAGGGACTGAAGTTTTCTCAGTAAAAGTCTATTTTGAGTTCCCACGAGAGCCAAGTAGGAGCTAGTGTTTTGTAACTCGTCTCAAAAGTTATGACATCTCCATGTTTTGTTTTTGTTACGATTGTTAAGACAGAATTTTAAAAAATACTAGGTACTTATATTTCGATTTTTGGAACGATGTTAACTGACTGATGGAAATCGTCACGTATGGAAAAAGCGTTATGACCCCTCCATGCGCCTTTCTCTCTCTCTCTATATACATTTCTATTATATACGAGGCGTAAGGAACTTCGTTCCTGACACGACTCGACGATTTGTTTTTTCATTTGAGATTTAATTCTTTCATCTTCATTCATTCATCTGTTAATCGTCACTCAACACTTTTTTTTTCTCTATCTGAAGTTTTTGTAGTATTTATGTATGCATGTTTATCTAATCCAGACAGGCCCAAGTTTTGGCGATTCAAAAACTATTTACCTACTACATACGTAGAAAACAAGGAGACAGTAAAAAATAACATTCTCTAACAAGAAGATGATTTACCTACACCGTAGGTACACCCCAGTAATATCATTTCCAAAGGATATAAAACTTTATCACCAAAATATCCCCTAAAAATCCTTACTTCCTATATCAATTTATAAAAAAACCTTCGAATTTATTTTATCTGATCACAGTTTTATGAGAAAATGAAATTCTCCACTATTTTTCTTATACATATAAGTAACATGGAATTTATGGGACCATACATTTTCTCAACAAAAAAAATATAAATGATGTCTTATAATTTTCTTTACCTATTTAACTATTTCATCGTTATAAATGTTATATGTTCAGCTTCTCTAACAGTACAATACAAGGGCCGTCGGGTGCTTGTCAATTTCTCGCAGACACCCATTACGAAGTCACGAAGTGCGGAAAGTCGTGACGGACGAAGCTTTAAAACTCAATTTTTTAGTTCATGACTAACACACATCGGCGACCTGTATCTGTGCACTTATGATTAGATCTAAACGTAAATTACTGCAAAAATTTTAGTGACTGAGAATGTTTCGTTTCGATAAGAAACATGGAATGTTTCGTTTTGATTCAATAAGAAAGAAACATTTGTCTAATATAAACATAGTAACAGACACAATATTTATTATTATTCTATAGAAAACATTTACGTGTTTCGCGATGTGTACACTTGTTTCTGATACAATACTTGTTGTATCAGATACACGTAAATATTTTATCTGATACAATGTGTATATACAGATGTTTCCTATTGAATACGTGGCTTTAATTTTCAATCCTATAAATGATGAAGGAGAGCAAACTGCGTTACTTGACTTTGTAGATAAACTAATATTGACATACTCTGTTCTCTTAATAATAATAGTATCTATGTTGAATGATATTGTATGAAACTTCAACACGAAGTTTATTCCGTCGTCGAAGTTTAGGACCATCGTTGTTAAACCCTGGATTAGAAGTTTGTCCGACCTTTGTTTGTAAGTTTATTGCAAAGCGGATCGGATCGTATTTATTTCTCTTCGGGTGAGAAAAGGATCCGATGTACGGTACCGCATGAAATGAAAAGATTTTATTTGGAATTGTGTTACCCCTGAGGGATTCGACTTTAGCGGACTTACTGCAGCACACTGCATTATTTTATGCAAATTATGTTATTATTATTAAGTAAAACAATCATATTTGGATAAGATCCGAAAATTAGATATTTTTGATGGAACATTTTATTTATATTTATATATTTTTTTAAAACGTTGCCTAACACTAGGTTTTCTCCTGTGTCGTTTACAAACACAACACAAACACTCTGGACCCGGAACAAATGTTTGCTGCGTCCGGGAATCGATCTCACGACACGTCGCGTAACAGCCAATCGCTCAGCCACTGCGACAACCGTGCCCTCACACTAAGGCTGATGATATAATTTGGGGTATTCGGTTAAGTAAATATCTTCGAAAGATAGGCTATGTTAGGTATAGATCAAACATATTTCCACTAGATTTTAATCATTATCGATCCATCTCACATCGATACCGCAGTTATCCGATCACCAGCTAAGCGAAAACATCGTGAACACGAGATTGCATTTCAGAATAGACCAAGCGTTGCATGAAAATATTTAGAATCACGTCCTTTGTTACGTCACGATTCGTTCGTAGACTGTGAGTCGAGCTTTAAATTCCCTGTATAGAAGTTTGTTCTGGTTTGGTTCTCAACAAAATCTCACAGTTTAAACGTGTCTTTTCAAGCTGATGTTTAAGAACTTGGTTCTTAAGGAACGTCTTTTGTTTGTTTCACACTTTGTCGAAGAGAACGGAGTATCGGATTGAGTTTGGAACGTATCGAATATTTTTGTTCTTCTTTTGTTTTAGTTTTGTTAGTATCAATAGGTGTCATAAACAACGTTAAAGTTTCTGCTTTTACAAGAAAAAATATTAATAATTGTGCTTTCTGTAAAATAAGACTCTTTGACTCTATCGTCTGCATATAGCCTTAGATAGTAACCTGATATTCTCCAATTTATCTTCAAGGATCTGTATAAACTACCACTCACTCAATTTTAGAACAAACTTAGACAGTTGCGACATCAAAAGTTTAACAATCATATTTGTATCACGCATAAAGTTCGATGTGTTCCGATTTTATGGGGCGCGCAACCTTCGGTACAACTTGAACAATAGTAGATATAAACCCACCTCGTAAAAGCAAGTACTTTGCCTGCACATGTACCATTTACGACAGCGGAAAGTGAAAGATGCACAGGCTCTTACCACGTAAGTGCAACGTGCTCAAAAATTAAAGGATACCTTCGTTTTATGGGTCAGTGAAGCGAGCTTTAAAATAGCTCTTAGAGTAAAACTGCTATAGCAATCACTGTTTTTATTAGAACGGGTGGTTTTAATTGAGTCACTCGACCAGAATTCAAAATGCACCTGATTTTGAATTTAGGTTGCGACGGTATTATAGCACGCTCGTTGAGATTCTTTTTACATCCTAATGATATTGATAACTTGACACACAATGGTGCTAATTCTGTTGCATCGTACTTAACTAATAAAATTTAAGTCACGCTTTATTTCTTTCTTACAAATATTATTGAAAAAGGATAGGAAGTGTCAAATTGGTCATCAGGACCTATGGTGATGGCGACTAATGCATAAGCATAAACTTAAGCATAATCTGCCTATAATGTTCCCACTGCTGGGACACAGGCCTCCTCTCTGTGAGAGGGAGTGGGCCGTAGTCCACCTCGCGGGCCCAGTGCGGGTTGGTGGACGTCACATGTCTTCGAATTTTTGGTTCTAGGACATGCCGGTTTCCTCACGATGTTTTCCTTCACCGTTAAAGCAAGGATAATTAATTTCTAATACGCACATGACTTCGAAATGTCAGCGGTGCGTGCTTCGGGATCGAACTCGAACCATTCGCCGTGGGAGGCACATGGTTAAACCACTAGGCTATCACTGCTGTTGACTAATGCAAGTATAATAATTTGACAGGACTACATAATTATCTTGTATCCCTTTCTCAATTTTTCGTTAGAAAGAGACACAATAAGACTAAATTAGTTACGTTTGTAAACAACGGAATCGGTACCCAGTTAACTTTTTTTCTTTTATTTATCAACTTTAAACAAAACATAATATTTTGTCCACAGTAAAAGTTCATAATTATAATTAAACTTCATGCATTAGGTGGTCTGGCCAACAGTCATAGACAATGTACGACCGAGTTTCGAACATGTTTGTAACAAGTTAGTATGCATGTGTCGTCGTCGTTGCATCTATAACCTTAGCACTGAAATTACGTACAATTGAGGTAGGTTGCGGTAAGGTAAGTCAATGGACTTTATAGGCATTAATAAATTAAGTTTTGTATGATTAGCGTGTTTGTTGCAATTATTATATCAAAGGCGCTAAGTTTTGCACCTATTTGTTCAGATAAAATATGGTTATTACTTGCGTTTATTTTTATATTTGATTAATCATAAATATATTAATCTTCTATTGATATTTTGCCTTTGTAGGGTTTCGTACCTCTAAAGGAAAAAAAAGAATCCTTCTAGGATTACTTCGTCATCCGTCTATCTGTCTGCCAAGACCTTTTTCTCAAGAACACGTGAAGGTATCAAGTTGAAATGAATATAAAATATTTAGGTCTATGGTTCCTTGAAACTGTGCTACTACGATACTGGGAACATGCATGCACAGTCAGGACAGGTCCACTCAAATCTGTATGGCTCTTTCCTCTAAAGGCCATTCCAGACTAACCTGCATGGTTCTTACATAACTTAAAATTGTCTGGACTTTAAAATAGACTTTGACCTTTGAGTTTGTTTCGGTGTTTCTTCTCAGAGGTAGTCAGGTAAGAAACACAAACCTCATCTAGTAAAAATATTGACGTGTAAAAGTGTTATTTATAACCTACTGACAGAATAAAGAACTTCAATTTCAATTTTGTGGTAAATAAATGAAGCTTCTAGTCAACGCAATAAAAACATACGGCCATTTATGCCGCATATTTTGACCTCGTGTTTCGACCTCTTTCTCGTTGACCTAGAATAATGAAATTAGGCAAGAAGCAGGGTTTTACTATACAAATACAGGAAAATTGCTGAAAATCGTTAAAAAAATATTATTTCGAATACAAACTTCCATGTTTGTACGGATCCGTCATAGGAAGTCCTACTTGCACTTGTCCGATTTTATTCTTTAAATCGGCACCTAACTTATTATTGTCATATTATTTATAAATTGTATGAAGCAACAATAAAGGTTACGAATATTACAAAAGAACTAGATTTCAAAGGCAAAGGACCATTTTTTCGCCGCTACATTTCAAGATTGCATCTTCTTCTTTTAAAATAGTGATGTAAGTTATAGCTGCATTGCAGGTTACAGAAAAATTAGGTCGCAACTCTAACGGCCTGCGGACTTTCCTAGATTTGACAGGTTTCCAATATCATAAATTTTACCGTACAAATTGTTACATACCTTTTTGTACTCATACAAACTCCATGGTTCATACTGAACGTATTCATTGGTGTCTGAGGGTATTCGATTTATCCTTACACGTTATTTTTTATGGGTTTTATATATCATTTTTATGTTTCCAATTCATTTCTAAGCTTTTTTATTTTCTTATCGGGAGAGCTGAGTCGTGCGATTGTGTTCCAGATACGTTATTATAGGAATGTTTACATTTCATTTGAAGCCGTGGGGTTCCGTGTATCTTTTAATTTAAAGTTTCTCATTTCTCACAGTACTAGGTTCGTTTGTTCTAGATATTTCTGGAACAGTTTTTTTGAATACAGTATTGCGTGGGTGGTGGGGATAATTTGAAGTTCAAAGCATTTCATTAGTCAGTATTGGATTTAAGATATTGGAGTAGATAATGAAGACGGAGAGGAGAATGCTAATTGCTTCTAGGCACGGTTATTTCTGCCAAGTAGAGTTTTAAATTTTTTAAACGTTACCTAAAATACGAAAATCACAATTATCTCTAAAAATAGTTACTTATTTGAGAGCTTAAAAAACCAGTGCGACCAACACTAGATAAAGTCGTAACAAATATAAACAATCTAATATTGACACACATTGATGCTAAAATGTGATTATTATTATTGTTGTTTGTTCGCCCGCGTTGAGTTTAACGCTTCAAGTTAAATTGCAAACAGTAAAACAGCAATAAAAGTGGCCCGGCTGGTTCCTGACGATGGAAAGAGAAAAATAGATCCTTTTTGTGTCCCTCCACACTCCGATACACATTACAGTCTTTGCTATGTAGCCTAGGG